>BROE01000001.1:6320817-6978391 GCA_036571765.1 Plecoglossus altivelis
ATTCATTTGTCCAGCTCCTCCTCTACCTTGGATTTCATTCCAAGATGTTATTAGTGCGCATTACCAATCAGCGCCATTCCATTCATCTATCCAAGACAGAATATAAAGCGCTGGGTAAATTATATCAATAATGACAAAAAGAAAATACAACATTATAATTTGTATACATTGTCTAATTCATTACGACATATCTAATTGGTTGATTCTTTCATTGTCCATTCTCTCTAATTATGTGTCACACTATCAACCATTTTTATCTCCCCATTTTTACGACCATATACATGTGTTTGCGGGAAGCACATGAAAGGGCAGCACGTGATATCCAACGGAGCCTCATGGAGATGTATAACTGTAAACTATGGCATAGAAAATAAATGGAGCAGCAAAAGCATTGCTGTTATATAATTAGTATGTCAAGCCCAGAGCCCAGGGGCCTAAAATAGTGCAGTGGCCTTGCTCAAGGGGGGAGAGAGACCTAATATAACATTGGCTCCAGTACTGTCAATCAAACCTGGCCCGAAGTTCTCAAGTGAAATGACACAGACACAGTTTAGAGACTAAATGTCAGACACTGGGGAGGGTTGCTGACTGGACAGTCATGAAATGTGCTGATCTCTGGGTTTATTTGGGTGTTTGCTGTTCTGTTGACAGATGAGCTTTTAGGGAATTGAAGCTGCATGTGCTTCTTTTATATAGAGCTGGTGAGTAAGAGTTTGTTGTGCTTTTTTTTAAAACTGGCAACTACTGTCAACCATGTTAGTACAAGATCACTGTTCAATTGAGACTGAATTCTACAAAAGACTGTCTTAAATTGACTCTTGTGTATGACGTGCATTCTCTTTTCAGTTCTGTTACCCTCTCACAAAAACACACATGATGAAGAATGAATGAGAATGTGCCTGGCAAATGCAATTTCTTCTGCAATAAACTGACAGGAAAGACATTGATAGAGTTGTCTTTCCCCTTGATTACGCATGACCCATTTTGGGTTTTGCCACTTTCATTTGAGGGATCTGTCAGGCTGTGGCCTTGGATTAGACGCCTACCATTGCTACATTCCAATTTGGTCCTCTTTATGATGCAATTTCCTGGTCTTCATGTAGTTGAGAAAGCCTGCCAATCAAAAAAAACAGAGAAAAGGGACTCGCTATTAGGAAATCAACATGAAACAAATGACACCGCTCAGACGTCTCTTCAAAGAATATCAAACATAGTCCTTTCTTCATCGGATTGATAGTAATTGCGTTTTTCCCTTCCAGACATGACAACGTCTAACTTCTGAGCTGTAGGCAAGCCAAATGTCAACACAAGTTCATCTCTTTTATTGTATCCACACAATGTACTGTACACATTGGGATCATTGTATCATGTGGCTTGGTTACTTCAGTTAAAATTAGGACAGTGCATAAGCACAGATACCGTGTGTTGTAATGAGATAGTGGGGGGTTGGTTTTCAGTCTTAACTGAGGGTCTCAAGGCTAACTGCATGCCATCATGATAACGGTGGGTGTTAAGTCTTTAGTGCATCAGGATTTTACACCAATGCCATGGTGCGTTTGTCAGAGGTTTGAAGTTGGTCTATTTAGATTCAAGACTATTGATTCAGGATCCTATGCTTGACCCCTCAAGTGCCTGATCAGATCCATCCTCGTGTATCAACCTGACCTTAGGCGCAATGACGATAACCAAAAGATGAATTACTTAGTTATCATAGTGATTGATATGAAAAATGTGGTTAAACCTGTGCGGTCAGGTAATACACGGTCTAACAATGGTTCTGGTAGACGCAGATGTCCACTGAAGTAGATTCTCTCCTCTCCCAAAGTGGATTTCAGAATACCCCTGCAACCTCCAAATGATGAGTGAGAAAGAAAAACATTTTAAAGAACAATATGGCATGGGTGTGTTTCACAACCTCCCTTTGTCAATGAATGATGTTGGCTGGCTGCCAAAGCATACTCATAGCAAGTAGCAAATCAGAGAAGTTGGAATGATTGTGGCTTGAGTCAAGGAATGATGAATAGCTGAAAAGGGACACCCATCAAACTAATTATTGACTGTTAAACATGGGTTAGTTGAACATTTAGACAATGTTAGAGAAAGCCTTTGTTATTTCAAGGTAGAGCCTGGAATATGCAACTGGAATAGTTTCTTCAGATCCCTATGTAGCATAGACTGACATGCATGGATCATTAGCTTAAGAATTTTAAAAATAACCAGAATAACGACAAAGTTATGCAGAGTAAGCCATGCGAATAACTTACTTTATGACCTTCACTTCTCAACCTGGTTTTAGCTTTCAACCGCTTGTGAAGAACAGAGTTATGTTGATTCTGAGTGAATGGACTGATTTACGGTCCCTTATTGGAATTCCTTCACGAGAGAGTGCCACAGATGAAAAAGGATATGTTTCTCAATAGAAGTTCCTGAGTGATAAGACCCATTAGAGATAGGGATCTGCCGGGCTGGAACTCTGAATCATTGTTATGTTGGGAGCGTGGTTGAAAGAAAAGAAAGTTAAGGCCCGACTTTATGCAATACACTGAGGTAGCCTAGCAGCTGCCAAAGCCAAGTTGATCTAGGGGTTTGAACTGAATGTTATTTGGATGTTGAGTTTAGAACGTTGCCCACTTGAGTTTGAAAAGTATTCCTAATAACGTGTGGGTTGTTTGGACTTAGGAATGAACCTGGATCAAATCATGAAACCAAATACACATGTTTAATGATAGACCCATGTATAATGATATGCATGCCAATGCGACCAATAAGTTCCAAAGTAAAAAGCAGACTTTGTCTTTTCTTTGCAATGTGGTCCTTCTTGCTACCTTTTAGACCTGGGTCATAACTGTCAACAAAGACTTGCGTCACATTTTGCAAAAGGCTCTTTTGGGTTAAAAGTTGACATTTAGGGAGTCAAACATTTATATCAATTTATAAATGTCACTTGCTGAAGGTTAGATTTGAGATGATGGTTTGGGGAAACTATGTCTTAATGTTGATGGGAATCAAAGGTTGACTATCTGGTGATGCAATAGCCTGGAGTCGGGCTGTCAGCAGGCTCCTCCACTGCAAGCTGCCTAAATATCCTCAGAGCACTTCCCATATCAGAGCGTTCTGAAAAGGCCATGTTTCAAAACACGACTTTTCTCTGTAAGTTACACAGCATATATCACTCATGTCACACAACCTGCAAACCCCTGTGTCTTTTCCCCATATCCTTGGGTGTAACACGTCAACATCTTTGCTGTGAAACGTTAGCTTGAGGGCGTTTTGCACAATGTCACACGTTTTAGGCTGGGTTGCCTCTGAGAATGGTAATGTTGTGCCATGGTTGTAACATTCATGCAACACTGTGTTTTCTGAGAGACTTGAAGATTTTGGTTGCAGGTCTTTTTCCCCCCAAAGAGGAACCACTGCAACGTTATGTATGAACAGGGTGATGCCAACTCCTTTCAAATGCACACATCTGACCTTTTCTTATAGACTGAACAGCTGATGGCTCAACATTTTTAAAGGTGATTGCCTCAAACCACATTGGAGAACACTTCATAATCTATTTGCTCATACCTAAGCACATCTTACTGTGTCTGAAACATGAGTTGTGCTTAATAGGATGGATTTGATGACTTTGTCGCTCTCATGCTACACTTGTCTTGGAATTGCTCCTTGAAAGTTAATACTCTGACGTTGGCTTTCACTCAAATATTTCCTACAGCGAAGAAACAATGGAAATAATCACAGGGTTTCCTTAAAAATGAGGCTTAAGGTCAAAATATGTTTTTCAGTTTAGCGGCTGTTCAGATGTTGATCCTTGGAGTAATGCAAATCCTCTCCCTTAATTCCATGTTTAGTCCGTTTATCACCAGCCCTCAAAATAAATCTTCGAATCCCTCAAAATGTTAAGCTGTTTATTAAGTGACAATGATCAATAATGACTGATGTTGTAATTAGGCTCTAATAATGTTGTGTAGATGTTGATTTTAAGCACCCCGCGAGGCGTCCAGAAAATAATACAAGAACCATCTAAATCAAGTGATTTTACTCTGAGAGCTCTCTGTTATGTCATTAATCTTCATTTTGATGGAGCCTACTCACATGACAGCATAATATAGGACGTCTTTGTTGAACGTCTTTAGACATTTATTAACATACTGTAGGCCTGCAGACAAGAAAGCTGTGTTCTAGAAGTGATGCTGTGGCTAAATATCAGCGGGTGAGTTTCATTTTGTGCATCCACCAGTATACCATAGCATCTGTAAGGGTTTCGCATGAGTGGCGTTCCAACAACAAACTCAATCATTAAGTAACATATTTACAACCTCTGTTCCCACTCATTACACTGTTTCTGTTTGTGTGTATGCGTGGTGTGTGTGTGTGTGTGTGTCATAGTCCCAAGGACAAGAAGGGAATGGGGACAACATGCCAAGTCATTGTCCAGTTTGCTTTGGGGAAACAAAAGGTTGACCCCCGATGTACTTCAGGGCTGTAGAGATGGGTCCTAATGCCCAGAGCTGCGGCAGGAGACCAGGCGGTGCAGCAATGCAAGCTGGGAAATATTTGTCTCATTAATTATGTTCTGATGCTGGAAACATGGATCTTCTCTTTCTTTCCAATTAGCTCACATTCTCAGTGAAATCGGTGTATTTGTTCTCTTGTCGCGTTCTTTGCTGTGGAACTTTGTGTGCTCATTATAAATAAGAATATTTGTTGAATGTGAACACAAATAATCCTAAACTTCAGCATTTACCCACAGCTTTAGAACTTTAGTCACTTTCACCCCTAAGTTCTCCGTTGAAATGTTGAAAAGTTTGGAGGACGTTCCTGTGTGCCTAAACAATGCCTGGGTTCGGAATGAAGTTTCTGTCTTCAAATTCCATCTTCATGGATCTGCCTCCATACTAGGCACAGTGATGCAACTTGTTGTCTTTTAAGTCTATTGAGAAAGGATTCATCTAATTGCATCGCTATGTATGGAATCAAAACCCTGCGCCCACCTATCCGATCACGTCAGATCACTCGATTGCTCAGGAAAAAGGAAGTTGATGCATTTTACTCGGTAGTCAGAGCTAATGGTCTTAGTGAATGGTTGTCCTGCTCAAAGCCAATACCGAGCCCACTCATTTCCCTCCGATGTCAGTATGATGAGATCCTGCTGTTTGTCTTCCCACCAGTATGATGAGCCAGGCTTCACTGTGAAGATGATCTACAGGGACTTGCTTTGTTTATGGCTTCATCAGGGCAATCTAACACAAGTCACTTTTGTTCAGGCTTGATTGATTACACTTTGACAGTGTTTTCCCTCTTTTGAAATATGTCATAATCCTATTTTTTCCTCCTATAGAGATAATTAATATTAAACGTGTTTATGGCTAGTGTAAAAATGATCTACTTGATCATTCTGCGGTATTACCAGGAACACTCTCTGGAGTAGTTTCTCATTTACGTGTGTGAATTCACTCTGGAGCCAGCTTTCCTGTGACTCATTAGCAGTCAGCAGCAGTCCAACATCCAGCATCGCTCTGAGGAGAGTGAACGAGACTGTTTAAGTATCTTATGCTGCCTTCCCTCTGACTACATGTAGTTTGAAGTGCAGTAAACCAACATAGCTGTGTGTCAAAGCCGTTTGCTACAAACAAATACAGCCTTGTTAGTCCATCAAGTCGAGTTAAGGTTTTTTTTGGCCATTTTAATGCCCTGTCTTTTGAGGCTATTCCCCCCCAAAACCCCACAACATGAAACCTTTTTACCATTTTTAATTCAATGGACTACTGAGACCGGCTGGTCGATCATACCTTTGTGCAGTGGAGCATTCTAGACTGAAAAGATGCAGATTAGAGCATGTGTTTGTGTATTTGTATTTGTGTGTGTGTGCATGTATGTTGCGTTTGGGTTTTAGTAATATTGCCTCCTGTGCACGCGGGCTCTGTTTTGTGTCAATAGTGATGGTGGATTGTGAGGAGGGCAGGCAGCGTGTTCAGGCAGACAGGGGGGGGGGGGGGGGGGGGGGGGGGGGGGATGCAGCTTTAGTGTCATTCACAAACTCAGCGGAGCGTCCAACCAACTCATATGCTGGCAAACATCTCCCCATCTTATATCTTTCATTACAGGGCTGATGTGCTCTCTGTTTCTCCTCCTCTCACGCGAACACATTTGCACACATGTACACGTATACACGTACACGTGCACAGGCCCATGCACACGCGTGAGAATGTGGGCATGTTTCTGAGTGTGCATGTCATGTGCATTACAGTAGTGCACAGTCAGCCCTCCTCCTTTCACCCCAACAATGTTTACAGAACATTCCAAAATCCAGTGAAGTCATAGGAGTGCTTGTCAGTACTCAATCCCAAATAGCTTTGCAAGGCTCTATGACATCCACAGAAAAAGAAAGTTGGAAGTTATGTTCCAGCCAAAGTTTACCCTATACTTTGCTATGTTAGTACTTTCTAAGTGGTGGAACTGAATAACACGTTATTGTCTTTCGATCCATTTGTGTTCTGTCATTTCGTAGACAGGAATTGTGTGCAACGTTTTCCCGAAGCTGTTCACAATTTTCTTTACAATTTCTTTTTATGACGAGGTTTGTGTGTATGCTTGTGTTAGTGTGTTGTCATGTGTCTGCGTGCGGTGTTTGTTGCTCTGCTTGGGGTAATCCCAGTACTATCAGCCTGGACCACCATCATTCACAATGGGTCGACAAAGCAGACCCTCACCCTGGTGAACACACACCACCATCATCCTTCGCTGTGGCGGAGTGCAAATGAAAAATTGAACAATAAAAGGATGAAAGTGGGAGTCCTCAGAGTGCTCAGCAGCAGGAGATGCCCTCAAAGCCCTTCTGTCTCTGTGCCGACAATGAGGCTTTCTGCATTTCCCATGTGAAGGCACTTTGTATTTTTTCCACTGCTCACTTCTCTTGCCAATTAGTTGACAGTTGTTTTATTATTCTATTTTAAGCAATGATCCTCAAAAGCAAAAATAAAAAAATGTGGTGCTTATCAGCCACTGGTGTATCGCCCTAGTTAGGCCATTTTAGGAGAAGAACTCAGAGATCTAACAGTTCGAATGACACATTGTTTACAGGACTTTGACTTTGGATGGCCAAATGTTTGTGTGTGTGCTGCAGGAGGGAACTACTTGCTATTTGTTGATGCATTTCTGTTTTGAGTTATGTGTTTCTCCATCGAGTATGTATATTTTCTTCAATCCATAGGTCAAAAAAATGACTGGTTGTCAGCACAAGAAGATACACATTGTTTTGAAAGTATCCGTGCATGAAGGGGGTGAGAGGAGCGGTGGAGAGCAGAATAGGTGTACTATAGTTTATGTACTGCCAATAAACATTTCATCCCATGCACTATACTGGTGTTTTTGTGTGTTTTATTTTATAAATCATGTCACCATTTAAATTTGAATCTTAACTATCAGAGGACCATGATTCATATAATGAGGATATCCTGTATGTATGTTTATTTCTTATCGTCGCCCAATGTGGACTTCCCTAAATACTTCTCAGCAAAACAAAGGAAATGTACAATTAGTTATATTTTGAGATTTCTACATGTCGGTTCCCCTTGATTGCCAAACAATAGGAACTTGCTCTCAACTTTTTTTGATTTAAACTTCCACAAACTGTTAGAAATCCTGTCACTTTTCTCCTCTCCACAGGAAAAGTGTTGTTTTAACAAGCAGTTTTAAAGTATTAGTGAAAATGAATTAACCCCATGAATTCAATATCAACATCAATTGGAATGGCTCCCTAATGGCTGCGCTATTATATTGAGCAATTCAACTTTTTCACATGTCGACCTCACCGTGCAAGTACCGAAAGCTGCTGTAGCTGTCAACATGACCAGAGTTCCGACGTACGTAGCTTGGGATGCTAAAGGCTCAGGCCTGCTGCCCTGTGTACGGTAAACAGAAGCAAGGACAGACTTCTTGTTTACATCAGATAAACCAGATTGTTGCAACACGAGCCCATGGGAACCATGAGAAACATTTGAAATGAAGCTGTAAATATGAGCACCATGGAGCCAAAGGAAATCACAACCTGTTAATCAGGATCACATCCTCTTTGGGGATATCGTATGTATAGACAGAGTGAGGGAGAGAGAGAGAGAGCAAGAGAGAGTGAGAAAAGTGAGAAAGAGGAAGGAAACAGTGATTCTGTTTCTTTGGGAATGCTTATTAAGTTTTTACAGACCTAAGACTTGCAGTAGCATATTCAGGACATCAGTAGTGCAATATACAAAAAAATGTCATCTCATGTTAATTTGAATGTAAATGGCAGATCAGTGACTGTGTTCATGGACTATCCAGTTTCCAGTCTGTACTCAGTCTACCTGCAGAGTCCCTGTTCTTGTTTCATCATCGTGGTTCCTCCTGTCTTGATGAGGTATGCAACATCCCTCACCGCAAATAACTGGTTGTCTGTCTTTGAAGAGTCACCTTTGAACTAAAGCTTTCAGAAAGAACCTGTTTGTGACTTTGGATTGACCTCAGAGCTTGGCGAAGCACTGCTTGAAGCTTGATAGGGTAACACCACAGCCCCCTCTGAAGTTGGGAGAAACGCGCCGTCTACTGAACTATTTAATGGCATTTTTAGTTTGAAGTGACAAGTTGTTTTCTGTCAGCTGTGACAAGGATGTGCTGATCTTTACCGAGACAAAGTCTCTGGGTCTTCTGTCCCATGTCTGTCATGTGACCAGGTAGCTGAAAAATAAGAATGAAAAACTGAACTCATACTTGGAGTTAATTGGATTTTGAAAGTGAGTGTGTGTGTGTGTGCGCATGTGTGTGTGTTTGTGGGTTATGCTATGCACATACACATTCCTGTGTTTGTGTGTTTACAGAAGCGTGTATATTTAGGGGGACATTGTCTGGACCCAGGGAATGAGAATGGATGGGATAGTAATTACTGAATGGAGATATTCACACAGTGTGAAATTAGAAAAGGCTGGGCAAAACCTCCCACGGGCACAATGAGTAAAGAGAAAGTAGTTGTCATGGTGACAGGTCCATTTAGATGGAGTTTGTTAACGTAAGGGGAAGCGCAAGGTGTGTATTTTTGTGTTTTTATGAAAAAGTTAGTTTTCTGACCTTGATGAAAGCTGAGAGAATTGTCTTTTCAATTATTCAGTAGTCCAAAAGTTGTTCCAGCATTTTCCTCTTGATGGATATTTTACATTGTTGACAGATTTGACCCTAAAATGTTTGGTTGATCATTTCCATGTCAAATATTTCTCTGTTATGGAAATCCTGGCGGCTTCTTCATGTTAACAAGCAAACATCATTTCACACAGATATTAATCATCTATATAAGTAATGGTGAACCCTGACATTATCCTGTGCTGTAGAGCAATCCGAAAGAACTGCCTTTCACATCATTTATAGGGTGGGTTAGCTGTGAATAGGGACTACTTAACATAGTACAAATAAACTTGTTAAAAGTTTTTTACTCTGCACTCACTGTCTTATAATATCGGTTTATCTCAGTTCCTAGGAGATCAAATCTCCCTGGAAGCCCTGGACAACAATGCTTGTGAAATGCCCAACTTGTACTGTAACTTTGCAACATACAGTATACTGGAACACTGCAGTAGCATTGAGAACAATTCACTGGGCAACATCAAACAAACCACATGGCACTGACTATGAGAGACAGAAGCCCTCTCCTCTCTTGCCGATGCCTGGGGCTGTTACGTAACCCTGAGCCAGGGGGAGCAGAAGATTCCTCAGGGAGTTCAAAGTGCAGTGTGAATGGATAATGGCTGCCTTTTATCAGGGGCCTTGGTAATGAGCCTGTACATCACAGACAGGAGGGGGGGGGGATGGGGGTTGACCAGAGAGGGGGCAGACGAAGCCAAGGAATGCCCATCCATCAGTCTCCGATCCCAGGGTCTCAAACCAGCCTCTGCCTCCCTGAAACTCTGTTCCCCTCCATCTGGAGCTGCCCCGTGTTCTGGCTCTGCACAGTAAATAACCTTCTCTGTTCTGGGGCATTGGCAGGTACTGGGATTTGCAACATGAATTTGGGTTATTTTCGGATGGAAATCTGTTTGAATCAAGGTAGTGGAGCACTCATTTCTGTATGTCTGAGAGGATTTGGAATTAGAATATGTTGAACCAACCTATAATGAACTATAGCGTAGCCCACACATTCTACCCTTCATCTTTGTATAGTCTGTAACATAGACAAGCGGTCTAAAACCATGTTTAGAATAATCTCCAAGGATTCCACAGATCTGTATGTTTTTCTTGTGGGTATATGCACTTCTGAAAGAGTGCTTAAGATAGAGCTGGGTTTGATGGTCTACCATCTCCATACTAGGTCACTGACCTTCCACTTGCTGTCTGTCTTAACAAGCACCTTAGGTCATATGCAGTGTGTTTGTGTGTGTGTTTGTGTGTGTGTTAGCAGTTTTAAGGGGGGAGGAGATTCTTTTGTGGTAAGACTTGTTGGAGGATCTTGTGTTACTGGTAAAGATGCCTTGTGTTGTAGTGGTTTGGCCCTTCTACAAATGGTTCTGCAGGGTTTGATGGGTCTTGTATTACTGTAAATAGAAAACTGTCTACTCTTAGGCAGTTGTACTAATCTGTTATTCATCACGACTGTAAAATGTTGCATGCATCTGCTTTCGTGTCAAGGTCTTGTTTTTGGTTGGTTCACAGATTGAGGGTGTAAGAGTCAATAAAATAAGAAGGCAAAAGATTTGGATCATTCTTTTTTTATCGGTTTTTCAATAAAAAATACATTCATACAGAAACTATTTTACAAAACAATTTAAAGTAAACGTTGTTATGCCATAAAACAAACAAAAATATAAAATCATAAATTCTTTATTTCAAGAAAGAGATTCTTAAAGATAGGGCCTTGTTGCGTACGTTTGTTTGATAAGAAAGGGGGGGGGTTAGAAACTGACCTTAAATGCAGGTAACTAACACCACATAGTGATATCGTCTAATATGTAAAGGTATTAGAGCTTTATTGGTCTCAAAACAGTGGTTTTGTTGTTTAATGCAGAAAGCTGCTTAGTGGGTATTCCTTTCAAATATTTAATTTCCATACATTTTTTGTCTTTGTGCAGCATTGTTTACCTAACACGTCATCGTATAAAACCCATTCCAACATACTGTAATAGATGTGTCACTACATACACACACATGTGTTTCCTGTTTCGTTTTTTTCATCCATTGATACTCAGTTTAGTTAAACGCATGGTCACGTTGCATTCCCTAATTAATTCACATTGCCCTTGGTCCCTTACCCATCAAAATATAAGCTTCTGTACAAAATCATTATTTGAACATGCTGTATATCATCGCATGATTTCAATATTTACAATTTTAGAAGGGTCTTTCTCAACTGGTGGACTACAACTGTTGGGTAACCAGGGAGACCATGATAAGTAGAAGTATCCACAACCACAGTTGGGATCAATCACAGAGGCTAAGCCTTTGCCAGTCCCAGGGACATTAACGTGCCATGCCTGACTAGGAAGTGTTATTTGCAATAAATCTTAATTTGTCACGACCTTGGTGGTCGAGCATACCATATATAACGAGAACTCAACTCATCACACCACTGTACCTTTCGAAGGAATTTATCGCCTATTCCATTGGAAGAGCTCCGGCATACCACGTTATACTACATAGTAGTGAACCAATAAAACTGATTTGTTTTCAACTGCTCCACAATATTGTGTCTTAGACCAAGGTCATTTTTCCACCCCAAACACGATTTATCTGGTCATTGAGCAGTACGTTATTTTGACAAATGATGCACAAAAATGTAAAATGGCAGTAAATATAGAGCTGATTTTTATTCAAGAATCTTAAGATCGTTTGCTAGACAAGGGCAAAGGTGCGACCATTATGAATTAGAGCCTCAATAAAGCTATTCAGTCCCACACTACTGCATGTTCAACCCGCTGTGAGTGATGTATTTAACTGGTCAAGGCCACTAACATAAGGCATCGTTTAGGTCAACAGTGCATTTACAGATATAAAAGAGGAGGACAAGAATTTTTAAAAAGCAAAAAATGGCCACATTTTATTTGGATTGAACCATCTGGAAAATCTGAAGCTACTTTGTCAACAATTTCCAACTGCCACTTTTTTATATGCAACTAGTTAAGGTTAAAGGTCAAGGTTATTTGATAGTGAGTTGAACATTTGTTGTAGTTAGTTGAGCATTTAGAGGTTCGCCCCACAAGTAGGGGGAATGAGTTCAAATGGAGTAGAGGACAGCTATTCCATGATCAGGACAGTGACAGTGGTGTCTCCAACATATATAAGGAAATCAAACAGAAAACGTATCTGCCTCATGTTCTGTACAATACTGTTATATGGAGTAAAATGGGTGTAGCTGCTCTTTTTACGGGTAATCGGCATCCTATAAGCAAACAGGTAACCAAAGCCCTAGAATCCCATGCAACTTCTGTTATAATTGAGATATTGTTGTGTACAACCTTAAGATACAGAGCTTACACAATGGACAACAAATGAGCTTCATAGCATGTACTTTTGAGACAGGCTACATAATACATTGCACATTTAATAGCTGCACCGAACACCACAACCTCCTTTTAAGAGTGTTGCATTTCCTCCTCCTGTCGATAGGGGGCACTACCTCTTAAACAAACAGCCTCAAAACACTGCTGAACCCCCTATCCTTCACCTAGAGACTCAATGGTCCACACAACAGCATTAGCAACACCTTTGCTTGCAGTCATCCCACACTGACACAATAAAAACCATGATGAATATATCACCCTGTCAACATCATTCAGCCCACAAGCACGAGCCCATCCATTCCATACGGTGACACACACCCAATCCCAGGCATTCAAAGTCTTCACGCTCACACAGAAACGCACTGTCATTGGCGTAGCACCCCCTGGCGCATCCAATGGTACTCCTCAAAGAGCATCTCTTCTCATCCCGTCAAACTGATGATGTTTTCTTTCTGTCTTCCGTCTCTGATCTTTCCCGTACGTGTTGATCTTTCAAAGCACTCTCCTTTGTGAGGTCTCTGAGGCACATAGTGTGGTAGAAATATTGGCCTGCCTCTGCCGGAAGCGTGCTGCTCTCCTCTCTCTTTCTCTGGGCATTTTCAGCCTCGATCCCACAGGTCAGGGTAACAACCAGGATCATCTCTCTGCTGAGCGGTGGCCATTTTAGATGTGTCTCTTCATGTGGAGGGCCAGATGGTCCGAACGAGAGAAGCACCTGAGGGAAGAGAAGAAGACTCTGGGTTTATAGGAGTCATGGGGTCAGGAAGCAACCAAATACAAAAGTCTTCAAACATATCGATGCCGACGTCACAACAGAGTTGCTGAACGAATCGATTTTAAGCTGGGTCTTACCTGTCGCAGTGACTGCATTTGAATGGCTTTGCCCCTGTGTGCTTCCTGAAATGCCTGGTTAGCTCATCGCTCCGTGCAAATCGCCACTCACAGCCTACCCATGAACACCTGTAAGGCTTCTCACCTGCAAATAAACAACGAAAGAGATATTGTCAAATGTAGCTGAGGTTTTCTGGGCAGTAGACCAGATATTCTATCCGTTCTGTAGTGTTGGGTGTAGCATACTAGCACACAAAGGGGCTGCTGCCATTTTAAAATAAACAGTTTTTTTCTATGTAAGGGGTTGTGGTTAATAGCTTAAAGACATGAGACACTGCTTATAGACTGCAGAATGAATAGAGACCATTTTGCCATGGTTCAAATTCCATTGGCGCTACAATATGGTTGGTAAGGAATGCGAAGAATGCAGAATCATGGCTAATGGGCTGGACAGCTGTAAACAGCTTGGAGGGAAACCGCCCACATGCTAACTAGCAGTTCCCCCTACCCCCTTCACAAATAACAGTAAATGTCAGATTCCCACCCTTCTTACAAAGTAAATGAATCAGTGAATTCTCTTTTTCCCATGGTGTAACTGGATCTGTTTTCTACATTCACATCCTCGGCGATGGCCCTTCCCACAAAAGATTACCGTACCCTCCCCCTCTTCCCCCTAGCATTAAGTCACATACTACTGTGTGAATTAGGTCACAGTTAAGGCACAGTGTCAACATTGAAGATTGAAAACCTTGGTGTAATTTATGTTTTCTTGTGAAATCTGTAATAAGAGTGGTCATTTAGTCTTGTCTATTCAGTTTTCTTTACAGTAAGAAAGTAAAAGGTGACATTATAATCCAATGTGCTTTTCTAGTACACTTTCCATGATTGTAAATTGTACTCCACCTGTATGTGTGCGCTGATGTGCTTTGAGATGGGAACTTTTGGTGTACACCTTCCGGCAGCCATTGAAGTGACACCTGTGCACCCGCCTCCTCCCGTCTGGAGAAGCCTCTCCATTGGCCAAGCTTCCCTTTTCCAGCGTTCGCCCAATCCCCCCTGTCCGTATTTTTCCAGGCGAATGCAGCACAGTCTGTATCCCACTCCACACCTGGGCAATGGAGCTGTCCTTGCCGGCCTCCGGAGACGACGGCGGAGTGCTTATAACTGTGGAGCTCAGATCTTCTCCTTCGCCCAGAATATCACCCAGAGGGTTGGAGAAGTCGAGAGTAGGCGAGAGCTCCTCGGAGCAATCCGATGCTTCGCTGCTGGCGTCAGAGTGGAAGCTGTTGGCCTCGAGGTGAGGGCTATCCTGATTGTCCTCCTCTTTAACATGGGGGATCTTGGGGTCTGTCTGGGCCTTGTCGCCGCAGGCCAGGATCAGCTTGCTCCACAGGTCCTCCTGGTTATCGAACTTGAGGTCCGTCGCGGAGACGTAGGGTTCACTCTGGAGATACCGCTCTAATTCCAAACATGTCTGGAGGGGGAAGAGAGGAGCGTGAGTCCAACACTGAGGCTTCATTGGTTTGGACACCACACACAACATTGAATAACGTGGTTGTTGTCCTCTAAAATTCAAGGGGAAATGACACCAGAATGTGTTTTGGCAACACATGTGCCCCTCTACACAATGTCCTATTCTGTGGTTAGTCTTGTACATCCATGGGGGGTAAGTTTTGAGTCCTATCAGGGAAGCTAACAAGTACCTCATTTCCTGAGGGAAAAGTCAAGAACACTATGCTCTTTCCTAGACATACCAACCCTGCACGGCGATCATCAAATTTACATATGCTCGAGAGTCCCCTAGTGGGTTAGGGAAGTGCTTGTAGATCTTTTAAATGTATCAATTATTCAGCATAATGTGGATTTAATAATGCATTCAGCGGAATAGCTGGAAATAACATAGCACACGGGGGAATGAGAGGAGGTGAGTCTGGTTCAAGTAAGTCCATAAAAAGCCCAACATCAATACTGCAGGAGCTCCAGTGAGTTGAGAGGAGATTTTTTTAAGGGGAAGTACAGTATACTTCCGTACCGCTAGACACCGAGTTGAGAAGATCTCTATGTGCAAGACTTGAGCGGCACTGACACGCTTCATACCTTGGGACTATAGCCTTTACTAATGATTCATCTCTAAAAGCAACCTAGCATACGTTGCTATGGATTGCAAACATGTCATCTACAAATTAGTGATAGTATTTACATTAGTTGCAAATATTTTTTTTAGAGCTCGAGATGCATTTCTGGCGAGGTTTAAATGCCTTCGAGGGCACTGAGAGGGAACTTGGCTGCAAGCCCGAGGAGAACTACATGAAGCCAATTCATTTAAATCACTCTACAAGTGAAAGCAACTGCGCAGTTCATTTCTCTTTCTCAGTCTGTTTTAAAATCATGATGTCCGTCATGCAAAGTCATAAAGTAAAATATCGGAATACAGGCCTTTCCTTGCATTTACTTTCTGCCTCATACACACGTAGCCTTATGCATGAACAAACGTTAAGACTACACTCAAATTCAGTCAATCACTCAAAATCAGTGACACACTATTCGTGCATTTGCCTCTTCACACGAAAAGAAATTAAATGCAACAATTTTGTAAGTTTATCACATCGCGTAATTATGCATATGAATTTCACATTCATAATTAGTTTATGCTTAAATGATGATGCTCATTCTACTATGTATAAGCTAACATGAAGTTATAGAAACAGACAAGGTTATACATGAAAAGAAGCACACAAAAAACTATGACTTTTGGGGTAAATATTTATATAGCCAGACGTGCATATCCGCCAGCAATGACCTGCGTTTTCATACTTTGGCAGCGTGAAATACAAGTCGTTTTCATTTACATCAAGTCTGCATTCGTACTTAAAATAACACCACACACACTAAGACACAAACAAAGTAGGCTAATTGTTTGGTATTACCTGCTGCCAATACTCTTCAAGGGATGGTAAAGCTGAAAAGTATCCAGTATCGTGAACAATCTGAAGCTCCTGAAAGATGCTGCACATAGGAATTACATCCATTTCACTCCTAAAGATGCAGCTATAAATACAGCCTGAAATCAAGTTAGTAATATTTTCTTCTTGCTTTGAAAAACAATATACTGTCTTCAATTCTTAGCATCTATAATTCTAGAACTTGACTTTAAAGTCGCCTTCCAGTAGATAACGCAAGTATTTTTCCCGTGAGCGCAAAAGCTTTCTTGCACTGACAGCAAGTAGTGAACCCGCTGGAAGTCCGTCAGCGCACTGTAAACTTCAAAATTACATTCAACCATTCCCCACGTGATAGTGTTACGCTCTCGTGATGCCGACCAATGAGTTAGCCAATGGGTAATGCCCGCCTACCATATCACTATAGACCAATGCTACAAGACTTCGGATCCATCTCCTGCGATGTGGTTGGTGAGTTTACTGGAGGCTTCTTCATTTCTATTGGACTGTGGTAGATCTATTTTTAGGGTACTATATATACGCTGCTCGCGTACCACTACGAGACGGAGAAATTTCAATACAGTGGTAGCAAACGGTCCAAGAGTAACCTTTCATGAAGCTAAGTGGTTACAACTGAGAAATATGCAAAAAATTGCTTGTAAGTCTGTAAATGTAATGGTTAGTTTTTGGAATCTGAGTAGATGAATTCGTTAATTGTTTATCGTTTATTTTCTCAAGTTTCATAAGATTACTTGACTGGACTACAGTATCGGTCTTAAGACTACATGGAACATGGATACAACTAACAGATCTAGAGCGCGCTGCACTAACAAAACGCAGTCTATTTTGTTAGGCATTATTACATTGGACGTAATCAAGATCTAGCAACGTCATGCCATCGTTGTAAGCTTATTGTCTTCTAGTCCTGCGCAAGGTTGAGACATGGGTTCACGCATCCGAAAGTGATGCTGATCCTACTTGTTTTGCAGTCACCGCGTGTCAGTCTCTAAGGAAACGCTTTAGTTTGTACCAATGCTTTACAATTATGAAATTGTTTTCAATAACCTGTACATTATTGGTGTATAATATATAGGCTCCATTTTTGTTCTCCATCCTTAATGTGGAACGATGCATCTAATCAACATGCACCTCTAGATTGACCTTGCATGTGAACTGTTTACTGTGGCTAAAACTCAACTAAGCTCCACAAATACCTTCATCCAATTCGGAATGACATAACGACTGGAATAAACTTCCACCGGAAAACAACAACCACATTGAGAAGTTAAAGATGGTCACAATAAACAACATTTGTGGAACAGAACACCATTGTTTTGCTCATCAGTGCAGCCTGCTGCTGCTGTAGCCTACCCATAGCAAAAGCAAGTGTCTTCTGTAAATCCATGCTTTGGGCATATCTGCAAAAGTCAGCATTAGACTCTGTCATGTGGCAGCGTTATTTAAGAACAGCTACTTTGGTGACCAAGGCCAGAAAAAATGCAGGCAATATTGTTTTTAAACCATACTTTTACAAACAACCAAATGAACCAATTATTTGTTTGCAAACCCACCAGTGTTGGTGGTGCAAGTAGCTTGGTCCAGTAAACTGAGCCACACAAGACCATAGTCACATAAAACATTTTTCTGTTTCACTGTTATCAAGTTTCCACATGCAAAAATACAGCTGACATTGGCCTCCAATGAGACTGAAGGCGTCACACGAATATGCAAATGTTCAACTTGGCATGCATGAAAGTTGTGCATTTGAAACTTAAGTTGACAAATAAACAATACCCCTGTTAATTACCTCAGGTTCCTGTCTTAACACATCCTACACTCAGTTCAAACCAGAGTTCCCACCAAACCCCAAACTCTTCTTCCCACATCGCATGATCAATCATGACCTCATCTTAACAGCCAGGACAGGCCCGCAGCACTTGTTCTGGATACGTGTGTGTGCGTGTGCGCGTGAAGGATGGATGATCATGAGTTTGATGACAGGCCACAATATGTTAACCCTTTCGTTGGACATCTCAGTATTTGGCCAAGGACCCTTAGGGCCACTCATGCTCCTCAGAGGGAGAACACAGCTACACATCACTCCAATCATAGAGCCATTTACTGATGTGAATTGATGGCATCGGGCCTTGTTCAGGAGAGAGCCTTCCATGCAGCTGAGCATGACTCATATTCATCTCATGACTTCCTATGAGTAGAACAGATGCCTTCACTTTACCTTGACCAATAAACCATGAAGTGTGTCAATGTCTAACATTTTCCTTGGTTTATTATGGTATGAAAAACATGTCAAGGATTGCAGTCCTGCAAGGACATGGTACTGAAACTCTGAGGAAGCGTCTACTTTTCGTTTAATTGTTTACAGATGTCATCCGATTAAACAGAATTAAGTGGTTTGATTAGAAACTTTGTGGAAAATAGAGTATAGCCAAACGATATTCTCACTTGAACAAGGCAGACGCAAAAATAAACTAGGCTTTCTTCTCTTGTCAGCTAATGCTAACACACGATAGTGGAAGCCCCTAATTGCACCAGTAAGTGCACCCAACATAATAAAACTGCATGCTTTTCACTTCGTCAGCCCCAACTACACTTTTAAAAGACAAGCACATTTAAAGACGTTTAAAAAAAAATCTAACCTTTCCAAAATGGTTTTAAGAGCGGATGTAAAATGTGATTGATTTTACTATTACAACGCAGGAGGAAAACAAGTGAAGTTAGGTACAAGATCCTGTGCGCAAGGAGGATGATAGCATATATCCTGCTTTCTTAAAGTCAGGAAGGAACCCACTACATACCCGCAAATGGGAAAGGCAGAGGACAGAACAGATTGGAAAAACAGATTGTGCAAACAGTTGCAAAGCCATTTTAGGATATGGAACAAATGTGCATGTTATGTATTATACAGAAGTGATGCTTGGATTAATATTACATTGTGCAGACATATCTTTTATTTGTTATTCTGTTCAGCCAAGAGAGGTTTGTTTGAACTCTCTTTCAACATAATTTTACCATACTGTTACCTTTGACTTACCTCATTCTTTCAACCTCACCCTTTTCTTACCTCCTGTTTTAATTTTAGACTTCTTCCTAATGATGTGACTAGTGTGGACTTCACTGTAAACTTTACCATGGGGCCAGCAGTGGTAGTGGCAGCAGCTGTGTATGTGATGATAGAAGAATTGACCCCACAGGAAGTTCCCCTCTCCATGCGAGAGGACAAGGAGCGTGACCCTTACCCACTGCATCCTAAACTTGGAATCTACTTTCCGTCTAAGGGGAATCCTCCACCACTCCGACTGAAATTCCACATCCTGACTGACTCATAAGACCAATTCAGTGCCACTAGTGAAGCTTGCAGAAAAGAAAGACAGAAAGAAAAACCTCAGTAATGCAAACTTTATATCCCACAATGGCATTCCAGACAGAGTGTTTACAGTACAGGATTCTTCTTTCATCACGTGTCTACTTGTTTGAATCACATAGCTACAAACGGTGAATTAGCGAGTTGGAAAAAAAACAGAAGCGTGTTTGTTTAAGCTGTGGATTTGAATGTCAAGGTATTCGTAGGCAGGTGTGAGTCATCTGTCCTCAAACATGCAGTCGCTGCAACCACACTGGTTACCATGCAATCAAGTTGGTCTGTTTGTTTCCAGTGTGACTCACTCACACCAGTCATACTGATCCCACTTATAATTTTGCCGCTGATCTTGTGTTTAGATGAAGGCTATATTGCATGCCTTGAAAAACGGACTCTATATACAGCACAGTGATTACTGTGTGTGTGTTTGTGTGTGCACATTCCATTGCTTGTGTATTCACCTCTCGTGCGTGCAAGAGTGCACATGAGTATGTGTATGTGCATTCCTTTACTCTGTAAGTGTGTGGGCCACGTCCAAGCATGTGTCTGTGTAACTTTGCGTCCGCCCTTGTGTGTGTATCTTTGATGTGTAACATGAGAATGGTGTCCATTTATGCTTGTTTGTGCCGGCCTCCCTGGTGCCATACAATGCAGTCTAAGATCTGCGGAGGCTACACTGCAAGGCCTGTTTGTCAGAACCACCAGTAGAACAGCGGGATGCATCTCAGATACACCCCAGTCATACAGACGGGCTCTGTGCTCTGTGGTCACTGTGCTGAGATGATACTGGTGTCAGCTCCACCAGCTTGATCCAAGACCCTAACAGACATGTTTGTGCGGATTTCAAGTTTAATGTCTTTTTTGGAGGGGGGGAGTGATGGAAGGGGGATTCGATTTCACCACTTTCTGCCAAGGATATGTCAATATCTCAGTTTTTTTTGTTCTCCACTTAAAATATTTACCTACTCGCCTTAGAATGCATGTACAATATTTGCTACTGCAGATAAATGATATATACATTAGCAGGTAAATGATTTGTAGAGAAAAGTCCATGTAAAACACCACAGGGTGCTCATTATATTTAATGAGTATTAAACATTCATAAACTTTAATGCAAATGTAGACATATCAACAATTATAATTGAGTATTGACTAACGCCGGCTGTATAAATCGCCCCAAAGCAAATGGGAAATGATTGTTTACCTGGTACAAAGATATGCTTATGGACCCCATCGTGGTCCTAGTCATCATGCTCTGTGTGGTGAGCGCCAAGAGCTTAAAGACAGTCTGTCGCTCTGTCCCTCTTCTCTGCCCCCTTACCACAACGTGTGCACATGTGCACCGCGCCCTCACACGCGCGTGTGTGACAGTGACCTGGTGAAGTCCAGGGCCAGAGGGATGCGCACCTCACATCCCGGCACCATGTCTCTCTCACCAGTCGTTTTCTCCTACAAAAAGCCCATGAAAAGGGACACTTAGCAGCAGGGCAGGGAATGGAGGCCCAGCATGTGAAAGACTCCTTTAGTGTCAAAGTCTGGCCATATCAGTGGCTCCGAATGACACTGCCTGAGCATAATGACACCAGCTTCAAGCTGTTCTCACACCTGCCATAGGGCTGCCTCATTCACTTGACATTAACATTGAGAAAACTGTTTCCCATAAAAAAGAGAGAAAGCGCAATTATCCTTGAGAGCCCGATTAGGCAGCAAATGGACGAGTTTGCAGGCAGTGGCATGCTACATATGTGAGATAAGCTTTACCATGGCCTGTTAGCACATATGTGTTCTCTTGACCTGTTAGATACTTTTTTTTTTTTTAAATTGGGCAGGTTGTGTGACAGAACATGAGCTTTTTGCAGGATTAATCACTTTAAATTATTTGACATAAAAAAATGGATAAGATCCATTATTATTTTATTACTTTAATGTAACCTTAATAATTAAAATATAATCTTATACAGTGTCTTAATCCTACTAAATTTCTTGTCTGTGCCTTATCTTACTGCATGGTCATATTTCCACACAGCACATTTGTCTGTTTTACAGGAGAGCAGGGAAGCTGGGATCCACTAGGCAACTGTCAAGCTCAGCGTGAGCCCTATTTAATTTGTTCCATGAGAATGTCTTCTGCCATAGTAGTCTGCATAGGAAGCCAAGAAGAATTTTGGCAGCGATGCAAGGCAGCCCATTATGTAACTGTCTAATGCTCCCTCTACCTCTCTTTCTCTGGGAGGGAACAGCAGTTATCAGGACCTTGTCAACACACACACGTTCCAAAACATTTCTGAAGAAAACAGACTGCTGCTAAACTTCTCTCTTCAGCCGTTTGTCTTCTTTGTATTTTGTCTTTCAACATTTTGTAGAGAGTTATGTCACAAAAGATTGCTCAATCACACTTTTCATACAAGTATTTGTTGTTTTAGTACATCTGGAGTGGTTTGGGCATCACTGTTGAGACTAGCTGCATTTTGTGATAACATCAGACTCCAACCTGCAATGTACTTTGTGTATTTAGTGGGCATTTAATGTACAAAATTATATGAAATTATGTTGAAAGGGTTAGGGTTGGCTTATGATGCAGCCACATTTTCCATGCTTAGCTTTATTTAATCAAAGTGTTTACGAGTCTATGTAAGAAAAAACAAATTCGGGAATGTTTGTAATGCTAAATGTCATGGGACATCCACGCTGTCAGCACTTGATCTACAGTTATATGATGAGTAATGCAAACAGATGATGAACGTTTGTCTACCTTTGTCAGTCTATCACGTGTCTCTGTTGGTGGGAGCATGGGAGCATGTTCTGTGGGAGCAAAGATGCTACAATGGTTGTGTTGGCTTAAAGAGGTTTTGAGGTAAAGTGCATTTTGCTGTGGAAAAATGATACATTATATCATATAATAGAACAGCCATAATACCTCTTGTGTATAACTACCCAGAGGCAGTATCAAAAAAATATATTGTTAGTTTCCAGGATTCTGCCAAGTTGAGTGCTCTTGCTGAATGGCCAGCACTGTGGTGATGTCTGTGGGCCAGTAGAGAAAATATATTTTATGCAAATAGCAACAAGAACGCTAAATCAATTAAGGCACAGACACACACACATACACATACTGCACGCAGATACTGGACGTGTGGGAAACAGCTGCTCAAAGAGCACAACTGCTCACTCACAACACACACACACAGTGGAACCATGGAAAGGCCCTGCTATTATTAGACAGACATGTAAACATTGCTTTAGTTGTACTGTATGCGTGTGTTGAAGGGAACGTTCAAATGAAGACTGTGTTTCATGTGGTTTTTATCCGTGAGTATGCATAGCTGCAACCAAACCATGGAGAACTGTGCAGGATGATCATAAATCTTAACAAACTGAAGTGTAACATGCTTATGTACAATCAACACTTCTTACCTGTATTCATTGTGAGAAATGTCATAAGCTAAACAAACTGTGACTCATCTTTCTAGCATGTCTTGCATGGCAGGCTTTAAGCATCATAGTAGCCTTGCGTTGGTGCCAGGGTGTTTGGTCATTACTCTCATTAATCAACCAAGGTCCTGTCTCTCTCTCTCTCTCTCTCTCTCTCTCTCTCTCTCTCTCTCTCTCTGTGTGTCTCTCTCTCTGTCACACACATTCTCTCCTTATTTCTCTTTGTAACATTTGTTTTTCCCATGGCCAACCTCCAGCTACTCTCATTTGTGTGGTGCAATCTCCTCCCACCTATGCGCCCGCACTTGTGCATGCGAAACTAAATCTGTGGTGTTGCTGTGAGAAAGAGCTTGTGTGTGCAGGACGGGACATGCATGACTACCTTCAACAAGTCCCTTTTGTATGTTCCCTTAAATAGGTGTAGGGGTTTGGTTTTGTTGGTTTAGTGAAGCTATCTACTGTACAGGAAGTATAGGGGTTCAGCTCATGAAAGGGTTACAGGTAGATATTGTACCAGCATCTTTATAATATAGAGATGCAAAGATAGATTTCTTGAAGTGCTGGGAGAAGATGGAATGCTCAGGACCGAACAGGTTATGCAAAAATCAATGAATGGAATCAATATTATCAATCATCCACTGAAATTCCCGTGTCACAAATCCTTTAGAAATGGGCCTTGAATCTCATGTAATGTTTAAGTTGGCCGTGGTTTCAACGCAAAACCGGGTTTGCTGTATGTCAAAAGCAAATCAAACTGTCACCTCAGGGATTCTCCGGGTTTACCAAAGGAGAACCGGTTCTCCTGTGTAGACTTGTGAAACATTGATGTGCTCTACTTTACACAAGGCTAGCCAGAGGCTATTGAGGCAGCCAGCACTGTCACCACCCCTCACCATTACACCACTGCACAGCCTCCAACCTGCAAGCACGCACGCAAACTCTATATAGTGCATGCACACATACACGTAGGCCCATGTACAGTATCCACACACACAAGAGATATTCAGGGTTTCCTTACTGATCTATTGATTGTATGTAATACAGTAAACTCCAGGGGAAAGCCCTTCCCTGTCTCATCAAGAAGTCCCATTTGCTTTTCGTAGGATACACCAAGATCCGTTCTCATGTCACACAAACTGCAGTATAATGAGATGCAACCTTATTAACAGATAACCTAATGACAGATAGTCCTTGCTACTCCAAGCAAAGTAGCAGCTACAGTGCAGACACTGTAGAGGATGATTCAAGCATACAGCACTGCTCGTTTGCATTTCAAGCTTGTTGATGAAAGTGGATGGAGCTGACTGTGAACCTGTGATCAGTCTGCGTAGCCCATGTCCTCCAGGCTAGCCTCATGCATCAGCTGATAGTCATGTTTGTTTTCAGAGCGGGAAATAGCAGGAGGGATGATCAGAAGGCAAACACTGTATCTATACAGATGGAAAACCCTACGCCTACCCAGCAGGCCAAAACCTGACGTCAGCTTGAATTATTTGGTCATTTCAGTGTGGAAAACCTGAATTGGAAGCAGCAGTATGTTTCAGTACTGAAATGAAATTGTGTTTTTGGGGGGGGGAGGAACAGTCTGATTAATCAATATCTGAATCCTGTTTTCATCTGTAAATTGTTTTGGCACCATTATTGTCTAGAAGCCGTGAACTCGTAGCAGATGCTAGTTATTTTCCAATCTTTAGGCTCATAAAACAATTCGGGCCAGGATATTGTCTTTTGAGAGGTGTCAAGGGTGACCTTTAGTCTTGGAGTCACATACTGTCATTATTGTTGTCAGTTGGTTTTTCTCTGTTGACTTTTTTTTTCTAAACGACTGTGCTATAAAGTGAAACAAGTAAACTTGTTACTTGGTACACAAGACCTAAGTTCCTTATAATGTCTAGCCTTGCTTGGTGATATATGTGGTTCCCAGACAAAACTATTTCAATCAGGAGAGACCTGGGATGGTGAAGTGAATTTATTTACAGATGTAAATGTATCATTATTGTTTGGGCTTAGACCCCGAGGGAATGATAGATCTCAGGGCACCTGCCCTGCATAGAATAAGAATCCCCTGCAGAGCCCAGACACTGGTGGTGGTGGCAGCAGCTGAAGATGTTCTGGTCAGATGAGGTAAAGACCAGACACCTGGCGGCGGCGGGGACGCGGAGGGTCATGCACTTTAAAAGCATGGACAAACTAAACAAGGAGAGAATCGTATTTAAAAAGGCCCAAGATCATAGCGATAGGGTGATGTGACCATGAAAATCAACAGCGTTAATTGATAGACGTCAGCACTAAACAATGCGGAACCCGGATGACGCCCGATAGACAGTAGAGTGTTTCTAGCAACGGAGCGAGAGAAATAAAATTATATGATGTGTTTGAGTGCAGGAATCGGTCTTGCCTGATTGAACTTGCGCAAAGATTCGCTTCTGGGAATTTGTTGATGGTCCGGTACTTGCGGAGGACTTCTAAAAGATTGAGATATAGATAAATACTTCATTGCATGGATGAATGCAACAAGCACAAAAGCAAGGAAACTATTCTTTGGAAGTCAGTTTCTATTGAGAAATTGAGAAACGTACTTCTTTGGAAGTCACCCAAACAACTAAGAATGTATGATATCCAAACTTTTACAGCGCTACAGCAAAACCCAGAACGCCTTATTCATGTCTAATAACTGTCAACTTGGAAATGGAACTGTAAAATATCCCACTGATTTAGTTTAACTTAGTTTGACTGAATGAATAGCATGCTTTAAAATGCTGCACAACAAGGGTCATGAAAGGACCCAACGTGACTTGTGTGTGTCTCAGTGTGTGTATGTTTTCAGACAGGCCCCTATGCCCTGTGGTTGAAACTGTCTGTGTTTGTCACTGACATGTAATCCTAGATGCCATTTCACGGTGTTCCTTTGGGAATTTCGCGACTTCTGTTAGGTTGTTGAACACACCCTGAAGGGTGTGCTACATAATCCACTAGACAATGCCTGATAAACTATCTTGAGTAGATTCAGTGTGGACCTTCACATCCTGTCCCAAGGTGTCAAGTGAAGTTATAGTTGAAAAATAACATTTTGGAATTGTCTAAACAACATGAAACAAATAGTAATTTCCTCTTGTATTGACAATAAATCTACATCTACATCAATTTACTCCATAAGATTACTGTAGATACTTGATGTCTTTATTACTGTATACTATTACTGTATAGTAAGTGAAAAATTATATTGATGTTTATCTTTTCCTTGGAATATTACCTGGAATTTTGTAACTTCTTTTGTTGGGTTCTTTTAAATGGACTCTCGCACACATGCTTGGTGACAATGTTAATAGGATTATCTTTCTCTCTCTCTCTCTCTCTATCTCTCTCTCTCTCTCTCTCTCTCTCTATCTATCTATCTATCCATCTGTCAAGAGGATGGATCAAGATTCATAATTTACTGAAGAGTGCAAAGAGACTATAAAGCCTCAAGATGAGCTGTGTCATGGTCTTTGAATCTCTTCAAGGGAAGAAATCGCAATCAAATTCAGTGCAAGATCGAGGCTTTAAAGCAACCATCTTAAGACAGGAACTGGAAAAAGAAGACATTTACAAAGTATTATCATCTTTCTGAAACTCAACGTCTGGCTTGTAAAATAAAACGTGTCAAAATGTCATCCGATGATGTTCTAAACTTATTTTAAACGTCCCCAAAATGTTATTGCTTGCACTGTCATTCCCCACGCACATGTTTAAATACTTTTTATTTTCAGACGTTATATTCCGACAAACGTTTACATAACTGTTGAAGGATTTATTAAAACTAAATAAACTTGTATTTCTGTTTTGAAATATCACAAGGATATTTGTACAGTGTGTGGATGCATAGATTACTGCCATAACAATTCCTTTGAGATAAACATTTGTAACGAGTCATTGGTCGTGAATGAGCAGTCATGTTTGAATAATAACCTCAACCAAACCCTTTCGTTGTTTATATATTTATACCCCCTGGCCTGCACCATATGAGTCGAGCACAGGGTGTCCTTGACTAAATGAATCACTCTGAGCGTTCTGAGCGATCCCAAGGATATATCCTAGAATCCCATGGAAGTGAACCAGCGGGAGCGTATTATCTATGACACCAATGTACCCATACACATACAACGGTTCAGCTGATATGTTTATTGAATTATATATCTTCGTAACCCCATTTAGGGCTAGCTTTCTCACATAAAGATCAATAGAAAATGCTGTGGAGGCTAACAAGGGGGACGGCTAGTATGGCTAACACTCCAGCCTGTCTCCAGATGGTATTTATTACGTGCTTTGTTTTAACATCCATTCCATATGAGTGAAAATCAATTTTTCATTTGGGACTAATTGTCTTGGTGGAGGTGGCGGCCCAAGGCTATCCTGTGCTTCGGTCCCAGCGTTATGGTCCAGCACCGCCCACAAGCAGCTGTATTTTACACCCAATTACAGATGTCTTGGGCCACACAAAGGAGTGTAGGCCCTCAGGGAGTCACGTCACTGAGGTGTGCCAAGAGGGGAGCTATCAATCTGGTAGGGTTTGAGCTATGCTTATGGCTTCGCAAAATAGCCTCACCCTCTGACCCAAAGCTAAAGCCACATTGGATTTCCTTATGGTTTTGAGAGATAGTTTTTGAGTCCCCCACAGCTGTAATGGCCGTAGTCTGGGTGTGTCTAGTCTGGATGTTGAGATACAGTATGCTGTTCCTTTTGCGGACGCATTTCTGAGTCACTCGATGATGTCGTAAAAGTTGTGCTGAAGAGGCAAACTTCAACCACATATCGAAACTAGTGTGTACTTGCACCATAGTCACAGTTATAAGGCTTAGTAGACAGTAGAGTGATTATCTCACTCAATCCTCATTGTGAAACTCAACGACCATTACTGGAAACACAGTCGATGACATCAGCAGTGCGTGCAGGGCTTTGTGGGTCTTTCCCATACACTCCTTCCTGGATGAAATGATGACTGGGCCAACTCATTGATATCAGGATGCTGATTCATAGAGGTAAATTGGACACTGTCTGTAATACAGCAGTACTCACCATCTGTGTAATAATGGGTCCATGGTGTGCACTACATAATGCAGAGAGAATATTAAGATATGTCAAAATACTGCATTATTTGAAACATTTCTTTGAAAATGCATCCCATATTAGATCCTCCATTGATGTATACTTTGTGACCTACAATTCTGATATACTGTTGAAGAACATTGTAGAGATGTCAATTTAACCTACTGTGCACTGACAGTGCTTAGAAAAAGTAATTTGTTCTCAACCAACTAAAATGCACCATGGCATCCATACCACTCCATGGACAAGAGCACTTAGATAAAACATGTGACTCATCCCATGAAACTTTGATATGATTAGCTCATCTGTCATGATGTCATAAAAAGGGGTCCTGAATTTACACATGTGGAAAGCACAGACTCTAGGAGAGTGTATCTCCCCTGCCTGCAAGTAGACCAGTAGAAACACTGGATGATGTCACCCTCCACAGTTAATTTCCAGTGGCCTTAAATCCACTCTTCGACAAGTGGAAATAATTATGACAGGAGTGGGGCGCTGGGCTGGGGTGCGAGAGCAGCCGTCTGGAGCACTTAGTGATTATGTCATAGTGGAGTATGTAGTGAACGATACCTACCTCTGGAGCTCAAGATCAGTGGCACACTAAACAAAACAATACATGGCACCTGGAAATGAACACAGCCTGCTCTAGTCAGAAGACATTATTTGCATAGTTCCGTTTCTATTTAGGTTTAATTGTCTGCTGTAAGGCGCACATAGAGACAGGTTTCGTTAGATTGTTTTCAATCTTTCAGAGGTCACAAAAGTAATTAGAGGAATCAAGAAGTCGGTCAACGTTAGTTAACGCACTGGCTAGACATAGGACGATATAATAGTATGTCATCTATAATTACTTTAATGAATGGATTGTCTGTTTTTAATACATATTAAATCCTCAATAAACATTCATCGGAAGGACAGGCATGCCGTGCAATCAAACAATTTCATGTTCTCTGACAATACCATGTTAAGGTTTGATTGCACTTGAGATCTTAAGGACATGGAATAAAAACCTTTAGAACGTTCAGTTAACCAAGACAGATCCAGGTCACAAAGTAAATATCTCAACCATGTTACTTGATCTACTTCTTCTTCCCAAGCTGATTTAATACCATCTCGGGGATATTGACAAAATGTAACATGATCATCAGAATTTTACATGCTCCAGGTCTGGGGAATCTCATTATGGACTCGTGTTTCACCCTCCCTCCCCCAGCTGGAACATGAAGGCAAAAGGGTAATGCCAATAAGAATGAGATAAATTGGAATGAGAGGGAGGGGGGGAAATCCATTCCTCCATTAACCCTCGGAGATGTTTGGCTTTGTGCACATGGGCAAGGTTCCAGTGCAGGATCATTATCCCATATGTTGCTGGAGCTAATTCTACACAGCCAGAACCACAGGCCGTCCACAGCATCCTAGTGCCCTTTCAAAAAGATCAAAAAGCGATGACCTTGTATATGCCAGCACCGCTGTGTGTGTTTCTTCTTCTTTGGCTCAATGTGAACCTTATAGGCACATCCATGTTGTAAACTATTCTGTATTTGCACACAGTGAGTAAATAGTCGCAAGTCAACTGAGTTTTTTCTTAAATAAAGAATTTAGCAGACTGTTTGACTTTCATCATTGCTGTGACATCTGAAAACATTTAATTAAATAACTATCTAAGACTATGAATATAAAGAGACAAGCTGGTAAGTCTAAATCTGTAGAGAGTACAGTATCTGTAATCTTCAGAGGCTATATTTTGCACCAGGTCCACATACAATAACAGTCCCTTGACAATGGCAATGAAACTAGGCCATGATGCGCAAACAGAGCTAGCCACATCAAACATCATCTATAGATTAAGGACATAAAACTCATTATCTTCAGTGGAAATCAATAGTAGACTGGTCAAGATGAAGAAAGCCTGCATGTTTTTGAGGTCATCTTACAGAGAACATTGTTCTTGCTGATATCACTTTCCCATCATTAACTGTGCAGATCAATACGAATGGTTCAACCGAGGTATAATGTAACAGCCTAAAATGAACAAAATGCTTTAATAGATATTCTCCAAATTGATTAAACATGTGGACTTTATAGGAACATGTAAAAGGGTTGTGACTAATTACATTTTGCATCGAGGGTTTGCCCAGAAGTTACCCTTTGTGCTTGTGGCGCTCAGTGGGAACTGAGAGGTGACAGGCTTTGTTTGAAAGTCTTATTGAGGAGTAGCACAGTCCCAAGCATTGTCTGGCCAGGCTTATTTTGGTACTGGTCCACCCTCCATATGATTCAAACAAGAATGATCCAGTCTCTACTCCCTATAAAAAAATGTACTCGGTGTGACTCGGACTGGTATGAATGATGTATATGCGACATAAACGTAAACACCAATCACCAAACCTATCACTTTATACTCATGTGGCTTGGTAAGAAAGCGTCCACCCGAGTCACATCCTGTGTATTGTGGATCCAGCCCCATCTGAGCTCCAGGAAGAGGCAACATGGGGTGAGACGGCTCTGCTGTCAGAGAGGCCCTAGCATCCGGCCTGCTTTCTGACACAACGCATCAATGGAGCTGTTCAAAGAGGAGGGGAGGGAAAATGAATGTGAATGACTTGGCACAAAGTGCATGGGTGATATGCTATGTTAGACCAGCGTGTCTCTGAAATTAGGAGCTGTTCTAAGAATGGACATATGGTGGGGTGAGATGTTTTATCAATATTAAAGTATAATAATGAAGTTTAGCTTTGTGTTGGCCTTTTTAGCTGCTGTCTATTCCTTGTAAATGAATGCACCCCCTACTTACTTAGACACACATATGCTTGTGCATGCACATGCACATACACACACACATGCACACACACACTCAAATGCACACACAAATGCACGCACGCACACACACACCATTTGAATATGGCTTCTGTCCCAGACAGAGATTGTTTTGTGTCTGTACGTGTCATCCAGTTCAGAGGCCACATTCTTGGGGAGTGAAACAGAGGCTTTCAGAGCCCTCACCCCCAAGCCTTCCACCCCCAGGAGCGCTCCACCCCCATGTAACACCCCCCCCCCCCCCCCCTGTAGCTGGACTGTGTTATTACAGCTATTTGTTCGTTGCCCACACCATTTCTGTTCTTGTTTCCTAGTGTGCAAATAGCACCTCCTGCAAGGCTGTGTTCAACTCCAAATCAAGGCCTCAGCAGAGCCAGATGCTCTGCTCTCTAATTGTTTTCGATGGTGGAATTTAAAGAAAAGCACGTTCAATTCAAAAGGTAATGATGAACTTGTAGGATGAAGTGCTCAAAACAACCACGTATCTGTGACCTCTGTGATCAATGACTCACAGCTTTCTGGCACATTCAGCTTTAATGTCATTGAAATTCTCGGACTGTAGCTCTATTGTGTGGTTGTGTGTTTGTACCATTTTAAGCTGTGCTTGCAGAAAATACCCCCACCACCCTAAATAGTTCAGTCTTTCACTCCTTCTCTGTCTGGGGTCCAGTTATCTACCCACTCTTTGCCAGCAACCAAGAGAGAGGTGGGGGGGAGTGGGGGCACGGCTTGTACAATGCCATAGACCCACCCCCTGCTTAATTTCCCAGCAATGCTGTAAGTCAGTAACAATCAGAACATTCACCCAACATGGGTGCGAGCCATTTCCTCTCTGGTAAGATCTCTGATTAGCCAGAGATACAGCGATCGCTGCAAGCGCTGTACGCATGCCGGGCCAAGATTTGCCTAAATGTGGAGAAATGACACTGTTTGGTCCCATGTGACTATGTGTGCGACTCCAAACAATGTTCTGTTGCCAATGGGAATCTGGCACAGATCCAGATCCTCAGCTCATGGTCTCCCAGTGGGCAGCATGCCAGCGAGGTAGACATACCAGACAAGTAAAGCTATGTATGACCTCATTAATACTTCCACGCACAATGCCATTGTACAACATATGTAAATCATGCCATGTTTCATACGAATATCTTAACCATGAATCAGATTCAGCCAATTGAGTACTCATTGCCTCTAGTCAGATATTTGTTTCCTAAAAGATGAGCCACAGTAATGCACAGTAACTATAGTTACCTACTTTGTGGTGGTGGCAGCAGTTATGATTAAAGAAAGTCTTCAAATAGATGTGAACATCATGTAGATTATCTATAGACATAGGTTGTAGATGGTAAAAAGTAAGCAGTAATTATGCAAACCTGCAAACCAAAGACACAGTATAAAAATGTTAATGTGGTACAGCAAATACAGGCAACGTGGCATGTATCTCATTGAGGTGCCGCGTGGAGCCCGTCAGTGGATCAATCATTGTCACCTGGGCACTGGGAGAGGCAATTTAGATGCTAAGTACAGTCTTTAGCCATACATCTATTGTTAGACCAAAAGAGTGAACAAGAGGACTCTATGCACGTGTGCAAGTTAGAGAGACTGAGATGGAGAGAGAGAGAGAGAAAGAGAGAGAGAGAGGGGGAGGGAGAGAGAGAGAGAGAGAGAGAGACAGAAAGAGATATGCACAGAAGGAGACTTACTACAAATTATGAGCCTATATTTGTAATTTAATGCAGTGCCAGGTTGGAGGAAATTGTCTTTTTTGATCTACTTAGCATGGGACAAAGTACTCATAGATAAATAGAGCAGTTTAAAAGCTGGTTGCTTTCAGCTTTTTTAGCACAAATCCATCCCTTTGAAACATTTTCCATGTGGTGGAAAATAGTTCAAAGGAAATGTTAACAACATAACACATTTTCTGGTCTTTCATTAAAAAGAGATCCTATATGCAAGGGGAGCTAGGTGACATTAGTAAAAAAAAAAATAATCAAAAAAACATTAATGGAAGCTATGGAGAAACATGTTTAGGGTGTTGAATACTTACAAAATATGGTCACTGTAACCCATCTCAAAGGACGAGTAACACTTGATAATGTGGGAGGTTCAGCGAGAACAAACTTCCTTTGAACTACTGTCTAACAACACATGGTGTGTGCAAAACCAATAGCTCATTTTACTAGAACAACAACCTGTATTGAAATAGGAGGATTATCACATATTACTCAAGTAATGTTATTGCGACATCAGTTTAATGAACACTTGTACATGCTTGGTTGCTGTCCGGTGATCCAAACCAAAGGATGTTCCCCATTTGGGTGAGGAGATCCTGTATTATCTTATTAAAACAACCCGTAGCCTAAATAAAAACACGTGTGGAAAGAAAAGAAATCCCTCTCAGATCTGGATGTACTTACTCAGGTGTGGGAAGTCCCTCTCCCCCAATGTGAGTCACTGGTGCGACTCCGCCCAACAGAACATTGCTTAAGGTGCTGTGGTATGAATAGTTCTACAGTTCACAAATGTGTTTGAGAAACTACCCGGCTAATGATGCATTCAGGCGATTAAGTGGCCTTGTTTTTATCCATTTGGGATGAGACAAACATATCAAAATACATCTTGCACCTCTTGCCTACATCTTGCCCAATTTATCTCAGAAATACATCCATTAATGGTTTGTAAATCCGATGCATGGGACCGTTTAGTGATGCATCCCTGTAATGAATATCAACAGCTTGACAAAGGGACCTTTCACATGAATTTTTTTTTTTAAAGATTGGAGCTGAGTTCACAATTTGCAGTGGCAATGGAGCTAGTATGATATCAGTGTCAAATAGCACCACAGATAAGCTAGTCAATGCCCCCAATCACACTTCACACACGACCAGCTGAATCCCAGGGACACAGACAAGTACCTGCAGGCCAGTTCTCCATCACTCGAGGACAGGTAACCCACTTGAAGATCAGTTACCAATCACAAAAGCAGGTCAGGTCAAGTATCATACAGTCCTGGCACAGATGGCTGTATTATTCACCTGGGAGCTCCAGATAATGTTGCTTGCTTCTCATACTGTAGGTTTATTGATTTGATTTGTTCAAAATCCAAATTCTGAACAAGTTCATGCATTGTGATGTCAACACAGTATGCGGTATGTCATCTTCTCCATAACCGCCCTGTGCTCTTTGGAACTACACTCTATTGGGTTTGCATTTGGCATGACATTCCCCTGCAAAACAATGGCCCAAAGAGCTCTACATCTACCTGCAGCCCATACACACCAGTGGTGTAACATCAAGGGCTTTTTATACTTGTGATTTTGTCATTTGATAGCCCCTATTAGAACGACTGTGATGTATACAGTGTACTTCACTGCACAGACTGGTGTTGTCAGAGGTTCAGGTGAAGCCCAACATCATCCACTTCATGGAACTGTCATGGCTTCTCCGAGAAAGGAGGGTGATACGGGTCAGGAGTGTATGTTACATAATAACTTTAGACAAGTTAGAACAGGGCTGAGGTGAACAACCGCAAAGTTACGCCCTCCAAACATCCAGGGCTCATCCCTTCATCCTTGGCTTAGCGTATTCACACTCTGCATACATGAAACTGAGTGCTCCTGCACCAACAGCTTCTTATTTATCAGGGAAACAAGCAGCCACTCCAACACCTACTAGGACAAAGTAACGCTCTCACGAATGCCATGCGCTTCGTTGCATAATGCTGATGAAAGACATTTTGAAGCGCAAGCCCAATTTGCTTGTCTCTTTGTAAAGTGAGGGTGCTGTATTCAAGTGGGAAAAACATATGGTTGTGTTGAGACTACTCCTCAATTTGTTTGGTTACAGCTTCAGAGCAGATGGAGACTTGGGACATGTCTTTTAAAACCACTGGCTGCTGCAGCTGGCAGAGAACGATCGGAAGAGGAAAAAAGGCAAAAAGAAATGGGCCAAAGATGAAGCTTTATGTATTTGTGTTCCTGTCAAGCTATGCTGACTATGCTGAAAGCCAATGGGACTGGAAGAGACTCTTTCAAAAGAAAAAATGTTTTTAGTCAAATACATTTAGCCAACTTCACTGAACTATTTTGTTTGGGAGCAGAATTACCACTATAAAGCCACACATTGTTCTGATAGCTATCGTAGCTACTAGTATGTATTCATGCTTACAGGCTATGGACAAATCTCATCTGACACTGCAGGCTGTATCACTTAATGATGATCTCCCAGTGACGACTACTGTCATTCGTTTGCATGCAGATTGGTTCTCTAAATGACCTCTTCTAAAGATTCTCAGCTCCTTCTGTTACAGTTGTCCCCTCAGTATTTTCAAGTCAGCGCCTCTCTCCAGTACTCTGTCAAACTCTATTAAAAAGCATGTGTTTCATCCTTAAAATGGCAAGAGAGAAGATAATACAGCTTTCCAAAAGCCGCTTTACAGCAGCCTTGATCTGCAGAGGTGTGAATTACAAGACGCACGTCCCCTCACTCATTGTATCACCGTGGCAACGTAGAAGATGTGGCAACATCTGCCTTTAAGCAGATGTTGCATGGCTCTGACACCACGGTCATAGGTCAAACTCTGACAGGCGGGGTCAGAGAAGGAACGTGACTTTGGTTGAACCAGATAGCATCACACTTCATCAGCACAGATAAACACACCTAGACTGAAGCCCTGGTCTCGGTTAGCCCTACCTGGTCGCAGCTAAAAGCTTCTTTAATTGGAATCAGGAATTACACATTTCTGACAGACGTCTAATCAGTTGAATCCCTCAAATTTGTTGAATCCTGTGAAAATGGAAATGTTCAAGGGAGCTGAGGCTTTTAATTGTGTTCAAACCCACAGGGATATAATTCTGAGAGACAGACAGGTAGTGACAGGTCAGACCATTCTGTCTTTTGTGGTAAGCTTGTCGACCTCTCATTCTTCTCTTAGTGAGGTCTTCACTTCCCCGAGCGAGGAAGAATTCTAAGAAATATTCCTCTATGAAGCATATCTCCCACAAAACATCTCCTGCAAGTACTTGCTTGTTTTAACTGTCAGATAAAAAAAAGCATTCTTTCAACTGCACAAGCCCCCAAAAACTGAATTACAGATACATGTATAGCACCTAAATATAGCAAACCAAACCGATAACCAGCATCCATTAAATATCAGAACCTTTTTTTTGCATTCAGACAATGAGCCGTCCATCCTGACAGCATTGTACTGTATATTGTTAGTCAGCTAATAGTGTTTGAGTTGAATGAACAACGTAACAGATGTTAACAGGGAAAGATTCATCCCAGAATTCCTTCCTTGCTGAACTGAAACAGCTTGTTCCTTGGTACGACTCTCTGCCTGCTGTCCTCTACGTGGAATATCTATTTCTTCCTTCAGTAGAAACACATGTACTGCATGTCTAGTTCTATATCTACAATCTTAGGAGACAATATGTTGATGGAGACAATGTATTATTGCATGTAAGCGTGCAGTCGGAAGGTATCATTACAGACTAATTTCACAATATACCGCTTTGCACATATACATTTGTCATATGAGACAAGTGAACTCCTTTTCTGTTTACAGCTCATTTCTAGACCCGATATCTTTGTCATGACTCATAACAAATCAAAATGAAAACCAGTGCTTGTGTCCTCGGCCCTAAAACTCATTTCCTTTCAGCAGTGTATCTGAGGAAACAACATCATATTGGAGTTGGTGGGATGATTCAGTCAGGCTGGTCCATCTGTCTGTCCCCACCCTCCAGTCTCACACACAACACCCTCCCTCAGAGAAATAGTGTACATTTCTGAAGGAATTCCCTTGGTGTGGGAGGGGACCTGCAGATGTTAAAGCAAAGCCCTCGCCCTCTGTCTCACACACAATCTGCTTTCAGAAACACTTCCATGCAAGTCTGCCCTTACACATCACACACACACACACACACACACACACACACACACACACACACACATACAGACACTTTTCCATTACCTGATCTGGTTGTCATAATGTTTTGAAGTGAAGGAGTATTCGGAGCAGCCGTGTTCATGGGAGTCATTGTAAAATTAGATCTGCATTGTTGCCGCAGCACTCATAAATTGCTGCCCTAACTGATTGCGAGTGCGGCGAGAGATGCGAGATGTGTTTTTAATACAGAAAACTCTGTAGGGAACACACTGAAGAATCCAGAACCCTGCTAAACACACCACCTCAACGAACCAGACAAAAATATAGCACAAAGGGAGACAAATGGAAAAGAATACATTGATTTATATTTTATTGCATAACCCACTTTGACATTTTGATTGCCCTTTTATTGCAACTTCTCTGTAGCCGTGGTTTATAAGGGGAGGCAGCAGTCCACAGCAAGCGGGGCCTCTCTAATCCTCCTCTCAGCTGGTGTGGGATATGGAAAGTCTCTGTGCAGCAGAGGCATACTGAGAAGGCAGATCCTGGCCCACTATACAGGGCACACAGCCATATATTGGTATTATCCACTAACACTAGCATTTACCTTATGTCACATCTTAGTTTCCAACTTTCCTACACCAATTCCCTCTTCATAGTCCTATCCTTAAAGTGAATACACCGTGCAATAGGAAGTCTAGAACTGCACTAAAAATATGAACTTGTGGATCCACTAGACAATATGTGGCCTTATAAGTATTGCTGTATGTTGTTCTAAAAGAGCAGCTGCTAATATGCTACTCTATGTCTGCAATTTACGCAATTTTGTGCGATTATGTGCTTTTTCCTCTAAATATGTGCTTACTTCCATAATTTCTACATGAATGGCCTTGTATTGCAAATGGCGCCTTCATATCATATACTACTATCTCAGCAGACACTGTCTCCATGGTGATTCCGTTTAATGAGTAAGCGTGCCACAGTCCAATCAGTAAGTGCCTCATTAGAGCATATTTAGAAACCAGAGCAGTTTGTAGTGAGCTTTGCTTTACCATGTTAAACCACCATACTGGCTTAAAATCTAGCCTGGCAAACCATGCCTCACACTCAAGTGATGAAGAACTATAACATCATAAGAGTCAAATCCAAACCGGCATCCAATAATGAACAACAGGTTGCTATAGCAACAAGGTCAATGCAATTATCAGAACGCTGGCTAAACATTAGTAAGCCACAGGTTTTCAAAAGCACACATCTAGACACTTACATGGAGGGACAATCTGTCAAGTCGAAGCAGATTGACACCTTAAAATTAATACATAATGTGCAATTACCCGACAGACTTCAAAAGAATGTACTTCAGCCCCAGTAAAATCAAATTAACCACGTCAAACCACACAGACATAGAAATGTACAGCTAAAAAATACGATTCGTTTGACCCCCTGCTTTGGAACTTCACGATAATGGAAATTGTCAAAGGTTTCAAAGACGAGGGAGGCCCCACAAACAATCAGCAAGGTAATGAAAATGATAATGCTAATCTTTATGTCCCACCATGCCAGTAGAGTCACGTTGTCCCGCAGACAGGCAGGGAGATCTGATTTAATTATCCCCCCCTTCCCTTCTGCCTGTCTTTCATCAACTTGGCCTATAAACTATTAATGGCCTCTTAGGCAATTTAGCTTGATCACTCACACTGGCTATGCTCAGCTCATCTGAAAAATGTTTGAAGAGATTTAAAAACCCCGGCTGGGAAAAAAGAGAGAGAAATGGAATAAACCACCAGCTGGATTCTTCATCTTGATCAAAAGCGTTCTATCATCGTCATCGTCTGACCACCGGGTGGAAGGAGAACAGCAAGGTTATCCACTGAGTCCTTCCTCATTTCAAGTGTGCTTTCTTGGCAGCACAGTTAGCATGACATTATGTAAATTACGCTGCGGATTTATTACAATTCTCAGGCCTGTGGTAAATTGATTGGAACAAACAAAGCATTTACGCCACAATGTTGAAATGTTACTTGAAGGAGTATAGTTATCTCTATGGAAACAAAGACGCCTCCTTCGGTCTTTCTGTGCCAGTTTCTGCCACTCAACTGCCTCCCCTCAACAGTCTGAATAGACATGTTTGTAAATATATTTGCTATGCTCATAAACTTAATGTAACGCTGAACTGTCTAAAGAAAAAAGAGTGTCTCATCCCGTTGTGTGTTTAGACAGATATACCAACACTAAGAATGAAACTGTGACACATAGAGCTTCATACATCCCTAAATACACATCTTGGATACTTCACTATAATCTACTGTTTCAAAACATTGTCAAAGGGTTTTCTTGACCAAACAGGCTCTCTAACTTTGGCCCTCAACCCCTCCCTACCAGGGGACGTCCCAGGCAAATTACTACAGGGCTTTGTCACACTGGAGCACTCAGGGAGGAAGTCCATCCTGTTTGCTCTAAATCATAGACCCAAATAAGTGGTGTCATGCTGTACATGGGCAGAGGTTCTCTAATGGATGCCGGCTGGTCTTGAAGCAACAATGACTTATAGAAATGACTTCTGTGACTTATTTAGCCATTGGGCTTCTCCCCTGCCATTTTTCTCTCCAGAGTTTAACGGGAGAATCAATGCTGGATACAAAAACATATGGAGTGGTAAACTGTAATTGAACACATGTTTATTCTCCCATTCACTTTGCTGCCAAAAGGCTTGAAGATACAGTACCAGTAACCTCAGTTATTGACTCCTCTTGACTTACTGTCTTAATACTTACCTTTCTATACATGCATGATAAAGCATGTAAGTTGTCCGTGTCAATGGACAAGAAAGCCCATGGAGAAACAGCTTACTTCTGTATCACTGTGCTTGTCCAGTCTCCAAAAATATAGTGCTCAAGCATTTTACTGTCTTTGCAAAGCAATTATAAGTAAAATAATCACAACACAAAATTAAGGAACACTCTGTTAATGTTCAGTTTGCCTTTAGTTTAATTATTACTTGCAGACTTTTCAACCAATCCATGTTTATGAGTTTACACACTGTGTGTAACCTATTTTAAGATCAGACAATCCTTTATTTTAATCACGCATTTTCTCTGCTTCATGGAATCTTAGTGTGGTATTTATCAGGTTCAGCCTGATACAACACTTCTGAGAAACCAATTACAAAAACACTTCCTCAGGTATATAAAGATTTCTTTGAATATTATGCATAAAACCTACTGTTTTTTGTTATTAACTCCATGACCTCCACAGTCATTTGCCTGGGGATATAAAAGCAAGCCATGTGATGATAATGGAGCCCTTAATCTGAGCAAAACACATGAATGACATTTCTCTGTCAGAGGTCCCATTCACAAACAGCAGGTGACCAATCAGAACAGCCCAGATTGAAATGAGATGGAAATGAGGCACATCTGTGTACATTATTGGAGCTTCTGTTGAAAATACTCTTCCTCAAAGTCAGGGCCATTTGGATACATGTGTTAACGTATAATGGTAATCCATAACTTCAAGTGTCATTTCTATATGTGATGGTCAATTTAATATACATATATGAAACAATGACAATTGGCTTATGACTAAACATCTGCAATACCTATTGTATCACATCAACAACATTGTACAGTTATGACATTTAGTGACATATTATTTTATGAAATCATGAGAACAAGCGTTTTCTTTTTACATTCTGTGTGGTGGTCATCGCTCATAATTTTATGTAGGCTTACTGACTATTCTGCTCATGATATTCATGACATTGACTTTTCAGACAGGAGACAAATGATTTCAAACTGTTATGGTATAACTGTTCACTTGTCTCACATAACAGTGAATGCTGTCTAAAAGCTCCCCTCATGTGTCATCATGCCAGTCCTAGAGAGGGGGGACAACTGTCCCCTCATCCCACAGTGATGGATGTTTCCATGGAGTGTCATTTGTTTTGGATAGTGATAGGAATCCATGGGTTCATGACACGATCTGATGAATGTGCCACCAAATCCTACCTGTCCATCCAAATAAAGCAAACAGCAAACATTTACCATTTATCAGTTGTGTGGCATTTCTGGCAACCAACCAATGTTCCTCATCTTGGAAAACTCCCACATACTTGACAACTTTTTTAGAGTTTTTCAGGGTTTACATCATTCTGTTCAATGGCCGATGAGAGATTTTCCAAACTCTGAATTTTACAACTGCGAATTTGAGATAAGCATGTGATTATTTTGTATGGACATCATACAGTGAAACCTCTTTAACACATGGTTTCCCACTTGTGGGCTCGGATTATTACGCTTACAACACACACACACACACTGTGAAATTCAGTTTCTTTAGAATAAGTGTTCATGTCAAAGGCACATGGAGTCTTACACTGAATGGGAGCACCACTTGTATTGTTTCTTGCTGTGCGTCTGCGGGTGTGTTTTCATGACATTGCTGCCAATCCTGCTACAGAAAGACAAGACTGTACATCCCGCCCTTGTGAAATTCCTCTGATAAGAGCGCATTCTCCTGGAATGCCGCTGTCTTTTCTTCTCATTCGTCTCAAGTCAGCGGTAATGTGTGTCTGAATCCGGGATTGTCCTTCCATCATCTTATAAGGACATCTGGCCACGTACACAAGACATCCTCTGCCTCCCCCATGTAATCACCATCGAGTCTACTGGCACTGCTCCGAGGCGTTTATCTTCAGAGAAAAATGCACAGCCGTAGCCATCTTACCTGGAAATGTATTGCTTATTGCAAAATCCATGGGGGGATACATTGTTCCTCTCATACATCTGGCTCTATATTGATTGGATGAGGACAATTTGTTTTAAATGATCGAGATGATTACGCAACAGTGATCGCACAACAATATTGAAGAGCGGTTGATGTATGGTTCATCCATCACCCTATGGATTCAGAAGATATTGAATTTCCTCATATCGGCAAAAGGGGGAGTGAGTTAGCTCAGAATTTATGAATGTTGCAATGATTACATTTCAAACAGCTATTTATTTTGGGAGTATTGAATTTGGTTTGATGCTGGTCACACATTCAAAAACCTGTTCTTTATTTTTTTTAAACAGCACTCTCTTTCTGATAAGTTATTTAACAATAGAAAATAAACAATAAGAAAATAGGTCTGTAGTGTGTCTGTGCTCCCTGTTCAAGTTAATAACCACAGCAGCGTCTTTTAATTTATCCACTGGAGGTAATAGTTAAATAAATGTAGTCATAGAGACATCATGATGATACATATTGCCATTACAACATTTCCAGTATAATAGCTTCTCTTCCATGCTAACATCATATATCTCGCCAGTAACAGCAAGTGTCACTAATGCGTTTCAACTTCTCATTCAATTTACTCTCCCCCTGACCCTAAAACTTAAGATATCCATCTTCGGCAGTGTTTCAAAAGGAAGCATGGCTAAGTGCCTTGTTACATTGGAATGACCAAAGGACTGCCTCAAAACAAACTCTCTTTTCACATGACTCGAGTAAACAGCTTCTCTATAGATTTGCTATGTGCTAAAGAGGGCACTTCTCCAAATACAAAATGATTCTCCCGTTCAAACTGCTCTGAAAGCTCAAAAGCAAAGAGATGCTTCCTCTGCTGAACTCCCCGGAGATGACAAAGCCAATTAACCTTAAGTCATTAGCTCAAAGACCACAAGGAAATAAAGTTGCAGGATGGAGTGCTCTGTGACTCTTTGCATTATTGATTCGTAATTAATGCCGGAAACAGCCGTCATTAGCAGGCAAAGGCAAAACAATTAGGGTTTGCAGTTAAGGTAGTTTTGACCCGTGGTAGAGATGTGTTCAAAGCAACGTGATCCCAAACATCCGGAGAACAGTACCCCATCTGTTTAAAATCACAACAAATAGCGATAACAGGAGCATTTGAATTACTTACGGATGCCGTACATAATAAACAATTTGTTATATGTCTCTTGCTAACAAGGTCACCAGGTGTAGGCCAGTCCTTCGAGCTTGAAGGACAAACATACGCCAAGAAAGTGTATTGCATCACAAGCATTGCATAACAGGCCAAGCCAAACATGACAGCTCTTGCATAATAATTGGGTTTGTGGAGTAAGGCATGTTTCCTTGAACCTACCTGACTGCATTTCGTAGAAACCGTTTTCTCACTAGCACACACCAACTCACGTTCAAGCAGTGACACTAAATACACTAATCAGCAAGATTCTTGAAGCTTTCCAAGAAACATACTTTTCCTTTGCTGCCTGTTGCTGCATGTTGGTGTCTTGTTTTTCAGGAATGCTAAATGAGGACTATTGTTTTTCAGTGCCAATGTTCTATTCCATTGCCAGATATGATGTCTCATAACACAACACTCAGTTCAGTGTTCATGCCACCCAAGTCCATAAAAGAATGACTGCCAAGAATGACTGCCATTTCATGTCATCTCTATTTATTTATTTATTACTTTTTAACAAATGAAAAAAAAAATGGTTGTTGTAATGGTAAGGATCAAAATCAAAATGTAGTGATTCACATTTTTAAGTTTATATTTTGATAAACTTCAAAATATCAAAATAAAGTGTTACAACTTATGTTTTCTCTACCAAATGATGGGAATGGTCATGGTACTAAAATGTCCAAGTATAGTTCCATTGCACATTGCTTTCTTAGGTACACTTAAACATGGAAAAATACTGATCAGTTTACATTTTTCCCAGTATAGCAGGTGGTTTGTAATGTGAGGTTTGTACCATAATACACTAGTTTTCTAAGAATCCATTTAGTAGACACATGTATTTAAGATTTCCAATAATTACACCATCTCTCAGAAACATGCACGTGAACACACAAATACACACACAGAGACACACACCCAAACACACACGCTGTATACAAATGTTTACACACAGTATAATTCATGGCCCTGGAAAACGATACACGAAATCATTTCTTTATGACTGCCTGACCATTTCCATGTAGGGCCACTGTACATACAGAACAGGAGACATGATTGTGGTGAATCGAGTCCTTAATTACACAGCTGGGCTGAGGTGTGGCTGCCTCACTTGCAACATAAACAGCAGCTCTGTCACACCCTCTTTTATGACATGTTGTGTGTTTTTGTACTTTTGTTTGTGTGTGATTGTGCTTGAGTCCTGGAGTGTGATCACTTAATCCAAGGTTTAGTCATCACGATGCATATCTTGCATGTCTAGCAAGAACTGTGTATACACAGGATCCTTTTCTTGTCTTTAAAACATAATATTTCCAAGTGTGTTTATTCAACACAAACTTGTCTTTAGTGATAACATTAGGTTCTTTCATGCTTTGTCATATTCAGGAAGGATGTGCGTCACAATTGCATTGCATTGTAAGTTGATTCCCAATCAATCAACTGACGACCTGCCGGTGCAAACAGTACAGTCCATCCGGACAGACATTCACGTGATCACAAAGGATGCCTAATGAGCCTGCCAGTGTAGAAACTCTAAACACAGTCTTATGAATGAGTCATGGCCTACACTCTCCCTTCCCATCTCCCTCCTTAGCTCTTTCCTCCCTTCCTTTTTCTTTCTGTCACTCTTTTCTTCCTCCCATCCCTCCCTCATCTAGGTGGGTGTGTCGACCAGCTGAATCAATGATTTCATGTGTCGTAATGATGACTGTCGGAGGGACGGCAGATGCAACTCCACAGGGTTGTATTTCCTGGTTTTAGAAAGCCATTTTACGGCCTTTGAGATCCTGCGTTGGACACCTCCATGTGCCTCCAGGCTGGACGGAGCTCCCACACACGTTCATCCATCACAATGCTTTCATTCTGCCTGCTGTCAGACACAACTATCCCCCCGAGGCAGATCTGTGTCTGTGTGTGTTTGTGTGTGTAGGAGTGGGTGTGTGCTTGCATGTACGTACTTGTGTGAGTGTGTGTGGAGGAGAGGGTGGGTCAGTGCAGGCTTGGCAGAAAGCTTTGCTGGAGAGTTTATCCTGCATTGACAGTGTTGGTTGATTCCAGCGGGAGTTAAGCCAGTTGTTATACATTCCAAGTGGACTAAGCAATGCAATACAGCTCTTAAAAAGGTTGGAGGTCAGAGCGATAAGGAGAAGAGCAATCTTTTTTCAACAGAGGAAAGAATTTTGAAAATTATGAATGCATTTAATAATACAGAAGTTAATCCGCAGAGGCTTTGCACTAGTGATGTGAAATACTTACCTCTGATTTTAAATGAAATCACTCAACAGAGCCTTGAGCGCAAACAAACCTCCTCACCTGGTTACATTTGCAGCATTGCTGTTGAGAACACAGGCACGTCTAACCCCTGCTGACCACAGCTACCGGAACATTCTCCCATCCCCTCCCATCTGTCATCCTGCCACTCCAGCAATAGCTTGATTCATCACAAGGAGGGCATCTCACAGGTGCCCAGAACATGAGCAGGTAATTGGACATCACTTCACAGGAGGGGTTAAAAGGAGTCTGAGTGATTGTCAGGCAGTCAGGAAGTCATCATATCCCCAAGTCCTCTCCTGCGCTGCAGGAGTGGACACGCTGAATCTAATCAATCTAGAAGCCTGAGCCAAGGGACTCTCTATTAGTGGGCCACAAGTCCTCACGTTCTACAAGTTGTCTTCAGACGCAGTAGTATTTACTAGATGAGTGGCTCTCAATGAAGAGGATAGAGAACCTTGAAAATTAGACAATCAGTCCCTGTACTGTGGTACAGATAATAAAATACCTTTCAGTTAGAAAATGAATAAAGATACAGAAAATGATGTCCACTTGTAGAAAATACATAGAAACATCACAGAAAACTGCACTGCCAGGAAACAGAAAATTAGGACATAGAAGTAAGAGATAACGGCGAACAAGTGGGCAGCCGTCCCACTCCAGCACCCTGAGACCCTGCTGTCTATGCACTGCACCACTGCTATGGCACCAAACACCCACGCTCAGGCACAATACACAAAACCCACCTGGATCTTCTTTTATTCATTTGAAGATGTTTCTCCGTGGCTTTGCAGACATATTGATATAAAAGACTCTAGGCTACGCTCAAATGGAATGAGAAAGCTCAGCTGCCGTGTAGTGCTGAACCAATGGACAACAGAGGGGCATCACATGGTTCTCGGCCAAGCCAGAACAAAATGCAGGAGAAGGGGGCAGTGCAGTGTGTGCTGAGCTTTGAAAAGATTTGTTCAGAAGCTGTTGTTTAAATGCAATAACATACTTTGTTTTGTATTGTGGGGGTCCTGGTGGTGGTTGTTGATCGGTTGTCATAACCCCTGCTATGATGTCGTCAATCCGAATTAGTTTGAGTGAGAGAAGCTGGGGTCTCAAGGTGCTACACTTCTGGGGTATTGAAGATGGGGTGTGTCATTTGAAGTGTAACATAACTGTACTTGAGGCTGAGTGAGAAGAGCAGAATATAGGTGGGTGGGATATTTACAATGAAAGCAGCATGCAACTAATAACCCTCTCATTTATTGGCACCAGGAAGTTTTATTGTGAGTTTAGTGAACTTTCTCATAAAATAAAATCCAAGGATCTAATCAGTCCACTTTTATGAATTATGTGTCAGTAATAGGACTGACGGTACTTGAGCTGCGGCAACTATTGCTGACATGTTCAGTCCACCCTCAGTCTACCCTGATGATGGCAACCTTGGAGGAAGCACTGGACAAGTAAAATCAGCTGTTTTGGTAAATGTCCAACAACCTCTCACAAATGATCTGTGAAACATGTTTTTACAGAATAAGATGACTTTACACACCTATAGAATAACAATAATAAAACACTAATAATGTTAGAAAATGCTCAGGAGTAGTTGTTTTTAAGCTCATTTTACCTCATTGTTTTCAATGGAGCTACCCATTAAATGTGATTCATTATCTTAGAGACAAGTGAGTGAACTTCCATTTGAGTTTTACACCCCTGTTATTTTGGGGGCATATTGTTCAATTTCCTACATGGTACAAACCAAGACGTGGAATGTCCCATTTCCTCAGCAAGGGTCAGTTCAGGGTCGATTGTTCCACTGGTTGGATGGCATGAAGTATGAGACTGATGCTCGTGCACGCATGCACACACACAAACACAAACACACACACGCGTGCACAGTGTTTCTCACTTGGACATCATCCAATCCTTGTTGTTTCCTGTTAGGCAACAGTGCTATTCAGAGCATGTCTCTGATGCACCTCCTTTAACACATAACAATGTATTTAGCGGAACTGTAAACATAGTTCTGAACCCATTTTCAGTTTCGACTTAACATCAAATACAAAACACACCAAATCGAATCAGCTAAATACATGTTGCTGCACTGCTGAATGTGGCTTTGCTGGGTCTATGCAGGTTGGCTTCAACCTCTACTGACAACATTAAATTAAACTACCTGTGTTCCACAGTGGAAGCCCAGTAAGAGGGCCCAATCAGTTACCATTGTTCTCCAGTTCTCTACCCCACTGAGAAACCTCAGTTGAGAGTAAACACCATCTTGGGTGCCTGAGAAATGACTGTCTTCCTGCTGCCATTACCCAGCATGCACTTTGAAACCGCTGCCATTGTGACCGACTGCTCCCTCTTCAGAGACTCCTGGATCCCTCTCTGCCACGCAGGAGGAGAAGACGCAAGGAAACAACAACTGTAAAGGTTTGACCTGCTGCTCTGACGCTCCCTGGTGATGAATCGATGGAGGTTAAGCGCAGCTCTGAAGTAGTCCCCAGCTGCGAGGAGAGACTTTAAACCCCATAAGCCACTCCACACTACAGCAGCCTACAGCAGTTTACTGTATGCAAAGAGAGATATCAGAGGGGCTTTCAGGAGGGTGAACGGAGATGCTGTGTGCCGAACTGACACGTCGGATCTGTCTTGTTCTCAGTCCTTTCCCATGATAGCGTTTTGAATTGGTTCTCCGTTAGAAGCATCCTTTACTTGTTAGAGAAATTGCAATGTTGAACATGAAGCTGTCTAAGGGAATCTGGCGCGATGAACGTGTTCCACGTTTGCACATCTCCAAGTCCTGAGGTGTTTTCTTAACACGAGAAGAGGTACCTTTTTCTGAAAGCAGGGCCTCTAGGGTTAGGTCTCGGGAGTTTGTTGAATGACTGGAGATTCGAATCAGGGTTGAATCCACACACACAGTGGCACTCCATAGGAGTTCACGGTCATTCTGGCTCAGTCCTCATATTGAGTCCCCAACTGTGTGAGGTTGTTCCGGCCTAATTGAAAACTTGCTTGATCGAGGCGCCCCTCAACGGTCTGTGAACCTTTTGGAATTTTGCCCTCTCTTTTTCAAGATGCTATGGGTCAGCATTCTGATTAAACAGAGATTATGATATAAACATTTGAAACGGGAAAGTATGTCCCTCTGTTCAACTGAAAGGGACATTTTATTTTCAGTCGTTGCTGGGGTGATCTCTCTTACTCAGACTGTATGGTCTTTAGCAGATTGACTTCATGAAGCACCATCGGTCGGAACAGAAGTTGGACCTTTGGAAAACGAGGAAAACAGCATGCATCAAAGCTTTATCCACAATGAAATGCCTCAGCTTCTTACCTTGCAGTGGTCTGAAGATACCTTTTACCAGTTGAAACTGTAGCTGAGAATCTGCCTCAGACCTAAACACAGGCATGAGTGTCTGAGCTTTGTTTTTGAAAACCAAACAACGCAGCGGGTCAGCACATTTCCAGCCCTTCGGCTCCCAGCCTAATCTACCAATTAACTATTAAATGTGCTCATTAAAAGGAGCAAAGCAAAATGTCCCTGAATATTCTCAAAAAACATGTTTACATTTCTTCCAGACTCTTTCTCTAAGCCAAGGTGTGACGATCGGACAACAGCAAATTGGGAATTAATTCAGTTGACTTTTGAGAGGCATGTGCGTTCGTATTACAGCCTTCTCTCAGTTGAGGTTTTTACAGGCGTCGTTTATCTCCCATGGTGCTGTATATTACACTTGGGTGGGTCGTTTATTTGAATATGAGAATTAACTAAAATGGCACTCGCTCGACTTACCATGCTGAAGCAATCAGATTGTCTCTGTGGGAGGAAAAAACATCACAGTACACCACATGCACTGAGTTTCTGGACAGTCTCTAAGTGACATTTAAAAATACGTATTTTTTTCAGAGGAAATGCTTGAGAAATTTAAGCAAGAAAACATGATTCTCCGCCGCTATGGATGTGTGTCACTGTGCGTTCATGCCCAGCAAACGCACGCACCATATCTCTGCTTTGACCTACAACCACGTCCATTAAGTGAACATGTACAAGAGCGCATTAGTTTTTCAACAAATCTATATAATGGCATTCCCTATTATTTGTCAGGCTCCAGCCAAAACAGAATGTATGGTGAAATGATTACACATGGGAAACAAAATAATAACAAAAGTAATTTAGGTTTACAGTTTTCTCAAGGATCTATAATGTGTGCTGTTTAATCTTGTTTCCTGACCACTGGGCAATTTGTCCCTGTTCATTGCTTTGACATTTAGGAAGAGATATATAGAAATGCAGCAATGAATTTGATTGCCAGGAACTGTCCAAATCCGGCACTCCTGTTTTTTGGCCATTTGAGATGCATTTTGCCAAAATGTAATCAAATCGTGTTCCTGAAGAAAGACGCTGTGGATTAATGAAGGGAAAACCAACATTTGAGCATTTCACAAATTCAATTTATTGTTCTCAGATTTCATTATACATTATTTTAGAATACATCATTTCAATTTATGTTTATGGTTGTTGTGTAGTTGATCATGAATTTTAGACGTTAAAATCATTACAGATTAGAACGGACAAAATTGCCATTGTCAAAGGTTGAATAAACAGAAACTATAAATGAGAGGGACCAAAAGAAATGGACAAAAACACTCATCAAATAGTTGAGTTTGAAGTTCAAAGTTGAAACAACATTTCAAAATGGGTTGGTGAGCCTTTGGGTGATGTGACCCTGCTTTGTTGATCAGAAGGAACAAACAGCGCCATCTTTCTACTCTCCAGTCACCACAAGACTTCAAAAATCTGACTGGCGTCCATTTATTTCCTTTCTGTCAACCTGTTAATTGGTTTTGAAACTCCACACCATATTTCACCATACTGTGGCAGACAAACATTCCTGGTCTCTGTTACAATAACCTTCCAATGTCTTCCAACACCCTGTGCAAACGGTTTTATATGAGTCTCGACAAGGTCTTTGTACTGCCGAATGTGTTGCCTAATTCTGCTACATTTCTACTACGCATGCTGTCAACAGTGTTGCCTGAGATACATACCTGTCAGGTAATAGATAAGAGGGGTGGAGAGACCATTAGGAGATCATACACAAATTGTACCTTTTTGTGGGGAGGGATTGTATTTTGGGGTTTAACCAACATCTGCCTTACATCTTACATATCACAACATTTGGGTTAAATCTTCACACACTCTAACACCATTCCATGACGAATCATGTTCTCCTCTCTCACATTTTCCATGTTGAAAAAACAGCTGTCATCAAGGTGTTGTTGGCATTGCGCACACATATTCCCAGCTAATTGACAAGCGGGTCGGAGTTCACAGCTTGTTGACGTTCCCGAGGTGTGTAAAATGGAAAAGGTAAAACGAGAAACGGCCTGAGGAGGACTGTGTGTGTGTGTGTGTGGGGGGGGGGTGGCATGTGTGTGCGTGTGTGCGTGTGTGTGTGTGTGTGTGAGTGTTTTGGGCAACAACAAGGGTCTGACACACAAGTTGCAAAACTGCTGAAGAGCTGACCTTGTCAGAGGGGTGTGCTGAAGAGGAGGCCTGTGTCAGGTGAACGAGGCATGACCAAACCCTTGTAGCACAGCTGTGGTCTCTTAGCCCTGTCTGCCTTTCATCCTCCTCTGAGGGAGCACACTGTGTCAAGGCCATGGGTCTGTGCACAGACACTTCTGGCTAGAACCAATACAAGAGGCTCCTCAACAAGCAAGCACTTTGGCAACTCATTTATGCCTCGGCATTGGCAAGGCATCACTTGCCAGTAATATATATATAGCTATGATGTAGCGCAATAATGTCAGCAAGACATCACCGTCAATAAGTGCATTGTCTGATCATATCGAGGACATAAGATTTCAATGTGTTTCATTTTCATAATTGAAAACCGAAGTCCGAAACACAAAGGCATACAAAAAGGGCCTTTAACACATCCTAATTAGTTCCCACTCCCAGTTTGATCTATAAGTGTGTATGTGTGTGTGGGTGTGTGTGTATGTGTGTGTGGGTGTGTGTGTGAGACCCAGGTCAGGGTCTCACTGCTTCTACTGATGGCGCATAACAGAACAGCCCAGCTGATGTGGGAAAGGACTGAAGGCCCATCGTAAACTTGCAATCAAGGCTTCCTCTCCAGATGCCTTGGAGAGTTACATAAGATGCAGCGTAAGCAGACACTCTATCTTCTCTCTCTCTCTCTCTCTCTCTCTCTCTCTCTCTTTCCTTTCTTTCCTCTCTCTCTTTCTCTCTCTCTTTCTCTCACTCACTCACTCACTCTCTCTCTCTCTCTCTCTCTCCTCTCCCCTCTGTCTCTCTGTCTCCTCATCTCTGTCTCAGTAGTAAAACTTGGTTGTTGTAGTCATTGATTGGTCTTGAGTCAGAGCCTTTAGAGAACAGCTGGTTTGTGTTCTGCTCTGGCGTCAGGGCCACTTCTCTGGCTCATGCACGTGGATGTAAATCATCTCAGCGGAGTGGAGAAGCTGTACTTTCTGCAGTCTGGCTGACCCAGTCAGGCTAAGGCATACACATAGCTGCCAACGGAGACTGGGAACAGATGGGAGGCTGTTGGAATGTCTGTTATCGTCTTTACGTTTTCTCTTTCAGTCTCTTTCTACTTTCAGTTGCCTCATATCTACTGTTCGGATATTAGCTTGATCCTTCGCCCTCATTCTTTACTCTTCCAGCCACCACATTTTTCTCATCCCCTCGCTCAACTCCTTTCTCCTCTCCTCACTTCTCTCCTCTTCTCCCTTCTCATCTCCTCTGCTCTCCTCCTTCCCCTCTCAAACTGACAGATGAAGCATTAGGACATAACATATGAAGCCTGCCATCCCTGAGAGTAGTTCTGAATTCCCTTCTATTTTTTCTTCTTCTTCCCTGGATCCCATTTCAATGTATTTTCCTCACCACATCTGCTCAGCATTCTGTCCAAGTCTGCTGTTGACAAGTGCTGTCTCTTCATTGTCTGCCTGCCGTTTCTGTCCCTGTCCTCTCACAGACCCCCCCGAGGGGCCAGTGATGCAGGGGACTGCGATCAGGAAGGCCTATCCTACTGCATTCACATAACCTCAAATCTCTTGAGTGCATTAGTCTTACGACATACAATACATACCACCTTATTAGACTTCCCTCCTCAGGGTGGGCAATGTGTGTGCACGCAGGTGATGAAATGAATAAGGGAATAAAACAACCTCTCAGGGATTGAGAAGAATAAAACTCATTTTATAGATCTCTAAACCTTCAGGTTCAGAGGTACTCGGTAGATTCTGCTGCGGTGTAGCACAATCATCTCAGACTCATCTGTGATAAGTGCAAGGTTTCAATAATCACATCAATTAGCCTCGCAAGTCTTCATGACAAGACAATTTGTACCCAAGATGGCTGATTATATGCCAAAAACTGAACCGATAACAAGACCTTCATTTCAGTGTAATATTTGCTCAGGCAGTTTATCATTTTCTGGTTAAAGATGCCTTTAATATGCAGCTCACACAGCGTGGCACGACATTGACTTGAATAAAGAATATCAATTGAACCATTTTTGAACACTAAAGACTTCTAGTTTAGAAAGTCAGTCATTGGTTTCCTCTCTTTATCTCTTGGTCGACAGCAGATAATTGATGTGTGTGTGTTTGTGGTGTAAATGACAGCATCAGTCACAAACCCCATTTCCTCTGTGATTAGATCTGAGCCTACTCTCATCTACGGATGCTCTCATTAGGACTGCAGTGAAGTACTGTGGATTCTTAACAGGACGGATCTGATTGACAAGAAAGATAAATCACTTCCAAGACTTTCTGACACATTCAATTAGTAATGTGGCATTCTTTGCTTGGAATACTTCCTCATTTGATTAGTGGAGACTAACTGACTTTAAACTCTTAGACTTTCATTTTCGGATATGTTTTGGCAGAAAAATCTTAAGTAGATTGATTTCAGTGGCTGACAGCTTCAGACGATGAGGCTAAATACCATCTTCCCACCATGTATCTGGTATCTGACCCAGTCACAAACCGTACCCTAAATCCAAGACTCCAAACTAAATATCATAACTATGCGATGCATAATAATTCCTCCACTGCCACCTTCTTCGTTAAAAGCCACATGAAACCTGCCTTGCCTCCACGGCTCAGTCAGTTCATGACTATATTTAGACGCCATGCCACAGAAACATCTGATAGCATAGCTGTTTTCAGTTTGGTTTGTTTCAATGGGGCCTGATGAATTGATCCAAACTAAATTTAGCCCTTGGTACTGAACCGTACATTTATTACCATCTGGAGGCCACTTTCTCCTTCATCATTTCAGATCTGTTTTATACTCAAGGAGTTGTTTGCTCTCAGCCCAAAGGATAGACTGCGATGCTTTAAAAACACAGCCGTTTCTGCCTGTTTGTGAAGAACAAGGAGGGGATTGGAGGAAAATAGATGAATGCCGATGGAAATTACGTTGGAATCTGTTGTCAATTAAAGAACAATGGCTTTATTCAGGCAACAATAAAGGGTCATAGAATGATGGTGGTTGGTTTGGAAACAGGTATGGTGTTTCTTGAAGAGGGGCGCAACCAGAACACTGGGAGAACAGAGGGAAACCTGTTGGAGGCAGAATCCTTAACAAGAAGACCCAGTGCTTTATACTATCGATTGCAATTAATTATTCATTAAGTCCTTTCTTGCAGTCTGACTTCCTGTTGTTATTTAGAAACATGCTCAGGTTTTCTTGTAGTCCACAGCCCACTGTAACCAGAGGTATCTGCTGACTCAGATGAATCATTACTACTCTTTCTAGTTGGCTTGTTTTAGGCGGAAACAGACACAAATCTAATGGATAACATCAAAAACAATTAAACATACACTATGTCTTTGCCTCTCTAACCTTTCTCCCTTACTTACACACAGACACATAAACGCATGCAAACACAGTCTATTTTTCAAAATGTGACCATATGAAATGTGAGCTATTGGTCTGTCAGGGGAGAAGCTAGGGTTGTGTTACATATAGTCTCTTGGTGAATGTAATGTTCACACCTTTTTGATGCTACTTGCTTGAATGCTGATATTGCACTTCAGCTAAAAAAAACTCTAAATCTCAGTTGCAGCAAGCAGTATTTGATTTTTGTTTTGTTTTTGGGTAACTTTATAACACCTGACTCTGTCGGTAGATGTCCTTTCGGGAACTTCATTTATTGCTTACCAGCTACTTACCTCAGCCTTGGCTTTAGAATCTCAAGCAAAATGAGTTTGTATCAGTTCCAATGGGATACAGAGACTGGGCTTCTTTCATGATTCATTCATGTATTCACATATCCTTTCATACAACCTCTTTGTGTTAGTTAATGGCATACATAGAACGGTATTCAAAGAATCAAAACATGAGCCAGATTTTTTTTACTTATCTTCAAAAAGGAAAATATTTTTGTTTCACAAAGTCCCTTTCAACTAAGGTATTGACTGACAAGAAACGGTTCCAAATAGTCAACAGCAGACCAGCCAGGACTGGAGTGCAGCCTTGCCTGCTTAGTCAGCCAAACATGCTGATGCCCCCTCCACAGTCCCCCTCATGCATTCCTGTGGCGATGGCGAAAGGAACATTTACTTGAAAACGAACCTGTGGTGTTTATAATACAATCAAACGCAGCACTTTCTCAGTACTGCAGTAAACGGTGACGTGCTACACAGTTTCAACGCAATAGTGGTGTCATTTCAAGATGTAAGGGGCAACTTTTAATCAAATTTCCTCTGGTTTAAAGGGATTAGGACTAATCAAATCACCCATCACAGTCTACTCACCCCCCTCTCATGGGCGGTGATGTGCATTACTGACAGTGAGAAATGGTCTATGAAATTTAACCCACCACTTACATGGTAAAAGAGATAAAGTGTGTGTGTGTGTGGGGCGGAGGGGGGGTGTGGTGCGAGGGAAGGCCAGGAAGATGGAGATCAAGAAGGAGTGAAGTAAAAGAGCCTCCATCTGTAAATTGCAGATAAGTGTTTGATATCTCATTGTTACAGTGGCCATTGCTGCTTGTTGTCTAGATGCAGTCGAATCCTCCTCAAGTCAGGTGTATAGTACGAGGATTCACTGTGACAAAGAAGGAGTCTCAAAGTACCTTCACCAGGATGAAGCAGCAGGGACATCTGGTGCTCCTGGACAGATTAGGGGGGCAGTTTGTTCCAGGTATGTTCTGTGTGTGTTCCAGATACAGCTTTTAGAATCCCTCATCTCGGGGAGGTTCCTGGGAGGGTGGGATCTTCTCTAGGACGTTCTCTCTAAACGCCTCAAGTCATCATAGCAATCATTAGAAAGAAAGGCAACACTCCTTGTAGTTCTGCAATCAGGGGGATGGTCAGTCTAGTTATGGATGCCATTCTGTTAACAGACTTGCATTTTCCCATTGTGGTAGGTGGATGGAACAATTATCAGGAGTTTTTTTTTGGCATGGCTGTTAAAAGGGGAACCAAGTTACCCCCTTGTGTGTTTCAGTGTCCTAGCGTTGCTGATCTCAGACCCAGACATGTAGATCCACCTCCCCTCCCTCCAGTCTAGTCATTCCTGCACACGTTCGTCTGGGGCTCATCAGAACTTTACCTTAAGCAGCACATTCACATCATAATCTGCTTTCCATCCAATAAATATTAATTTGTTCCATGCACGCTGCCATTACATTCAGAATAAATGCAATTTAATTAGCATAATTAAACATTATCTATGGTAATATTCCCAGTCGAGCGGCCTCCTGGGAACTGTAGGCCAGCTCTAATGTATGTCAGCGTCTGGAGAATCGTGATTGATCAAATCATTATGTCGCCGACGATCAGAGCACACAAGGTAACATTAGGATGTGCTGGTCATGGCACTACCACACACGCAAAAGTCCTCATGGCAAAATGTGTGTGTGTGAGGTGTGAGTGCAACGTTCACAAGTTTTTGCAGACAGCCATGTGCTTTTATCCAATTGTACATGTTGTGCCGGTGCCTGAGTATGCATGTGTGTGCATGTGTGTGAACTTTGGAATAGTCTGTCGTACACACCCTTCTTCAGGAATGAACCACAGAGGGTTCATCAGACACCAAGTGAGTCATCAGGGTGTGTTCCCTTTACCGCAAATAGAGGTCAACCCATGGCGCTTGCCCAAAATCATTAATTCCGCTGACAGTTTGTGTTTACATAAAGACCCGTTGCTAGCATGTAGATGTGTGTAAGATAGACGTTTCGCTTGCTTGAGGTCTTTACAGTCTGGTGTTGAGGTGGAGCTGGGTTATGTTCTAGTGGGACAGGCGTACACTGTGAAGAGTTCACAAGTTAGATGGGGAAGATGCGAAGCTAGGGTTTCTGATAACTGTCTAGAGACATAACACATGGGTGGTTATGTAACTGTGCTCTTGTGTCAATCAATAAAACTTCCATCTTAGAACCAGACTCAGTACGAGGCCTTGAGTCGGTGGTTTGGCACCTGACATGAATGCTGAAATGCAAATGGGCCGGCTGGATGTGGAAGAACCATGCAGCGGTGCGGAGGAGCCTGTGAACCGCTGCCTTTGGTTCTCGAAATCAGACGGCACATGCAGAACTGAAAACCTTTTGATCTTGTCTACTGTATGAACTGTCTCTGGTTACAGCCGTGTAGCGATGGAGTGGTTGAACTAAGCGTATGCCATTGTGATGGGGGGTTCTTTAAAGGTCACAGCTCTGTGCTCAACATCCATTTCTGTTCATCAGGCTGGATGACAGAGGAGTAGGATGCATCTCTGCACAGAATGAGAGGGAGTCTTTGAAAACTGCACCCCACAATCCTGTGTGGCAAAAGCACTTTTTTGTCAACTAATGCAGTTTATTCGCTAAGAAACAATATATTATCTTTGTAAGTGAAACTGCTCTAACACGAACACCTGGTCAGCCTTCTCATTGGACCGCGTGTGTTTGCAACCGTCCCGACCGTTTACTTCGAACGTCTTACGACAAACTGACGGAAGTCACTCGAGTCAGCTTGGCAGCGTCTGCCTGAGATGAAAAGGTTGTTGCTATAAGGCTCATCATCATGATTGCCATAAGTAGGAGGTGAACCTCTCCCTTGTAATGACATGATGCCAAGTTGGAAAGGTCAGTACTATGAACAATGTCTGTCATCAGATCTCTCCAGAATGCTTAATTTCTTAGGTCTGAGTTATATACCTTGCATAAATAATCTGTATGTATATGGTATTGAGTTTTGATATATGGAAGCTTTTTGCAGTAGCCTATGCATTGTATTCAGATTAAACAGTATCATAAACTATGTGTGGGAGGCACTGGTACAATAATCCTCTTGTAATCCATGTCACAGCGAAGCAACAAACTGTAATAATCTCTAAATGTAAAAAGAAATTAAGCACTTATTAAGAAATTAATCACTGAAAGAGGACGGGAATCTTAATCACCGATAAGGATCGTATCAGATGTTTGGTAAACCCCAAACCTCTCACTGTTTCTGTGTTCTAGCCTGGGATGAGAAGTACACGAACAGAACGTTTCGAACAGTCTGTTCATTACAAAAACATTACATCTCAAATGCAATTGTTTTACATGTCAGAAAGAACTCATTACGGAATACGATATCCCTTCCTTGCAGCAAAATGAAATCTTTAATTACCATTTCATAACGACACGTGTGGAATCATTAGGCCACCTTTTCTCCAGACATGAAGGACCATCAGAGTCATGAGTGTAATTAAGACACATTAACACTTAACACCTACCATACTGACTCCATTATTGCTGCAGCTATTAAACTGGATTGCCCTGAAAGTCCGTGGAAATCAGGGTGCTAGTTATGGAAACAGCCTTCAAGTGTTTCCATCGCTTACAGCCCCTTGCCTGAACATATAAAAAACATTTTAGTCTTTGGATATCCACGTTTTTAGCAGACATTCTTAGACTGTGGTATTCCGACACAGGAAACTATTCAACACTTCTCATTGTGGTTGATAGATGACAGTGTTCCCCCAAAGAGGGTTTGAATAGAGGTTAATTTTGCTGTGCAACTGACTGAAGAATGCATGATGTTATCTGAGGTAAGGACATTTTGATAGGCATGTGGTAGCCTAGCACAGTTTGTACAAATTGAAATGAGTGTTTATATGTTTAAGTCATTATCGCATGGAAAAACAAGGATTACCCATTTGAGAAGGTATGCTTCTGTGTAATGAGGAGCCAACAGTTTAGGAGAATTTCTGCCTGCATTGCAGCGCCCCCTTCAGACTACTATTATATCTCTAATCCAGAACTGACAGATGAAACAAAACTAAATGGCTTTTGACTGTGTTGCTGCATTACTCCTGTTAATGGCTCTTGGCTGTGTTACCTCCATATAAGGGTATATAGTATATTATAAAATCTGTTGTGATAAAAGATCAAGTATCTTTCTTCGCTTATGGAGACACTTGTGGACCTTCACATTCATACACTAGACCAACAGACCCAGGCTGAAATGTGTTTTTGTCTTATATTTAAAATATGTCATACTATTTAAGTACAACTTAGAGCGCTACAAAAGTGCGGTATTAGTGCATGAGTCAACAGTCCTGGATGAAGCTATAAAAAACGAAAGCCAACAGGACTATTAAAACCGTGTTGAGAAACGCAGTAAAATTGGGTAGTTTTGCTGTCTTAACAAGCTGGAACGCAGCACCAAATCATGATGTACTGATTCCAAAGACCTTGCAAGCCCATACCTAAAGATGCTTAAGCAGAGCACCCATATAAAGTCATCTTCCCTGCATGCCCTGTGTCCTCCCTCTCACCAACCCAGAGACAGCAACACAACGGCCAGACAGCTCTGACAGTTTCTCCAGCTTTCCAGGGGCTCATTAGCTCAACTTGGAGGCTGCGTATGTGCGTGGGTGTGTGTCTGTGTGTGTGTCTGCATGTTTGTGTCTGCATGTGTGTGTCTGCATGTGTGTATCTGTGTGTGTGTCTGCATGTGTATGTGTCTGTGTGTGTTTGCAAAAGATCTTTGCATGCCTGTGTGTGCGAGTTTACTTCCTTTGAGAGTGTCTATGCGTGCATTTGTGTGCCTGGCTGTATTTGCATATGCGTGTGTTTCTCTGTGTGTGTGCATGACAGGCCCTGGGAGCTGGAGGTGCCAGACCCCCAGCTTGCCCCTGTCAGGCGGGCCAGCTGTCAGCCCTCGCACTGGGGCTCGGAGCGGGGGCCGCTAAGTCACAGCACCAAAGGGACACACACTAACTAGCTCCACCTGTAGATGTAGCACTCAGATGCACTCCCAGCCCACGCCACACAGTCAAACCAAGCCTCACTCACTACAACACTTCATGTAGTTCATAGATATTACTAGTTCCGTGACTAAAGTTCCTGGACGTTTATTGAATTCCTACTCCACGACAGGTCTTCATGGTCTTCATGCACTGCCTGTCACTTAGTCCTCAGACCAATTCTCTAGAGAGAGCAGCCGGCCGTTATGAGATGGCCATTAAACAGAACAAGCTGAAGTCAATGTGGTGTGTGACAGTGGCATATCCAAAACAGAATAAAGATATGAAGCAGCTATGGCTTTTCAAACCCAAAGGCACACTAAGAGAGGGACGTGTAGAAAGACCACCGAAGAAGAGAGAGAACGACAGCTGCTGTTGAAAACCTAACTGATTGACTTATAAATATGGGTTGTATTTCTGAGCAAGGGTCTCAGGTGGGCTGCGTTAGCCATGGTTGGCATGCAGAGTATGTGTACACACGCACCAACATGCATGCGTGTCTGAGAAGAATGTGGCTGGCTGGCTGTTTTCCAGGTCTTTCCATCTGAACACAGATTATTATTGAGGAAACATATGGACTGTATGGCAAATCCACCATACAGTACAACTTCAGGTTTAGTGCGGTGAGGAAGGTTATATGACAAATTAAGATTTTTCTCTGTAAATGTGCTTTTCCTTTAGTGTAGACTGATGTATAAGGCCCTGAACCAGTTTTTATTGAACCATGTTTCAAGGCTTTTATTGAAATTGTGGCCAAATACAAAAGTCACATGGTCTCATGTCTGAGAAAGAACACAATGTAGAAAATAGGGTAAAAAAAGTAAATTAAAATCTTCTCCCCCTGCCTGTTTGATGAAAAGGCTCCTATTTAATATGCTGCGAGTCAAGGATAGAATTCACTTCAATTTAAAATGTGAAAGTCCATTGATTCAGAGGTTTCAATTTATAGGTGGCAGTAAACCAATTGTTGATTTGAGTGCAACAAATCGTGTGAGTGTGTGTCAGCAGGTATTTAAAAACAATGATGTGTGTCCATCTTCAGTGTTCTGCTTGTTAGGCTGGTGTAGAGCTACATGTAGCTAGTCGATGCCATGATGTTACTGTGCTGGTGGATTTCAATTTTGTTGCTGATTCAAAAACGCATTTTAAAAACTCATCATAAAAGACCCCAAAATTTGACAACAAATATATGGAACAAAAGGTGTAGATAAAATAGGTTTGCACCTTGATTACAAGGTCTGACTAGAACCGGCCAACTGAAATAATTCCCATGTGTCTGAATGCCATCTGGATAAGTAGGCCTGGCCCCACACACATGCACACACACACACACACATGGACGCGCACGCACGCACACACACACACACACACAAGTACACACACACACAGACTCAGCGTCCATGGGACAAACATGACAGAAACATACAACACACAAACACCTGGCCCAGTCTGGGCCTAGTCCTTATTGTCATGGTTACTATCCCTCTTTCTCCTCCTCCCCACAGGGAAGCACTAACTTTGTTTTAAACTACAACCAAGTCGCTCCCAGTGAGCAATGTAGAGGCTGGAGACGACAGGGCACTGAACCTGCCTGCTCCACACAGGCCCAAAACAACACCAGACGCAGAAAACCAACATCACAAACACAGAAGAAGGCGGGTCACTCGGTGACTTTGGCCGCCTCAAAGTTCACTGCCAGCTTCCTGTGTTTCCTTTTGGAGGCGGAGCTGGGGGTGTGGCCGGAGCCAGGAGCAGAGGGGTTCTGGCGCGAGGTCTGGGGAGTAGAGGGGGACCTGGAGGCTGCCATCGCCATGTTTGGGGGTGTTTGGCTGGACGGAGGCGGAGTCTTGGAGGGCGTGGTGGCTGGGGAGGGGAGCGGTGGCTGAGCCTGGTTCTGGTTGTGGTTCCTGGCCACTGTGTGGGCAGCGCTGTAGAACTCTCGCGGCTCCTGGCTCTTCTTCCCGGATGACACCCGCTTCTTAGTCACCTGACAGGATCAAAGGAGAGAGCAGGTTACCACAGTGACCAAAGCCTTGTTTGGTTTACACACATGAACCATGCCCACTAGGCGTGGATGTTGGACATCTCACCTGCAGAGGGACAAACTGGTTGTGCGACCCGATGGGCACGGCTGGAGCCTGGGGTCTGGCACCGGGGAAGGTGCCCCCATAGAAGGGCTGGCCCTGGTGGGGGGGCATGGGCATCCCCCAGTGGAGAGGGCCGTAGCCTTGGGGGGGCATCAGGAGAGCACCTGGAGGGAGGGGTGAGGGAGAGAGATCCAGAAAAGTACACTGTTAAGAAACAATTTTCTTTATTCCAAACGTCATCTCTATATGTCCTCCAGAGGTCTCACCTGCTTGGTTGAAGACAGGAGGCATGTGACCCAGAGAGGGGGGTCTAATCTGTCCAATGCCAGGGAACAAGGGAGGGGGCAGGGGGAAGCCAGAGCCCACGGAGTTCTATGGACACAGCAGAAAACACACCCACCAGATAAGAGACTTCAACACACAACTGTAAAATGACCTGAAAGTCTGTACGTGAGGCAGTCCGAGGCAGAACTGACCAGGCGCTGCAGGGCGAACAGGGCAGCCTTCTCTTTAGCCTCATTCTCCGACTGGCACTGAGGCCCGTGGACCATCAAGCCAGTAGACAGCTTCACTTGGCACACCACCAGACCCTGTAGGACACAACGCAGCTCAGCACCTCTGGGTATTCATGTGTGTGTGTGTGTGTGTGTGTGTGTGTGTGTGTGTGTGTAGGGGGGCTGCCACTGACCTGTCTGTTGCGGAGGACAGTGAAGTCTGGTGGAGCCATGCCCAGACCCACACAGATCCTGGCCAATTCGGAGGCCACACTTGGGACCATGGTAGCGGAGGCCATGGGGGGCACCAGTCCCCCCCCTCCCCCTCCTCCTGTCCCTGGAGGTAACATGGGGTCTCCCTGGGGGGCATTCATCCTCGCAGCTGGTGGTGGCGGGGGGGGGGGGGGGGGGGACAGACAGTGAGAACATGGAAGGAAGGGGGGGTTTGGCGTGATACTCTTCCTAACCAGTAGCACTTGGCATAGACCAGGGCTGCTCATGTGTGACATCCATACAAGACTGACAGGAAGGGCCGTATGCTCCCCCCCCTCCCCCTGGGGGTGTGAACATACTGCTGCTCTAACAGCAGGAGCCTCACCCAGCTTCTTGGTGGCTCGCTTCTTGTTGTGTTGCTGGCTGCCCAAGCTGGTGGAGCCAGCAGGCTCCTGGGCGGGACTTCCTGTTCCAGAGCTGTCTATCTTCAGCATCTCCTTCAGGACCAGAGTCCCCTTCTGTTCAGAGCAAACAACCAATCAGAGACACAGCCATAACTTACAGCCAGTTACACTTAGACAAACTTTGTCACCGGCCAATAAGCTGCCACAAATGAATCAGGGTCCTTGGCTGAGGTGTAAATCCTTGGTGGCTTTAAAAGTTCCTTGTCAGAGACTCCACAGCCTGATTAGGAGAAGAGGCCTGACTCCCCACAGCTCAGGAAGGTTTGTGTTAGACACCCTGTCAGGGGAGCAGAGGGCTACAGCGTAGCAGCTTGAACGTCCAGGGTGTGCGTGTTCGCCTTATCAATAACACTGCAGGTTTCAAATGTCTCACAAGTGCGGCTTCTCACATTTAGAAATGTTACACCTGGACTGCGGCCCTTTCTGTTTCGCTATGGTGTAGTCTCTTTGTGCAAAGTCCTGAACTATGTGAAAAGGGTGTTTGTTATTCCTGCATGCACGCAATGTCGGCCGTCTGTTAGCGATTAGGGTACCGCTGATAAATATAGCGTAATCTATCATCCAGCCACATTTCCACGTACCATTGCAAATGACTGGGGAGACAGCGGGCCGTCTGACTGGTTGATTGGCTCAGGCTTGGGAAGAGGGGGAGGAGTGGGCTCGTTGCCCTTGGAGATCTTCAGGTTGGCAATCAACTCCTCAAACTCGGAGGAGGGCTGAGGAAGGATGAAGTAAAACATGACTTTTGTATATGGGCAGGGAGTACCTGCAGCAACATTCCTACCTAGGGCTGCATATAAGCCCCACCTGTGCTAATGTCTGCTAGTCTGGCAACCTTAAAAACCTGTTCCTCAGAACTATCCATCACTGCATGACTGTCTGAGTCCTCTGACATGCAGTCGGCTCCACACAGTACCTTGTTCTGAGCACCGAACACAGAGATGGCATCTTCATTCCGCTTCAGGAGTCGGATGCTGCCTGCAGGACCCTGGAAAATGACACCGTTAGGACAGACATACAGCAACAGCTACACGGCTCTCACATACAGTGTGTCAACCTGTCTTGCACATTAAATAAAACATGCACGCACACACAGAACAGACTGGTTATCTGAAGTGCTTTGTGACAGTAGGTCGATATGTTTCTAATTCCAGTAATAAACTCTGCACCAGCGCCATGTTTATAGGAAGCTCATTTATTGATGTGTTTCTCCTGGTGTGCAGCCTGGTACAGTGCAGACTAGTGAGACTGGGGAAGTTGGTGGGCCTACAGCTGAGGTTCATGGGAGTCGCAGTTCTCGGAAGCTGCAGCAGTGGGGTGTGTGGTGTCTAGAGGAGGAGCCTAACCAGGAAACATTGCTGAGGCGTCAGAATCACAGAAACCATCACAGCACACCCACACTATTAACATGCCTTGCCTCTCCTATAGTGAGTTTGAGGACATTGCTGTGTCGCTGAAACTTTGGGAGGGCTAGATGTGTGTGTGTGTGTGTTAGAAGGCTGGCTGGGTGATGAGGGACACTCACAGGTTTGTTTTGAGGCTGCTGCTGCTGTTGTTGATTCAGGCCCTGCTGGAATTGTCCTTCCTGAATGTGAGCGACGGATAAGAAGCATGAGGGAGGGGTCACATCAGGCAAACGAGCACGCGTTTGTCACAAGCACACACACACACACACACACACACACACACACACACACTTCCTGGCCTTACTTTGTTCTGCCAGTGAGCTGGCGGTTTCTGTGGAGGCCCAGAGCTCTGGAGAGCCTGCCACACGTTGTTGAACTCCTCGTCCTTACCCTGCGCACCAGGAGAGAGTGGGGTCGGGTCAAGCTCTCTACATGCTGTTGGTTACTTAGCTAACTTGGGTCACCTCCTTAGCTGCTTACAGACAGGCACACAATGTACCTTGGCTTGGTGTTTGTGGCCGAGGGCTTTGTGTGGCGAGTTCTTGTTTCCCTGAGATTCATTCCTAAGGAGGTTCTGTCTGCCATTTTGCTGCTGAGCGAGAAGGGGAGGACACAGAGAGAGAGAGGGAGAGAAACTATGAGTAACACAACAACAGGGGGTGTGGTTGTCCCTGTGTGGGTCCTATGGGGTGTGGCCGTACCTGTGGGGGTCCTAGGGGGTGTGGCCATACCTGTGTGGGTCTTATGGGGTATGGTTTTCCCTCTGTGGGTCTTAGGGTGTGTGGATGTACCTGTGTTGGTACTAGGGGGTGTGGCCATACCTGTGTGGGTCCTATGGGGTGTGGTCGTAACTGTGTGGGTCCTATGGGGTGTGGTCGTACCTGTGTGGGTACTAGGGGGTGTGGTCGTACCTGTGTGGGTCCTAGGGGGTGTGGTCGTATCTGTGTGGGTCTTATGGGGTGTGGTCGTACCTATGTGGGTCCTAGGGGGTGTGGTCATACCTGAGTGGGTACAAACGGCGAGCGTGGGGAGTGGTTGAGGCCGGCCAGCTGAGCTTTGTGAGCGTGAGAGGAGGAGGGCTGGGGCTTGACGATAGCAGTGAGCTTGTGGGAGCCTTGCTCCGCCCTCACTCCGTGGCTCAGGTTGATGAGGGCTGAGGGAGGCAGCCTGTAGCCCCGCCCCACTGAACACCTGGGAGAGACACACACACACACACATGTCAAACACTGAACCCTGTTCTGCAGTCAAACCTTCCTCCGTATATTCTGCGATTGTGTTTAGGCGAGCTATTACCTGATGGTGAGTCCTCCAGCAAACTCCTCATCAAACACCACCTCGTACAGGACCTCCGCTTCACGCTCCGCTGCAAAGAATAGCAACCTTTAAAAACTGTGCAAGTGTTCAGGAGATGATTCGAATGGGTGACGTGTGTGTGTGTGTGTGGCTATGGGTGACATATGTGTGCATGTGTGAAGTGTGTGTCTAGGTGTCAGATATGTGTGTGCGTGGGTGACAGATGTGTGTGTGAATTGTCCACTCACCTCCCTTGATGCCAACAACAGTTCCTCGGAGGCCCAGGGGGACAGAGAAGCTCTCTCTGACGTTGACCACACGGTCAAACAGATGGTACTCTGCATCTGGGTCAGGAACCACGCCATGCTGCTGCTCTAGAGGCTGCACACACACACGCACGCACGCACGCACACACGCACACACACACAGAAAGAGACACACCCACACATAGACGCACCCACAGAGAGAGACACGCACACACAGACACACAGAGACAGACAATTGTTAAATCCATGTTTGTAAACACATTGGAATAGCGATCCCACCAAGATAAGTGAGGGACTGAACAACGTTAGATGTGAGAGAAACACTCACCCTGAACAGTGTTAGATGCCAGAGAAACACTCACCCTGAACAGTGTTAGACGCGAGAGAAACACTCACCCTGAACAGTGTTGGACGCGAGAGTAACACTCACCCTGAACAGTGTTAGACGCGAGAGAAACACTCACCCTGAACAGTGTTAGACGCCAGAGAAACACTCACCCTGAACGGTGTTAGACGCCAGAGAAACACTAACCCTAAACAGTGTTAGACACCAGAGAAACACTCACCCTGAACAGTAAATGTGGCTTCACTGTCACACGCACTTTCTTGCTGCTCTTCTTTACCTGAGAGACAGACAGAGACAGAGACACACACAGAGGTGGTAAATATCTATACACCAGCATGGAGCAGTGCCTGTGTCTATGTATGATGGCTGTGTGTGTGCGCTCCACCTTTGCCTTCTCCACCTCCTCCTCAATCTTATCCACGATGCCAGCATCCAGGACCTGCAGGTCACAGGAGGAGCGGGACGTAGAGCTGACAGGGTGTGACTTCAACCAGGAAGTGATCTCCTGCACCTTCTCTGCCCTGTGGACATGACATGGGCAGCCAACGGCATCACTGTCTGCTCTAACACGTATGTGTGGGGGTGTTTTAGTGACTCAGATGTCCTGTACCCGTTCTCGTCCTCCCCTGGCCAGATGTCATCTTCGTAGAACACATCGTCATGGCTGTTTCTGGACACCAAGTCAAACACCTCAGAGAACCTGTAGGGGGTGATAAACACCAGGCTTAGACACACACACACGCACACACACACGCACGCACAACGACTTGGGTGGAAGCCGAGCCAAACTGACTGACGCTCCCACGGAGTCGTGGAGGGACATTCCAAAGCAAGGCTAGGTGTTGTGTGTACCTGTCCAGGTATTCAGCCAGGAGCTCCTCCACAGCAGAAGAGTACAGCCACTCCTTCTCTGTCCTCTTAGTGTAGCCAGGAACCTCTTCGTTCTTCTTGTTGAACTTCAGGTTCAGACCAACATTGGCCTTCTGCTCCCCATGTGGGCTGAGAGGGGGAGAATAGAGACAGCATTCGTCAACAATTTGCAGCCAATCGGGGGTAATGGGTCGTTGGTCAACTGCTCTGATTGGACGGACACTTACTTCTTCTTGGAGCCGCGACCAATGAAGATGCTTCCTGAGAAGCGGGAAACGAGGTAACTGGTGACTCCCAGACGAGAAGCCAGAAAGTAGCCAGGACTATACTTAACACAGTATTTCTGTCAGAGAGAAAGGTACAGGGAGGGAGAGGTTAGACATGATGAGATGGTGAGTGTGTATGTGTGTGTAGTGAGGTATGTGTCTGTGTATGTATGTCTGCTACTTACATGCTGGTTCTGTATCAGCGCCTCTAGCTGAGGTTCGTGAGGTACAGTAAATACCACCCGCACTCGTCCTTCCTTGATGACATCACTGGACTCCTGCACCTGAGTGGCCAAAAGGGAACAGTCATGAGTGGTGATTCTGAGAGTGGAAATCCACACTGGTGGTTCTTCTCTGGGCCGACCAGGAAGCAGTTAGGAAACAGGAAGGACTGCAGACCTCTCCCATGGCTCCGTAGTAAGGGCTCCCGACCATAAACACAGAGGTTGCCTGGGGAAACAGCTCTTCCAGGGTCTTGAAGCGAGAGTGGGAGGAGTCAAATGCCTTGATATCCTGGATGAGAGAGGAAGATAGAGAGACAATGGGGGAAGGAAGATGATGGAAATGATCCCCATCCCCAGGGCTGCACTATGCCAAGCGTGGGTGTGTGAGGAGGTGTGGCTATACCTTGACCACAGTCTGGTAGGCAAAGGGCAGGACCTGCTTAGCCCACTGCTTCTCCAGGTGCACATCCCCACTCTGAACAGGGATGTACTTCCTGCCTGTCAGCTGCTGGACGTACAGCAGCACAAACGTCTCGTTCACCACGATGCCCTTGCGCTTGTTAAAGCTGGGGGGAAACAGAGAGGAGAGACAGACTTTATGTCGCCGGAAATCAACATAGTTGGTAGATATAGGCAAAGCCAGCGCTTAGAAACCATGCTGCTGTTTGGATAGGTGTGTGTGTGTCTTACTGTTCTGTGATGCCCTGGACATCCTTAACCCAGTCCTTTTGCTCCTTATCACTGAGGTAGAGGACCTTGGTAGGTGGGGGATTCTCCTCCTCGTACAGTCTCTGCACCCCTGCAGGCTCCTCTAGACTAAACCTACACATAGACACAGTAAAGGACTGCTCACAACTGCTGACAGAGTCCTTTTCCCATATTTAAATGTAAGTTTACGCCCCATCTTACTTGGTCTCCCCGTCAGATACTGCAATGACCCTGGCCTCCTCCAGATGGGGCCAGTTGACGAACACCGAGCGTCCCAGAACCTGGGCGGCTACATTGTCACACACCTGGGAGGGAGGGGTAAGATCACAAGCAAATCTAACAGTCTGTGTATGGCTTTCACCACAGCACTGATAGAGAGACTATCAGTGTGTGTGTGTGTGTGTGTGTGTGTGTGTGTGTGTGTGTGTGTGTGTGTGTGTGTGTGTGTGCGTGCGACCTTACCGGCTCCCCCTCCTGACTGGGCAAAATCTCCAGCATGATATTCTCTCCTCTACTGCTCTGCTGGAATACCACCACTCCATTCTTCTTCTTATAGAACTGAGAGACAGCCAGCGAAAGAGAGAGAGAGACAGAGAGACACCCAGAGAGAAGGGGAGAGAGAAAGAGAGAGAATGAGATTACAGAGTATGGAGCAAGCCTGGACAAACCCACAGACACACGCAGCAGGCGTACCTTGTGGCGGATGTGTTGCAGGGTGGGGAAACCACAAAAGTAGAGCGCCCCTCTGTCAATGCTGCGCCCGACGTGGTCCAATGGCACGTGCCACGCATCCATGGGGATGGGCGTCTGCCTGCCAAACAGCAGCACAGAGCGTTAGCACCAGGGGACAATGGCTGGATGTGTCACTGGAACCGCATGAGCATGGGTGTCAGTGTGGGTGTGATGGTTTTGGAGATGAGAGAACGTATGTAAGAAGTCAAAACCCAGTAAGAGGGGGAGAGAGAGGGTAGGTGGGTGGGAGGGTGAGGGCTGTACCTGACGTGGCAGTGTGTTATGTTGGGGAAGAGCGCAGGCAGGAGGGAGGGGTAGGGGTAGTCCAGCTCAGAGTCGTAGGTATACACTGCACACTCCGTGTGGCGATTCCTGGCTTTCTCTGCCTTGCTCATCTTGTCATTGTACTGCTCCATCGCTGCCAGCAAGCACCTCTAGAACACCACGCAAGGTCAGTCTATCCATCATTGCTTTATATGACTACAAAGGTGTGTGTGCACGCGTGCGTACCTCGTCTATGAAGGGAATGAGCACCACGGCCTCCCACTCCTGCTGCTTGCCGTTGAGGTCGGTCTTGAAGTCCAGAGGGTAGTACTCTATGATGGGGGAGCTCTCTGATGTCATCAGGTGCTATGGACACACGGGCGAATAGGACGTCAACACAGAGACTTCCTCCCCACCGCACGTAAGTTTGGTTATGCAGCATTTTTTACTGGGTGACAGGCATGACTGGTAATGGTTTGAGTGAAGAGAGAGAGACAGTGAGAAATAGAGAGACACAGAGAGGGAGAGACAAAGAGGGTGTTACCCTGTAGCACTCAGGCAGCAGGTCCTTGCTGGCGGCAGGCAGGACTCCCAGCAGCTGTTCGAAGGGCATGAAGGGCTGGCCCATGTCAAAGGTCAACTGGAGCTCCGCAATGTTCCGCACGTCCGACAGGAAGGGGGCATAGTGGTGCGGGTAGTACCTGCAGCACCACGAAGACAGATTGTCAACCACACACACGTTGCAAACAGTGACCACTGACAAGACTGTAGCCAAACATACCAGCTCCATGACTGTACTCCGTGGTAGTAGTAGTGAAGAATCCACTGGATTCCCTCCACGTAACACTGAGCCTGACTGGCCAGGAACTCACTGGAATTAAATACGTGCGTGAGCCAACACTGATGGAATCTATCGCACAATCCAAGCCTTCTAAGTAGGAGTGTTGAAACACTGGACCAATGTGGCGGGGAGGGGGGGGGGGAAGTGGTGGGGTAGGGATTTAGCGCCTTGCTTAAGGGCACGCTAGCCGTGGCGTTATCTATAGACTCACTCTGAGACCACGTCGACGCCCATCTTGGTCATGTAGTATGTGCGTTTGTACTGGCGGAACTCCGCCTCAAACATGTCTTCCTCGTCGCCGTCCTCCTCTACGGCGGCACGGCCGGGAGCTCCGCCCCTTCCCCCGACCTCGTCTAGAGCAGCCAGACACATGGCACTCTCCTGCTTACACACACAAACACACGCAGGTCTTCAGCACACAGAACCTTTTGTGTTTTGTACGGACATGTGTGGGTTTCTTCTGCTTGAGTGTGTGTGTTCCCTTCACCCTGTCTTTCTTCCTGTTGTCTTTGCTCATCGCGGCCTCCTCCTCTGCAGCCAGGCCTGCCGCCTCGTTCAGATACTTGTTCCCAACTTTGCTCTCGAACCACTTGAGGTCCACGAACACCTCGCTGAAGTGCTCCCTGTCAAACTGGAGGACAGATCAGAGGACAGAGCAGAGGACAGAGCAGAGGACAGAGCAGAGGACAGAGCAGAGGACAGAGCAGAGGACAGAGCAGAGGACAGAGCAGAGGACAGGGCAGAGGACAGGGCAGAGCAGAGCCTGTTGAGATGATCAAACCAAGAAAAAAAACAAATGCTTCCCTAAACCTTTCTTTGTTTAGTCCTTTTTGTTCTTCTCTACACAGAGGACAATTGTCTTGTCAGGTCGGTGACGTGTCCAGGAAGGGGACCTCACCTCAGAGAGTTTCTCCAGGTACTTCTCAAAGTTGCCCATGTTCAGGTGACCGTTCTCGTTGAGGTAGCCTGAAGGACACACCAGCACACTAGTATGAGGATCACGGTCTGCGTGAGCTTCAGTGCTTTCAACAGACATGGTTTGTAGGGTTGATGGAGATGTGTGCGTGCGTGTGTGCCTTTACCCCCCAGTGATGGCAGCACACTGATGTAGGTTCTATAGAGGAGCGGCAGGGCATCATGGTTGATGTGGAGATGAGGAAGATGAGGGATGAAGTCGTTGCCCACCAGGAAGCCCATGAGGACCCAGTCATCGATAATCCGCTCCAGGTCGTACTCGAATGAGATCTTATTCTGAAGGGTGAGAGGGGGAGAGGGACGCATCACACAGGTGCCAACCGTGATGCCACCCAGCATCATGGTCACACGTGTACGCAGTTAACACAGTGTGTGGCTCACCCTCAGGTCTGAGAACTCATAGTCTATGTACTCCCTCATGAGGGACAAGTGGAGCAGATGAAAGGTGGTCTCCTCTGGGGCTGTTATCCTACAAGAGAACGAAGAAGATTTCAGATTGAAATAGCTTGTCAAGATCATAATGTGAGCAGTCACTCACGCACGAAACACACCCACGTCCAAACGCACCTCTTTTGGTTCTTTTTCCCTCCGAAGCGGACCTCCTCTCTGAGGAGTGAGAAGTGAGGCTCGTGACTGGTGAGGCCCAACATCATCTAGGAGGTCAGAAGAGCAGAGTCAGAGAAAGGAAACAAATGCCATTTCATGTATGGGAACACACGCACAGTCAACCACACAAACAAATATACAGGCATAAACTCCTGAGAAGAAATGACACATTCCCTAACCACCCACCAGGTCAGCGTCCAAGCCATAGAGACAGTGGCGTGTATTAGGGTTGTGTCCTGGCTTGGAGTTCTCTGAGCGAATGAATTCCATGATTTTGTGCTCTCCCTCTCCAGGGGTCTGGGGGAAACGCAGAGACAAACACAGGCCCAGTCAGGACTTCCTCCAGGTACGATCAAACGCTCACACTTCTCATACCTACACACCACTCGTGGAAGCACATAAAAACGGAAGTATCGAGCAAGTGAATGAGTCTAGAGACACAACGTGTAGACGACCCCGCCCACCTCGTGGCCAGACAGGTAGACGTTCACACCCTGCCAGTTGCGGTCTGTGGACAGTTTGTTGTTGACAAAATACTTGAGCTGCTCCTGTAGTCGGGCCATGAAGTCAGTTCCTAAAGAGCAGCAGATATGAGGCTTTAGTCACAGATGGATGTGTGGATATACGGATGAGGGTGGAAGGTGGTAGGTAGGTAGGTAGGTGGGAGAACATAGGAAGAAGAAATTGGTCACATGTGCTTGGATGGGTAGATTATTTGGGGGGAAGGCAGGACAGTAGGTGGGTGGATGGATGGATGGATGGATAAAGGGAAGGTGAAACTAAAGAGGCTTCCCAGTACCTGGTGTGATACAGTTGGAGTCAAAGCGAGCCTCGGTAGGAAGGATTTCCCCTTTCTCCAGCGCCTTTTTTATCTTGTCCTCTGCTTCTTTGGCCGATCTGTACAGCAAAAAAAAAACAAACAGGACGGAAGTTTCCTTTACTCTCCAGGAGCCCATATCAAACGCAGCGTTGAATAACCGATCCACTCTTTCATCCACGAGGGCTCACCTAAACCTACGACCTCTCTGCTGGTTCATCTTAGCACGAGGAGCTACTCCATCCACAGCCATGAAAAACACCTTCCTGGGTTTGATGATTCGAAATAGCACCTCTAAATAGTGGAAGATGTCTGCAAAGATCTTCTCTTCCGAGATCCGGAAGTGGACGTCCTCATCATTGGGGTGGGAACACTGATGGATGATGCCATTCATGTCCAGATACAGGTTGTCAAACTCTGGAATCTGAAGTACACAAGAGGGTAGGAGAGGAATACATTAAAATGTATTTACAATATTCTTCTCGTCTTACTTATAATTTTAACAATTACGACATAATGTGTGGAACTACATGTTGTGTTAATTCATGCTGTAAAACCCCCCCGCAGTTATTACTGTTGTTACTTATTACTGGGCCAATGATAATAAATGTTGCCACTGGATTGCTGGCTAAGGTTAAGCAAAGGTACTGTAGGACATAACTCTCGTGAAATGTACCAAAGCAATTCAGTATATCAATCTACCCTACTTTGTTCATGAAATGAACAACTTCCGCTCTAAACGAGACATGTAATTTGAGTTAAAGATGCGTTTCATGTGAAATCGACTACTCCCATTATAAAAACGAAAGTCAATTACATCAGGTCTACAACGTCTACATTGAATCAGGCTAGCTCTACTTATATGGTAGTTTACATTCGTATTCATGTTGACGTGTTTTAACAAGAAGCACATTCTGTTCTGACAAGCAGTTGACTGATTTTTTTTTGTACTATAGAAAGTACCAGCTTGATGAACAGAACAAAGTAAACTCAACTGAGCACTACCATCAGTGAGCTACTTGGCCAGTTTGCTACGCTAACAACAAACCAGCAAATAACAGAAAATGTCATAACGTACGCTAGCTAGACTCGGATACTAACGTTGCCAAGGTAGCACTAGTCATCTCCAGATTTAGACGAGACATTCACGTGTTTATTTAACATACTATGATATAACCAGAAGAAAGACAGGACAGCTGATCTGGCTAGGTGGCTAACATAATACGTGGAGCGGCAGTGAAGATGGTGTAACTCGGCCTGCTATATTTAGCTTGTTAGCATCAATAATATACCTGGTGTTCCTTGACAACTTCGCTCAGGCAAGGGTATCGTTCCGAAATCCATCGGTAAAATTTCGGCACTCCCATCTTCACGTCAAACTCTTCCTTTTAAATAAAAATTAAAACAGTTAGATAATGTGAAGAGATATCTAAAGTAACATGAGAAGTTGCTTGGGGTACTGAGTCTGTTTGTCTCTGAAGTGTAGCTAACGATACTAGCCTGTGTGATAACAGTCAGCAAGTCACTGTCCAATCAGTAAACCAGCCCGGGCGGTACGACTGGAATAATACGTGACGGAGGCTAATAACCACATAATAGACAAAACATTATTTCTTAGATGATTTTTTAAAAACTTTTTAACACATATTGCTTAAATAGGTTGCTTAAATTGTTTAATTGGAATCCGAACGTTATCTTTCAAGAACTATGTTCTTGTATTTGATTCTGAGATTGGATCTTACACGCACTGGGGTTACTATTTTCATCCAAGTTTATGTTTTTTGAGACTTTTAAAGCATTTTAGAAGCCTTCAAGATAACTTGCACATTGACATGGTTTACATGTCCTTCCGTTTTTTCCTTTCCAATTGGTAACGTAGATTCGCTAAATACAATGAACATATGTTAAATGTATGAAGTAATCATTGCGCTATTTCTGGTGAGTTAAGATACAACAAACTAATGATAAAAATAATACATTATTAGGTAATCTCTTCTGATAGTGGTCGTGTGTGTCAGTGGCAACCCTTATATGGGGGTTATGAGCGCCTTGAAAAGGGGAAGTAATCTGGCAACTACAGTGTGTCGGTTGATAGACGACGCAACAAGGAAGCTTAACCTAGCCAGGCGGGCAGCCATTCGGTCCACCACGAGTTCACGTTGCGCCCCACTAAAGATCGTGTTTATACTACCGGATCCTTAAATATACCGCCACGATGTTCAACAGAATGACAAGTCTTTGGATGGGTGATGTAAGTTAAACCCTATTAGTTTATTGAAATACAGGTTTAATTTGTTAGAACCATCGATTCTTGACGCTTAGCGACCGTCGTCATACTGGTTTGTACTAGAGCTAGCTCTAGCTATCTGGGCCACTAAGTTTAAGCTAACTTGCCTACTGCCTACAGTATTGTAGCGTATCTTGTGAAATCATCAAGTGTTTCAATATAATGCATACAATCAATCGCATGCATACGTGTGGTGAATAGTGTTACTTAATTTGTAAATCGGGGTATTCAACAGTTACGTAAGCCTAGCTAGCACTGTTTTAGCCAACCTACTACTTCCTGAACACTGCCATCGCAACGGTCTTCAGAAAGTCTGTTCTCTATAATGGCCGCGACCATGCCAATCAGTGGCTCACCTACGCCACTAGGTCATCAGACTCCACAAATTGCTCCATTGTCGTATTATCTGATGTACGTCTTGTTGTCTGCAGCTGGACCCATACATGGACGAGAATTTCATAAAACAAGCCTTCAGCACCATGGGAGAAACTGCGTTTGGCGTAAAAATAATTACGCACAGGGTAACGGGGTAAGTTATCTTATGCTGTACCTGTTTGTGAGGAGTTATGGATGGATCTGGTGAGCATTGTTGGTTTCAGCATCACCCATTTTCTTATATCTGAACTTTAATTGTATTGTACTTAAAAGTTTGTTTGGGATTCTGCCTAAACTGCCTGTCTCCTGCAGTGGTTCAGCTGGATATTGCTTCGTAGAGATGTCAGACGAGCCGAGTGTTGACAGATGCGTCCACAGACTGAATGGAAAGCTTGTTCCTGCATCAAATCCGGTGAGCATGATTATAACTAGGAGCGTTATCGTTTGCTAGTATTCCTTTCAATCAAATAAAATACAATTGGAACAACCAGCCACCTTTTGTTTCCTACTTTGTCAAGTAATAATTTTGTTGACAGCGGAGCTTCACTAGCATTGGCCTCCACCTTAACTTTGTTAAAACTCGAACCGTCCTGCATTATGGGCCAGTGTTACTTACGGTCCTGACTGCCAAGTTACTGAGCTCCGTTATCTCCCCTCATCTGATAATTAAGGTGGTTGAGGCTTGTTTGTAAAATGATTTTGTTTGAAGCTGGTGAATAAACTCTGTTAGGAACTAACTGAGGATTGGGATAAAGGCAGTACGGGGTGGTGGAGGTATGTAAACAAGCACCATATAACAAAAATAATACTACTCTCTATTCTCCAGCAATATAAGTCCTTACTACATGCACATGTCCCTGCGATGTCATTAACAATCGTTTTCTTCTCCTATGCAGCCCAGGAAGTTTAAGTTAAACTATGCGACCTATGGGAAGAGGCCAGAGGCAGGGTAAGCAGCCGTCTCCTTCTCTCTCATTGGCGGTTCTGTGGTGGTTGTAATAGATCGGTCTGATGGATCGTTAGAAAGTAGTAATGCACAGATGTAAAGTGTTATCTTAACGTTCCTCTCATTTTCAGCCCCGAGTTCTCGGTCTTTGTGGGAGATTTGTCTTCAGAGGTGGATGACTACCAGCTTCATCAGTTCTTCTCCAAGAAGTACCCATCCTGCAAGGGAGCCAAAGTAGTCACAGACCAGTTTGGCAACTCCAGGTATGGTCACCTTGGAGTAGTTTGTCGCCTGCAAAGCCCTGGACAACTCAGGGTCTGAGTCAGCTCCATGGAAACCCATTGTCTTTGAAACTGAATTCGGGTTTACAATTCGCTGTTATTCCCGTGACGTGTCCATATATCTATGTCAGTGGTTTGCGGAACAGTATGTGCGGATATGCTGGTGCATCATTGCATGAGTTCACCTCTAGTCTGCTTTCCAAAGAGAATATCAACACCTTGTTCCTGACCTTTGCGCTAAAATGATTGTTTTCCCCATATAGGGAAAGCAAGAGCAACTCACAATTCAAGTGATGCTACCTCATATTAAAAGTAAAAAAACCAAGTTTCAGTTCTACCATACCATATTTGTTTAATTTTGTATTCCGTACTTGAATGCGTCTGATAATGGCGAGTGTGGAGATTGGAGGTTACGCCTAGGAACTCAGCGCTGTGTTTGCTCCCACAGGGGCTATGGCTTTGTGAAGTTTGGGGATGAGAATGAGCAGAAGAAGTCAATAGAGGAGTGCCAGAACTCCTCCGGCCTGGGAGGGAAGCCCATCAGACTCAGCATTGCTGTCAACAAGAGGTAGGAGGACGTCCCCTGTGCCGCTACATCCCCCTCCTTCTTAAATCAAGGATTTTGGAGTACAAAGCATGGGGTTGTCTACACAATCTCTGCAAATGATGTCTCTTCTCCAAGAAACGAAGCACGCTTTGATTCGGTGCATGTTCATGATTTTTGCAGAGCAGTTTCATCTGCTAATCAACTGTAACCCTTCGTTGATGACAGCCCAGCTTGGCTTTGTGGCCAGTAATGTTCAGTTCTGCATCCACTTAACTGCCTCTAGTATTCTAGTCTCTATTAAATTATGTTCTCCCTTTTTTGTTTTGTCCCCCTCTAGCCAGAAGATGAATAATTACCACAGTCAGAACCATGGTTATCATAACAGCTACCAGCAGCAGCAGTACTACCAGTCTGGTCAGAACTACTACCCCCAATGGGGCTACGACCAGTACAACGGCTACAACAACGGCTATAATAACGGCTATAACTACAACTATAGCCCCTATGGATACCCTCCCCCGGGGCCCCATGGCATGATGGGACCCCCCCCTCCCATGGGCATGCCTCCCGCGTTCACTGACATGACTGGGGCAGCTGAGGTGAGGTCCTGCACACATCTGAGGAAAGTTGTGGTTCTGATTTTGAGTTTGTCATTTGCGCAACTAGTGTCATTTTGGGGGGGTCAAGTCAAATTAGGCTCACTCCGAGGGTAGATTTGGTGTTGTTTACACACGTATCACAACACATTACTGACTCTACAAGACTAAGCCGTTATGACCCGTGTGCTGTGGGTTGACAAACTTCTGAACTGTTTCCTGTTCTCTCCTAGCAAACCCAGGAGACCGAGGAGGCAGAGGAAGAGACAGCAGAAGGTAAATACCCCTTGTGTCCTGCCGCCCCACCAGCCTGACCACGCGACACACACACACACACACATCTGCTACAAGACACTTGTAATATTTAACTCCTCGCAATCCAGTCTGGGCTCTTGCACTCTCTCTACACCTGCTTCGTAATAATGCCCCTTCTGTGACACCTGCTCACAGTTGACTTATTCCAGCCTATCAGAGGCTGCAGCAGAACTCGCCTTCAGTACAGTTTCCCCACTTGTGAGACCTCGTCCTCTGCGATCGAGCTCTCTCTAAAATGTGACTCGTGTGTTCTGCTTCCCCTTGCAGAGCCCAACCCTCCTCTGGACGTGGCTTCAATGAACCAGGAGTACATGGAGCGCAGCGAAGAGCTCTACGACGCTCTAATGAACTGTCACTGGCAACCGCTGGACTCCATCACTTCCAGCATCCTTCCTGTCTCCTCCTCATGATCTTTCCTGCCAGCCTGGTGATTTACACTAACTCGCCATTCAAATGAATTTTTCTAGGAAGTGTGACTCACAATAAACGCCTTTTTTTGTATGTTGTACACGGTAGCGATTGCTGACACAGCCAGATGTTTGAGCCGTATATTTGTGTATCAGAATCTTCCCTTGTTTTGTTTTTTGTTTTCTTTGAAGGAATATAAGATGCTCACTTATTGCTATACATTACATATGTGAAGGATCTTTCTAGATTCAAAGTGCATTTCAAGAGGGGACTTTTATAGTTTATGCTCCCTGGACAAACAAATGTCTTATGTATATGACTGGTCATGTGATGACTCATCACATATAGCAATTCTGTTTGGGATTGGAGTTTAAATTCACGTCATCAGTTTTGGTTGTATTCTCACTGTCCACTGTTTCCTGATGTTCTTTAGCTGTTTCTCATGTTGAAGACATTTGACATAATTTTAATAAAAGTTTATTTTGGAAAAAGCATGAGTTTTTATTTTTTATTTTTCTTACATTTTGTAATGAACCTTGTCTTGTGATGTGAATAGACCGTTAAGACTTTCTGCGGGTCTGGGTTTCTGATAGAATATCTCTGTTCTGAATCAGTGATACAGCTTCCCCCAATTAACATCTGAGAATAATATTGCAAGCATTCCCATCAAGTTTAAAGTGTAGGCTTTAATGTCACATTCATATGGGTGGTTATAAAAACTCGAGTTTCTGCATATAATGGTCTCATCCATATGGATATGCATGATCATCAAACAAGTCATCCTTTCATCTAAAGTCTTGTCCTTACATAACCAATCATAGCACAGGTTATCAGGTTAAGAGATTTTAGCTAGTGTTTCCATCTTTGGGCCCACCCTTGGTAGTCAGCAGTCCCACACCCGGCCTCCCAGGGCAGTACCAGCTAGGCCCCAGCCGGTACCAGCCCTGGTAGAGCCCTCGCCAGGTCAGGCAGCCCAGAGCACCCCCCAGCAACTGTGTGGGGAACTGTGGGAAGTAAGCTAGCAGGCAGAGCAACAAGAAGATCCAGAGTGACAACAGCAACACGCAAAACAGAAAGAGCAGGCGCAGGGGTGCCCCTGATGCCCCGCCCAGAGTCAGATAGGGCCCAAACACAGCTGTCTCTTCTGCTAAGATGAGGCAGCAGAGGCACAACAAGAAGGTCTCCTCTGAAACCTCATACCCCCGCCACAGCATCCCCGAGCCCACACACACTGCCTTGCTCTCCCCTTCCCGGAGCAGCAGCAGAGGCTGGCCGTTGGCACCTCCTCCCTGGGCCTCCGAAGAGGAAGCCAGGGGCTCGTAGCAGCTCCCTGTAGCGTTCTCCAAGAATCCCAGCAGCTGACGGAATCCTATCCACAGCCCCCCAGCCACCGCCAGCCTGGATAGGTGGCGCAGGGAAACAGCGAGGGATCGTCGCACCGAGAAGGACAGGAGAAAGACAAAGGAGCCCACAAAGACACAGGTCCAGCCCCAGCCGGATCTCAGGAAGATTCTGGAGAAAGAAACAGCAGCAGTTGGGTACAGTAGAACAACGAAACATTCTGGTACAGTGAGTAAACATCTGTTAAACAGTTGGTACCAAAGACACATGTAACAAACTATATTGTGGTATTAACAGAACCAGAACAATTCTTTCTGCCTGAGTAGTAGGATAACCCCTGGGTGTGCTGGCTTGAGCTGAGACCCCAGGTGTCCCATGTTCTAACTGGCGATGGCCCCTCCCAAAACTTAACATTAACGCCACCATCCAACACCTACTACGCACATTTTGCACAATTCTGACCATTTTGCTGCCCTATTTTTAGTTTTTTATTCTATTTGATACATTTTGTAACTTTTATATTGATATTTTTAATATATCTTAAAGTAGTGATGTTTAACTATTTAGTTGTTGTACATCGCATGTAGCATACATCTCAATAAAAACAAGTTCTGATTCTGACTCTTACCACCAGCCCACTAATGTAGACGTTACATTATTCTCATTCGAACCAAGAAATTAGATCTAACTGCAATCTGAAAATATCCTAGTGCTACAGTTATTGCTGTCTCCCTCAGATATATCTATGGATTGTTTTGTCTGATCCCAAGGTTTACAGGAAGAGTGCCTCACCTGTACAGGAAGTGGGTGCGCTTGGCAAAGACGCTGTACTGGGACACCCAGAGACTGAGGGCGGGGCCAAACATCACCAGGCAACCAGTAAGCAGCAGGTGGAAGTGACGGCGGACAGAGACGTTGCCTAGCAGCCCTGCTGCCAGGTCTGTCACCACTACCAGGATGGTGTTCAGAAACATTTGGAATCAAACCTGGATCAGGATGGAACCAAAGAGGTAGAAAAGGGAACGATGCCTCTGTGGACTGTCCTTACTGAAGGAGCACAGCCAGTTTTCTGATGGTAATCCAGAAAGGGTGTAGACTATTGGCACTGTATAGATTACCCACGTAATGTCAGTCAACAAGACAACATTTTATAATCCATGGTTTAGAGCTAATTACTTGGGCCACCAATTAAAAAATGCGCAGGTATAATCCAAGAAGTAATTCTTATAAAGACGTGTCCTCACAAACTGCCTTGTGAATTTCTATTTCCGCTCACGTGCATTTCAGAAACCCCAAAAATATATTCACTGATGTGAATGCATACTGTATGTTCCAGTTCAATGTACTTCCTGTATCCCATAGACTGTTAAGATCCCATTCTTAAAAGTCCTACTGTTTAAGTTGCTACAGCAATCTCTTCATTTAAATCAAGCTGGATCTGGTTGAAGGTCTTGCAGAATTGTGACGTTCCTTTCTGGCGACTTTGCTTGTGTCCCCTGTTATGTTTCTTTCGTTGAGGTCACTGCCTAGCCCTGTCCCTGTCCCTGTCCGCAGACAGAAAATGTGGTGGTCTAAAATGGCCTCACTTCTTCCCTCTCTCTCTCCTTCCCACTGGTCAAGCAACTATTACTGTAGACACTAGCTGTTGAGAGTGTGGAGTTTCTCCTTCTCCCTGCTCTCTCTCCACCCCCTTCAATTACAGGCAAACATATGTTCTCTCCCTGCCATACGTCCCCCATTGCGGGTGTCACGTTGCTTTTGCCAAAGTTCATAGGCCAGAGAATGCAGAAGCAAATGACACAGCAACTAATGTGTGAACCTGATTACAGGGGCTTATACGGGTGAGCATGAAAGAGACTCATTTCGTTGACTGAGCACTTCTGGCTACAGAGAGGAATCTCAAACGGTGTCAAAGTGATATCGAAAGATTTAGGTTCTGAAGGTATCAGCTCAAACACAAACAACCACAAACAACTTTTGTAAGTCAATAGTGCTGAATAGATGTACTGTGTAAGTGTGGTCTGCCACCCTCTGCTGTCTAAATGCCAGGGAAAGGCTAAATAAATAGGTCTCTTCTGGTGTGTGTGTATTTATAGTTGTAACCTCTGTACTGTATCCCCTCATCACCCAAGCCACTGCTGCTCTCTCCATTCTTAGAATCAGCTGTCAGTGTGGCGGCCTGTCTCTGTCAATCAGGAAGCCTCTCTCCCCCCCCCCCTCTGTTCAAACTGCCTCGCTCTTTCAGCTCACTGTCTTTCTCACATGCTTTCTGTTTGGTCTGCCCTCTCCATTCTTCTTTTGCTTTCCCATTTCTCTCGACTTTACACTCACTCTTTCCAGGTGTACATTCCCATTCTTTGTTCTTTGTTGCCCATCGCTGCCCTGCTTTTCTCTGCTCCCTTTCGGAGCTACCCCTCTCCCTCTGTCATCACCTTCTCCACATCTGCCATTTCTCACGCCTGTATTTCTGGACTAGTGTCCATGTCTGTGCTCATTAATACATATATGCAAGGCTGAGGCTTGAAAGCCTGAAATAAACCTTAACCTAATTTTAAATGCACCACAAGAGCGTTTTGTCTTAAATCACTGTACAAAGTATACTTAGTTATTGTGAGAGCTGTTTGTTGTGACACTGTGTATGCACAACGAATTGCATTAACTATGACTTTTCACAAATAGCATAGTTTAAGTTAGCTAATTCAGAGTATTCGCAATGATTAACAATTAATGTATTCATTTAATGTGCGCAAACCTTTCAAAACTAACTTGTTGCCTAAATGAAAAAAATGATCTCACAGAACAATTGATGACACAAGGACCTAGTTGAAGGTGTCTGATCTTTTTAACCTCGGTGCTTCACCAGGGATAACACGTGATCAAATACAAATACATTTGTAGTGAGATCTCACAGACCTGACAGTCCGCTTGAAACAAACCATGTTTTTTAGCTTTGCTGTCACCTACTGGTAGAAGAAAAAGGCAAGTCATCCTATTGAAACCGCAAGTGTGAGAGTGCCTGTCTATGGCTTGGGTGGCTAATTTGTGGACTGGTGTGGCACTACTGTCACCGAGTGGTCAAAAGCTGCCATTGCAGTACTAACACACCTTAAATAGCTGTTAAACTTAGAGCGTGGGTCACCAGTGCAGATTTGAATGTGATCCAAAAAGGTGTGGTATTTATTAGCACTCTGGAGCCCGACACAATGGCATGAAAGGTATTCAGAGATAATACTTTTCATCTTGCATCTTGGATGTCCTTTTGTCCAGCTAGGCCCTGTATGTTTGACAGAAATAGATTCCCAACCCAATCTCAACGCACAAAGCAGAGCTGAGAAAAAAAAGGAATTCCAGTCACTTTAAGTCAACGAGAATGTGCAGCACGTCAGCAGGGAGTCAGTCTGCCTGATTTGTCCACCTACATGTTGACTCCAGACTTGTGGATGCTCACGTCATAGCTCACCTCAGATACTGTTTTGCCATGCTCAACTGGCATTTTATGAAAGCTATGCACTGTATAAACAAATTCCCTCATCCAAACAGACGCGGCATCTTCAGAATAGAGCTTTGGAAACATTTATTTTTAGCAGCATTACATATTAACAGATCATGATTACATGTGACTGGATGGGACATGGTTATTAAAGTTACCAATAAATCTAAACAGAATATCAGTTTACATGTTTGTATATGCTCTCGTAGCATTTGATCGGTAACTTCTAAGTGTCTGAACTTCTTCACTGGGAAGCCTCCATTCCTCTGTTGTTTGGCTCAATATAAGCCCTTGTGTCTACTAGTGAACCAGCACTCAGCTGTGGGTCTTACCTCTAATCCCTGTTTTAAGGCTATGACAGATGAGACACAAACAGCTGCATCGGAGCCTCATTCTCTTTCTCTTGGTCCTTCAATAGACATGCGGACATCCTCTCAGATTAGAGGCGACACGAGAAGCATGGCAGAAAGGAAGAGAGGGCTGAACCAGAAGAGAACAGGAGGAATCATGAGGACAGAAACCATCTCATCTCGGTGTCTGTGGGAATGGGTTGAGGGATTGGGGTTGGGCGATTTATAGGCTGCTACCACACGTATCCACACACTTCCACGTCTCCAGTCCTTATCAGGGGTGAAACATTGCTGATACTAACCATGGTGAAGTGCATGGCTGTTGACAGGTCCATAAAACGCATCTGTGGAGGATTGGAATCGGGGCTGTCAAACTTGCCAACACTCTGAACTATGGTGGCCTGCCAGTTGTTGTTGTTGTCATTGACCTCTGCATCCATTCCAGAAGTTAAAAGTATTAAAGAAACAATATAAATGCCATAGCTGTTTAATCAGTCACCCTGACAAATTAGGTGGAGTGGGTGGATGAAATCCCTCTTGCTAGCTTTTATCACTCCTTATGTTCATAGGTAAGACCACGTCGGTATTGAAGAGTGCCTGCACTGTGTGCAGATGGGTCACTCATGACAAAGACATGACTGCTGCTGACATGATGGTAAGACCCATGCTCCAGGGTGGGCTCATGAAGTCTGCATGCCTGCTGTGCTAAGTATGCTATAATGAGCCATGTGCTAATTTGAAACTTTCACTCATCCACTTAGCCTTGTTATCTTAGAGTGAGTGGCTGCAGAATTTGAGATTTGCTATCAAGTGTCTCATGGACCATCTGGAATTCAACAATTCCCATTCGTTATTAACACACGTTATAAATAATCGGTAGACACAACAAGATAAGAGTCGCCATGTTTGGTTCTCGTCTCTTCAATAGAAGGTTTGTTGTGGATAAACCAGGTGTTTATATGAATGAAAATGACCTCATCTTCTTGCAACACCACAAGCAGAGCAGACAGGAAACACAAACAGATGTAGGAAGACAGAGTTTGAGTGGAGGAAACATTCCTGTTCATCCCTCACCTTTTCTGCTCTGCATTGACCCCTTGTCACCAAAGTCATATGGATATGAGACAGATGGATGGATACATTAGAGCAATGCAGTGCTTCAGTGGGATAGAAACATCTAGAATGGGAGAATGAGAGACAGAGGGCTTGTTTGAGGGTGACTCACTGAATAGAAATGTAAGATTCCTGGATGTGTTCCCGAAAAGTCACACACCGGACCTGAGCCATTCGTTTGGGGGATGGGGTGCAGGACACATACAACTATCAAATCTGTCACTCGTGAATCAGAAGTGGTATTTTGAGATAATCGGTATGCGCGTGTTTGGCTGCGAAGGCTTGAGTGTAAGTGCGGTCACAAGGTGGCTGTGTTTTTGACCTTTTAGGGCAGGCCCTGCAGGTTATATATGCGATCCGTGGGTGGGTTACCTTAGATACTGTACCGCACAGCAGCAGGCTCCTGATCTGGCTCTACTGTAAGTTCTTCCCACGGGTCCATGGTTCCATTATATTCTATTTAGTTCAACGATTTCTTATCAGCAGGGACATAAAAATAGTGCATGTGAAAAGTACAGCAACTGTGTTCCTTTTCTTTATACAGAAAAAAACGAAATGTGTCTATGCTAACAGTCTTAACTCTTACCATCTTTCTCTAGGAGTGGCAAAATATAGCACACAGTTGCTTACGTTCCACCTCCACTTACAAGCAGTCTTGAGACTACAGGTAACCTCCTCTGACAATGACTAGGAAAGGGAAGCATTATGAATACACACATTGTTATCATATGTGTTCATCATTCCATCATGTGAATGTAATATGTGGGACTGACAACTGAATGGACAAAACGATGACAGCCACTTAACATTCCATATCCCGTCAGTGCAACTATGGGTGATGCAGAGATGGCAGTGTTCGGGGCAGCAGCCTCCTACCTGAGGAAGTCTGACAAAGAGCGTCTGGAAGCCCAGACTAAACCCTTTGACATGAAGAAGGAATGCTTCGTGCCTGATCCTGTGGAGGAGTTTGTCAAGGCTTCCATCACCAGCCGGGAAGGAGACAAGGTCACTGTGGATACTCAGAATGGCAAGGTTAGTGTTCCGGATCAGTCCTCTGCATGAGCCAAACCATTTCAGACTGTTACGTGTCCATGTTTTTGACCGTTGCAAATGTGATGGCTTAGTAATGCTGTCATCTCTCCCCACCCAGACTTTGACCGTTAAGGAAGCTCAGATCCTGCAGCAGAATCCTCCCAAATTTGACAAGATTGAAGACATGGCCATGCTGACGTTCCTCCATGAGCCTGCTGTGCTGTTTAACCTCAAAGAGCGTTACGCAGCATGGATGATCTACGTAAGAGGAAACATTGTTTATTTACACAACTGCCCTTGCTGTGTTTAGTAGTCCTTTGCTGTGGTTGTCACATGACTTTGCATGAACACTTTTCTTTCTATAATGGGGAGTAAAACGTTATGTATTTGTGAGCAGACCTACTCTGGGTTGTTCTGCGTGACTGTCAACCCCTACAAATGGCTGCCAGTCTACAACCAGGAGGTGGTGGTAGCCTACAGAGGAAAGAAGAGGAGTGAAGCTCCTCCTCACATCTTCTCCATCTCTGATAATGCTTATCAGTACATGCTGAAAGGTAAACTTTATTTAAATGTTGTAATTCAAAGAAGGTGTGAAACGCTATTGAGCTCTAATGCAGTTGTTGTGTTCTTCGAAATTACAGACAGGGAGAACCAGTCTATTTTGATCACGTAAGTTCTCTTTCCATGTGGCAATCAATGATATCACATGCATACTTGTTAGATTATTATTTTGCTGTTCGGTTCAAATGTGTGAGGCATTCGTTCACGAAAGACAGCTGACTGTATTGTCTGTTTCCAGTGGAGAATCTGGTGCAGGAAAGACTGTGAACACTAAGAGAGTCATCCAGTACTTTGCGAGCATTGCAGCAGGTGGTGGGAAGAAAGATCCAGCAGCTCAAAATAAGGTCTCCAGTCACTGAGTGCATTCACACGTAGTAGAAGTGCAGTGTTTGAGGTGCTGTGTTAGAGGTGCTTTGTTAGAGGTGCTGTGTTAGAGGCGCTGTGTTAGAGGTGCTGTGTTAGAGATGCTGTGTTAGAGGTGCTGTGTTAGAGGCGCTGTGTTAGAGGCGCTGTGTTACTGCATCCTCCAGACACACCCTGTCAACACATTCAAGTGATGTTGAAGCCAAGTCTCTGACGTGCATTTCCATGACAGGGGACCCTGGAGGATCAAATCATCCAAGCTAACCCAGCTCTGGAGGCTTTTGGCAACGCCAAGACCATCAGGAATGACAATTCCTCGAGATTTGTACGTTTCTGATAGATATTGTGGTTGATTCTTGATTTTTTCGAGTGATCGTTGTCCAGATTAATGTTAATAAACCTTTCATTCTTCAGGGTAAATTCATCAGAATTCATTTTGATACCCGAGGAAAGTTAGCTTCAGCTGACATTGAGACATGTAAGGACACCCACCATCACTGACAAAATCTCACATGTTTCAAAACAAGACTTTTCTGTTTTCAGCCCATTTGAATTTTCTTTCCGTCTGTGTTATTCACTACAGACTTGCTGGAGAAGTCTCGTGTCACTTTTCAACTCAAGGCTGAGAGAGACTACCACATCTTCTACCAGATCCTGTCTAACAAGAAGCCTGAGCTCTTGGGTCAGTGGGATAGACAACACCACTGCATGCTGCTCACTTCATGCCTACCATGTGTGTACAGAAAGGATGGAATAGGAGTAGTATGTTCATCTGTTAACCTGTCCACCCTCCAGAGATGCTGCTGGTGACAGCCAACCCCTATGACTACGCCTTCATTTCTCAGGGGGAAACCACTGTGGCCTCTATTGACGATGCTGACGAGCTAATGGCAACAGATGTGAGATGTTTATTCATTTAAATATAAAGCATTTTGTTTCACAGTGATAAGAAGCAAATTATTATTTTGAAAAAAAATTTTTTTGAAAAAGAATATGTTTCCACATTGTTAGGCTTTGGAACGATGATAAAGCTAAAACATGACAAGAAAATGATGTGGCTGACATTCTCTGTTCAAATCATTTAAATTTACAGAGTGCCTTTGATGTGCTGGGCTTCACTCAAGAAGAGAAAAACTCAGTGTACAAACTGACCGGAGCTATCATGCACCATGGCAACATGAAGTTCAAACAGAAACAACGTGAGGAGCAGGCAGAGGCTGATGGAACGGAGGGTAAGTGCTCATTTAGAGTATACTGGCAGTAGAGTTGGTCTGTTTCATGCAGTACATCAGTTTCATGCAGACTCTTTCATGCCGTTACAAAAGTTCATACCCTTTTCCAGATGCTGACAAAGTAGCATATCTGATGGGCCTAAACTCTGCTGACCTCATTAAGGGTCTCTGTCACCCAAGAGTCAAAGTAGGGAATGAGTGGGTCACTAAAGGACAGAATGTCCAACAGGTGAGGTTATTCTAGAAACAAACATTATTTCTGTGGAGAGACGCAGGCATCGTGATATGATCATATGTGCTTGGTGTCACAGGTGAACTATGCCATCGGTGCCCTGTCTAAAGCTGTGTATGAAAAGATGTTCCTTTGGATGGTGGTGAGGATCAACCAATCACTGGAGACCAGGCAACCCCGCCAGTACTTTATTGGAGTACTGGACATTGCTGGATTTGAGATATTCGATGTGAGTCACTCAACTATATATTTTCTGGAACTACAACATGTTTGTAATACCACTGTATGTGAGTTGCTGTAACTTATACCCCCTGCAGTTTAACACCTTTGAACAGCTCTGCATCAACTTCACCAATGAGAAACTGCAACAGTTTTTCAACCACCACATGTTTGTGCTGGAACAAGAGGAGTACAAGAAAGAGGGAATTGAGTGGACATTCATTGACTTTGGTATGGACTTGCAGGCTTGCATTGATCTCATCGAGAAGGTTAGTAATATATTTCAGAACTCGGCTTAACATATGCTCTGAATCTAAATATTCATCTCTAATTACACCTTAAACATATCCAATTAATCCATCTATTTCAGCCCATGGGTATCATGTCCATCCTTGAAGAGGAGTGCATGTTCCCCAAGGCCAGTGATAGTTCCTTCAAAGCCAAGCTTTATGACAACCACCTGGGGAAATCCAACAATTTCCAGAAACCCAGGATTGTCAAGGGGAAACCAGAGGCTCATTTTGCCCTGGTTCACTATGCTGGCACTGTTGATTACAACATCATAAACTGGCTGGTGAAGAACAAGGATCCTCTTAACGAGACGGTTGTTGCACTTTACCAGAAGTCATCACTGAAGTTATTGTCTATCCTATTTGCCAATTATGCTGGAGCAGATTCAGGTACACTAAATGTGTTTTGTGGCAACAATTGAACTGGCCTGAACAAATATGAACTTGTGCTACAGCATGCATAGTGTGTTGTTGTATGTAGTTGTGTGTTGTGTTTTTGTCTCCCTTCTGTTTCCTGTAGTCCCTGCCATTCTGTGCCTCCTCTTGAAATGACCCACACAAGAAACACTTAATACAATTGAATTAGTATTGATGTGTAACAAAAAATAGTAAACGTAATTCATATGTAAAGATTTACACACACTGTTATCCAGTAGTAATTTCAAGGGAGTCAACTCTGCTCATTGCATTTCCTTTCTAGCTATAGCAGAGAGTAGTGGAAAGAAGGAGAAGAAGAAAAAAGGTTCTTCTTTCCAAACTGTGTCAGCTCTTCACAGGGTAGGTGGTCACTTTCTTCCATTTTTCAAACAGTGAATTTATTCATCATGGTAATCACATTACTTCCTGTCTACCACAGGAGAACCTCAACAAGCTGATGACCAACTTGAGGTCGACCCACCCCCACTTTGTGCGCTGCATCATCCCCAATGAGACCAAGACTCCTGGGGCCATGGAAAATCCTCTGGTGATGCACCAGCTGCGCTGTAATGGTGTCCTGGAGGGCATCAGGATCTGCAGAAAGGGCTTCCCCAACAGGATCCTATATGGAGACTTCAAACAGAGGTTTAAATAGCTTTTTGCAAAGCAAATTCCTCATTTGAAATGATGAGTTTGAAGATTGTGACTAACAGATGCTTTATATACAACAGATACCGTATCCTGAATCCTACTGCTATCCCTGATGGTCAGTTCATTGACAGCAAAAAAGGAGCAGAAAAGCTCCTGGGATCTCTGGATATCGACCATAATCAATACAAGTTTGGACACACTAAGGTACTATTAAAACTTCAACCATCCATTATAAGTTTCCATGTTAAGAATAACATCACACATGATGTTTATGTGTATTTTAGGTGTTCTTCAAGGCTGGACTGCTGGGTCAGCTGGAAGAGATGAGAGATGAGCGTCTGTCAAAGATCATCACTGGCATTCAGTCTAGATCCCGTGGTCTTCTGTCACGCATAGAGTACCAGAAGATGGTGGATCGCAGGTGAGTCTTTTGGTGACATATGCAAAGTAATCATGAACATTGTTTCACTGTAATTTCAGCATTCAGACGACTTGCACTGCATGCATCCTTTATAAGTACAAATTCAATTCCAACAGGGATGCATTGCTTGTCATTCAATGGAATGTGCGAGCCTTCATGGGGGTCAAGAATTGGCCCTGGATGAAGCTCTTCTTCAAGATCAAGCCTCTGCTGAAATCAGCTGAGGCAGAAAAGGAGATGGCCAACATGAAGGATGAGTTCCTGAAGCTGAAAGAGGCCTATGCAAAGTCAGAGGCCCGCAGGAAGGAACTTGAGGAAAAAATGGTTTCTCTTCTCCAAGAGAAGAATGACCTTCAGCTGCAAGTCCAGGCGGTAAGCTTGAACAGTCTTCATTTCTTTATTTTTCAAATGTGTTACCATTTGTTCAGTATTAACAATTTACAAATCGTTCGGCAGGAGCAAGACAACCTCTGTGATGCTGAGGAGAGATGTGAGGGCCTGATTAAGAGCAAGATACAGATGGAGGCCAAAGCCAAAGAATTGACAGAAAGGCTTGAGGATGAAGAGGAGATGAACGCTGAGCTGACAGCCAAGAAGAGAAAGCTGGAGGATGAGTGTTCTGAGCTGAAGAAGGACATTGATGATCTGGAGCTTACCCTGGCCAAAGTGGAGAAGGAGAAGCATGCCACTGAGAACAAGGTCAGATCAATCTTTGATTTGTTGAGTTGGTTTGAAAATCAAAACATGTCATTATCTTCTGGTTGCTCAAGATCTTTGTTTACAGGTGAAGAATCTGACTGAGGAAATGGCTGGTCTGGATGACATCATCGCCAAGCTGACTAAGGAGAAGAAGGCTTTGCAGGAAGCTCATCAGCAAACACTGGACGACCTGCAGGCAGAGGAGGACAAAGTCAATACTCTGACCAAGGCCAAGACCAAGCTGGAGCAACAAGTCGATGATGTGAGATCTGAAGAAGAGGATAACAAGTTATCAATATGTATACAGACAATATTAACTATCATATTGTGTCCATTCCCTAATCCAGCTTGAGGGATCACTGGAGCAAGAGAAGAAGGTTCGTATGGATCTTGAGAGAGCTAAGAGAAAGCTGGAGGGGGATTTGAAATTAAGCCAGGAAAGCCTGATGGATCTGGAGAATGACAAACAACAATTAGAGGAACGTCTTAAGAAGTATGACCCGTTTTGCATTGAAAAACAATCTGTACACTATTTGCATCTTGTTTTACATGTATGAACATTTTAATGACTGTAAACTATTTCAGGAAAGACTTTGAGGTCAGCCAGCTGAATAGTAAGATTGAGGATGAACAGTCCATGATTATACAGCTGCAGAAGAAGATTAAGGAGCTGCAGGTAAAAAAGTCATCATCCATGTTCAATGTCACTATGGTAAGTGTAGGTTTGCTGTACTATAACGAAACATCTTATGGATCTAGGCTCGTGTTGAGGAATTAGAAGAGGAGCTTGAGGCAGAGAGAGCTGCCCGGGCCAAGGTGGAGAAGCAGAGAGCAGACTTGTCCAGAGAGCTGGAGGAGATCAGTGAGAGGCTGGAGGAGGCTGGAGGAGCAACAACGGCCCAGATTGAGATGAACAAGAAGAGAGAGGCTGAGTTCCAGAAACTCCGCAGAGACCTCGAAGAGGCCACTCTGCAGCATGAGGCCACCGCTGCCACACTGAGGAAGAAACAAGCTGACAGCATGGCTGACCTGGGAGAGCAGATAGATAACCTGCAGAGAGTGAAGCAGAAGCTAGAGAAGGAGAAGAGTGAGCTCAGGCTTGAGCTTGATGATGTGTCCTCCAGCATGGAGCAGCTTGTTAAATCGAAGGTAAATACGTCATGGCTATGTACAGCAGTGCTTGAGATCTGAAACCTTTGGGCTTGTGAGGATGGTGGCCAACAGTTTTTCATGCTTCTCATTTTGAAGACCAATTTGGAGAAACTTAGCAGAACTATGGAGGATCAAGCTAATGAATATAGAACCAAGTGCGATGAATTCCAAAGATCAATCAATGACTTCACTACTCAGAAAGCTAAACTTCAAGCAGAGAACGGTATGAAGATACAATGTCATATTTACACATAGATCTACACATCTTCACATTAGTTTGGTAGGTAACGCAGATAACTAATGTTGCAGGTGAGCTAATTAGACAAGTGGAAGAAAAGGAATCGCTAATTTCACAGTTGACCAGAGGAAAAACGTCTTACAATCAACAACTTGAAGATCTAAAAAGACAACTTGAGGAGGAAGTGAAGGTAGGCCTACAACAACTCCTGTTGAATATAATTTAGTATATGCAGCATGAATGTTATACTGAATGTTATACATGAATGTTGTAATACCTATAGCAATTATTGCTCTCTTTCCACTCCTACCAGGCAAAGAACGCCCTGGCTCACGCAGTGCAGTCTGCCCGCCATGACTCTGACCTGCTGAGGGAGCAGTTTGAGGAGGAACAGGAGGCCAAGGCAGAGCTGCAACGTGGCATGTCCAAGGCTAACTCTGAGGTGGCTCAGTGGAGAACCAAGTATGAGACTGATGCCATCCAGAGGACAGAAGAGCTGGAGGAGGCCAAGTAAAGATAAACATTCATTTATTTTTTGTACTTTCAAAACCCAGAGAATGTCTGAAGTACTATACCAACTATTCATTTTTTTGTGCATTTCTATTTCACAATTTGTGTCCCTATTCATTGAAATCAGGAAGAAGCTGGCTCAGCGTCTACAAGATGCTGAGGAGGCTGTAGAGGCAGTGAACGCCAAATGTTCCTCCCTGGAGAAGACCAAGCACAGACTCCAGAATGAAATTGAAGATCTCATGGTGGATGTGGAAAGGTCTAATGCTGCTGCTAATGCTTTGGACAAGAAGCAGAGAAACTTTGATAAAGTAAATCATATTTTCTGGTATCGATCCTGAGTAGTTATTTTTTGAAAATAGAAACATGGCCTGATCTTTCATGCATAATGTGTTGGCCCTTCTGACTCTAGGTGCTGTCAGAGTGGAAGCAGAAGTATGAGGAGTCTCAGTGTGAGTTGGAGAGCTCCCAGAAGGAGGCTAGGTCTCTGAGCACTGAGCTCTTCAAGCTGAAGAACTCTTATGAGGAATCTCTGGATCATCTGGAAACCATGAAAAGGGAGAACAAGAATCTTCAAGGTAGGTCTGTTCTTCTGTTCAGGTCTGTACAAATGAGACATTTTGAGATCAGGAAGGGAGAAAATAATGTACTGCATGACAAATATTTCCTTTCATAACGATTAAAATTATAAGCTAACAGTCTATCAAAGGGACCTATTCTGTTGACTTTGGGTGGTAACACTTGAGTGCAACTTTAAATGATTTTTTTCCAGAGGAGATCACTGATTTGACTGAACAGCTTGGCGAGGGAACAAAGAGCATTCATGAGTTGGAGAAGAACCGTAAACAGTTGGAGCAGGAGAAGACAGATATACAATCTGCTCTAGAGGAAGCAGAGGTGAATTGGAACTATTTCTCACAGAAAGGAGTTGCTCCATCTATTCTTGGTTGGTCATTTTACAGTCCTTGATGTTTCAACTTTCATTGTACATTTCAATTTTAGGGCTCCCTAGAGCACGAGGAGGGAAAGATTTTAAGAGCTCAGCTTGAGTTTAACCAAGTGAAGGCTGACATTGAGCGCAAGCTGGCTGAAAAGGATGAGGAGATGGAGCAGACCAAGAGAAACCTGCAGAGGACCATCGATACCCTGCAGAGTTCCCTGGAGGCCGAGTGTCGCAGCAGGAATGAGGCCATGAGACTGAAGAAGAAGATGGAGGGAGACCTGAATGAGATGGAGATCCAGCTCAGCCAGTCCAACAGACAGGCAGCCGAGGCTCAGAAGCAGCTCAAGGCTGTTCAAGCTCATATAAAGGTAAAGGATTACAAGACTCAAACATCTTTGGCTGACCTGACAAGACTTCTTAACAGCAATACATCTTTTCAATTCCTACCAGGATGCCCAGCTGCAGCTTGATGACACTCTTCGAGCCAACGATGATCTCAAAGAGAACATTGCCATTGTGGAGAGACGCAACAATCTACTGCAGGCTGAGCTGGAGGAGTTGAGATCCTTGGTGGAGCAGACTGATAGAGGCCGCAAGCTTGCTGAGCAAGAATTGCTGGATGTCACTGAAAGAGTCCAGCTGCTACACTCACAAGTAAGGTGGAAAAAGAAACTATGAACATTTTTACATTTCCCCTTTCCCATTTTGCCCATGGTTAAAATGGACATCTACCTATGTGTTTGGATAGAACACCAGCCTGCTGAACCAGAAGAAGAAGCTGGAGGGAGATACATCCCAGCTTCAGAATGAGGTGGAGGAGGCGGTGCAGGAGTGCAGGAATGCTGAGGAGAAGGCCAAGAAGGCCATCACTGATGCAGCCATGATGGCCGAGGAGCTGAAGAAGGAGCAGGACACCAGCGCTCACCTGGAGCGCATGAAGAAGAACATGGAGCAGACCATCAAGGATCTGCAGCACCGTCTGGATGAGGCTGAGCAGATCGCAATGAAGGGAGGGAAGAAGCAGATTCAGAAGCTGGAGGCCAGGGTGAGTTACTGTAATCATCAAAACTGACAGATCTACATTTGATCATGGATAGGCCTTTATAGCTATGACTTATGATTGTATTGGCCAGGTGAGGGAGCTCGAGGTGGAGGTTGAAGTGGAGCAAAAAAGGAGCAGTGACTCTGTGAAGGGCATCCGTAAATATGAGCGCCGTATCAAGGAGCTAACCTATCAGGTAATTGCAAATACAGTATGATATGCTGGTGTGAAGTCACAAGTATTGCTTATTCATGCTGTATTGTATATGCACTAACAGACTGAGGAAGACCGTAAGAACATGGCCCGCCTGCAGGACCTTGTGGACAAGCTGCAACTGAAAGTTAAAGCCTACAAGAGAGCTGCAGAGGAAGCTGTAAGTGTTAACATCCAGTGAACAAAGTAAAGCTGTTTTTACCCTGGTTTGGTAGAAATGGTTGTTGGCATCATTGGCTTGTATGTGACAGGAGGAACAGGCCAACACCCATCTGGGTAAGTTCCGGAAGACTCAGCATGAGCTGGAAGAAGCTGAGGAGAGAGCTGACATAGCTGAGTCTCAGGTCAACAAGCTGCGTGCTAAGAGTCGGGATGTGGGATCCAAGGTTAGCGACAACTGCACATAGCATGGAGGTGAATCCATCTACCACTTGCTCATGCTTCCCTCTGTCAGCTGTCTTGCCGATTCACTCATTATTCTATGTCCTTTATGCAGCATAGTTAACACTCTACAATCAGCTTACTACAGCTTTCTTTATTTTACGCCATGCTGTGATACATTTGCTGCATGACTTCTGTGTATTTTTCTGTGACATGCATACTAACTGAAATACACTGAGCTTGCAAGCTGACACAATCTTCTCTCTTTTCCTTCCTGTATTGCTGGTCATCACAGAAAGGGTTTGATGAAGAGTGAAGTTTTGGATCCTTCTGAAAATCCAATTCTGCTGTGTGCTGTAGATTCCCCTCCTCCACCACATTGTGTTCACATCCTATAGTTTGTGTGTAATAAAATCTCATCCACCAGTGTGAATATTCAGTCTCTAGCCTTGTGTCCCAGCAATTGAATAAATGTAGGTATTTACTTTGGGTCAGAAAAGTGGCTTGAGTTAAATATCTTATCTAAGACTAAAAACTATTACAACAAGGACGTCCCATGAAAAATGTACTAAGAAGTATTACATGACAGCTACTGCAGCCATTATGATGACGAATTGTTCTTTATTTTGGGTTACAGTGGTAGTTTACTAAAACATTAATTAGTGGAGAAATGTCATAGATGTAAAACCAATCACGTGATTAAAAAAACAATTAACAGTACAGAGATATTTTGAAAATAAAATACCATGATTAAGACTGTGACAAAACACCAAAAACAAATACTGTGTCAAATTCTTCCTCTTAAACTATCGGGTTGGGGTTAAACAGTTGTAAACTGCAAAGAAACAGAACCACACAGATTCATTTGTACCCAGTAGTCTCAGCCACATGTCTATATTAATGACTGTCACAGTGTTGATGGGTAGTGATAGGGTTATCTGAGGAATCCTAAGGGTCAAGCATGCCCTTTGACAGTGGCACAGAGATCAAATCTGAGCATGCAGGGAACATGAGAAGGGCTTGGTAGTGGACAGAAAAGCCCATGAAAGCCACAAACAAGGGAGGGTGATCTTAAACGTTTGAAATGCGAGGTGATGATCGCCAAAATAGAGAGAGACAAAACAAATCTTTTGTTCTCAATATAGAGCATTAAGGAAAGCAAAAGAGTGTGGGTGTCAAGGTCATACAATAAAACAGTGTACATAGCCAGGCAACAGATAAACACAAGCAGCTGGCTGTCATAAATCCCTCTGCCACTCGACCACACGCACACATAAACTTCTCTTAGGTCTGTGTTGATTTAATACAATATTTTATTATTTCATCGATTTTTTAAGAAGACTCCGTTTTTGACAGGATTTTATGGGTCCTTGATCATCCAAAAAGAGTTGTGGATATAATTAGACACACCAAAAAATGAATGTATAACTCATATATCAATGTGGACACTGTATGTAAGAAATTTGAATACACACAAAACAAGCTCACAACCAGTTTCTTTATGCATGTCTACATTGATACATGTTTCAAAGATGTGACCAAGACAGATTGTGCAATCCACTTGATTATCCAATAGATCATGACTAAAACGCACTTAATGTTAGTGTAGAGACCTATTTGTAATAGCCAATCACCTGCTTTACCAGAATTAACATGGCTTAATTTCTCTTTGTGAATGTAAATCTTAGATTACATCCAAAATAAATTTGACGTAATAAATGAAAACAGTTGTTTTAGTGAGAAAGACATCAGTTCTTACCTTAAAGGAGTAGAGGTAGAGGTTTTGTCTTGCTAGTTTGTGCTTGGCCCTTGGCCGGCTTACTGCTGAAGGAAGATCTTGTGATTAGAAGAAGGAGTTTGAGGGAGGGGGAAAAACAATCAGGGTTCTAATAAAAGACCTATCCTGCCATGGTGTGAATACTGTCACTGCTCTTATTACATGTCTAGCCATCATCAACACCTCCAGTGGAGACATAGGTATCCATCAACAATGACTTAACGGGTTAGTTAAGGATTATCAGTATTTATAAGTCCATTTTAATGGAAACGATCTCAGAACCGTGTATTTAGTTTGATAACTGAAACTTTCATCAGTTCCGACCTTTGTTAAAGTTCAACTTTGGCACCCTTTAAAATGATTGCAAATTGACGATAATTTGAAGAAAGAATTTAAGAAATGTAATGTATAAAAAAGAGTAAAATTTGAAACATATTTAAAATGTGTAGCAATTAACAGACACATTTTTGTCGGACAGTATTTAAAAGAAAAGTACTAGGGAATATAATATTGAAGCAGTCTAAAAAAAAGCATAGGACTACAATCATTAACTGCAATGTGTGGTGAATTCTAATGTAACTGACTGTCAGCAATAGCCCATTTGACACAATCCAATATTTGACTTTGATTTACGTGTCTTCTTGTGTTTCCTACAATTGCACGTTTGTCATTCAGCAGCATGCTATATTAGTGTTATCTTCCCTTGGTCTTTAGCAGCGGCATGGCATTTCTCACTTCACTTTGTCACCCTGACGCCAGCTGTCATGTAAAGAGTTGGGGTAGCTATCAGAATGGGAATTATCTCCACACTTGTCATCGGTACTTTGACGCTCCTTGTATCTATTGACCTTTTTAGGGCTGTAAATACTAGCTGAAGACACATACTAACTCATACGTTCAAATGTAATGGTTATTAATGTTTCAGTACGTCACAAATGGTTTAAATGGACCTTTTTAGGTTTCCTCCCTTCAAAACCTTATTCTTTGGTATTTGACACCTGATAAAATATTGACAGGGTAGACTCTGAGGAGGGACCTGAAGGAATACTATCCACTTCAAGCTCCAAAGCTCAGTGTGGACTCCACTGTATGGCTGGTATTCTACATTTTGATGGGTCAAGGAATATTCCTGTCACCCTGTCTTTATTTATGTGAACAAGAAACCTCTGTGGGCTATGCTGAGTAGATCCCAAACATTGGACTGGCTGGTCTGGGAAAGCCTCCTGCCCCGTACAGCCTGTCCCAGTCCATCAGTGTGAGGCTGTCTGCAGGAATTTCACAGGGTTATCTTTGTCCTCAAAGACACAATGCCATGTCAACTAGACTGCAGCTAAGGGGCCAGCTTTCACTGGCTGCAGGGTGATAATGGAGAAGGGGTCTTTGGTGACCTTGGCCACACATTGGCTGCACCCAGTAGCCTTCCATTGTGCATCATCATCATTATCTTTTTGCGAACCTAAAGCATGTCACCTGTGGCAGACTTATGTCTTTTTGCTTGACATTTGCCGCCTGCTTAATCTCACTGTCTAAATGTTCTTTATTTAGACCACCCATTTGGGTATTTGAGAATGCCGTTTATGCGACTGTAAAGTCCAGGCTATGAGGACCAAATACAATATGTTAACAATGTCACAGATTAGCTCCTTTTAAGCCTACTGGGTAATTGAGAATGGCATGGTATCCTATTCCTAAATTCATCTAGTATTTATTTTTTGAAACATCAGTATATAAAGAATCGTATTTGAAATATAATTGTAATATGTTAATATTACCTTGTCCATATTACATTTGTTAATATTGCATTGGCAATTCATTAAAAAAATTGACAATGGATAATAATATCTGTAAAACTGTACTAACATCTTTCCTAGAAGAACTACATCATCAAACTGGCGTTCCATTACATTATTCAGAGGCAATCCCCTTATGACATGGTCAGAGAACATGGGCCTTCAAGTGGTAAAATTGTGTCTCTTGTGAATACATTTTGAAAGTGATGACAAAGGAATTCCCCAATTGTCTATTTAAAGATGGCATTGTCTTCCATTTGTTGCTTGAGGATAACAACAATTAATCACAACACTCCCTGGAACTCCTAATATGGACAGGCCAGAGAGTCAATTGATAAGACAATACCAGCTGATTTCTATATTGCTGTCCACCACTCATAGACCTCCCTCCCTTCATGAAACCCCTCCATATACAGACACAATGGCATTCCTGGTCACTGAGATGCACCTCCATATTTGGAAGAAGTGCTTCATTTATAAAGAGGACGCATGGTTGGAGCCCCAATAGGTCACTATTCTATCTCAAGGTAAGACAAAAGGCAAAGCTCTGGACTAAAACAGAAAGTGCTTGGAAATATGTGCTGTTTTAAAGATTTAATCATTGGATAAAGAATTACATATTTGACTGTATTTGAAATACATTCAATATCTGATTTTCTTTCTCAACAAGACCAGCATACCGTCATTCTTTTCTACGGGGGTTGATAAGGTAAGACATCTTGAAATCACAAAAATGAACTGAAATAATGTTTGATCAATTGAATTCTTTGGTTCACTCCAATTACCATCCATTAGGGACAACACATGAAGAAAATTCAGTATTCACTGATGCTACAGTAGATACATTGATATTTGTGATTAAAAGATAAATTGATAGAATTTAGAATATCAAAACATTCACGCTATCAATGTGTAGACTACACATGACAGAGTGAATAGATGATATAGGTATGTAAATCATTTGGTCTTATCATTTCCTGTACCAAGACACAGTGAACGATGGGTGACGCGCACATGGCACAGTTTGGCACTGCCGCCTCTTACCTGAGGAAGTCAGACAGGGAGCGTCTTGAGGCCCAGACTCGACCCTTTGACATGAAGAAGGAATGCTTTGTGCCCGACTCCGAAGAGGAGTATGTCAAGGCAACCATCACAAGCCGTGAAGGAGACAAAGCCACCGCTCAAACTGAGAGGGGGAAGGTCAGTCACCCTGGACTATATCTTCCTTGCAACAGGTCAACCAGGACATCTAGTGGTAGTAGATGACACTCAAACTTAAATGATTATCACTCGAAAACTTTACAGAAACAGTAATAAATTATTATTTTTTAAATATATATAAACCTTTACCAGGATCTAAATCTTCAAGACTTTAATTGGCCAACAGTACACATTATATTTAAAGAGTTGTAAATAAAAATGAAAAGTTTGAATGAAATAAAAATGTAAATAATAAGCTTAATAAAATAAATAATCAATCAATAAATAAAAAGCTGAACCCTGGCAAGTGCTCCTAACAATGTTCTGACTACGTCTGCAGACTGTGACCGTGAAGGAGTGTGACATCCATCCTCAAAATCCGCCAAAGTTCGATAAAATTGAAGACATGGCCATGTTCACCTTCCTCCATGAGCCTGCTGTGCTGTTTAACCTCAAAGAGCGTTACGCAGCATGGATGATCTACGTGAGTATAGAAACGCTGGCTGGATTCTTCAATACTTCACATAGTGGATACGAATAACATTGCTGTTGAGTCTTGCAAAACATGTTCATCAATTTTCAGAGACAAAGCAACTTCAGTTCATTCCCGACATCATGTTTAACTTATAAAAACAAGAACTTTTCTTATTTTCTGCAGACCTACTCTGGGCTGTTCTGCGTGACTGTCAACCCCTACAAATGGCTGCCAGTCTACAACCAGGAGGTGGTGGTAGCTTACAGAGGAAAGAAGAGGAGTGAAGCTCCTCCTCACATCTTCTCCATCTCTGATAATGCTTATCAGTACATGCTGACAGGTAAGAACATATGCCACAAGGACAATGATGCTACCAAATTGCTACTTCAACAGTAGTACAAAATTAAGTGAGCCTGGTATTAATGACTATTATTTGACTATCCCCATATTTCACTTTCAGACAGGGAGAACCAATCCATTCTCATCACGTGAGTTATTTCATCCACCCCCCTCCTATAATTTCTTCTTGTTTAGGTAGTACCTCACTTGTTTGACTGTTACTCAGTTTTAGCATTGGCTTCAGCCAGGAACCATCCTAGTTAATGATGAACTATATATATAGTCGTGATGTCTTTAAGCTAGCAGACGTGTCGATATATCCATCACAATAACGGTTAATGAATACATTTCGAAATCGAAAGTTTTTATGTAGTCAATGAGGGCAGCCTTCTCCTGACCAGGAGAAGGATCGTATACAAAGACGTAGTCCCGGTGGGGTGCTAAGGGAACCTTCATTGTGAACAGTAATATGCATGCTAGTGTTTGTTAAGCCACTTTCAGAAAGCTCATGTCATGACGTGACGATCCACAGTTCCTTATAGCAGTCTAACACTGCTCACATAGTAGACAGGATGGCTGAAAATAAGACTGCTTCTTGGCATTTTGAACAAGCATTATTCATTATCTTCTTTAGCTAATATTAAATGTATTTGTATCCTCAGTGGAGAATCCGGTGCTGGGAAAACTGTCAACACTAAGAGAGTTATTCAGTACTTCGCCAGCATTGCAGCTGCAGGAGGGGGCAAGAAGGACGCTGGATCGGAGAAAAAGGTTTTCTTGAAATACAAATGAAAGCACACATCATTTGCTATCTAAAAACTCTGCACTCAGAGGATTGCAATCACATGTTGCCATCTTCTGTTTGTTTCAGGGTACCCTGGAGGATCAAATCATTCAGGCCAACCCAGCTCTGGAGGCCTTTGGTAATGCCAAGACCATCAGGAATGACAACTCTTCAAGATTCGTAAGTTTCTGAGTGTGAAGTTGATCATTGATAAAAATTATAATGATAAATATTGTTGAGTGTCTATCAGGCATTACGGTTGATGCTGATACAAAAGTACAGAGTTATAAGTACAATCATATTGGTTCAATCATGTTTGCCCAAAATGTAAATTCTCTGTGCTTGTTTAAAGTAGTTGTCTGTTTCTTTTTAAAGGGAAAGTTCATCAGAATCCATTTTGCAGCCAGTGGAAAGCTGGCTTCTGCTGATATTGAGACATGTAAGGGTGCACATGCTCCAAAGAAGTTTCATACCTTTCAGTATTAGAAAGAGAATGATGTTTAACATTGACATACGTTTCCTTATCAGATCTGTTGGAGAAGTCCCGTGTGACTTTCCAGCTAAAGGCTGAGAGAGACTATCACATTTTCTACCAGATCCTGTCCCAGAAAAAGCCAGAATTGCTAGGTAATTACGGAATATTACAGGGTACTAACAAATTAGCTACTTTATTACATGATACAGATGAAAATTAGACCTTTTGATTTTGTTTTGCAGAGATGCTGCTCATCACCAACAACCCGTATGACTACGCTTTCATATCCCAAGGAGAGACAACAGTAGCATCCATCAATGATTCAGAAGAGCTAATAGCCACTGATGTAAGTTAAGTTTTGACAACTGCTGTGAGAAACTGTTAGCTATGCTTTGTTTGATGTAATGCACATCTTGTCTTTCACAGGACGCCTTTGATGTGCTGGGGTTCACTCAAGAAGAGAAGAACGGCATCTACAAGCTGACAGGTGCTATCATGCACTATGGAAACATGAAGTTCAAGCAGAAGCAGCGTGAGGAACAGGCTGAGGCTGATGGCACAGAGGGTGAGAGATGTTCCTTGGATGTCTGATACATTATAGACTGGACACTCGAATAACTACCTGAAGCAACATAGACTTCACTGGGTATTTCATCGTCTTTCTCCAGATGCTGACAAAGTAGCATATCTGATGGGCCTAAACTCTGCTGACCTCATTAAGGGTCTCTGTCACCCAAGAGTCAAAGTAGGGAATGAGTGGGTCACCAAGGGACAGAGTGTCCAACAGGTAATCTTGAAAAAATGAATGTAAAATCTTTGAATCTACTTCAGCTGTGATCACTCATCGTTAACCTTCTTATTTCCCTTTGGGGAAGAATAAAATACATGCAAACTCATCTCAAAAGAGGTTCTGTGACATTTGTATGTCCTTCAAAGGTGAACTACTCCATCGGTGCACTGTCCAAGTCAGTGTATGAGAAGATGTTCCTCTGGATGGTGGTGAGGATCAACCAATCCCTGGACACCAAGCAGCCACGCCAGTATTTTATTGGTGTGCTGGACATCGCTGGTTTTGAGATTTTTGATGTAAGTTCTGACAACCTGAATGTTTTATCATTTTTTTTGCCTCATGGCTCTTACGTACATGATGATCATTATACTTACTATGTGCTTCCTTTTTCAGTTCAACACCTTTGAACAGCTCTGCATCAACTTCACCAATGAGAAACTGCAACAGTTTTTCAACCACCACATGTTTGTGCTGGAGCAGGAAGAGTACAAGAAAGAGGGAATTGAGTGGACATTCATTGACTTTGGTATGGACTTGCAGGCCTGCATTGACCTTATCGAAAAGGTGAGATATTTGGCGTGTACAAAACAACGTAAAAAGTCTTTGTGTGTTAAGTATCAATGAATTCATTGTGTGAACCCTTCGTTCCTCTTATTCAGCCCATGGGTATCATGTCCATCCTTGAAGAGGAGTGCATGTTCCCCAAGGCCAGTGATGCTACCTTCAAAGCCAAGCTTTATGACAACCACCTGGGAAAATCCAATAACTTCCAGAAGCCCAGGATCATCAAGGGAAGACCAGAGGCCCATTTCTCCCTGGTTCACTATGCTGGCACTGTTGATTACAACATTGGGAACTGGCTGGTGAAGAACAAGGATCCTCTTAATGAGACAGTTGTTGGACTTTACCAGAAATCTACTGTCAAGTTGCTTGGGGTCCTTTTTGCAAATTATGCTGGAGCAGAATCAGGTAAGTCACACCCACATAATTGTCACATTGGGTGTAAAACCTGACTGCATTTCCATTACATGAAACTTTGTCCATGACAGGTGACGGTGGAAAGGGCAAGGGAGGAGGAAGTAAGAAAAAGGGATCCTCATTTCAGACAGTGTCTGCCCTGCACAGGGTGAGTACATGACATTTCTTATTTCAAAATGTAACACATTAGGAAGGGGCCTACAACGGGGCAATCAACAGCTACTGAATTGTGAAATATTGACATGTTCATTTTAAGTCTGAGACAGAAGATCATTGTTCCTACAGGAGAACCTCAACAAGCTGATGACCAACTTGAGGTCGACCCACCCCCACTTTGTGCGCTGCATCATCCCCAATGAGACCAAGACTCCTGGGGCCATGGAGAATCCTCTGGTGATGCACCAGCTGCGCTGTAATGGTGTCCTGGAGGGCATCAGGATCTGCAGAAAGGGCTTCCCCAACAGGATCCTATATGGAGACTTCAAACAGAGGTTTAAATAGCCTTTTGCAAATTCCTCTTTTGAAATGATGAGTTTGAAGATTGTGACTAACAGATGCTTCATGTACAACAGATACCGTATCCTGAATCCTGCAGCTATCCCTGAGGGTCAGTTCATTGACAGCAAAAAAGGAGCAGAAAAACTCCTGGGATCTCTGGATATTGACCACAGTCAATACAAGTTTGGACACACTAAGGTAAAACAAAGTTTTCAATAAATGTTTTAAAGGAATTATTTCTGTCAATTAGTAAAAATGAGGCATCTTAAAAAGGAATCTTTTAAAGTCTGTAAATGTGCATGTGCTCTCTTGGAAATCTCTTCAAGGTGTTCTTCAAGGCTGGACTCCTGGGGACTCTGGAGGAGATGCGAGACGACCGTCTGTCACTCATCATCACTGGAATTCAATCAAGATCTCGTGGTCTACTTGCAAGAATTGAATTCCAGAAGATTGTTGAGCGCAGGTCAGACAAATGATGAACAAACCTTTGCAACACATCAAGTTACCTAAGGATGCTATGTTGCATGGGTATATCATTGGATATACATTTTCACAGGGATGCATTGCTTGTCATTCAATGGAATGTGCGAGCCTTCATGGGGGTCAAGAATTGGCCCTGGATGAAGCTCTTCTTCAAGATCAAGCCTCTGCTGAAATCAGCTGAGGCAGAAAAGGAGATGGCCAACATGAAGGATGAGTTCCTGAAGCTGAAAGAGGCCTATGCAAAGTCAGAGACCCGCAGAAAGGAACTTGAGGAAAAAATGGTCTCTCTTCTCCAAGAGAAGAATGACCTTCAGCTGCAAGTCCAGGCGGTAAGCTTGAACAGTCTTCATTTCTTTATTTTTCAAATGTGTTACCATTTGTTCAGTATTAACAATTTACAAATCGTTCGGCAGGAGCAAGACAATCTCGGTGATGCTGAGGAGAGATGTGAGGGGCTGATTAAGAACAAGATACAGATGGAGGCCAAAGCCAAAGAATTGACAGAAAGGCTGGAGGATGAAGAGGAGATGAACGCTGAGCTGACAGCCAAGAAGAGAAAGCTGGAGGATGAGTGCTCTGAGCTGAAGAAGGACATTGATGATCTGGAGCTTACCCTGGCTAAAGTGGAGAAGGAGAAGCATGCCACTGAGAACAAGGTCAGATCAATATTTGATTTGTTGAGTTGGTTTGAAAATCAAAACATGTCATTATCTTCTGGTTGCTCAAGATCTTTGTTTACAGGTGAAAAATCTTACTGAGGAAATGGCTGCTCTGGAAGAAATCATTGCCAAGCTGACTAAGGAGAAGAAGGCTTTGCAGGAAGCTCATCAGCAAACACTGGATGACCTGCAGAGTGAAGAGGACAAAGTCAACACTCTGACCAAGGCCAAGACTAAGCTGGAGCAACAAGTCGATGATGTGAGTCCTGTCATGTCATTTTAGAAACATCCGAAACATACTTTCATAGATATTGTATGTTTCTGAGCTACTTTTAATTGTCTTCCACAGCTTGAGGGATCGCTGGAGCAAGAGAAGAAGGTTCGCATGGATCTTGAGAGAGCTAAGAGAAAGCTGGAGGGGGATTTGAAGTTGACCCAGGAAAGCCTGATGGACCTGGAGAATGATAAACAACAACTTGAGGAACGTCTTAAGAAGTATGCAATTTCTATTAAATTATTATTAAATTAAAAAATTGCAACAGCATTTCAACTCTCACTCTACTTAGATATAATACATGTCCTCCCCCACAGAAAAGACTTTGAAGTCAGTCAGCTCAACAGTAAAATAGAAGATGAGCAAGTAGTTGGTATTCAGCTTCAAAAGAAACTGAAAGAGCTTCAGGTAATATATCACTTTGAAACAAAGAGTCTTAAGTGTGTTCAATACAATGTACGTAAATCCAGACAAAATAATGGATATTTCTCTTTAGGCCCGCATTGAAGAGCTGGAAGAGGAGCTTGAGGCAGAGAGAGCTGCCCGGGCCAAGGTGGAGAAGCAGAGAGCAGACTTGTCCAGAGAGCTGGAGGAGATCAGTGAGAGGCTGGAGGAGGCTGGAGGAGCAACAACAGCCCAAATTGAGATGAACAAGAAGAGAGAGGCTGAGTTCCAGAAACTCCGCAGAGACCTCGAAGAGGCCACTCTGCAGCATGAGGCCACCGCTGCCACACTGAGGAAGAAACAAGCTGACAGCATGGCTGACCTGGGAGAGCAGATAGATAACCTGCAGAGAGTGAAGCAGAAACTAGAGAAGGAGAAGAGTGAGGTCAGGCTTGAGCTTGATGATGTGGTCTCCAACATGGAACATATTGTCAAGTCTAAGGTATGACTACGTTTGTTTAAAGTGTTTATAGCACAAGGTCTTTCAAAATGCCTACTGTATATACAAGATTTCATTCGTAACATTTACTTTTTCAGACTAATTTAGAGAAGGCTTGCAGAACTCTGGAGGATCAGATGAGTGAATACAAGTCCAAATATGAAGAGAACCAGCGCAGCATCAATGATTTCAGCATGCAAAAATCTAGGCTGCAAACAGAGAATGGTACATTCGTTGTCCCTTATTAAAAAACCCAAATGGCATATGCAGTTTTGTTCCTGCCTTTCGACTAAGTAAATGTCACAAATAATTGCTCCAACATTCTAGGTGAGCTTTCCAGACAGCTGGAGGAGAAAGATTCCCTTGTTTCTCAGTTGACAAGAGGGAAGCTATCTTTCACTCAGCAAATTGAAGACCTGAAAAGACAGCTGGAAGAAGAAACAAAGGTGAGAGATACATACTGACTGAAGTTACATGATTAGAATTGCACAGTACATGTATTGCCTAAAAACGGCACATATAAAGCTACATCCATCAAAGGATTATTGTGTTAAAACACTAAGAAAATTATTGTTTTCCAGGCAAAGAATGCCCTGGCTCACGCAGTGCAGTCTGCTCGCCATGACTCTGACCTGCTGAGGGAGCAGTATGAGGAGGAACAGGAGGCCAAGGCAGAGCTGCAACGTGGCATGTCCAAGGCTAACTCTGAGGTGGCTCAGTGGAGAACTAAGTATGAGACTGATGCCATCCAGAGGACCGAGGAGCTTGAGGAGGCCAAGTAAGACTTTTGAATTAGTCAGATTGACAAATGTAAAAAAAGACAGAAATCTCCCATGAAAGAAACATTTTATTTTGTTTACCAGATAAGCTTTTTGTTTGTATTATGTTTCTTCTAAAATGTAAGACGAACAAAAAGTTTCTCTGTTAGATGACTGTGCAGCTATTAGTGGTACATTATGATGTTAACACTCCATTAACAAAACACTGTGTAAATCATTCCAGTCAGTAATATCTGATCCTTCCATTCAGGAAGAAGCTGGCTCAGCGTCTACAAGATGCTGAGGAGGCTGTAGAGGCAGTGAATGCCAAATGTTCCTCCCTGGAGAAGACCAAGCACAGACTCCAGAATGAAATTGAAGATCTCATGGTGGATGTGGAAAGGTCTAATGCTGCTGCTAATGCTTTGGACAAGAAGCAGAGAAACTTTGATAAAGTAAATCATATTTTCTGGTATCGATCCTGAGTAGTTATTTTTTGAAAATAGAAACATGGCCTGATCTTTCATGCATAATGTGTTGGCCCTTCTGACTCTAGGTGCTGTCAGAGTGGAAGCAGAAGTATGAGGAGTCTCAGTGTGAGTTGGAGAGCTCCCAGAAGGAGGCTAGGTCTCTGAGCACTGAGCTCTTCAAGCTGAAGAACTCTTATGAGGAATCTCTGGATCATCTGGAAACCATGAAAAGGGAGAACAAGAATCTTCAAGGTAAGTTTTCTGTTCAGAACTCTACAGATGTGTGACAGAGGTGGTTTGGAATGCCATTTGTTATCTGTACAAAGTACATGAAAATGCATCATCTTTTCATGTCAGAGGAGATTTCCGACCTCACTGAGCAACTTGGTGAGGGCGGAAAGAGCATTCATGAACTGGAGAAACTTAGGAAACAGCTGGAACAGGAGAAATCTGAGATCCAATCAGCTTTGGAGGAAGCTGAGGTAGGAACACTGGATTACGTTTGTCATAATTACATGTATATGATTAGAGGTGTAACTAAAACATCTCAAACATATCTCCCAGGCTTCTCTTGAACATGAGGAAGGAAAGATATTGAGAGCCCAGCTTGAGTTTAACCAAGTGAAGGCTGACATTGAGCGCAAGCTGGCTGAAAAGGATGAGGAGATGGAGCAGACCAAGAGAAACCTGCAGAGGACCATTGATACCCTGCAGAGTTCCCTGGAGGCCGAGTGTCGCAGCAGGAATGAGGCCATGAGACTGAAGAAGAAGATGGAGGGAGACCTGAATGAGATGGAGATCCAGCTCAGCCAGTCCAACAGACAGGCAGCCGAGGCTCAGAAGCAGCTCAAGTCCGTTCATGCTCATCTCAAGGTAATCTGAATGAAACGGCACCTGTTTCAGTTCTTTTTAGGTCATCTGATTGATCCAACAAGATTAAGAGAATGGTGTCCATACCTCACCTGTGTGTTCGTATTTGTGTTGTCTAGGATGCTCAAATCCAACTTGACGATTCTCTCCGGATAAATGATGATCTCAAAGAGAACATGGCCATTGTGGAGCGACGCAACAATCTGATGCAGGCTGAGCTGGAGGAGCTGAGGTCAGGCCTAGAGCAGACTGAGAGGGGCCGCAAGCTTGCTGAGCAAGAGCTGCTGGATCTCAGTGAGAGGGTGCAGCTGCTGCACTCACAGGTGTGGAAAAGGTTGCAAGGCACTGGCAGCAGTTACAGTATTGTTTGAATCATGTTTGACTGATCTTTATTGCTAACACCTCGATAGAACACCAGCCTGCTGAGCCAGAAGAAGAAGCTGGAGGGAGATACATCCCAGCTTCAGAATGAGGTGGAGGAGGCGGTGCAGGAGTGCAGGAATGCTGAGGAGAAGGCCAAGAAGGCCATCACTGATGCGGCCATGATGGCGGAGGAGCTGAAGAAGGAGCAGGACACCAGCGCTCACCTGGAGCGCATGAAGAAGAACATGGAGCAGACCATCAAGGATCTGCAGCACCGTCTGGATGAGGCTGAGCAGATCGCAATGAAGGGAGGGAAGAAGCAGATGCAGAAGCTGGAGGCCAGGGTGAGTTACTTATTTTCATTTTACACACAACTGGCCATAAATACTACATCCATTCCACAAAATGACCATTCGCAACTCCATGAAATTACTTACAGGTGAGGGAGCTGGAAAGTGAAGTAGAGTCTGAACAAAAAAAGGGCTCTGAGGCAATCAAGGGAATACGTAAATATGAGAGACGCATCAAGGAACTCACCTACCAGGTGAACATTTGCTCTTCTGATGCTTGAACTGACACAATGTCGCCCAGTATTTGAGCATTTCATTTTCTGGAGAGTATTGCTTATTAATGCTGTATTGTATATGCACTAACAGACTGAGGAAGACCGTAAGAACATGGCCCGCCTGCAGGACCTTGTGGACAAGCTGCAACTGAAAGTTAAAGCCTACAAGAGAGCTGCAGAGGAGTCTGTAAGTGTCGCACAGGACTTCAGACATTCATAATGTGTCTTTCTTTGCATGCTCTATCTAAAATCAAATATTTTGTGTTGAACAGGAGGAACAGGCTAACAATCATCTGGGTAAGTTCCGGAAGATTCAGCATGAGCTGGATGAAGCTGAGGAGAGAGCTGACATAGCTGAGTCTCAGGTCAACAAGCTGCGTGCTAAGAGCCGGGATGTAGGATCCAAGGTTTGTGGAATATCTTTTAATTAATTTTATATAATTCATTTATGCCCCAGTGTGTTTTCAGTACAATAAAATGACACATTTTATACATAATCAGTCCACGCCAAATAAACGAGACCATAACATAAAAAAGTATTTATTTGCCCATTATAGAATATCATAATGTCCTGCATTCTGCTCACTTACTCACCTAAGTGGTGAACTGATTAGTTGATTTAGTGCAGTTACTGACTCTTGTGGACAAGCCCATAGGAACAAGTCAGCACATTACACAACAAATAAAGAATAGTCTGCATCATTCTGCTGACTCGAACCTAACATCCTGTAAAATCAAGAATGTCTTCTAACACATTTTCTTCATACATTTTGTTACAACCTTTTCTTACCAATTTGTGTCTCTGCAGAAGGGACATGATGAAGAGTGAAGCCCATTCCAGAGCTTCAAGACCCTCTGAGTCTTCATGTTACCTTTCTCTAAAGAAGCCTAGTAACTGTAGAATAAAGTTTAATTGCATCAGTTTTGAAGTGTCATTATTCTTTAATTGGCTCATGGCCATCCAAAGCATGTTTACCAGTCCTTGAATAATGTCTATATTTAATGAGCATTATGAGAAACTTGCACTTTTACATGAAACCATCTCACCCGTCTGTTCTTCATGAGCGCTTGTGCAAAGCCAGTTCCCTTAATCCGTCTCTCCTTCTCCGCTCTGATGGGTCAGTTTGGAGCCCAGCCTCAGGTCCTCGGGTCACTTTGTGGTCCAGGCCTGCAGGGAGGAATAATATGACCCCCACGTTAGCCACATAAAAGACTGAACATAGTACTGAACAGAACAGTTTCTGGAATTACAATGAATTGCGAAATTAGCTATTTGTTGATGTCAGTGAGAAAACAATACATGGGTGACACTTTGCTTCTTTGGTAATCCCAAAGAGGAAACTGACCACAACATCAAATCAAGTGTCTCACACATATAAGACACATGACACATTTGCACGTGAATACGTTTAAAAACAAACAAACATGACCTTAGAAAAAGTCAGACATGGAAGGCAGTGCCTCTGGTGAAACGTTCTCATGGAACTGCTTGAGAACAAATAGGACTAATAATAGGAGCCTGGTTGAGACCACAGGAGTCAGGTTGCAGTGCATGACGGAGAATACATAGGATGGATCCCTGATCAAAGGACAAAAAGCACAGCTGAGAATGGAGCCGCTTTTGATGGAAGGCTCAACCCTCACAACAGATCTAATAAAGAACCATTAGCTCAGAGGACATGTACCAGAGAGTAGAAATGTAATAACATGGATGGGGATTAAACAAGTTAAAAATAGGAGTGAACAGAGATGACATCGTGGGCTGCTCTCAGACAAAGAACTCGAATGTGACCTTGAGCTCTCATGACCATGTGTGTTATCATTGACCACACGTTGGCAACGTTTCATTGCCCTTCAATTTGTATTAACAAAATGTCCAGGTGACGACAACCATGCTGCTGACAGTGCATTCAATGTTTCACTCTTCCACCCCACCATCTTTATATAACACACACATATGGGTTAATCTGATGACTTTGTGAGTCTACAATTATGTATATTAACACATTGTTTCATTCTGTACATTTAAGCATTGCAAACAGAACACAGATGGTATCTTATTTCTTTTATATAGATTGAAATTCATTTGGACTATAAACAACAAGTCTATTGCAATTTAAAATGTCAGTCGAGTATGTTTTCATATTGTGGTCATGGCATGCATCATTAGCTTAATGTGTTCACAGGAGAACATTTCTGAAATAGACTGCTGTTCTACGGATCATCTGCCATCATTTGGTAAATCTGTTTAAACAAAAGACAAAATATATGGACTATATATGGAATTGTAGGTCCAGGTTTTCATTATGTTATTATAGCTCTGAATGAAAATAATTGGGCTAACAACATTAACTGTGTATAATTAGTTTAACTTCATGGCTCCATCAGAAGGACTAACATGGACCTCCAATGATTGTACCAGTCACGTTCCTGGTTTAATACTAGACACCCAAGGTAGGTGTCCTTCAACCATGTTTGTTACTGGAATGATAAACAACAGCTGACCATGATCCCTGTTAATCTCCTCACTTGCATTCAACAAAAGAGTTTAGTGTTCGTTACGTGCTCCTTTTGTATTGTTTGCCTTTGTGTACAATTACAGAGCACTGGGACTGTTTGACGCCACTCAGAATGACAGGACCAAGCTACAAACTAAGAAAGTAACTTGGCAGGCTTAATGAAGGAACTTCAGCCATTTGCTGGATGTTCACTGGCATTAGGATCCACCTGTTATCAGATGATCGGATATCTAAGAAGCCTGTAAGTTGAGCCAGAAACCCAGCAGGAATTTCACAGAGTTATCTTTAACGGCTCTGATGCCAGCGACAAAAGAAAGGACACTCCTGCCATGCCAACAAGACCAGGCTGAGGGCACAGCCTTTATTGGACAGAGCAAAAGCGGGTGACAATGAAAGGTAATGTGACCTTGGCCTAGCATTGATTGTCTATGGACAGCTGTTGCCTGTTGTGGTCCCATTGTTCCGCTGACATTCAACCTTTAGGTCAGCTTCAAGGTCAGACAGATCGTTTATAGTATTGTTACTTACAGTAAAACTGTCCAGCTCAGCTTGAGTGTCTTAATGCTAGTTCTCTCTGCAGCCGTATCCCTCTGCTGTGCAATATTTGAATCCCCCCTCTGGTGACTCATAACTTCACATTTCAAGAGCTTGAAAATAAGGTAAAGGCTGAACAAAGATAAACTAACAATTCTGTCACAGGAATCAGAAAATATGAGAGACGCATTGAGAAATATAAAGGAGGGTGTAAGCCCACACTAAAATAAGACTTTCTTAGTCAACAAGCCGTGTTGTGGGCTCCAAGGTTAGTATATTTAGAGTTTGAAAGCAGACATGGATGATTCTATAAATATACATTTACTTAAAGAATACATTTACAAAGATTAAGTTAACATATAACTGCAACCATCACATTTCTGGTGCTACTAGTGTGTCAGTGAATTCCCATTCTGCACACTGCACTGCACTGAGTTCAAAGAAGAGGGTTAAAAATGAAACATTTTCTCATTGGTCTGATGGCACTGGGCAAATACTTATTTGTTTTTCTACCATGGAACCCAGGCTGTCCTTTAGGTTTTCAACCTGTTCGATACATCGTTTCATGATAATTATCTTAAAGTTAATTTCTTGTTTATTATTTGATTTCAATGTCTTATTTCAGACTTAGAAATAATTGGCCCAACTATTTAATGATCTAACAACATCCAACCTGAACACAAACCCTTAAACTATATTGTATTAGAATAGTTAGATATATTCTATTTACTAAAGGATACTAAAATGGCAGGTTTACCTTGAGTGTTTTTTTCTTTGCAGCAGGGAGTCACTTTTTACTCTTTAACCTCCTTCCATGTTCCATTAAGAGCCGCTGCATTCCACAATGGGGTCTCAGCAGCAGATATGCTGGAGACAAAACACAGTAAATGTGAGAAACACTGCACACCTCTTTCCAGTACACACACTTATCCAAGCAATATTCCAATGACAGACAGATCATCAAAAGCTGTGTGTGAATGTAACACAACCCCTCTTCGAAAAGGCGAAATCGCCAACCTTATCCGTCAATTACAGCTTCCTGGTTGAGGATGAGTAGCCCGTTTTGTAGCATCATCTGCGGTGTAAAGTGTTTCTGTGATGGTCCTGAGAGAGAAACCCTGAAGACCCTTCAGATCCAGCAGCCTCAGCTTAATGTGGGACTGTTAGCAAACAGAAGACAAACTCAAGGTGGAGGGAACCGCCACTCTGGCCTTGAAACCTCTTACATCATTTTTTTAGCCTAACAATAGCCTTCTCTGTAATCCTAGCCTGATCCAGTTTCACACTTAAGTGAGGTAAGATATTTCACAGTGTTTCTGACCCATACCAGGTAAAAGTCATAGACAAGGACTATCAACAGCTGGGAATGGAAACATTTCACCAAAAGTTGGGCCTAGAATAGCTCGTCCTTATGGCTAAGAAAAGAGCTGAGAATGGTTGACAAGGACTCAACATAGTGTAATAAATAGTGAGCCAGCACTGTCCTTTGATTTCTTTCATGTTGATGACAGTGGATAGTTCTGTTGAGGGGTTATTACTGTAAGTACTTGGGTTGGTCGTAATTACTTGATTACCAATCTGATTTTAGATGTTCTGGAGCCTGGCTACTTCAGTCACAGATGTAACATAAAAAAACACAATTTCAGTATGTGATTAATATATGTTGTTTCCTGGCAACTCACCAGTGACACCACTCAGGTCCAATCCCCTAGATGATATCACTGTTACAACCTGGTTGATAATCTCATCAAGTGGTAACATTGACAGAATATCCTATCTCACAGACTTGAGTTCATGTACCCAACTGTCTCCTTAAGGCTTGCAGCTGTCTGTAACAGTAAGTCAGGCATCAAATTTGAAGAATAAATCCAAAAGCAAGTAAACAAGTCAGTCGATATCTTATATTATGCACTTCCACTATGAAAACCGTGTCAGTGACTATCCTGGGCTCATATACTGTGCGATGATGAAGGACAGGTGAGTGAGGATGGGAGACTGAAAGCGGGAAGCAGGTGTTCCCCTTCAAGTAGCAGGACATGTGAGCACTAACAATGGTGGCATGGTGTGAAAAGACTGAGGCAGGTTAAGTTACAGTCATGACATTTGGAATGTTGCGGCCAGTTGTGTCTTCACTTGTGGCTGTGGGTCAACAATGAACATTGTTCTGCGTCACAGTCGGCTCTCCTCAATCAGTATGTGATCAGCATAAGAGTTCACCTCAGAGTAGCCTTAAAGCAGCTGCATATACTGTATGGAACCCATGCTTGTTCCCTTCTATTCGTAGAGCTGCACATGTGCGACAAGGTGGAACCTCATGGACATCTCATGGACTCGTGGAATTTTTCATGTCGTTCACAAACAATAACAGAGGACAGAATCACAGAAAATTCTGGAAAACACATGCATGTTTTGCTTTTCTTTTTATTTCAGGATTAATATTCACATCACTAGTTAACAATTAATCACAATGAACATATCTTTCATACCAAATATTCATTACATCTCAATTCAAAGGGGGAAAAACAATGTATTCTATCTATGACAGATGTCTCTACGATCCATAGTCTCCTACATGCTCTTATGGTGTGCCTTATGGAATACACACTGCTGCAGACAGGCCTCTGCTTGAAGAGGGACAGCTACAGGCTCCTAGTTGCTGTGCAGGAGCACTACTGTACGCACCACATGCCAAAAGACAGTTACTGTTAGTCTCAAATGGTAGGAAGGCAGGGATGTCTACACCACGTTTAGGGCCGGTGTGTCAGGTGCCGCATGTGAAAGCACGACTTTTGACCTTTGACCTCACAATTCCCGGGTCCTGTTTCTGTTCATAGCCACTCTGCTGACCAATAACGTGATACGTATTTAATAATAAAAATAACTGTATACTGTAGTGTATGCAACCCTTATCCGTGTTTTAATTTTGTCAAGCAGTTTAGTTTACTCAAGTTCGTAGTCTAAATAGAGAGTGCTTTCTTAGACTAACCATCTCTGAATCCAGACTGTTCCTAGTCTTGTCCACTGTCCCCATACAGGACTTGACACACCTCATAGTCAGTACCATTGGATTTAATAAGTCGTTTCCCAACGCGGTCTCTAAAACTGAACAAAATCTTCATACATATGTTCATAATCTTGCATCTTTAATACATTACATTTTAAAAACATTCTTGTACTTCAGCCCTTTAAAAAAAAGGCAGACTCCGAAAAGAAACAAATACCCTCCGTTAATGGGCTCATGAATGTGAAAGCTGCTCTCCTATCCACAAAACCCAGACAGCAACATTTTTAAATACCGTTTTGCGATAAAAACATGTGAGGTGTCTATTTACAATTGACTGTATGGAGACTAGAGGCAGGTGTGGGTAGGGGATGGTGAAGTGTGTCCAGGTATTTGGAAATGCTGGAGGGGATGAGCAGTATATTAACCAAAGTGACTCCAAACAGGTACACGGAGAGCTGACTGCAAGTGAGTTGACCATCAAACACAACAGTTGACCGTCAAACACGACAGTTGACCACCAAACTCAAGTGAGCTCTATACCATCACCGACTACAAACATGACCAATGAGATGAAGCCACCATGAAGAACAGATCTGATCGTCCAATCACACCGATAGTTCACTTCTACTCAAGACACTGATCACCAATGCTCCATATACACAAAGCTGGGCGTTCAAAGTGCTTACATCTTCTATTTTCATCCCTCCTGTCTGGGTGTATTTCCGGAGACAGGGGAGGAGGGGTTGAGTGGGGCTAAAGGGCATGTTTGGGGCACAATACCTTGCAAAAATCCTCATAAGGTGCTTGGTTTTATTCTTGACATGTCAATCACTTGCTAATTGATTATCTAGGAGTGCCATAGAGGATCACTATTGCTTTGTGTAAAATGGATATGAAACAAAGTTACCATCCCTGTTTCTATCACTGCACATAGTTGGGTATAATATTATACTATCAATCATACAGTGGTCCATCATCATAGTATGTCACAACACAGTTGCCAGCAAATGTATCAGAGTTGGACAGCAGAGAGCCAGGGTGCAGGTCACTTCCTGCTCTGAATAGGCAGTAATACCACAGCTACACCATCCCATGCTGTATTGTTTTTCCTAGCCCACTGTCTGGAGAGGTGAGATACATAGTCTTCCAGTCTTGATGAGCCTAAGTTTCAGTGCTTCAAAGGCAACAGTGTGCCTCCTATCGTGCTTAACCGCAGGAGTGATCAGAGCTGAAATACGGGCTTTGGGCCTTTCGGCTTATCATGAGACCATCGCATCGTCGATCCGCTACACTACTGTCCACTCACACATACATACTATTCTACACCCTGTCATTCAAAAATCCAGTTTGAACTACCCTGCTTCTGTTTCAGAAAACCTACAGTTAGTTTGCGAGGATGACTCATTGGTTAAATAGAGGAGAAAGCCTGCTAACTTGGTGCCCTTTCCTGGCACAATACTGTCAACATGAATGTTGGGAAAGAATATTAGCAGCCAGTTGAATTGCATCCTATTTAAGACAGCTCAGTAGTTAAGACAGCTACAAAAGTTCCAGTGTTACATTAAGACTCACAGTTTTTAACTGTGATTCAATTTCAAAACTTTAATTTGCCTCTATTGTAGTTTAAATCTCTATCACAAATGAGTTCTTCTTGCATATAACCTTTCACAAAGTTTGGTCAAATGTTCCAATCTTGATCACTCTTGGAAAATAGGAATTGGTCACTTTCACAGGGATATCTCAGCCATACTAACTAAAAGAGGGGAGGGGATTTCATACTCTGATATCTGCCAATCCTAGGCATCCAGTCTCAGTCTAGTAACCATGCAGGTCCTTTCATTCTTTCATTCATTCATAACTTCTCTCTCTCTCTCTCTCTCTCTCTCTCTCTCTCTCTCTCTCTCTCTCTGTCTGTCTGTCTGTCTGTCTGTGACTGTACCAGACTGTAATTAATGTGTGCATGAGTAGCAAAGGATCTTAAACCCTCAGCGAAGACGGCTGTATTGCTCTCTGAGAGACGTGAAACATTAAGTGGGAAAGGGTATATTGATGATGGAACAACATAACGACACAGCCCATTGTTATACAATAAATTACGTAAAACACAATACAGAGTTTTTTTTTCTTTCTTTAGGAGAGAGTTGTTAAATATTCTACCGGTTAAACAGCCTACAAGGTTCATATTGTTGTGAGTGCTGTTTCGGCGTGTGTGCTGGGGGTGGTGTTGGGGGGTTAGGGGTGGGGGGTAGGGTCACGAGTTTACAGAGGGGAGTCTAGACATAACGTATTATTGGCTAGGAGTACAGGGGCATGGCTATGCAGCCCCTGTCATTGGGATCACATGACAGTCCCACATGCTCACAAGGAGGGGTGCATCTCTAATAGCCATATACAGTATTATGGACCGTTTACACTACATCTCAGGAAACCTCTGGGGTCCCCATGGGGACAGTGTTACTACACTCATTAGAAGGGATAGGTAAGGCAGATCTTTACCAGTAGGGCTAGGCCAGTTTCTTAGATAGCATTGGCTGGTTGTGAGTCTATAGTGAGATAGACATTACAATACGGTGACAAACTGTGAGTGGATGTAGTCATTGAATATACACAGTTGTGGTAGTGCTGAGGCTAGAGCTAAGGCAGGCAGGGACTCCCTTGTCTCTGCGCTGACATGTCAGTGAGCGTCTAGGCTAGTGGGTTCACTCCGAGGTCATCTACTCCACTCATCACTGCAACATTTAGCCAGGGCCATCCAGGGAAGGCCAGAACCACACTGAACACCACCACAGGTGACACCTGTGGCTGCTCTCTCAGGGTGGGTTCTACACTCACTACTAAGCTGGAGAGACTAGGACAGAGAGATACCACAAGGGAGAGAGAGTGGTGAGAAGAGATACTGTGTATGGTTGAGGTAAAAGCAGGATCTGGGAGCAGGAATGTGCTTGAGTCCTCGTCCTGCTGGCATCCAGTAGTTTGCCTCGTGGCTGCTCCTTGGCCGGGCTTGGGGGAGAAGGAAGGTCTGGGCTGGGGGAGGGGGGCACGGGGGTCTGGTGGGCTGGGAGAGGAAGCTGGCGGACCCCAGAGTAACACTGAGAGAGGTGCTGCGATGGGGGTGAGGGGTGGGCAGGGAGATGATGTCTGCGCCGTGGGTGGAAGCGAGCCTGTGCATTCTGGCCAAAGCTCAGAAAGGGAGACTCAATCTTCAGAGAGCAGGTAGAGGTGAAAAGAGACAGGAAGAGACAAAAATAGCAAAGAGATGACAGAAGAGAGAGACAACGATTAGACATTAAACAACCCCTGAAGGTCTGTATACACGATTGGCGTGACGCATCATTCACTCGCACTCAAAGCACAGCATGCAGGCTATTTTATGCAATCGATTTGGACCTGTGAGAAATGGATGGGTATAGAGAATGCAGAGGTACGAACTTGTCTCAGAGATGCGTTTGTCCATGCCCAGGGTGTCCCTCAGGTCCCCAGACTGCTTCAGCCCGTTCTCCTTAGTCATGCTTCCTGGAGGTGCAGCTGGAGCACCACTAGGAGGGGATGTTTTCCCCCCGGCTTTCTCCTGCGCCTCATCGGTCTGTGGAAACAGGAGAAGGCTTTGAGAGAGTGGAATACACCGAGCCAATCGTGACCTCTAGTGGACAAAACATCTCAAGGCAATGGGAGCCCATCACAGACTCAGCTATGCCTGAAACGTGCATGACATGAGTTAAAAAGCTTTTCTGACTTGGATGATACATTGGATATCATCAACCCCACCTTGTGGTCTCCATTCCCTATCTCTTCACCAACGTTCTCCAAAGAGCCAACCTTGGACTTGGCCTTGATGTTCGCCTTGTTGGACTCAATTTTGACATCGCCACCTCCTGGGGAAAGTGAGGGTTAACAGACAAGACAACGTAGAATGGAAATGAAAAGAACAGAACAGAAAAGAAAAAAAGGAGAATACAGGGCAAGTTTATTTAAAATTCATTTTCCACCTAAAATCTTGCGTCTTGCAAAGAGGGATTTCTCCCATCAGGATGCTAATTATTTCACCTGGCTTGTGCTTGATGTTATCCTTGGAGCCACACTTGGAAGTCACCTTGCTAAGATCCACTTTCTTACTCAGGATCTGGACCTTGGAGACAGCACATACACACACACATGCATGCACAAACACACACACACATAAAAAAAACTCAGGCACATATGCTATAAGCGTTGGTGGAGATCGGACCATGGAAAAGACCTTAGTAACCTTTAGATCTCACAAACGACTTACTTTCACTTGTTAAGCATAGATACTTAACATAGTTAAGGTTAGGTTTCGTTTCTAATGCAGATGTGTTTTGGTTTGGTATTCACCTAAGACATTTGACTGTGTTGCAATGCAAAAGAGTAAAAACAAGGCAGGTATAAATCTAGATTATTTCAGCCCGGTTAGTTTGCATGGAGAAAGCTTGCATGTACACCTGCAGTACAGAAACAGTGTACAGTGTATATGGCAAATGGAAAAGTCCAATGCTATATAATTATGGAGCAAACAGCCACTATGGAACACCATCCTTGACTCAACATTAACCTCTTAACCCCCAGACATTCAGGACTGAACGGGTGAAAACAACATGGCCGACATTCCACCCAACCTATCAAGCAGGTTTCTGGGCGCAACTGCCATTTGGCCTCAGTCTTTCCAGTCAGTAAGATGCGCTGGGGTGGGGTGGGCAGAGCGTGGGGGAGGTGGTGGTGGGGGGGGAGGGTGCTGGGTGGAGGTTTGATGTTGAGATCCGGGGCAGGTGTGGTAGCTACTTACGTTGCCTCCTCCAGGGACATGCTTGATATTGTCTTTGGAGCCGCAGCGCGAGGTGATGTGGCTGAAGTCCAGTTTTTTGTGGACTATCTGAACCTACGAGACAGCACAGCAGCACAGGGACATGTGGTCACTAGGGACTAGCATTAGTGAGGGATGGGGGGTGGGGGTGCAGCAGCCAGCATGAAAGAGTGAGTGGCCTCTGAGGAGGTTAACACGTTAGCACGCTGTAAGTAGCATAAACCTTTAGGAAAGCTGGAGGAAGCAGCCTAAGTGTTAACTTAAAATAAGCTTTTATCAATGGCTTTGAGATTGTTGCCAATCATCTGTACAAATGTTGCGAGAAATACCAAAACACACATACGCGCACGCACAAGCTTGCATGCAAGTGCTTTTTCCATATCTACTTCCATTATCATCATCATTTTGCAATGGTGTTGTTACATTACAGAAAGCCTCGGAGTCGCAATGGAGCGTCTGTGTTTAGATCTGTAGGCAGAGAGGCCTGCTGGGTAAATGAGTTTACAGCTCTATGATGACGCAGGTATCATCATCAGAGAGGGTGAGTCATCGTGCTGCTCACCACAACGCACGGACCGAGCCACGATCTATCTGCCTCAATGCTCAGACTGCTCTTCAGCACACCCATACACATACACACACACACACACATTTATGCACAGATACACTAACGCACATGCAAACGGCTGACAGGTTGATCTCACACATTTAAATGTGTTGTATGTATCACAGATGTTAAATGACAACCACTGGCCAGTCTGCCTAATTCCAGGCTGCGTCTATAGCTCCTGCCTGCAGTCTCTCTGCAGAGGACTTGTCCTGCTTAGCTTCATCCACACAAAGGTGATGACGTGCAGGGGAAATGACAGGTCTCCAGGTGACAACGTCCAAAAGCAAAGATAACAACAGTTCTGCGACAGAATACAAGGCCTGTATTTCAAATTAAGTCGTTCTGACAAGGCTAGAAGTAGCGACAGGTGTAAGTAAAGCAAAAAAAAAGAATTTGGTCTGTCAGTCTGCAGACTGTCCGTCCATCCGTCTGCCGTCCATCTGTCTGTCTGCGGGTGTGTGAGGTGAGGTGAGTTGTGTCTTTGTGCGCATGTGGATAAGCTGTGCAATATGTTTGGCACCTTGTGTTAAGATGCCTAGCAGTCACTATCAGTACATTTATCAGAGGAGTCAGTGAAGATAGCGGATGGGTGCCAGTTAGGGTGAGTCTGATGGTGGAGGAGTGTGGGGAAAGAGGTGGTGGTGGTGACGATGGGAGGGACTCACTTTGGCCTGGCCGGTCTGTTTGGCATCGGTCTTGCCCTGGCTGGAGGAGACCTGGGAGGAGACAACCACCCCTGGGTCAATACCAGGACATAGGGCTGCTCGGCTCACTAGCACCAATCAGGAACCAGGATAATGGAATGTATGGCTCAGTAGCACCAATCAGGACTCAGGGTAATGGAAGGTGTGGGTCAGTAGCCCTGATACGTTATCAGGAATACTGAGACAGATGAAGGGAAGTGAATGCTTATGTGACACCTGTCCAGGACAACAAGGGTTTTGTGTGCACACTGGGAGAGCAGAGTCAGACATATTCATCATCCGTCTGCCTGTGTGATGCCCTCTCACATTTTCTCACTATGACAGACATCCTTGAATAGAAGGACACTGTCACAACCTACAAAAGAAAACAAGTCTACCTCCCAGTGTGCACCAAGCTATTGGCAGGTAGTAGACAAGATGATGTGTATAGATGCAATTTGTTTTCCCCCACTTGGCTGGTGGATATAGGTGACGGCAGCTGGGGCCCAAGCTGCTAGATGGAAGGAGGCAGCTGTCAGCTCGCATATAGAAAGAGGAGAGAGGAGACAAAGAGAGAGTGACCGGCATGGAGGCAGTCTGTGATGGAGATGTAGAGCGACAGAGAGAGAGAGAGAGAGAGAGAAGGAGAGAGAGAAGGAGAGAGAGAGAGGGTGGAGGAGGGTTCGTCGTGGACGGTGAGAAACAAAGGGAGGTTGATTATCTATGGAATGGACAGATAGAGATGGAGCAAGGGTGAGTTGGACAACGTGAAGACAGACAATATAACAGAAAGACGGACTGATAGAGATGCTATTTGGAGAAGGATGACTGCATGCAGTAATGATAGAGTAAAAGAGTAATGCTGCTGGTGATACGAAGAGAGGGTAGCTAACTTCCCTTGTAGCAGCTGCGAGGAGGGAAGGAGCTGCAGATAATGAGATGTGCTTGGTTCTTGATTTCCCTAATAACAATGTGCCATACTGAAATAGCACTGGTTGACATACAGTAAGTGTGGAGAATAGGACGAGGCAGTTTGCTAGGGGCTTCTGAAGCAAACTTTCTTTGGGACTTTCTGTCTCACACCCCCCCCACTACACCCCCCCCCCCCCCCCCACCCAACTGGGCTGCTTTGGCATATTTACACCAGACCTGGGTCAAAGATGTTGTTTAGACCAAACTGGGCCAATGACTATCTTAAAAATGTTTAACATTAGATTTCATGAAAGTGGATGACATTTAAACAGGGCTGCGAAACCAACTAACCAGTTCCCCAACTGCTAATTGTGAGACGAATCAAATACACCTTACTTTGAATTGTTTTAGATCATTCAGGAATGTGATTGGTCAGATTCCCCTTTATAGTTCCCTGCCACAGTAGCATAGTTCTCCCTCGGGACATTTCCCTTCCCTGCCGTGGGTCCTCTTACCCGTCCTCCTCCAGGCTGGTACTTGATGTTGTCTGTGGAGCCGATCTTGGAGCGCACATTCTTCAGGTCGGGGGTGGGTGCGTTGAGGGGGCGGTTGGTTCTGGGGGCGCGGGGGACAGGAGGCTTCTTCTCTGGGATGGTCTGTTTGGGCACTGGGGGCTTGGTGATGCGCCGGCGGGGCTCCTTGGCCTCCCCATTAGTGACGGGGGGAGTGGGAGGGGCTGCGGGGGTGCGGGGAGCCCGTGGGCGAGGGGCTGAATGGACAGAGAGAGAGAGAGGCAGAGAGAGAGCACTGGTGAGAATAGAAAATAGGTGATTTGTACAATGTCATGTGGAAAGGAACTAAACCAAGTGCAATATGGTGGCAAGGTTACCTGATGCAGGCTTGGGTGTGCTGGGTTTCTTAGCTTCTCCTGTCTTGTTCTCAGTCTTACTGGCTGTGGAGAAGGACACAATACACAGACCATGTATTCATGTTGCACGTAGATCCATAATTGAAGCATTGAAGTGTGTGCCAGCATGTTTCTTGGACTTAGCGAGCCATTCTTACCTGGTGAGACATTCTTATTGGTAGATGCTCTGGTGGAGGGAGTGGCTTTTGGCACAGGTGGACGGCGCTCAGCTGTGCCATTCTCTGTCTGAAGATGGAGAAAATAAGAGTGAGAAGACAATGGAAGACAGGAAGCCAAACAGAGGGAGAGAGTGGCTGTGGAGGATAGAGAGATCAAGCATGGAAGAGATGACAGGATATAGGACAAGGAGATGGAGGAAGAGAGGTGTGGGGAAGAGAATAGGAAAGGTAAAAGCACAAGCTAGCCAATAGTCAGGGGAGGTCGGATCACCTGATAGATTGGTTTCTACAGGGAAGAGCCAATCAATGCCTTTGATGGCCATGACACCTCAATGGCGAGGAAGGCACAGACTCACCTTGGACTTGGTGTCCCTGGGGGTGGAGCTTGTGGGGGTTCGGCTGGTAGGCCGCTTGGCCCCAGCCGTGGGAGTGGGTGCCTTGTTAACTGGGGTTTTTTTATTGGCCGCTTCGTCAGTGGACAGGGAGGTGGGCCTTGTTTTGGCTGAGTTTGGCTTGGTTGACCCTGCAGCAGGCTGGGTATGACGTTGAAAACACGAGACGAGAAAAGACAGAAGAAGCCAAAGCAAACACAGATGACCGTGGGAGCATGGGCGGGCAGCGGAGTTTCCAGTCAGGAATCACCAGATGATACAAATCATAAAATCATAAGTCAACTCAAGAACATCAAGAGAGCGGTAGCTAACATGGGGAAAAACGCTCACTCTTTAAGATCTCTCTCTCATTTCCAGTCTCTCCCTCTCTTTCTCGGTTTTTCTTACCTCTCTCTCTCTCTCTCTTTCTCTCTCTCTCTCTCTCTCTCTCTCTCTCTCTCTCTCTCTCTCTCTCTCACACACACACACACACACACACGCACACACCGGAGCTAGAAGTAACAGTTGCAGAAGCAGCTTGCATAGAACTCAATGGGAACATTGTCAGTCCGAGCCTGGCCCCTCATGTTCCTGAGCCTACCTTGGTCTTACTGTCGGGACTGGCCAGGTTTTTGCTCCCGTTAGTGGTAGGGGATTTAGCCATCCCTTTCCCAGTCTTCTCCTCCGTCTCTGCTTTGCCTGTCTTGTCTGTCACTTTCTCTGCAGTTTCCTTTTTCTCTGTCTTCTCGTCCTTGTTGGTCTTCTCTGGCTTGTCCACTTTCTCAGCTTTTTCAGTTTTGTCAAACCTTTCCTCCTTCAGGATGTTCTCAGACTTCTGGGTCTTGTCTGAGTTGTCAACCTTCTTGAGCGGATCTTCTTTCTCTTTCTTGTCGAACTGGTCCAATTTTTCTTGCTTGTCCTGCTTGTTCTCAGACTTGTTCTCAGTCTTGTTCTCAGTCTTGCTCTCAGTCTTGTTCTCAGACTTGATCTCAGTCTTGTTCTCAGACTTGTTCTCAGTCTTGCTCTCAGTCTTGTTCAGGTTGTCCATCTTGGGGAAGAGGTCTGCCTTCTCCATCTTCTCTTTGTTATCTGCTTTCACTACGAAGAAACAAACGCAAACAAAACTATTGTTACCTCAGGCAATAAAACTGGTCACAACCTTAACCCTGACTTTTGGTCACGCCGCCAAAACTTGCTGTGTTCAAACACAAATACTCAGGCCACCAACATACACATACATTGCCAGCACTTAACACACCCTGCGCTCAGAGCCACAGCTACAGAGAGCCTTTGAACAAGGACTGAAAGAGAGAGAGAGAGAGAGAGAGAGAGAGAGAGAGAGAGAGAAAGGGGAAGGCTCGCTGAGTTTTGCCAGTGACACAGTGAGGTCTTGGGGGAGGAGAAGAAAAATGGTGGTGATGACTAGAGCAGGGGCACAGAGAGTGGCATTGGCCGCCCTGAGCAGACAGAACGGGACATTGTTGGTGTAAACCTTATGTAACCCAGCCTGGCATGGGCTGTGCCCTTCGCACAGACAGAGAAAAACAGATGATCGGAAACACCAAGAATGGAAACAGAGGGGGGAGAGTGAGTGAGCGAGAGAGAATTAGAAAGAGTGAGAGAGGAAGAGAGAGAGAGGGAGGCAGACCAATGTGGCTTACCAATGACAAATCAGGCACCTCTAAGTAAATATAACAAATTATTCATTGTAGAAAACAGCACAAATGGCTGAAAGGGGCAAAACTGAAGAGAAATATGTTGAAATGATGCACAGCAAGAAGGCTATTGACTGAGCTGGTGGTGCTGTAGACTCCGCTCAGCCATCACAATGGCACTAAAGCATGAGTCATCCACCTCTGGCAGAAAGGCCTAGCTGGTCCTCGAAGGTCTCTGCTCTAGTATCTCATACACTCCTCAAGTGCAGCGTGGGGTTGTGTGCGTGTTTGTGTGCATGCGTGCGACCATGCAGAGTGCGTGCGGTTGAGTAATCGCTGTCACATAAATGACTGTTTAGCTAACACTGGGACATGGAGCTGGTGCTCATAATGTGACTGCAGGCAACCCAAAAGCATAAGCAAACACACAGGCAACCACACATACACTTGACCAGGCAATTGTATATTGCTCCCTCGGCATGTAAACATAATATTGTGTTTTCTGGCCTTTACATTATGTCTTGGATCATGAGATCAGACATATATATCTATATATATATCTATATATATATATATAGATATATATATAGATAGATAGATATCTATTATATATATAGAGAGAGATCGACAGACAGACAGACAGACAGGCAGGCAGGCAGACGGATGGATAGATAGAGAGAAAGACAGACAGACAGACAGACAGACAGACAGACAGACAGACAGACAGACAGAGAGCCAGAGTGTGAGAGAGAGTTAAGGATTATATCCTATGACCTTCATCTAGGGAGGAAAGAAGAGGTCCGCTGCAGGAGGCAGCAGCTGTTCTTTCTGTTGGCTCCCTGCTGATCTGGCAGGAGGATGTGTGTGCAGGACCATCGCTGTCCCTCAGGCTCCACACGGTGAGGAAATGCGTGTGTGTGTATTTCTGTGCGTAAACATATATGCATATATACAGCGTGTGCATATATATATATATATACTGCTGTAGATAGCTAAAACCTAATAGTATGTGAAAACAGCTGTCACCTGCACATCTGCTACTCTGTGGTTGAGGGAATGGACAGACTCAATTTCAAATCAATCACAGTTCTTTCCCATCTCTGAGGGGAATCTCTCTCACACAAAGTGGCACAGGTGTTAAATATCTCTGAACAGCACCGATGGCTGGAAAAGGGAGAGGCTGGAGAAGAGGAGGTAAACACTAAAGTGTAAGTAAAAAGACACAACTAGAGCACATAATCTTAGACATTCATGGTCATGAAATCACATTACAGAGCCTAGTTCAGCAGTTGCTTTTCATGTTCTAAAACAACAGTTGACATTGCACCGGTACCCTTCAACCAGACCAGTCAATACAGCATGTCCCAAAAACAACTGGGTCATATTAAAGCCAGCCCTGTGACTTGCTAGTTAACAACAACCATTTGGTTTGATGTTCCAAGCCCTGAACTAAATGGTCATTAACCTTGTACATCACGCTCTATGTTTGACTGTGATTGGTCACCTGGCCTCCGCGCAGACTTTGATTGGTCACCTACCCTCGATGTTGCTAGGCAGTCTGAGGCCATTGAAGGCAGCTCCACTGAGAGGAACAGGAAGCAGAACGCTCGCCTCCGAGCTCCCGTCATGCCTCCTGGGTGGTGGTGAGGCCGGGGCGCGGGGGGAGGAGAGGCTAAAAGGTGACATCAGCATCATGGCGTTTCCCACCACTCGCTCATCCGCCACGGTGAGGGAGCGCTTGACGGCTGCGTGCGGAGGCCTTGTCCCCATGGTCATGGGAGAGGGCTTGTCTCCATGCAGGACAGGTTTTCCGGGGTAGGCATCAGGTAGGTCCAGACTGGCAGGCACAGACAGGTGAGAGCAGTCCGACATGGTGCGTCTCACAGCGGTGCGCTGGGCGGTCTCTGGGGCAGTTCCACGCTGATCCAGGACCCCCCTGAAGGAGGAAGGTTCCTCCTCCTCCTCATCGCTATCCTCTGAGAAAATCACCACGGCTGTGCTTCTACCCAGACCTCCGTTCCTGCCTCCACCCTGGGAAAAGCCTTCCTTGTCCAGCCCTGGTTGCCCTTGGCCGGGATGAGTGCCGACTGGAGGTGAGGGGCAATGGGCTCCAGGGGTGTGCTGTCCTGGTTCTTGCAGGCCAGAGAATAAGGGGTTCCAGACGCAGTGCTCGTTAGCTGGCCCCCGGGGCTGCAGGTGGGGTGGGGCAGTCTGGGTCTGGGTGGCGGCGATCCCAGATCGGCTGGCCTGGTTGTCAGTGGCGCTGAACGAGGGCGTCCTCCCGGGTGAAGGGAGTGAGGAAGAGGAGGAGAGAGGACTACTGGGGCTCTGGCCGGCGCTGCCCAACGAGCTCACTCCCACATGACCCTCTGGCACCTTAAGCTCTGCCTCTATCTTGAACCCCGGCGGGTGGTCGAAGAGGAACAGCTTGTCCTCATCTGTGAGCCGGGGTGCCCCTGGATTGCCGTCTCCAGGACCCAGAGCAGTGCCACCCACCTGGCCCTGCTGCCTGCTCTGCCATGGAGGGGTGGGTATGGAGGGCACCTTGCCTAGTATCATATCGCTGTAGTCACACCGCTGCTGGACAACACCAGTGCTAACGTTTCCCTGCTGGGCATGACTGGGCAGAGAAGACATCCTCGCCTCTTTCTCTCTCTCTCTCGTCTCCCTCTTCCTCCCCCTCTATGGATCTGCCCTCTCTTCCGCCACTCAGTCTCTCTCCTCTCTTCCTCTCAGTTGCTCTCCTCTGAGTCTGTCTCCTCTTCCTCCTTTGGAAGGATTCTCGGCTTCCTTGTAGGTTGCAGAGCCGAGAAATAGATCCTCTCCTGGTGGCCTGGATATATGGTGGGTGTGGTGTGTGTGTGAATGTCTGTGAAGGGTGTGTGTGTGTGACGTGTGTGTGTGCAAGCTGGGTGACTGTGTGTGTTTCGCTCGGTGTCTCTGAGCTCTGAATGGATCAGATGAGGCAGAGGGGCTGAGCTGAACGCTGCTCTCTCCCCCTCCCTCCCCCCTCAATGACATCACAGCCCTAACAGAATAGCTTTGGTCACATGACTGCCCAGAACATTTCCCTATTCGCTGCAGAAGATTCTCAGTTCCAACCTCCAGCAGTGGCTCATAAACATACACAAAAAAGACGCACATACACTGTTGCTGCTCTTTAAACCACAGTAGTCTTTTCATGTGAAAGACAGGATTGGCAGTGAAAGACAGAATTGGCAGGTATAGTTGTTGAGACCCAGAGAGACAAAGAAAGAAAAAGAAAGACAGAGAAAGAAATAAAGAAGAATATAGAGAGAGGGGGATGTAGTGAGTCAGTGAGAGACTGAGACCTGCTCTGAGGGAAACGGAGCTTCTGGCTGCCATTCCAGAGGGACAACTGCAGCAGTAGCATCTATTACAGCTCCAAGGCTCTCCTGCTGCCTTGCTGCTATTAATGGGCTTATCGTCTCTGTGTTTACCCCCTGGCTCACCTTGCTAGCGCTGTTGTCTACCACCCCCTGCTCCTCTGCTCAACCCCTGCCTCCTCTTCTCCTCTACCTCCACCTGCTCCTCTGCTCAACCCCTGCCTCCTCTTCTCCTCTACCTCCACCTGCTCCTGTTCTCTCTTCACCCCCACCCACCTCCTCCTTTCCTAACGATTATCCCTCCCCATATCTCCTGAGAGGACCCCTTCACCCCCTTCCTCCTCTACCCAGCCCAACACCTTGTCACTCTGCTCCTATAATCTCCTCTCCTCCCCCACCTCTTATCCTTACCCCCATGCTCTCCAACACCCCCCTCCCACTCCTCTCCCCACTCCCCCTGGCACACTTTGATATCACATATATCACTGCATCCTTACACTTGCGTCATCAATCCTGCCATCACTCACTTCCACCGTCCAGTGCTTCTCCTCCCATCTTCCCTCAGCACCTCTTCTCTCACCCCTCCCACTGCTCCTTTGTCCTCTATCTCTCGCCTATCTCCCCCTTGGTGTATATCTCTGGGTGCTGGCTTCCGGCCCTGGCCTTCTCTTGTTTATCATGCTGGCTCTCTTGGTTGTGAACAATGTGTTCCCCTCCTCCTCGCGCCACGTGGTGCCATCTGTTTTGGAAGCTATCGATTAGACGCCTTGGGACAGAGAGTGTGTATGATGACATGCCATCAATATGGACCAGTCTCAGACTGTCTTCTCTTCACAAGAGCCTTGACAGACGGACAGAGAGACGGACAGACAGACAGGTCTAGCCCGTCCTGATAACATCCCCATCCTGCTATGAATGCGGCCAAAATAAAACCTAATTAAACTTGAATGAATGACACTTATGTAATGCCCCAAAAAAAGGCCCCCATTTACGGTCCGAAAAGGGAACAAGCGGGAGAATGAATTATGCAAGGAGGCAAGGAGGGGTACTGTACAGTTTGGGGTGTCTCCAGGTTGTCTGCTAAGCATGGTTTCCCTCTTACACTACCTTGAGGGTTTACAATGACAGGCTGCTATTGTAAATAGATACGCAAAGGTTCAATGAAAACAAACCAAACCAGGGAACCTTTGAGTAGGTCACAGAGCACCCAGTGTTGAAAAAGATTGGTGCTGGTTCAGGCCGTTCAGTCAGTTTTGTGTCAGTGTGACGGTGAATCTCAAGGTTACACAGCACTTTGAGACAGCCCAAGTCAGACAGACTGCCAGGGGTCAATTGCATCACAATAATACTGCAATACCCAGTTTTAACTGTGTTAGTTAGTTACGTCAGTCCAAAGGAACAAGCTGGATTCTCATGAATGAATGCCATTATGCAACTGTGACTGATCGTGTTGTCCATCCAATACCGACCTACATGAGACACTGATGATTCAACCCTAGTCCCAAACCCAAACTCAACCTTAACTCTCACCATATTTGGTTGCTCACATAGAGGAACACGCACTGGATACATCTCATGGATGACAGGGTTCCTTTAATCTAGCAAGACACCCCGCTCAGAGTTTCTAGTGATGGTGGACAAGCTCTTGTCTTGACGCTTGGTGCAGTTAAAATAGGAGGCACTTTGTAGCAAGCATCCTACTAACAAAGCCAACCAGCTCCGACCGTAACAGAATGTGGGGCATGAGGAGAGGAGAGAGGAAGGAAATCTATGAGCCCTCAGATGAGGTCAGACCATGCAGGCTAAAAGGGACAAGGTCAAAGAGAGAGAGATGGAGGGATATTGAGAGAGATACAGAGAGATACAGAGAGATACAGAGAGAGAGAGAGAGAGAGAGAGAGAGAGCGGTACGTACAGCTGGTTGTCATCGGTGCTGGGAGGATGGGGGGATGAGAGGAGAGGAGGAGGACAGGAAGACTGTCAAGAGTGTTTCTATTTCTGGTATCCAACCTCCTGACAGACACACCCCATTTTCTCCTCCCTCAGTAGTCTCCGAGTCTATGTTTCCACGGAAACCATCATCTCCCATATCCATGGCAACAGGCTCCCAGTCTGGGAGGCAGCTATGATTTCAGTATGCGTCGCCGTGGCGACCCAGGGAGTCTGGGAGAAATGCTGGAACATGGAAGTGAAGGACGCAGGGACTGAGAAAGGGCAAGGACGGAGGAAAGGATGGAGGGATGGATGGATAGGGAGATTCAAAGAGAATAACCTAGATTATGGAAGAAGAGCGACAAGAATGTATGGAGACATGATAGCAGGTCATGAAATGATGGAGAGAAGTCATGAAGGAACGGTAAAACATAAAAGCTTCTCTTCCCCACAGCCTGCCACATCTCTCCCCCGGGTCTTACTGATGACTGACTGATGCATACATGGTAACTACCCCAAATCCAATCACGATGCCTCATCATGGCCCAAAAAGAAAAACAGGGCGACAGCGTGGAAAGATGGAGGGCTGAGGAGACCGTTGAGGCACTGACAGGGGCTTATGTGCTGTAATGAGTCCTCATAGACATGATGTAGAGGAGACATCAAAACAGATCAACATGAGGCATGAGGATGGGCAGGAGGAAGTGGGTGAGAAGCATGTCTGTCTGTCTGTCCAGCTCCTCCTTGCAGGCGGTGAGCATTTCCCAGACTGCTATTTCTGGGAGCGGCGCTATAATCTAAAATAACAGCTTCGGTAGAACATTCATGAGCGTTTTAGTCTGAAGCTAATATATTAATGTAGGTCTCCAAGTCTTAAAGTCTAAGCATACATTTCTAAGACACTCATCTCAGGGGAGTAGGAGTCACTTAAAGGATAACAAGGAACCATGCAGTACTATGCGTTCAACATGGGGACGGAGAGAATGGACCTTCTGGTCTCCATAGAGGACAGAAAACTGTTTCATAAATAGATCAGAAAGTCTTTACTTGTGATGTGGCCTACTTCTAATCTTGATCTCATCCAGTATTCATGTTTGGCCTCTGGGCCAATGTGCTACCAATAGGAGATCACAGACTCGGACCATGGTCTAGATATCACAATGGACTAGGGATCTCATACCTGATGAAACAGGAAGATCTATTGCATTAGGCATCTTATTGCACTGATAGTGGTTCTGTGTGCAGTATGGCTGTAAAATCGCCTTCAATACCCTCATTCTGTTACACAGGCACCACACCCTGACTGAGTCACTCAAATATCGTCTGAAGTGGATCGATAAGTAATCCTCATTCAAATACCTTGAATCCATAGTTGTTGTGCGTATTCTAAAAGCAACGTAGATTGAAGAAGACCCTGGTTTTCGATTAGCCAACGGGGAGACATTAACCTTGACACATAAAAGCACTAAGAGCACTATAAAGTATTTACTCAAACTGCTCCACCAGTGGACACCTGAGGGCTGTGGGTCCAGGGCTCCCAGGGAGTATGCTTTATGTGAAAATGTCAGTTAAACAGCATGCACATGGACAGTAAAGATTGCCTGCATACCAGGACACACTTAATTGAAGAGAGAGAGACAGAGAGACAGAGAGAGAGAGAAAAAGAGAGAGCCTGTTTGTCTGTCACTGTATATAGATGGTGTCAGTACCGTATGCTTAGCAGCGAGGCAAACTGCTACGGATGGCTGGAAGCCTAACTGACTGCTGGGGATGGCTCCACTGTTTGTTTGGTGGCAGGATGGTCGCTGTTCGCCCTACCAGAATAATGACTATGCAGCTGGACCAGCCAGCAGAGCGCGATGTGATCACCCTAGCTGCACATTCGCTAGCACCACCCTGTTCTACCCACACGCACGCACGAGCACGCGTGCAGGCAAACTATAAAGCACGCACTCACACAAACGCGTGCATGCGTGTATACACACATGCATAGAAATCGACAGCTATAAAAAGACAGACTGCGCTCGCTTACATAACCGCTAAAAAGTCCCAGCCATCAATATTGCATTAGCCAAAGGATGAGAGAGGGAGGAGGGTAAAAGAGAGGGAGGAGGGGGAAAGAGAGGGAGGAGGGGGAAAGAGAGGAAGGAGGGGGAAAGAGAGGGAGGAGGGGGAAAGGTTGAAGGAGGCTGGGAGGGAGAAAGGCTGGAGGGGAGAGATGGGGGGGAGAAAAACGGAGAAGAAAAACAAAGATGGTGATTGCAGGAGAGGGAGGGAGGGATGAACAGAGAGAGAGAGATGGAGGGTGGGGAGATCCAGAGACACCAGCAGATGTCTCTCTCTTCCCCTCCAAGCAGACAGTCATGTGGATATAATTCCTGAACACACACTGCTAACTGACGGACTGGTCTGAGAAGAGCACATGCTGACAACAAAATAACCACAGTAGGTTTTGGAGAGGACAGCAGGGGTGCTCATTTAAACCTTCAAGCACGCATCACCTCTACCACAGAGAGAATACTGGACTGGATAATAGCTGCTTAACACACAAACCCATTATTATGAAAGCTTCATTCAAATGAATTGCATAGTTTGAAAAATGTGACTCACCTGGTCAGTGTTTAGTTGACACCATCAGGGGAAGGACATGTGAGGGGAACACAAGAGAGAGAGAGGTTTTTTTTGTCACGTCACTGTTTCATCACACTAAAAGCATCAACAACAATGACACATAAAGCTTCTGAATTCTTATTGGAAACTGGTTCAGCATCCAATAGCAAAATATGACTTGTGTATGAGCTTTAGCATCTGATTGCTACCCTCCTGAATTCCAGGACAATTTTGAGAACATTCAAAATGGTTCTGAAAGGCAATCAGCATACACAAGTCTGAAGTAGTGTGACATAGAGACAGTTAAGGACACCAAGGTCAGTCTTTAGGCTCATTGGAGGAAGAAAATAGAATTATTTTAGTGGAGCAGGAAGAGAGAGGTGCCCTCAAAGACAAACAGACAGGTAGAGAGAATCACACTGCAAACCAACTTCCCAGGGTTAGGGTACCAAGGTATAGGGTTATGGTACCAGGATATAGGGTTAAGGTACCACGGTATAGGGTTAGGGGGTGTCAAGAAGAAGTTGAAAGATGCTTGGAGTAATTTTGGGATTTGGGCATCATTCTCACTGAGCAGAACAGAATCAGTCAGAAGTCTCACAGTACTCTCAAAATATTATAGGGACATGCCTGATACTACAGCGCTAATGATTGTTAAAAGAGTCAGGACGAGGAGGAGAGAGCTGAGATCATCAGACTGCAGACAGCAGCAGACAGACATAGATCAGGTTGAGTGTAATAGTCATAGATATTTTGTTATTATTATTGTCATCGATTGCTAACACAGAGCTACAGAGAGCCAGGCAGGCAGAAAGATGGCCCAGCCAAGACACACACACATTCAGAATAGACAAAGGTATCGGCGTGTAGTTATGACAACGTTATTACAATGCTATTTACAGAAACAAGGCCAGGCAGACAGTAGACTGGGTAGTCAGTCCACAGAGCCATGCAATAGTCATCCACCCCCATACTGTCTAACTAGCATGTCCCCTCTTCAGTGTCAGTGTCACCAACCTTCCAGTGGGGGGAGCTGTGGCGCCCTGGGATCCTGGTGCTCTGTGAGGGCAGGGGGAGAGGGAGAGGGAGGGGCTGCAGGGACAGAGGTGGTGGCCGCAGGGAGGGAGGGCGGAGCTGAGGGGATAAAGGGTGGGGCTGCAGGGTTCAGGCCGAAGCTGCCTGTAGCGGGAAGGGGTGTGACAGGCAAGGGGGTGGAGCTTAACAAGGATGATGTCAGGTTCAAAGAAGAGGAGTGTTGAGGGGTTGGGGAAGCGGGGTTGAAGGGTGCAGAGGCCTGGGAGAGGGGGGCTGGGGGGGAGAGGTTCATGAGGGGGGTTGCCTGGGTGATAGGGGTGGTGGCAGGGGTGGTCTGGAGGACAGAGTCCAGAAAAGAAAAGGTCTGAGAGACTGGGCTGAGGCATGGTGAGCCTGGGGCAGTCTGCTCCTTCCCAGTCTCTTGGCCATGGTCAACCAGGGTCCCAGCCAAGCCCTGGGGTTGCAGAACCTCCTTAGATACAGCAAAGGACATGGGGAAGTCTTCCACACGCATGGGCTCATAAGGGCGTGGGGAGGCGGGTGTGTGTTCACTGGGACTCTGGCCAGGCTTGATGGGATTAGACAAGGCAGAGGACTTGCCAGGGCTGGGGCTGAGGCTATCTGAATTTCCCAAAAGGGTGTGGGAAGAAACTATCTGATGGGCAGCATTGGGTTTACAGTCAGCTAGACTAAATGGGCCAGTCTGGGGGTCATCTAGGCTAGAAAGGCTGTCCTCCAGGGCCAAAGTTGCCAAAGGGCCGGTGTCAGTAGCTGTTACCCAGCCAGGGGTCACTGAGGCTGGGGTAGGAGATGCAGGCTCCTGGGGTGCCCCCCACTCCTCTGGCAGCTTCATCCTGCTCTTATTCTTCCTGCCCTTCACCCTCCCCCCGCCACCGCCCCCCCTCCCTCGGATCTCCCACTCCCAGGGCTCCTCCTCTTGCGGCGAGGAGGCAGGGCTGAGGGCGACGTTGTCAGAAGCAGCGCTCTCGGATTGGCCGTCTCCCTGGGCTTCCTGCCTGTCCAGGAATTTGTAGACCTCTTCCCGGGGCCTCCGCTTCTTCTTCTTCCTCTTCTGCTGCTTTCCCCCACCCCCCTTCTCTTCCACAGACCCCCCAGAGGGGCTTAGGGGCTCAGAGGTGGAGGAGGGGGAGCTCTCATCCACGGAGTCTCCAGGGGAAAGTGGGGGCGCTGCGGGGGCCTGGGACCTGGACTCACCTGCCCACTGCGGTGGGGGGCACCCCTCTTCAGTGTGTACAGAGAGGAGGAATGAGAGTCACTGACCAGGTCATTGTAAAGCCAATTATTTGTCAATTCCCTACTGAGATATTGTCAAAAAAATGAAGTTGACTTTTTCTATGCATTCCGGTCAACTCATGCTCACTGTAATGGAACTTAAACCAGAGACAGAAAAATATTAAATGAATTAACTAATTAATTGAGCTGTACCTGTATGAGTTAGAGTATATCAACTCCTCAACAATATTTAAAAGGTCAGAGGGGTCAGCAGTCACAATTTATGTATTACCATTTGTTGTACTGGCTGTAAATATGTATGCAGGCCAATGACAATTTACAGTTTTCACTGCTGTCTGTCAGGCAGCCTATCAGGTGTGATTCTCTCTGGCTTGGGGGTTCATGGCAAAGGCCAGTTTTTAAAGGCCACAGCATGTCTTCACATGGGCCAATGAGCAGAGGAGTTCATGTTCAGTATGAGTGAGAGACAGACTACACAGACGTCATACATATACTGGTGAAAGACAGGTGTGATTGATTTACCTGCTTGGGGCAGAATGGAACCACTGGAACCGTTTCAAAAGAACATTTCCCTCTAAGCAGGCAGAGCAATTAAATCAACCACACCCAAGTGTTTGAGCTCTGTTACAGCTCAGGTGGAACACACATTAACGATGAATTTCAAGCAGTTCATGAGATGGAGAGAGTCTAATTCAAACACTTTGGCACAAACACATCAACACAAATTCAGGGGAAAGAAGATAACCTACTGCATGCACGCAACTTTTAATAAACCCAAACAAGCCATCAAACAGGTATAAAATGTGCATGCATAGCAACAAAAATCCCAGCATGCACTTCTGTCTGAGGAAAAGACATGAAGACATTAACTTTAATTTCCAGCATACTTCTCTCGCCTCACATTGCCTCCTCTCCGCTCCTCCCCAATACCCTTGACACTACTCTAATCTCCTCCTTTACCAATCGTTAATGGTGATGAATTCTCTCCTCTTTAATTCTCCATTAAAATGCCCTTCCTGCGCTTCCTCCTCTTAAGTGATTGATGTTCTATTGACTTCCTACAATTTTGGTCATCGATTATTATTGCGCTCCCACGAACAGCCCTGTAGTCGAGACTGTGGCGGCCATCTTCTGCGTTCCAAGCAGAGGAAGATGTTTGAGAGGGAGGAGGGCAGGTTCGTATGGAGCCTACCCTCCCGCCCCTCCCCTGCTGGCCCCAGAGACCTGCCTCTCTCTGGTGGGGCGGACCACATCGAAGCCTTGCCAGTATGATCCAATTCATTTGTTTGTTTGTTTTATCTTAAACTAGTCAGTTGTTTTGAGACTTGCACAATAACTGTGCCAAACATTATGGTTAAATATAACTGCTTATTTGTGATGGAAGCAAATGATATCATCTTTTTGTACCCGCTAATTTTACAAACAATTACGTTTGCTACTTAAGGAATAAGAGTTTCTAATGTCCACAAAGGAGAAGGTACGATCCAAAACTGTTTCTTAGCAACCTGTTGTAATAAATACAGGACTTTCCGTAACCTCATCCTGTTCTCGCTAACTGTGCCTCTGTTCTATGGTGGTACAGAACAGGGAGGTTCTCCATTAGACACCCCTGGGCAATACAGATTGTGCTTCTCCTTTTGCATTACAGTGAAACCTGGCTGAGAATTATAAAGTCGCATAAGCTTTCTGCTCCATTGACCGCTTCGCTAAAATAGTAACTGACTTATGCCAGTAGCCAACTAATACCCACTAGTTGGCATTCACAGCCTGAGGCTATATTTACAGTGTAAACAAAACGTGTTAACAAAATGTAACCTTTGCACTAGTATTTGGCTTCCCTCTACAAAGTAACCCTTCCAAATATATAAACTGAGCTTCCTTTGATGAGTTGGAGATGTTGCTCCTCTGCCTGAGACCACCCCTACTATACCTGAGAATTGATCCAAAGGGTTGTGGGTGGGGCCAGAGGGGAAAGGGTCACTTGATTTGAAAGCAGGGGCGGCTGGGGTCTGTTTGGGGGGCTCAGACCCGAACAGAGGGGAGGTCTTCTGGGTGTCGGCCATGCTGGAGGACAGGCCTGTCTGGAAGGGAGGCATGCCTCCTCCTCCCATGTTCATGTTCACCATCATCCCTGGCTGGGAGAAGCCTAAGGAGAAACACACGTCACATAATGGATCCATGTATTACGGGTTTCAATTTATCACAAAGGTTGGCAACGCTGTGGTTAGTTCGTACCACGTCTAAACTGTACTGTGTCCGAGAAATAACAATCTATTTACAACCGCTCAAAAAAAATGCAAGTCATTGTGAACAGAGACCTAAGAGAGAGTCAGGCATGTTGCTGTCCTTCATCTTGTTTTGGTTCCCCCACTGGTCTGACATGCCCATCATAGAGACTGGACCTAGAGGAGGGAGGGAAGAGGGGAGGAGGGAGAGAAGTGGAGAGGAGGGAGGGAGGAGGGAGGGCAAGTAGAGTAGGATGAATGAAGGATAAATAAACAGATAAGTAAAGTAAAGTAAACAGACAGGCAGGCAGGCAGGCAGGCCAGAAGACAGTCAGACAGACAGACAGACAGACAGACAGACATACGTTGGGCAGGCAGGCAGACAGTCGACAGATAGGCAGACAGACGTCGGGCAGGCAGGCAGACAGTCAGCAGACAGGCAGACAGACGTCGGGCAGGCAGCCAGACAGTCAGTAGACAAGCAGACAGACGTTGGACAGGCAGGCAGACAGTCAGCAGACAGGCAGGCAGACGTCAGGCAGGCAGACAGTCAGCAGACAGGCCGACAGCTTACCTGACATGTAGTCTGAGCTAAAGGCAGATTGGCCAGGTGGGAATGGCCTCTTCTCTCCCTGGGGCTCCTGGCGCAGCATGGTCGTCTGGCCTCCTGACATCATCAGACCAGAACCTGCCAAGACACACGGTCGTATCAGGACTCCAGTCTCCTCAGAACTGGGACTGGTTTCTCTCTCTCTGCTCCAATCACATCCCTTTCCCCTGACCCTTCCCACTAGCCCACCTCCCGGCTGTTTCTCTTAACGTTTCTGGTGAACGTCTGGAAAACCCTCCATGACTTTGTGTGTAAATAGGGCTATAAAAACTAAAGCGCAATGTTATTTGATTTGATTTGATTGGACGCCATATGTCACCAGACGGGACAGCTAGCAGAGAAGGATGTTAGATGCACACAACCATGGACATAAGCGCATGACGAGTCACACCACTCACACTACATGGAGCCTATATGCACCCTGAAAGGACCTGCCTTCCCTGCCTGTCCTGTTACATCACACCTACCCTACAGGGGCATCTGTGAGGGGAGGGGGTTGTCTGGTCTACTGTCTAGAGTGGTCTAATGGGTTTTAATGTGTTTAGGCAGCTGGGGTACTGTCCTTAGAATCATCCTCAGAGTGCAGTGTGTCCTCGTGCGAGCGTGCGCGTGTGTGTGAGGGGGGTGGTTCCGGGGACAGTGACAGAAGAGGACAGAACTAGACCTGGGGGGTACGTCACCATGGTTACACAACCAGACCAGAGCATTTGAGGTTCCACAGGCAACCCTGTCCATGGTTGGTGTCATGTCATGGACGATTGACATGAAAACCTCAGGCTTTAACAGCAAAGGGCCAAACTCAGAGACCTCCCCCCCCCACACACACCCACACACACACACACACATACGCACACACACACACACACATACGAATACACACACATACACGTAAACAAAGTACAGATTTGATCTGATGTATTCAATAGGACAACTAGACTGTGATTTGGATTTGGATCATTTCCAACACCAGCTTTCCTGCTTGGTTTAAAGGGGAGGCCTCAAGAACCAGTGAAGAATCTGGTGGAAACTGACGGTGAAAAAAAAGTATCCACTGAGTAAGATCAAGTAAACAGTGCTGCTATAGAGTGTGATTCTCAAAATAACCAATAATCTTTATTGTCTACTAAAACTATCATTTCGTCTGTCAGACAGACTGCCAACCTTGTGCTTCGTGCAGCTCTCTCTCTGTTCAGCCTGGGGAAACACTGCCTCTGAGATCATGTTTCTAACCACCTCTGCTACAGAGGGGCCACAGAGTAATGCCACTTAGGGGGACATTAACTCCTATAAAGTCACTATCATTCAATCCCTGCGGAGCTGATCTGCACTCAGTTTGTTGCCCCTGTGGTGCCACCCCACCAATGCCAGGAGAGCAGACACTGTCTGTCTCTCTCTCTTTTGCTTTAACCTTCCTTGCTCTCCTCTCCTCTCTTATTCATCAGTAAGGCATAGCAGCAGTCTTTTCCCACATTAAAAACGAAAATTAACTTAATAATTAACCTCAAACATGTGACTCATACTTTGGTGTACAGTAACAATTTATCTAGCTTGTTTAGTTTGTTTGGGGTTAATTTCCCTCAGCTGTTTATAATGGGCATCCTAATGAGGCGTAGCCTCCAGCTCTCTCAGCAAGGGCACGGAAGGTCAGGTCAAATCAAAGTATCGCCTTGCAACTGATGGCTTTGTCAAGCTCCAGAAATATCACCCAACCACTTAGCGATAATGGAGGAGGAGAAGCAGAGGGGTGGGAGGAGGATCAGTAGGAAGAGAGAGGGAGTGAGGAGATCCAGAGAGTGGAGGTGGGAGTGGAGAGGAGTGAGGAAGGGAGGGAGGAGGGAAGGAGGGAGGGATGGAGGGAGGGAGGGACGGAGGGAAAGAATTGTTGGGTTGGGGAGAGGGGAGGTCATGAATAATTCATGTTGAATATCACAATGACTTTGAGGGGTCAGGGAGGCAAGGTCTGTAGTTCAGAGAGAAGATGATGGATGACACAGCATCCCAAGATAGCTTCTTGAACCTGGGTTGATCTAATCCCACAGGGACAGTAGAGGGTCTGACTAATGACACAGGAGAGCACAACATGGGTCGTCAACACAGGGTTGTCGACAGACAGAACATGCCACAGTAGCAGGATGGCATCGTGATGGCATTGTGCTTGAGATGAACTGCCCTTCATAATCATCAATTATTAACCATATCTCCCCAAAGTGAAGCTCACACCTGACACTTCAGCATTGAAGTAGATGGGTTTCATGAGGTCAGGTGAGGGTGGACATCAACCTTCACAGAGAAACCCTCTTGTATTGATAGATGAATGAAGAGGACAATATTGACAGTGCAGACATCATCCAAGTCCAGGGAACACAGTCAAACCCATAGTCAGACCCAAGTTCTGGCCCGTCCCCTGAAGGGCCCCGGGTCACTCCTGCTGCCCACAGTCCTCTCCCTCTCTTCTGCTCCAAAAACATCAATCACACCAAACATGGATCTACAATAGAACTGCTGAATTCAGCACATACACACACCAAAACACACACACACATACACTCTTCCACTCACAGACACCTGCCAGCACCTCTGTTGTGTGTTATGTTTTTGATGAGCTCACAAGCGCAGTATTCGGCTGGCTGGTATTGATGTTGTTGTGCTGCAGTCACATGCTACAGGACTGCAGAACTTTGTCATACAACTGTTGTTTGCTGCAGAACACTGTTTGCCTATGGCTGTGTTCTTCAGAATATGATCATTCACAGAATTGCAGGGCCGGACTCTACCATTAAACGTCTGTTTAATTCAAGAGAATGGTATCACCTCTTGCTAACTGAAGTGTGCTGCCAGCTAGGAGGACAAATGACAGCTTGGTTACTGTGAGCCATCATGGATCAAACCTTCAGCCAGGACATGTTTGTATGACAGCACTCTGCTCCTCCTCCTCTCTCAACCATGTAAGCTGCTAATTAGGTAGAGTTAACTGGAGGCTAGAAGTCCATGACTACACACATCCACAGCTAAGTGGAGGACTGAGGCTGTGAAAACAGCCGTGCTTCACTTGTGTTGTGTGGGCAACGCAATAAACCATTAGGGGTGAGTATGAACAGTTGTGACGTGTTTTTCTCGCCCACGGAGGGAAGGGCTACTCAGTCTTCCAACACAACAGCTTCTTCCTGGCAGAAACTCACATCAAAACAGACTGGCGAGTCACAGCCATTCTGTTATACTGGAGTTTTGTCTGATAAATATCAGGGAAGTTGCCAGCCAGGATAAGACAAAGGTTGAGAAAACAGCTCCTCAAAACAACAGCAACAAGCTTCCAAACCCACACATCCCAACACATACACACCCACACAGCTAAGCACACGCACACATGCACACATGCACACATGCACACATGCACACACACTCATCAGAGTAGATTTCTACTGAGTCAGAGTGTTACTGGGTAGGTCATGAGAAAAGACTTGAGTCAAACAGCATCATGTTACCCAGCATGGACCACACATCCTGTTATTGACTCAGGTTCTACCTTAGTCTCTTCTAGCCTACAGCTCTGGTACCTCACTTACACATTCAAATGTACTGCATACCCCCATACACATACACGGAAAACAGTGACCTCAAAAAGTGCCATATTGTAGACAGTACATGACTCTAGATCCTTTAATAACGAAGCTATATGATGTAGGTCTCTTGATGTTGACAGGGATTAGGGACAGGGAGATAAACATTTGTAGTTTCTGTATGTAGGGCACGGTATAGTGGATCTTTAAATCACAAAGTCTGTTTGTGTGTTGCCCTTACCATGCCCTTAATACACTAACGCAAAGCTTAAAAAAAGCTTTCTTACACAGAACCCCTTCTCGGCTGGATAGCTTCCAAGCATGTCTGCTTAAGAGAAAGATCACGGCGCTTCATACTAGCCTTCCTTGCGCAGAAGAATTGTACATTTTGAAACCCGCTCATCCTCCTGGTCTCCACCCCACAGCTCAGTGATGGTTCACCCATGCCTGGGCTCAAGCTTCACCCCCCATCCCCAGTAATACTGCAGCTTGTGGCATTATGTAAAGGCACATAAATATGTGATTACCGTATCCTGTTTCTAGACTGCAGAGCATACTCCACAAGGCTGTAGCTACTCTAAACATCTTAGAGTCCCAGGCCAGGATGCTGCATAGCATCAAGCAGCCATCCCCTTCCTTCCCTTCCTCTAGCCTCTCAATTTCCCCACTCTCCCCCAACACCCTTCCTCCCTCCATTCATTCTCCCACCGTACCCATGTCTTCTTCCCCTTCCCTCTCCTCTCCTCCCCTCCCCAACTCACCCTGTTTGCTGTCCTTGCCATCCACCAGGGGGCGATAGTCAGTCTTGGCCATCGTCTCGCCCACCTTGTCGTCATAGCTCTCCTTCTCCAGGGAGGACATGAAGTCTCTCTTCAGCATGCCGTCAGGAGCCGCCTGGGACACCCCATCCCTCAGAGCGTCGTGCAAGCTCAGGTCCATGGTCCTGCGGGGGGAGAGGGCGACATCAGCAGCACCGTCATCACCGTTGCACGACTACTATCCCCCATCCTCATCAAACACCTTGTCTGTTTGTGTTTGCTGTGATCGTGATGACATTCTCAGAGCTCCGGGTCCTCCTCTCACAGTGAGATGGCAGATATTAGGAGGCCCTCATCCCTTGGCAGAGGAGAGCCTTTCTCTTCCTCTGCCTTCCTCACCTCGTTCGCCGGGGTTCAGCTGTCTGATCTGGAGTCTGTTGCTGTGATACATGTGGAGCAGCACTTCTGTGAGGACTCAGGGCTCAACCGCATGAATCAACTCCCTAACAAATAGATTGCACCCTCTACTGTGGCCCTTTACACATTCCAGCTATCTGATATAATATCATCCACATTGTCATCAGTTAATGGCTCCTGAATCCATGAACTCCATAGACTATCATATTGTATTGACACACTACAGTCATTGATCTCTAAATATCTGTGCGAATGGATGACAACATATGCACTATAATGCACTCTGTCCGTACACTAGATGTGTGTTAGGGTTGGTAGGATCATTTATCCCTGCATGGTGTGGGTAGAGAGCAGGGAAGGTTCTGTTTTGGACAGAATCTGGGATTCCAGGATTCCAGGAAGACTGACAGAAGTGGTCAGTTAAGAACATGCTGTCCTATGACATAATGTCTTTATTTCTGGGAGCCAGACAGACCCTGTCTTGCACAGTCCAGTCCTGCTAGATTTCTGTGTGTCACTGTTTGCCTGCTTTTGAGCCTGTCACTGTCTGCCTGCTCACTTCCTCTACTGGTCATACTGTATTTCTGCCAGCCTGTTCTTTCTGCAAGCATGTTCTTTCTACATGCCTGCTCCCCTGCCTCTTCTGCCTCCCCCACCTCTGTCTCCTCCATCTCCTCTGCTAACTCCGCCTCCCACACCACCTGTCTCCTCCATCTTCTCTGCTAACTCCGCCTCCCCCATCACCTCTGTCTCCTCCATCTCCTCTGCTAACTCCGCCTCCCCCACCACCTCTGTCTCCTCCATCTCCTCTGCTAACTCCGCCTCCCCCATCACCTCTGTCTCCTCCATCTCCTCTGCTAACTCCGCCTCCCCCACCTCCTCTGTCTCCTCCATCTCCTCTGATAACTCCACCTCCTTACCTCCTCTGTCTCCTCCATCTCCTCTGCTAACTCTGCCTCCCCCACCTCCTCTGTCTCCTCCATCTCCTCTAACTCCGCCTCCCCCACCTCCTCTGTCTCCTCCATCTCTTCTACTAACTCTGCCCTCCCCTGCCTCCCCTGCCTCCCCTGGCACCCATCCTTCCTCTGCCTCCTCGGCCGGCCTGCATGCGGCATGTTATGAAAGGTTGCTGCAGTGCATGTAGAAGCTGACTAAGAGCCAAGTCTCCTGTACTAACCTGCTCAGTACAGAAGTACCCAGACTGAGCACAAGAACATGAACAGCTCCCAGGGTTCTACTCTGTGAATTCCAGTAAATATTTAGAGCTCAGAACAACCATGTTACATTTCAGTGCTTGTATTGGCCATTCATCCTCTACTAGGAATGAGAGGAGCTGTTACCTGGTCAGAAATCTCTAGAATACTTCAACACAATCTCCCCAACTCCCAAGGTTCGGTATGTGTTCTCACAGCTTTACAGCAGGATAAGTGATGAGTTCAGCAAGTAGAGGTGTAAGAGAGGTCACGACCAGAGGTCAGAACACACACACACACACACACAAATCTAATCACCTGGGTCTTCATAGGTCATATTACCTAAACCATTACCCTAATTTATCCAATCCCTGTGTCCCAGATGAGGGAAGAGGAGGAGTCTCACATATCTCTACCGAGACCTGTGATGCCCATTAGACAGACAATGAGGTAGATTGATGTAAAGGGGGTTTGAATGCAAGAAGGCTTTGGGAAGTCTAGACAGAGATATTCATATGAGGAAATATGAAGAGGGATCATTTTAATGTATGATAAAACAAATTCACTTCTTGGCTGAGAGAACCCTTGTTTTGTTAGCATACAGCAATTCATCTTTGTCTGCAAATGTGCAACCAAGCATCACTAAAGGAATACATTCTTTGGTCACTGTGCACCATTCAGTCTTCATAATGAGTTTATCTTGGGAAGAAACACAGCCACAATACACACACATACATTCAGCTGGTCTAAATGTCCTATCAGAGAAACACACAGCCAACACACACACACAGATATGTGATTCTCTATCCTGTCCTCTCCTCCAACAAACCCTAACTCCTCCTCCATATAAACAAGTGATCATTGTTATACACAGACACACAGATCCACACAGACACACAAAAATGCACACACGCATACACACACACACCAAACTACATTTCCATGCTTCCATTGAGATGTTGAGAGAGTTTAGAGAGTGTGGAACTGTAGCCTATTGTGTAGGGAGCAGCCACACCAAGTACAGTAGACACACACAAACACACACAGACACACAGACAGTACACGCACTAGCACCACATTGATGCAGACACTGGCTGGTCTCAGAAGAGACTGCGTGACACAAACAAAACTCATCGCAAATCTCTCCATTTAAAACGGGCAAAATAGCACGCATTCAGCTTTGGTAACAGCAGGGGAGGGAGGTGCACATATGTCTGCGTGAATGCACGTGAGACTAAACTGGCTCAATGCAGTCCAGAAATGTAGCTTGTGAAAATGGAAGAAGCCTTTTAAACATGCAAACAGGAGATCCTCTAGCCCATTACACCACATATTCCATCAAGTTACTCAGACGACCCTGATAGAGATCTGCTACCAGCCATCCACCATCTAACACTAAGCAATCCCCTGCTCTCTCGCCCCTCTCTCTCTCCCCTCAGGTGTCTCCCTCACACCTGAGCTCTTTAAGTTCAGCCCACGTGGGTGAAGAGCGAACGGAACGACAGGATCATTCTCCTGATGTTGTGATTGAGGGCTGGAGTGCTCCAGCTGGTGCATGATGGGGGATTAACGCCAGACTCCAACTTCTCAGCGTCCTCTCTCTTTTCGTCTCCACTTTCGAAATCATCATCCCACCGTCTGTCACCCAATCATCCCAATACCACAGACCTCCCGCTGCTACATGCAAACACACACGGACACACAGTGTATGCTGTGCTCTTATATACACTGGACTTGTGCACGTGCACACAAGACGTTTGGCTCTGCAGGAGCCGGCAGGGAAAGCCCAGATTTACTGTAAAAACCTACCCAACTCCATCTGATGGGGCCACATCTCTGGACCAACCTGTGCTGGTTTCTACAAGCCATCTTAAAACGACTCTACTAATAAACCGATTTCTCACTCTTTTTAAATGTCTTTTTCACCTCAGTAACTTGTAGTACAAGACTGGATTGGGACATGTTGAGATGGAACATATGTGGAGTGACTAGATCAATTTGAAAAGGTATTGACTATCATGTTACTCTCATCGGTCACTAGCGGCAGACTGTTTTTATCAACCGTATGTTCCAACTGCCTGTTCAGCATTCACAATGCTGCATTGGTTGGTTATTGAGTAAAAGAATCCTTTTATCTGACCATCTTACTCTCTCTTGAAGCCAAACCGTTGCTTTCACTGTCTCAGGGCCGCTCTGTACTAGTCCTGAGTTTCCCTGCAGACCTTTGTCCTCTGAAGTGGTCTTGTGTTACTGTGTCATATACAGCAATACCAACATGATATTACCGCTGATCTTTGGACCCTCATAAACGCTACTCTTGTATTACTGTAGTAGTCGGTATGTTTCATCCTAGACTACTGAATGCATGGATTGCGCCCACATTAATACTGAGTCCTTCTCTGTCTTAGTTTCTTAGACTATTTCACCTAGCAACCAGTGTGTTAATCTATGTACAACCCAAACATTGATTTGTGCACCCAGTAACTCTCTAAACCAAAGTGCCAATGGTGCCGTTGTACTTCAGTCAGTCTAGACGCACAATATGCAGGCTTCAACAGTGAACCAAGCCGCAACATAATACAATGTAACATGAAGCAACATGACACTATGTACTGCAACACAGACATGGAACAGAACATGAAAATACATTGCCTCTTTCTCTCTGATTTCTAATTCCAATCCACAGCAGTCGTACGATATATTTGCTAATCAGAAGCTATCCTCTGGTCTATTTCAGCAGATAGTTGAATTCCTCAGGCTTAGAGTTCATATGTAGTGTTTAGCGTGCGTGAGTGTGTGTGTAGGTGTGTGTGTGCGTGAGTGTGTAGGTGTGCGTGTAGGTGTGCGTGTGTGCGCATGTATGCGTGCGTGAGTGTGTGAGCGAATGAAAGGAGCAGAGAGCCATGATGAGGGTGAAAGTCCAGTGGTGGTTTAATCTAGCTCTGTAGATGAGGGATGACAGCCTCACTCTTTACATCTCATTTTTGATTCGATAACAGTTTATGTTCTGAAAAGCCACTGTTTCTTTAAATGTGTGGGCAGACTCCTTGACTCTTGGCAGGCAGGTTTATACAGCAACATAAACTGTGGGCTTCCACTGGTCTTAGTATTGTTAGTGCTCCAGATAATCGCTCTGTGGTCTAACACAAGGTGTGAGGGTGGGCCTGGGATGAGCCTGTGATGCATTGCACAACAGGGTTGCCAATTGGGATTTACCAGGAAGTGTCGACTTCATTTTGAGGAGAGAAAGACAAGGAGCTAAAAGGTTAACTATATATAACTATATATATAACTATGTATATATATCTGTGACATTTTAAATAAACGAGAAACCCCAAACAAACTGACTGTGGCTTTGTCTGTGCGGGGTGTGTTATGTGTTAATATTCCAATGTTTGTTTTTTGACATGGCGGCCGGTAGGCCTGACAGGAACCATGATGACACAGCGTTTCTCTGTGTCTCCTGCATGATAGGCACCCGCTCTGGTTACTGCTGACAGAACGCTGTGTCGCCTCCCCTCTGCTCTCAGGAGGCCGTCTCACAGCATTGAGAGGCAGGTTCAGGCGCAGGCTCACACACACTCATCCACAAAAAGGTGCACACGCAAGCTGCAAGGACACAAACACGTATGCAGGCAAGCTAACACACAAATCCGGGTAGACGTACACCCAAGCTCACACACAAAGACACAAACACTGGCACAATTGTACCTAGTCAGAGCACTCGGTCAGACAGTTCTCCGTCAGAGTTGGAGCGATGGAACCTGTATTTACCTCCACTGTGTGGACACTCAGCTAAATCAACTAGCCTTTGCAGAGTCCCTAAATTTGTGTGTCCGTGCGTATAAGTGTGTGTGTATGAGACAGAGAGAGAGGGATAAAGACAGAGAGAGAAAGAGAGAGAGAGAGAGAGAGAGAGAGAGAGAGAGAGAGAGAGAATAAAGAAAGTAAATATGTCAACTGTTTGCTCTGTTGGTTCTCCCCCAGGAATTCTGTCATTTGTGTTGCTATGTAAATTGTAGCCGTTTGTAAATTCCAGGGTTGACCATGAAACCAGGTTAAATCTGTCAGGTTCAAAAGCCAAACAAAATCCACTGCGATTCCCCTGACTCAAACATTTCTCTGCTCATTTACATGGCTACAACCTACCATCTCAGATACGATTACACTTCTTTGCACAGCGCTTTTCCAAACAAAGTATAGCTATTAGTAACAAAGAGAACGACAAGGGAGTTATATAAGAGGAGGATGAAGAGCGAAAAAGGAAGTTGAGAGGAAAGAGGGTGAGAAGTGAGGAAGGATGGTGTGAAGATCGGGGCCAGAGATGAGGAAGGAGAAGGATGAGGTCAGATGAGACCGCAAACATTGCTTTCAGAGGAGACAAAGATGGTTTCTGACAGGGAGGGCTAGCCATCAAAACACACCAGAGGTCTCTGGTGTGACACGACCACCACACGGGCAAACAAGCAAACACAACACACCGATGTCCAGCCTTCATTTCCCCTCACTGATCCTATGGTGTCACTTAAAATCCATCTTCCTATTCTCACCTTTGCTGAAATAGTCTGTCCGCCAAGAGGGTGAGCAGTACTGCCCTGAGGCCGTGAAGAGACAATGGAAGAGCATGAGACTGTTTAACAGATTCACTATGAATGACAATGAAACCGACTGAAAATAGACTGCGTGAATGTCAGGCTTGAACTATAAGCACTGCTCTGTGACAGGTCATGAAATATAGATGTTAGCACTGTAGGTCTTCTCCATAGCTCCTTCAATGAGCATCAACAGTGTTCTGGCCATCCAAACTGGCAGCAATGAAAATGAACGGATCTGTGCATTCCAGTCTCTACCGGTAGGGTAGCTCCAGATGTCGTAGAGGGGGGTTAGGAATCGGAAGCATGGTCTTGCAAAGAATTAGTCCTACTGCACCTACTGCATGACTTGCCAGCCCATGAGCTTCTCTCAGATCTAGGAGCATCTGTGCTAGATGAGGCATCAGGTTCAATCCTCCTGGATCCACAACAGGACCATAGGTTCCTCTGTCTCTAACCCAGGAGAAAATAAGGAAACATCAAGAATCACTTTGCCAACATGTACCCGGGGCATCTGCTCAGATCGTTAGAGAGATGTGCGTTGGATGTCCCAGGGATTTGCTGGTGGTTGTCTGAGAGATTGAGGGAGTCCTCATGGCAACCCAGGCTGCTGTTCTGTCCCAGCACTTCTGGGTGCATGGATGTAATCTGGGTAGGATTGCACATAATCCCACTAGCCTGTCTATAGGACACTGAGACATCATGTCATGTATGGTATGCATTAACCCATTTCTAATCCAGAGGGGGCCTTGCCACTCTGTCTGTCTGTCTGTCTGTCTGTCTGTCTGTCTGCCTGCCTGCCTGCCTGCCTGTTTCATTATTCATCTTTGTGTGACAGTAGTCTCGAGGGGGCTATATTCCCAACCAAACAAGTATGGCTACAGAGAGAAGAGAAAGTAGCACCTGCCGGATAAAAGCGGACAGTTCTCAGGCCACAGTTCATATTGCTGTTCCATGCCTGTACAACACAATGCATGCATAGTAAAACTGCAGTCGGCAGAGATAGGGGGAGAGGGGTGCTCATTGATAGAGAAGAACAATGTGTCCTAAACCATAGAACGGCAATGAGAGGGAGGCCACATCAATGCATATTCGCCACCGTCTTTGCAGGCAAGGAACCGTGTTCAAATTAAGCACGGGCCAAACGCCAAATCTCGTAACAATCTCATAAACATGGAGGCGGTAAAACACACTGGTTTTATGAATCGCTGATCTATGACACGTTTGTTTGACCCAGGCCATCAGTTCTGCTGCATCCACCTGGCCGCCGGTTCCTCCGATGGCATCCCCAATCCAACGCAAAATGCGGCACCATAACAAAGACAATTCACTGCATTGGTCGTAGTGAGAGCTCTAGCGGTCCCCTACACGCCCACTGTGAATATGTAAACATCAGTGTCTACAGAGAATGTGACAACAATAACGTTATCATCGCTGCGTGGGGCTATATCCGTTTTCTACGCATAGTGTTACTATCGTTGCGTGATTCAACGTTTGAATCATTTCATTAATAATTTCTCGGCTACTGTTTCAGAGACACAGGCATAGCCAACATAGAAAACACAATGGGTATTTGCCACCTTTAAAATAGTTTAGCCTGATGATTCGGAGAAGCCCTAAATACTCACATTTTATATTTCACTCACCTTTTTTCTGTCTCTTTTTAGATCAGTTTGTACAGTAGGTTGTCGTTGATGTCTCTGCTCGACTGTGCTCCACCTTCTCGTACAGTGCGCTTCGCCGACCGCAGACGGATACCCCGCCCCTTCGCCACGCTCGGATTCTGTGATTTTGACGCAGAGACTACATTGCACTGTGCACAGCCAAAACGTAGCGAGCGCCACACAGATTCCATTCTACATTCGGAAATGAATGATAAATGTATTGTTTGTGGTTGTGTACATCTGGAGAAGAACATAAATGTGATAGAATGCCTGTCGGGACGGTCGAAATGTGGCGCAAGTTGCCAAAAAGAGACATACCTTTTCCTTTTTGTTCTCCTTCTGTGTCCACTGCGGTCTGTGTCTCGGCCATGCAGGCCATGCAAATCCCCACAGTTGTGGCAGCTGGAGGTACACACGCTCAGTGAGAATACAGTTTCTCTTATTAGGTCTTCGCTCAGTTATCTCCAGATAACACAATATTTTGTATTTTATAACGCGGTGAAAGTATTCGGGTAGCGGTGTTCTGTGAATTATAAATGTAGGGGGTTTAGCAAGGAAGTTTATATCGTGCGCTTTGTTGCACATTTTTATGCAGAAAGCGTGGAAGTGATGGGTAGCTGCAAGAGAGACCTGTGGCTCAGTAGAGCTTCATGTCAAGCGACTCCCCAGTTCCCCACTAAATGCAGCTGATGCCTACTTCTCAAATAGCCTGAGACCGCCACAGTTTTTAGGTACCTTTTGACCCTCAGTTACATTATTTATCGGAACAACTGAACTTCAGATGGGTGTCCTTGACCCAGACAACACTAATTAGACACAGTAAACAAACAGTTAATGAGCTTTTAAAATGTCAAAAATCTCAAACGGGCAGAGTTCTCCCATCTGACTGCCAACCAAGCAGATTCTGTAGACGCTCTATGTAGAGCTTTCTATAGGATTAGAACAGATTACGGGTCTCATTTGATTTGGTGAGTGTTTAATCCTTGACATACCAAACTCAGAGTGGGTCCATGCAGTGCAAAACCGAATGCTGCTGGTCTCTTCTCTGTCCGGGAACACAGAGCCCTGAATCTTAGTCCAATCTATTCTACTGTACATCTACAACACATGGCTCAGACGTTTACAGTCCTTTTTTATTATACTAGCTCTGATCTTTCCTCACTACTAACATTCATCTATGTTTCTCCATGCATCTCAGAGTACTCTTCACAACATAGATCAAAGTGACATAATTAAAGGATCATTTACGTAGACATCATCCTTAACTTTATTCATTAACTGTACATTTTTTATGTAGATAAACAAGTCTCTTATCTATACTGTATTTATACACATCTCAATGAAACACGATACCAGCATCTGTTAAAAATCTATAACACAGTTATCTACATCATAGGTAATACTCTCCATGGCAGTCTATACATTTTATTCACTGTAATAAATGCAGGGAACCCAACATAAATGTATGTAACACAAACAGAAAGGTTGGTTCTACACTTGTAGATGATAATAATGATATGTTTCATGTCATTTAACATACAACACATTAAAAACAATTTCACAATGAAGATAAAAGAGCATCTTACAAACAGTGGTCATACATACAGTACAGGTTTTTCCCTACGTTTTGTAAACATTGCTATTTTCAGTGTTTCAGAGTTGGAACACAATATATGCAATAAAAGTATAAGACTCTAGAGTTATCTCTACAGTTGTATGCCAACTTGATGTGCTTATCTAAAACATTTTTCTTCAGCAAAGTGAGAGCATGTGTGTGTGTGTGTGTGTGTGTGTGAGAGAGAGAGAGAGAGAGAGAGAGAGAGAGAGAGAGAGAGAGAGAGAAGAGAGACAGAATTAGGAGGAGAGAATATGAGTCTTGTATAAAGGATATTGCTGTGAGGTTGTGCTCCTCCTCAGAGAGATTATATCATCTGTCTCTGTCCTCTTCTGGTCTGCATGATTATGTCATCATTCTGCGAGTCTCCCGCCTTTTGTCTCATTGTCTCATTCAACATTAAAGTTGAAGAGGCCATTGGAGGAGAGGAATAGAAAAAAGTGTGTGTGTGCCACACAGACAGTGCACTTAGTTTGGTACGGTTCATCAGTATGATAGGTCATTCGAATCTGTAATGGTTACATTTGGTCTTCTAATTCGGCTTCCATTTTCTTTTTCAATTAGAATATTTTAGTTATTGTTATTGTGAAGACACAGTGCTACTCTAAAGTACTAGAGGTTTTCACTGTGTAACAGCAGTGATAGTACAATGCATGCCATGTTAGGCCAGCTAACATTCCAGTTGACCCAACAACAACAAGGACACAATGACAGGAGTTACAAGTAAACAACAACAACATTATCTCCATGACAACACTGCATATGGTTGTCCACTACATACACGTACATACACAAAGTTGTACATACACTGATACAGACTACCCCTTTGTGGAGCAGTGTGAGCAGTCAATAAAGGGATGTCTTGTCAAATGTTATAGGTCTTAATTGTCTGTGTTTCTGTTCCCACCAGTACTGCTGAGGAGTCAGACTGAAAAAATATCCTGCAGTTTGACCAGTCAACTCCCAGGATCAGATCTGAACCGTGGGGTTGCTCCAGGGGTCTCCCAGGTAACAGGGTCCCCTGGCAGTGAGAGACGGCGCTGGCTCTCCGAGGACTCTGATTGGACTAGTCCCGACCCTCCCCAGAGGAGCACCTCTGTTGAGTTCCCATAATTGGTCAAAGAGAAGGATCCATCCTGTATTTTGTTGGCAGAACTCAGGGGATTCTGCCCTGATTGGCTGTGGGTGGTAGGGAGGATGTTCTGAGTTGGGCAGTCCAGGGCAGGGATTGGCTGGAAGAGGTGTAACTCAACTGGATTGAGTAGAGACTCAGAGGACCTGGTCTTCTCTGGCTTGACCTGGACCTGGGGAACAGGACACACCAGTACCATTACAAAGCTGCCTCTTAGGCTGCAAACATTGATACCTGCACAAACCAACCAGACAAGGATCAACCAGGCTTCTATCCAGGTTGCTTTACTGTAGTACTCAAGTCCTTCACTGTACCTTCAGATCAACCATTTAAGGAACCTTTTTTTGACTAAATATCATAGGTCGGGCACCTTGTTTGATGCAAGATTATATGTGGAATCAAAAGAGGTGGTTAATAGGTTCTCACACAAAGACAAGAACATTTGTTCTTGAAGATGAGCAGTTCAGCATAACTCCATCATAACATTGTTGTTTCTATGGATACCCCACTGCCCAGATGCTGGTCTCTATGGATACAGTCCAGTTAACTCCCTAACCAGCTGATGACCCAGTTCCCCGGACCCCCTACCCTCAAAACCCCAGCAGGGATACAGCTTAGCGGATTGTCAAAAAACACTAATGCAAACCTTGTCTCTTCTTAAACCACGGTTTTACACAGAGATAAAGCTAAAACTGGGTATGAGGTCAGATTCTGCAGGCTGACTGACACTTTGACCTAAATATCAATATAAACTCTATAGTGAGTTCTCATATTATGACATGGCAATGTACAGCACAAATATGGCTGATTTTATGCAGATACAAGGTAGTTTTTTTTCTCCAAAAAGGTCCTTTGTTTGGTTGGCCACCGAGTGCATTACTATGTCCCCTTGAATTACTGAGCTTTGGTTTTGGGTTTGAACCAAGATTGACAAAGCTAAATAAATCCCCCATATTAAAGACTAACGTCTCCAAACTAAAGTCTACCATATTGAGAGCTTGTCCCATAGACTGTGATTTTGTGTCAAATAGGGTTCAAATCCATCTCCAGACAAATCACTGCACACTCTTTGAATAGCGAGCTAAAGCCATCTATGACTCTATATGTTGTAATGTGCGCTGCTTACCTTTGAGAGAGAGACAAGACCGTCTGCTTCCTGAAGGTGGACATGATGTACCTGCCTGTCTGTCGAACAGGGGCTGGATTTGGGGATGAGGGAGTACTGGGTGGGTGTGAGAATGGGGGACAGGTTCAGAGGGGAAGGGGGTGACTCTGGAAGGAGTGAGGCCTCAGTACTGTGGCTGGGAGTGAGGACGGCTGGAGAAGCCTGAGTGGGAGAGTGGGGGAGAGAGGCAGGGGGGGACTGGTGGGGGGGGAAGGTCACAGTGCTGTAGGATGGGGGCACCTGGACCATCTGTCTCTGCAGAAGTTGCATGATGGCCCCCATGTCTGTGGACATCCGGGATTCCAGCCTAAAGAAATAAGCAAGGACAGGCGCTGGCTCAGTCTAAACGTGGACATCGGTAGAACTTCAATCCCTCTAAACTGATGTCCTGAACCCCTCACACTGCCAGTTTAAGATCTATTGTAACTAGGAACTTGAAATTAAATGTGATTGAAATCTTCAATTAATTATTTAATTATATTATTTAATTTATTATTTAATTATTTAATTTAATTATTCAATTCGAAAACATCTGGAATTACAATAAAAAACTCCCAAGATTAAACTGTAGGTCCCTCACACATTCAGAAGCTGTGGGGACTTAACTTTCAACATTTTCAACTCCAAATGTAGGACTGTAGTTAATCAACAGTCAACCGAGAATGTTCTGTCAACAGCAGGCCAGTGACTTGTCATACCTCACCAAGGAATAAGGCTAAACATTCAATGAACATTAATATTAACTGAACATCAACTGAGTGTGAACCAAACGTCACTCCACCTGTGCAGCTGCCTCTGTAGTAGGTCCAGTCTGTTCTCCAGCTCACTACGTTGCCGTCGTTTCATGGTGGGCAGGGGTGGGGGAGTGGGTGGTGGGTAAGGAGGGTGAGGAGAGGGTGAGGGCAAGCTGTTGTAGCTGGGGACTTGCTGATACTGTTGCTGCTCCCTGTTTTCCCCCCATAAGCTGAAGATGTTGGAGACCCCTGAGAAAGCTTCTAGAGGGGACAAAGGGAGTGGACAGAGAGGGGGAGCGAGACAGAGAGACAGCAAAGACTTGTTTTGTGCAGTTATCAGTGTGAGTATCATATGACCATGGGACCCTCCAGGTGTCTCACTGCGTTTGCACTTGTACCTGAGAGGGAGTTACAGGTGGTGGCCTGGTCTGCCTGCATGTGGCTGCTGATGTGAAGCATGGTGGTGCGGCTGATAGGGAGACCAGCCAATGAGGCGGGGTGGGTGGGATCAGTCAACACTGACTCCTCCTCTTCATCCTCACTGGAGTGGGAGGGACAGTCTGGGGAGTTCCTACGTCCCTCAGACTCTATGTTGCACACATTGCCTTGGTTTTTACAGATTCTCCCCCTGGCTTGGTGTTCTTCTCTCTCGGATGGATTGCTCTCTCCTCGCTCTAGGTTAACTAGGGCAGCCCACAGCATACTAGTCATTCATAACATACTAATTTATATTGACAAAACACAACATTTAAAAGTGTCTTACTTGTGTAAGTCATGAATGGAATAAACAAAATAATTTCACCTCACGAATATATGTCAAATGTTAATAAATAAATAAAAAAGTCATACCTCTTTCGGATTTCTGTTGGAGGGAGAGTTTATGTTTGTGGAGGCGTCCAGTGTAGCCCCCCTGGTCTGAGTCCTCGCTGCCCACGGTGTCGGCAAATAGGTTGTTCTAAACAAGAGTAGAAAGTACGGGAGGTAAAACCCTGTACAGGCTGACTGCAGATGTGTGTGCTTGTTTATGTATATGTATTCATATGTATGCATATCTCCTGTGGCTGCATGTGTGCATGTCTGTCAGAGATCACCCCGGAGATCTTTCTCCACTCACGTCTCGTAGGTTGAAGGTGATCTCCAGGTTTCCCCAGAAGTAGTCTGAGAACTCAGGGTACATGTCCAGCACCTCCAGCATGTCCTCACGGTGGATCTTATGGAGGTCACAGTAGGTCAAGGCCCTGACGTCCGAGCTTGACTTCCCAGGACGTCCGTACAGGTTAATGGGCTCACCAAATATGTCATTCTTACCTGCAGGGGACATAAGAGGTCTAGTGAGGGCCAATTAAGGACAGGGGAGGCAAGACACAAGACTGAATACTGTGATCTGCAGATCCACAGGAGATGCTAGTCTTTGAAAATGAAAAAACGTTGTGACACAAAATGTCCACTAGAGAGGGCTGTTGCGCTGCTGCTTTAGTAGTGGGATCACATCACTGAGCCAACCACACAACAAAGGCTATGAATAGAAGAAACATGACAAAAGTTGTAAAGAATTCATGATGCAAGCAGCCATTAGAATGAGACATCATAAGATGAGACGAGTTGCTCTGAGATTTAAAAAAAAGTATTTCACATAGTAATATAGTTTACAAGGCAACTTGAACATAAATGTGTCTTAAATAAATGTGTAATATGTCATCTGTGCTGCTTTCTCTTACCCCTACAGTATGTTACTTGTGTAAATGAGTACGCTTCATATAGTACATGACCTCTGTTTAGCCCTACCCAGGATGGCGACCACCACGTCTCCTCGAAGGATCTCAATGGAGCCTCGTGAGATGAAGTAGAGGGCCGAGATGACATCGCCGGCGTGGACCAGCGTGTCTCCGGGTGGAGCGTGGGTGGTTTTGAAGCGCATGGCGAGGGCTCTCAGGCAGCCCTTGGTGGAGCCCTTGAAGGCCTTGCAGTTCTGCAGCAGAGTCCTGTTGAGGTGAAGGCAGATGTCAGCCTGCAGACACTCCGGAAAGCCCTTCAGAACCTGGGAGAAGGAGGGAGGACAGTCAGCGTCAGGGTGGCTGGGTGTGCGCGTGGATGTTTGCGTGTGATCAGGTGGGTGATTTCAAAGCAACAAGTATTGACCAGTGGTGGTCAAACAGAGACACACCCTCACTACCCAGGCCAGCTTTAGTCTGGGCTGTCTCAGCAGAAGAACCTCGCTCCAACCCACATCCCCCCACACTCACTGCGTTCATGTCGATGCCGTTGGTGTAGGACCAGGCGTGCTGGAAGTACTCCTCCAGCCGCTGCCTGAGCGGGTTGGGGATCTGGTGGAAGCGGATGAATTCTCGAACCCGCAGCATCTGGGTGTGGTAGCGTGCCGTGCCCGAGTATAGACGCTGGATGATGGCTGACACATTGCCGAAGATGCTGGCGTACATGAGGGCTGGGGAGGAGAAGGGCTTAGTAACTGCATGTGTATTGATTTGTGAGTACATGCGACAGGGAATTGTGTGAATGGAACTTACAGCCTATGAGCATGACGCAGATGGAGAAGATTTTTTCAGAGTTGGTGTTGGGGGAGATATTTCCAAAGCCAACGCTGGTCAGACTGCTGAAGGTGAAGTAGAGGGCTGTGACGTACTTATCCCTGATGGTTGGCCCAGAGCCTGGGATGGACTCATTATATGGCCTACCCAGCTGATCTCCTAACGAATCCAGCCAGCCGATCCGGGCCGCGCCTGACCGCTCCACGTTGCCGATGGCGTACCAAATACAGGCCAACCAATGAGCTATGAGAGCAAAGGTGCACATGAGCAGGAAGAGGACGGCAGCGCCATACTCTGAATAACGGTCGAGCTTCCTGGCTACACGGACCAATCGGAGCAGTCGAGCGGTCTTCAGCAGGCCAATGAGAGTGGTAGTCTGGAAGGGACAGGGGACAGTAGACAAAAAGTTGACAGACAGTTGTTAATGTAAAAATGCATCAAGTTAAGCTGTTGCTCTATCATGATTCCCGTCGCCCTTCTGTTCCTCCTCCTCTCCTCCTCTTCCCACCTCTTCTCCGGAACGATAGATGAGCAGATCAAAGGGGATGGCAGCCACCATGTCTATGAGGAACCAGCCCTTGAAGTAGTGGACAGCGATGCGTGATGACTGGCTCACAACCTCGTCGTTGGAGTTCACGTAGGTTGTCCTGAAGTTGATGATGATGTCGACGATGAACATAATGTCCACAATCAGGTCGACCACATTGAGCGGGGAGCAGGAGTAACCACAGCTCTGCATGGCTGCCTCCTCCTGGTCGCTGAGGAGGAAGGCGGCGGAGTAGGGCGTGAAGATGGCGGTGTAGATGACCAGCAGCAGGATGAGCCAGTCCCACACCGCCTTAAAGGGGCTGTAGTGGAGGATGGTCCACTTCTGGATACGAGGGGTCTGGAGTTTGTACTCTGGGAGCACGTCTGCACCCAGAGACAAAACCTGTAGGAGAAATGGGGGGGGGGGGGACAGAACGGAGAGGTGAGTAAAGGTGAGGAGATGAGAGGTGAAGAGAGGTGAGGAGAGATAAGGAGAGGAGAGATGAGGAGAGGAGAGATGGTGAGAGGTGAAGAGAGGCGAGGAGAGATGAGGAGAGGTGAGGAGAGGCGAGGAGAGGTGAGGAGAGGCGAGGGGAGATAAGGAGAGGAGAGATAAGGAGAGGAGCGGACTAAAGAGAACACCTTTTGACAAAGTATGTGACATATCTTGCGTCCTTTTTCCTGACTTTTTTCAATTTATAAAAATAGAAAGAGAGAATATAATTTCTCACCCCTGAAAACACTTTGAAAATTTGCATAGTAATTATAACAGAGTCACCAACCATATGATTCACTGCAGAGCTTTAGTTTATAATGAAGTTGATGAATGAATGGTTTAAACAGCTGTTCTGTAGCCAGGTCACAGTTCTGGATAATTTGCAATAAACAATTCCATCCAAACTTCCAAGCATCAAGTTTTCTGCAGCCATTCACCACTGCATGGTCAAACCAGACACAAAGTGTAACAACTGACTAAAACTAATTAACTAAACTAACTAATTAATCAGCAGTACAGCTCACAAGCAGAACTTCAATTGGTAAATGATAAAAAAAATTCTTATCTTGGGGAAAAACATGGAGAGAAAGAAAGAATAATAGCAACTCCAATGAAAATGGAGAGAAATAGAGACAGTGTTGTCAGGAGAACAGGGGATTGAATGTGGAGAAGAGAAAGAGGATTGGAGGAGACAAAGACAAAAAGTGAAAGGCGAATGAAACAGATTTAAAGGAGAATGAATTATGTCCAAGCCGTTCCTATTGGTTAAGGTCCAGTGCAGAGTTGCTGTAGGGATGTGTTTCATCAAGATTGATATCCTGTCTGCAGAGGAGGCAAGCTGGAGACCACATCTCTCTCTCTCACACACACACACACACACGCTCACTCCCACACACACACACACACACACACACACACACACACACACACACACACACTCACTCCCACACACACACATACACACACATACACACACACACTCACACATTCACACACGCACACACTCACACAGACACATATTCACAAACCACACCCCCTGCCTAGACACACCATTAACAAGCATGCGCATCCACACGTGCTTGCACAATTGCAGTTATACACACACTCCTAGCAACCTTGTGTGTATGATTGATTACAGAAACTTCACACATCACACAAAAAGTAAACAAGACTGCCAAAATGGAAAATATGCAGTACAATATCAAATTCTCTTTATCATATGCAAATATCTTGATTGTTGGAAACCTACAGCTAAGTTTCCACAATGGATTTTCCATGCCTCTTCTGCAGAAGCACATCAAATCACATAGCCAGCAATACCCAGCCTGGTTCCTGTCTTCTGTTGTGATGTCATTAGCAGGTTCAGACTGTTCCAAGTTGCAGCACTACACAGTGTTCTGGAAAGTCTTGCACCCACACAACAAACAGTGACTGAGTGTCAGGTACTGATGTGTCAGGGTGAGACACCTGCCAGTTCTCATCATGTCAGGAAAACAACTGGAGTTGAAACACTATTTAGACTCATTTCAACTTGATTGCTTCTGTCCAGCGCACAGCAACCTATAAACATATCCCCAAAAATGCAACTAAACTCACCTGGCTTGCACTCAAGACAGACTATAACAAACGCTAACATTTGGATCAAAAGCATGCACTGTTGTTGTGTTCATACTCAAAGATGCAGAAATACACTTGATTGTCTTAGACTTGGCTAATTGAATATTGCTCCTGTTTACTGCCCACCAGAAAGAGAGCTAATTTATCAGAGGACCTACATCTGGAACAGGCTATGAAAAAGACAGGATGATCCTCCAAGCATGACAGGAAACTAAAAGCTATTGCCCACATAGCAAAATGCAACATTGACTTAAGGATAGAAAAACCCCACAGGAATATTTTGAAAGTTCTGTCGCATATTGTATATATTTATTATAAAATATTTTTGATATGAATTGTATGTCCTTAAGTGGAGATATAAACAGTTTGTATTAACAACAAAAAACTGAAAGACTTTCCAGGTTCTCCAGGGAGGAATGAGGGATTATTTGATAGAGGGAAAAGACCAAGAATGAGAGAGCAAGGGAGAGAAAGAAAGAAAGATTGAGAGAGAGTAGCCAGCCAATTGAAAATTATTTTAGTTAGCTGTTTATTGGAGCAGAAACTATATTTCCCTGGGCTTCATCTGTCTGAAGAATCTACCTTCTAAGGCCACACAACTGGAGTTAGATATAACAGACAGCTCCACTTTGACCACACAGACAGACAGACAGACAGGCAGGCAGGCAGGCAGGCAGGCAGGCAGGCAGGCAGGCAGGCAGGCAGGCAGGCAGGCAGGCAGGCAGGCAGACACTTCTGTTCTGATCACAAAGGAAACCGAACCCTGGGCCTACACCCTTAATCTAGAGTGCTAACAAAAAACATTTTACTATAATTACTCAGCTTTTTTATTTAAAAAATAGACACAACAAAAAGCTAGTCTGTAACCACTCAATCAGACATAGCATAGTAGACTGGGATGGTTCAGTTGGACTCACTGGAGCAGACACGTCCACAACCACTGATCTCGTCCATTTCTCTATTCTGTCGTTGGTCTAGAGAACTCACTAAAACGATAGACCCATCAACTCTGTTTTGTTTATTGTTGTTGTAGTTGTAGTGTTTGTGCAGCTGTAGTGTTTGTGCTAAGCATCAGTGTTTTTGTTCCCTAATGGCTGTTTATTAGCATGCTAGCTCAGAACAGCTGTTCAGTTTTATCCTTTTGGCAGTTGGACAGACATTGACAAACCCACAAAGGTTTGACTTCTTGGTCGGTCAGCTGAGAGGATTACTAATAACAAACCATGGGATCATCCTCATCATCATCATCACTTTAATCATCATCATTATCGTAATCCTCCAACTCCTCTTCAGCAGCATTACCAGGCAGCCTTTAACCAGCTACATCTAGAGGAAGTGTTAGAGTGGGCCCACACTAACCTATGTGAACTAAGCGTGTGATCAGTCATCCAGTACTCCTCCATCATCATCCCCGTCCAGTTGTCATCACCCTCTCGGTGATTGATTGGCTTAGAAGACCACTGCGAGCACCCAATCAGATTCCTGTCACAGCCAGACATAATGAATCACACCCAGCCTAGAGACAGAAGTGTTGAGTTTTCTTCCCAGACCAGATCCATCCCATATCATCAGCATTCCAGATTCATTCTGTTCCAGGTCACTTGAGGATCCCTTACCCCTTGGTCAGTCAAGGGAGACCTTCATCAAACCCACCCAATAAACAGAAAAGACCTCAACCACAGGTGAGGAAAAATGCCCTTTAAGGAACTAAAAAAGCCTAAGAGCTTCGTGTATCAGACGTGACACCTTTAAGTGTACAAAAGAGGGCAGCAGAGTGCCCTGTGGAAATCCTCAACTCGGCAGCCAATGACAGTTGTGCGTGCACAGGACATGATTGATTTTCTCCAGCTGATACACCCAAACCTCCTCTATCATCCCCATGTGTTTGCTCTGTTCCTTGTGTCCTTCTGTGGTAGGAACTCCAGTTCTCACCCCGCTAGTCAAGCACTAGCTCCTCAGATTTCCATAGCCCCAGGCTGTGCATGGAAACACCAAGGGAAAGCCTGCCTCTCCAGCTGGTAATGAGTCACATGATGCTGGTGCTCCTGCCGTCTGCTATGTCATCCAGCTGGCAGAGGGGCCACCTTGCCAGGGGGGGTAATGTGGAGTTCTACCCCAGATAATCTACACATGAGAACCCAAGTCACCCAAGTGTCCTTTTTGTGAGGCAATACAGTTGATCTTGATGGTACTGTGGGGGTCTACCCCTTGTTTTTTCCACATGAACACCATGGAAGACTATGTAAGGTTTATGAATTACAATTTCGGGTTTTGCATGACTCAAACAAGCGTTGTCGGGTGGAAAGAATGACCTATTAGGCTGTCAGGTAAGGCATCTGGCCCCTGAGAGCAAAACAAACAGCGTTTCTTCTTCCAATCTGGGTGAAACACTCCACGGTCGGCAGTTGTTTTCAACAGGCGTTAACTGCTGGACCCGACCAGCTGGACTGATCTCTGTTAGTGTTTTCATGGATTAATGGTTTGCTGAGAATAAAACTAAACAGTAACCTGCGTCTACTCCAGAAAATTGTCATCTCTGTTTATAGCACCAGTGTCCACTTAGTGTCTAAAATCCTACACATGGAGACCTCTGAAAAGGACTCCATTACCCACCAGCCATGGCGTGGGAGCTGACTTCCCTTATGAAACTAGGTTCATTATTGGAATGTATAATGGATGATTGGAGTGGCTTCCATCCAGAACATAAATTCCAGGGCTGACAAGAGTGGTAGCTGTTATTAAATGTAACCATGTCCACAGAAACACACACAGAGAAAAACACACTCAGAAACACACTGTAAACCTGCATTACAGAACGCTACTCAGACCTTCCTCTCTTCAAGTACAAAGATCTTCCAAACCACCTTCATATTCAACAAACACAGAGACATTATTAATAAAGTCAAACAAGTCAACAGGGTGTTTTACCCCATACCAAGGGTAAAGTGTATGTGTGGCTGTGTCTCAGATGCCACTCACCTCCTGAGCTACGATGCTGGAGATACGCACGGCTCGCTTGACACGCATGTTCCTGCACTCGTTTCCTCCGGAGGACGGCCCATCCTGGGACACCATGCTACCTCTGGTGCTCACAGACATAACTGCACACTCCTCTCTCTCCTCTTCTCTGTGTCCCTCTACTCTTCTCTCCCTATCAGAACTACACACATACGGTTTAGCTCCTGTTATCACCACTCATCTCCTTGACAGACTCACATCCCCATCCCTCTTGCCAAGGAATCCCCCTTTTCTTCAGTCTTTCATACACAAATAGATTCAAACTCCCACGTTTACCTAACCCAACACTTCTCCACTGCCCCCCAGCCAGCTGCTTCCCCCTGGGCAACTTGGAGTCTTCTAGAGGTTGGGTTCAGGAAAACCAACCCTCCTCCCTCTTCTTTCGAGGGAGTCAAAAGGGAGATGTATGTTTCTGGGGTCCAGTTCACTGATGTTCTGTTGAGGTCCTGTCAGGCAGTCCAGTGTTTCTCCAACAGGAAAGCCCAGATCTTACCTTCTGGTCTGTCCTGCTGGCTGGGGTTTACCTTCCTCCTACTCCTCTCTCCTCCTCCTCTCTCCTCCCCCACTCTCCTCTTAACTCCGCCTTGTTCATGATGACCCTGCCAGTTATGTAATGTTCAGACACACTGGGAACTCTCCCAACGTTGCTTTCTCTTTCACTCTAAATTTTTCTCTCAGACTTTCTCTCCGCCAGCCTAACACTATTTCGCTCCTTCACTTGTGCTTTAGTCTGCATCTGCAAGGTTTCACCCTCTCTGTCTCTCGCTCCCCCTCCACTTTTTTTCTCGCTTCTGTGGAAGTGCTTTCCTCTCAGCATCAGCTGTAATTGCAGCTGGCTGTCTGACCCTCCTTCTTTCCTCCTCCCCCTCCTCCTCTTCCTTTTTTCTCCTTTACCACCTCCCTCCTCTCCCCCATAGGCCAGCTGCAGGACTTTCCACTATCCCCACATAAACACCAACAAGCTCTCATAAAATATCTCTCTCTATTACTTTGTCATCTTTCTTTAATTCATCCTCCAAGTACTTCTTACTAAGATACCTGGGGAGCCAGTACGATTCCTGCTCTCCACACAACCGAGCCGCAGCTTCGTATCGCTTGTCCTCAAGTCACGCAGCCATGCACTAGCTTTGCTAAAGATAATCATGTACCAACTATAGAGGCAGAAGTTCCCAGTCTTGACTGGGCTGATGGGACCCTCCGTTGATACAGCTGATTATGAGTCATCTCCTCAGAGACACCTTTGCTCCGCCTTAACCAGCAGATGTACAGCGTCTCTCGTTCTTGTTATTTCTCTCTCTCTCTCTCGTTATTGCTCTCTCACTCATTCTCTACTTCTTTCGCCCTCTCTCTCCCTCTCTCTCTCTCTCTCTCTCTCTCTCTCCATCATGGACTTCCTGACACACAGGTGTAAAAGGTAACAGCTTTCCAATAAACAAAGGTGACAGTGAGTCCTCAGGGCACTGAGTAAACACTCACACACACACATCAATACAGAATTGCACGGACTAATTGCAGACTGGGCCATATTTGTTTTATCACATTGTTCCCCTAACATTAAGAAATATATGCATACATGATTGTGTGGGAGTTTATGAGCATATGTGTGTAAATGTTTGTGAGTAACCACAGCCTGTCTATTATGGAGTTGTCTTTATCTGTGGCCCATGTTCTGACTGGCTGGCTCACCTTTCACCATCAGTGTCACACGCAGGTCAGTCTGCCGTTCACCCTGATCAGATGAGTGACTCGCTGACTTACTGACTGATTGACTAAAGCCCAATTTCCTTGCGGATGACGATGAGAGCTTGACTAAAAAAGCCTATCAGAACTTTTACAGCATTTAAGAAGACAGTAGCTATGTAAGCTTTCCATCTACCTCACCAGCGGGGATCCTCCCATAGAGATATCACCAGCGCTGAGACCAAAGTTCCTGCCAGTAACAACATCTTTGCTACTCCAACAAAGCATGTACATCTGACTCACACCCCTATAGCTACACTTCAACATGCATGAAACTGTATATATGATGTACTTAGTTGAATCCAGAGGGGAAATCGATCAGGACCAAGACACTATGTGTCAAAAATAAGCAGTGTGTGTGGGTAGTCTAGGTAGGTGTGATAAAAGCCACCTTCTCTCCCAGGGCTGGTATCTAAGGGTCAGAGCACAGATGATGTATCTGTCTACTGTTTTCTATTGTGTGTGTGTGTGTGTGTTTATGTGTATGCATGTTTGTGTGTGTATGAGTAGGAGTGTGGATATTGATGTAATTGAATACTGTATAAAGGCATCAAAAAACTTTTGCTTGTGAAGAGCACATTTCCAAAAGAACAAAACCGCATTTGAATATGTGATGAATTCACAAACGTTTGACCCACTACACAACAGCACAATACACAAGACACACCTTAGACTGCAATAATTCAGCTAACAGTCGTCTTGTAGAAGGTGAGATCCAGTGTCTCCCAACTGCACAGCATGGCTGACATACACAGAGTGTTCTCCCCATCAGGCAATTATATCTTTCTCACCATTCCTTTGAAATGAATCAAACCAAATGCAATCAAACATGTCATAAGCCTGAACGGAACTTGACCGTGTTGAATTGACATCCACTGGTGAGACACTTCTAAAAGATAAGAGGGCTGAGGTGAGTGGTTCTGTGGACAGCTCCAGTCCAGATCTTCACTGTGTAGATCCTAATTACAGCTAAGAATAGACAATCGAGCCTGTCTGCTCTCAGGAAGTTTCCATCACAACATCATTATCAATGCCTCTGTCACTGTACACACATCCAACCCAACCAGACACGTCTCACACACATGCTGGCCAGCACACTGTATACACACACACACACAACAAAGATGAGGATGCAGACGTAAACCTGTGCAGGATGTTATGAAACTGCTCTCATTCCATCTGCTAATGAATCATTTCCCTGGTTCCTTGTGATGTCATCAAAACACTGCCAGGGTGAATTAACTACGTGCCATCGACATGGGTAGCCCTCATAAATCACTTCTAACCCAATCTGCCCTCCACCTGAAATACCCCAAAGTTGGGGGACACTGAGGGAGACTGCAAGGTTACTCCTTGAACAAGTTAGTCACGTGACCAACATCAAGGGTACATCTCACAGTATACATGTATCCTATTCATATACACCCAGTGTCAGAGATATGAGAGATTGTGGCCTTGAGTTGAGATTATGGCAGAACTAATAACCAAGAATTATGACTATGTTTGTATTAATACGAATTGGTCTTTACAATAACCTGTCAGTCCCTACCCTTGTCTGTAAACCGCACCTGCTCTCTTTGTCTCTGTCTCTCTCTCTCTCTCGCTCTCTGACTGATAGACTGGATTTAAGTCATGATTGCACACAATAAAAAAGATGTTGCTACATCAGAAACACCTTAACATGTGCTTGCACTGAGCCTTCAGCATTTGTTTGCCTGCGGTCTGTCTGTCTACAGAGATATGCAGAGAGATAATTGAAATAGTAAAAGGAGAAGCCACCGTTGATGAACAGAGTGAACCGTGCTGAGCTAGATGTTCCTCCACCTCGCTCCCTGCTGATGGAATGGGGACAGTGGAACAGATTGTGGGACCCCAAGGCTTTAGAGGGTTCCCTTGTTTAGACCTCCCGAACGTCCCTCCTGACATACTGCTGTGCTTGCACCGTTCGTCACACGTGTCTCTCTCCACTAAGTAATAATGTCAGCAAGGAGTCCTACACGGTTCATCATTTTCCAGTTTCAGTTCCGGACGGAGACGTACCAGTTTGACCTCCCCTGACGCCATGTTTTGTGTCCTTCGGCTAACACACTGGTGACGGTCGGGCTCTAACGAGCAACATCCATCCAGTCTGGATAACCAGTTCTGTGGGCTTCTGTGGAGGCTGACAGCATCCTCTGCTCTACTGGGACAGCAGGTCAGCTGCTTCTCCTTCTGCTGGCACTCGCTCTGCCAGGCTCCATATGCCATTGTTCATCACACTGTATGTAAACATTAAACAAACAAATGCTCGCACATGTACAGTGTGTGGTCTTATGGGTGCTCGGAGCATCCACGTGTTTCGACTTACGTAAATGCAATACGTACATGATGCTGTCTTGAGATTCCCAATAAGGAAGCACTGAATTGGTTAACTGAAATTTGGAGGGATTGGGACTATCAGATGCATCGGTGAGCGGTGCACTAGACAGCCCTGAGTAGGCTCAGCATGAGAGCAGTTTGGGGAAGACAGCAGTAGAGACCTGCTGGATGAACGAGGCCTCTGTGTGATTGATTGGAACGGTGTCTGATGAAGTGTGTGGGTCTGACGAGCTGTGTGTGTGAGTTTGGATAGAGTGTGTGTGTGTGTGTGTTTGTTTGAAAGAAGCCGGTTGTCAGTGTTTGTGTGTAAATCCTGGCTTGATTGTCCCCACACTGTGGTCACTCCTCATCCCCACGGTGATAACCCCAGCGAGAGGACACCGTTTGAAAAATGTCCCCAACAAATTCCAGCCACCACAGACTTTCCCAACAGAGATGGTTCTTTGCCCTCTCCTTTGTCTGTCTGATCTCTGACTCATATTCACAGATGGTCTGATCTAGGGTCAGTTATGTCTACTAAATGAGATTACATAAACAAGAGAGGACCTAATCTTAAATCAGCCATCCTACTCTGAGATCTTTGGCAACTACGAACACAGTTCTCTACACACGGCAACGGCATCTCTGGAATCCATCACAACTGCAACTCCACAGAGACAAAGTAGATGTACGGTGTTCCACTTCCATATCTGTGCCGCTACACACAGCATTCCCTAGAGGAGACACCTTGTCATCCATTATCATGAGCAGCCTCAGGTACAAAGAGTAATGCTGAGAGCTCAGTCTGCTATTAGTAATACACAGCTCTGCTGGGCTGTGCTGGGCTGGGCACAGCTGACTGCAGAGTGGGACCGCCCGAGTCAGGACAGAGGCAGACAGAGGGGCAGGCAGAGTCAGGACAGAGGCAGACCAAGGAGCAGGCAGAGGCAGGACAGAGGCAGACAGAGGGGCAGGCAGAGTTAGGACAGAGGCAGACAGAGGGGCATGCAGAGACAGGACAGAGGCAGACAGAGGGGCAGGCAGAGTTAGGACAGGGGCAGACAGAGGGGCAGGCAGAGGCAGGACAGAGGCAGACAGAGGGGCAGGCAGAGGCAGGACAGAGGCAGACAGAGGGGCAGGCAGAGTTAGGACAGAAGCAGACAGAGGGGCATGCAGAGTATGAGAAGCCAACTATCCTGATGATCATCTTTTTTGCAGAGAAGCAACAGACTGGCAAATTCTTAAACAGCTAAAGAAAAACAAAAGTCTACAACAGAGAGCCTCAGCTGTTAAAGCCTCTCTGTTAGAGATGTATAGATGGTGGCCACACCACCTGGTAGACATATTTATACAGAAGGATTTTAAAATCACCCACCTAAAATAACCTGATTAATGATTGTATACAATGCAAGCAAACCTGATACACTTGTACTACTGATGCTTTTTTATTCATTCGTTGTCCATGTACATCGACACTACTCTAGACAACCTTTACACAACCAACATAGAACGTCTCCACAACCTCCATACGACCTTTGAATTGAGACCTTGAGCTACCAGGCCAACTATCAACTGTTGCAGTGTACTCATGGCCATGTCAGGTGATGGGCAGGGCATCCAGAGGCTACACACGACAACAGGCCTTTATGAACCCTCCGTCAGCCTTTTTCAGGCATTAGCTGCATCCATGTAAACCTCCAGGCCTTCCCCCACTACTGACACGTCCTGTCACCTGTCCCTTTGCCAACTAAAGCCCTCATCCATCCTCGTCCATCGTCCTTCCTGCTCATCCTTCATCGTCTCTGCTTATCCATTATCTATGGATCTGCCCACTCTTTGTTTGTCTGATTCATTCAGATAAGCATCAGCACCTGTTCATCCTAGCCTGGCCCACTGGCTTCTCTTCCTTCTCATTGGCTGTTTATGCAAGCCGTACTGCTTGTTCTGAGGTAATTGATTGGCTGATCCGAAAGTGGGTCAGTATTCTGGGATGCAAGCAGAGGAGGCTAAGATGATGATGTGTGCGTGTCTGTGCATGTGTGGATGTGCTGAATCTCATCATTACCGTAAGGCCAAGCCGGGGCTTGAAATAAATATGATAAAACAAAATGTAGGTCCACCTCTACATTATCGCTTGTCACAGTGTATGTGTGTGTGTGTGTGTGTGTGCACGTGTGTGTGCACGTGTGCATGTGTGAATGTGAACGTGGATCCATTACAGCTCAAGGGCAGCAGTCACTGAAGCTTTGAAAAGCTTAGCTTAAATTGTTGGCACAGTTAAAGCGATGAACAGGTGTTTCCAGACCAATTATGACATTTTTGAAGTACATAAACTGTACTAGTGTATGACAAGCTCACATGACAATGTGCTGATGACGCACTCAGAAATACCTGATATGGTGAGCTACAGCTATAGCTGCCACAGTCCAGCTATCTAGCTGGGACAGTTGCTCCTGTGCCAGGGCTGCCATCGTGTGGACACAGTGTGCAGCAACGCTTCAGACCGTCAGCAACACGTGAGAGTGGCATGCGAGCATGACACAGCGGAGCCACTGACCTGCGTCACCTTCTCTGTGACGTTGTGGGTGCGGTCTATGAGCTTGCAGGGAGCGATGATGTCGATGTCGCCGGGTGGCAGCGCCACCAGAGGTTCAGACGTGTCCGTGCAGGCGTGCGCAAGCTGCTGCACCTGGCTGAAAGTGCGGAAGCGAAACGGGTCAGAGTCCGATGTGGTGTTGGGCATACTGCTCTGACGGGTCATGGCACCTGGGGAGGGGAGGGGGAAGGAGGAGGAGGGAGTGGAGAGGAGAGGAGAGAGGTCTCAGTCACCAGCTCATGCCTAAGCCAAGCCCAGTCCAGCCTAGTCTAGCCCCAGCCCCAGCCTGTCCCAGCCCAAAGTTCTGACCCAGCCGCAGCCTGTCCCAACCCAAAGTTCTGACCCAGCCCTAGCCCTAGGCCAAGCCTTTTCCCTGTCCCACCTGTGCTGCTGGGCCGGTTGCGCAGCCTCCTCTCCAGGAGCGTTCTCCTTATCTTGATCTCATCCACAGAGGCAGCGTGCCTCAGGCTGCCCAGGCTTTCACACGACCGTCCAGGGAAGGGGCGGCTGTCCTCTCCGGCCCTCCATGGAAAGTGTAGGCGGGGGGAGGAGTGAGAGCAGCCCAGGGATAGAGACAGGGGCACCGGAGGGGCCTCCAATGGGGGGTCGAGGGGGTCATCATCTTCATCCCATAGCAGCACACCTCCAGCCCCCATGGATCCCCCAAAGCGCTGACAGTCGGGTAGGGACAGCAGCTTGTCCAGGGCGACAGACTCATGGCCTAGGGGGGGCATGTTGCGATGGGGTCCCAGCTCAGAGTCGTCCTGCAGCGACCCTTTACTGCTGCTGAGAGAGCGCAGGAGGAGGCGGAACCTGCGCCGGCGTGCTGGGGGCCAAGGATCAAGGTAGCGAGAGGTGGGTTGGGAGAAGAGAAATTGGTGACAACAGAGTATGAAATGAATCGATTGTTCTGTAGCTTGTGGTTCTGAATGTGTCACACAAATAAAAGGAAGGCGTTACCCAGCGTGAGCCAGGGGATGGCTAGCTTCTGGCTGAGTTCTCTGCTGGGGGAGCTGCCAGCTGGTCTGGGGTCAGACGGCAGCTCAAAGTTCAGGATGAACATGATGACCAGACCGTCTTCATTCTTCACCGGGACTACGTCTATCAGACACTGGAAGCACACTCCTGGATGCACACACAGACACATTGCAGTTCAGACTCCATCCTGTACATTCAGACTCTCCTTGGTTGAGCCCAGTTCTGGACTTCACGATAATGTCATGTTTGTATCCTCCTGTAGAGGGAGACACGCAACCAGACTGCAGAGCTGTGTTCTGCCTCCCCTAATCGAACTCACAGTGCACTATGTCACAGGAGACCCCTGGAAGACAACAGGGACTAGTGTGTGTGTGTACAGTATGTGTGTGTCTACAGTATCCGGCTCTCCCTCGTGAAGGACAGATAGGACATGACCGGGCCTGGCCAGGGGACATGCGGCATCATCCAGGATTAGAGCCATGACACAAAACACTTATTCTGCCATAATTCACCTGATAGACATCAGCGCTACCATCTGCTACTGGACCCCTCGGTCCACTCCAGGATTCTAATCCACGCACACACGCATAGACACACATAGAGGACACACACAGAGCACACAGCAGAGCTCACAGACACCCCATTATACACACTGAGGCTTACGGTCTTGGGCCAGGGAGAGCACCTTTCCTACTGTAACTGCTAAATAAGTTATCAAGCGTATTCTGCATTCGCAAGAGGTTTAAAACGGGATGTTCTCCTTGATTGTGAATCTTGTTCTGAGAAGATGCACTGTAATAACATTGTCTTCCCGACCATCCTGTGCTTTTTGATCTTTTTGCTTTGCATGAAAGGGACAGGCCTTTCTTCAACAACAGAAATTGTATTTGAGCCAGAAGTGTTCTTTTTGAAGAGAGCCAAGGACAAGGGTCATTAGGGACAGCACTGAAAACAGGATCACACTTTTCATGGAAACATAAGCACCGTATCAGGAGTTAGAATAAATGATAGGATTATAGCCCTGGAAAAGATTACGCCTCTCCCTATGACCTATACCACCCTATCACTTCCTTTCTTCTCTCTCTCTCTCTCTCTCTCTCTCTCTCTCTCTCACTCTACCTCTCTAGCCCACCGTAGTACAACACAGTGGCAGCAGATCTTGTATAGCAGATGTGTTTGTCTGTGAAGGATTTCCATATTAGCCGTAGGAGGTGAATACGAACTCTTGATCAGTCAGTGCTTCCTCAGGATACAATTCTGCAACACACGTACAAACACTGCATTTTTTATTTTCCCGATGATAGACTGGACCACAAAAATAATATCTGTATAGGAATGACAATCTACAAGGGAAACTCTCCACCTGGCTCATGATGATAAACATCTAAACTGATCTGAGACAAGACGTTCTTGGAACGATGACTGATTAGATTGTTGACACATTGCCTTAAAAGACTGGCTGTCCATGCAGAGGTCCATCCATGTATTGATCTCTGATATTTGTGATTGGGACCCCGAGGAAATCAGGCTCATCTAAATGAGCACATTAATCCTAAAAGTCCCACGATCGATCAGGTTCATTCATCTGAGCACTAGAATATGACCCTAGACTTGATGAGTCTTCATCAGGGACAACAATGATGTCCCTTTATAATATGGCAAGACTGCAGAAGTAAACATACAAAAGGATATTTCAGACATGGGCAAGCTTTGAGTTATCATAAGACATGTTTTGTTCGAAGAGAGAGCAAACGTCAACACCAATGTTTAGGTGTATTATTGTGTTCCATTAAGGACCGCCGTGAGATATATTTTGAATTGAGATCCATTCTTTTGTCCTGTAGAAGTTGTACTAGAAGTTCCTTTATTGGTCATCAATGGTCTCACAGTATATACTGTATAGACCCGCATAATTAATTACCTCATCAATAATATCAACTTCATCTTCAACCTAATAATAACCCCACCAGTTAGATTGAAATAGATCACTGAGATTAGCAGTGGAGTCGTCATTTGAGCATATAGATTATTTATCTGGTGGTCGATCGTTCATCTTAATCCATTCAAACCCCTTGCCTTAATTAATTTAGTCTAATTAATGAATGTGAAATGTAATGTTTCAAAGTCTTCACTCCTATAGGGTGCCTACCAGTGTTGGTAATGGATGACTCCTGTGGGGCTGGGAGAGTTGACTGTCCTCATAAGGAGGCTGAATGTCAGAGTGGTCAAGCCCACCAAGGAGAGTCATTATAGGGGCCAGTCTACATGGGAAATGGAAACCTAGAGCGAGTAGAGAGCAGAGGGTGGGCCCAGGGGGTGAGATGCTGGGGTCTGTCTACCCCCCCACCCCCCACCCCACCCCCCTCTCTCTGTCTCTCAGGGGATATTCATCTTTATCCGGGAGGGGTATTCACTAATTGCTGTCATCTATTTCTCTCCAGTCTGTGTATGCCTGGGAGCTGATCTCCAGCCCTCATTATCTGACAGTATTTAATCCCGGGTCTATTCTCCCTTGGATCATTAGAAAATAATGGCCTTTCAGAGAACCGACGACTGAGACTTTCTAGACTTTATTCTAAAACCCCTTTTTTCAAGTTAAATATTGCCGTCAGTACTGGGTACTGGGTTTGGTGTGGTGCAGTAAAGGGTTATAGTATGAAGTAGGGCTATCGCCGCCTTTTTAATGGCATAGAGGTCGTCCAAACCAAACACAGAGGTGAGCTTCTGAAAAGTTCCACACTCCCTCAGTACTGTTCAGATAGTGTGTATTGTCACAATTACATGTGTGTCATGGTCATAACGTCCTCCAAGCCCTCTTCAAAACCTTCCAACCACCCTTAGGACCATGTTGCTGCCTCAGCAGGCCAATCGCCCTCACACAGTCAGCACTGCTGACCATGCACCCTAGTGACCACTGTGGCAACATCTCCCCCTCTCCCTTGCAGAGCAAAAAAGCAATAATTCACATGGGGAAAAAAACAATAACAGAACTGGTAGAGGGGTGAAGATTGGACATGAAATATTCATTCAGACAGGCGATCCTATATCCATACTGTCTGTGCTGATGAAATCCTGTCTGTAGCGATGGGGAGGGAAAGACAGCAGGATAAAGGAATCAAGGAGAATATAACTTCTTTCGAAGGATGCAAGAACACCAAATGGAGACTTCATTCAAAGGTAAAATGGACAATCTACCCAACAGCAATGTACCCTCTCACAAGTACACCCACAGCTATGCTCATCGGCCAGTCATATCCCCATCAGCCACAGTCCTGACAGAGAGAGGGCTGAGTGTCACAGAAGCTTATGATCTGTATCGGCAGCTAATTGGTTATGATTAGAAGCTTTGCTTTACCGCGTCCCTCTGTAATATTCAATGTTTGCCCTCTATGCCTCAACACGATTACTGTCTCTGAGGAACTGTTCAGAGAGACACCCCAACACTGATAGAGAGAGGAAGACAGGATGAGACACAAAGAGAGAGTAAGAGAGAGAAAGACCGAGAGAATGAGAGATAGAGAGCGAGAGAGACCAAGAGAGAATGAAAGAGAGAGCGAAAGAGATCGAGAGAGAATAAGAAAGAGAGAGCAAAAGAGCAAGACCTCCGCCTCTCACCCCCTGGGCCCATCTTCTGCCCTCTACTCTCTCTGGGTTTCCATTTTCCATTATGACGGGCCCCTACGATGACTCTCCTTGGTGAAGTTGACCACTCTGACATTCAGTCCCCCAGCCTCACAAGAGAGATGATGAAACCCTTCCGAAAGCTCCCTTCAATTATAAATGAAAGTCAGCAAGTACTGTAGATACGCAAAGAAACAAGTTTCAAATTGAAAAGCCAATTACACACAAGCTCCAAGAGAGAGGCATCGGAATACCTCAGTGTCCCACTATATGCTTGAGTGTGTCATGTGGTGAAACACATAGCGTGTTAGTGTGCATCATGACATTCACCCTGAAAATGTGTCCAAAAATATTTCCCTCTTTGAACCAATTCATTATGTCTGTGTATGCGTCATTGGTCTCGTTGTATGTGCCTACAAACACCTGGACAATAGCCATAATGAGTGTTGCTACAACACACCTGTTGAAAGTGTTTAAAGTGCCAGATAATTAATTGGTGGCACAGACGCAGAATGAGAAAGGGATATTGATTTTTCTGCAAAGCACACTGCGAATCTACAGTTTTCCTCCACTAGACCGCAAGCTATCAACAGAACTGGGTGCAATTACTTTTCAGAATAATTTTACATTACCTACTTATCAGAGAGCTGGCTCTCTTGTTTTCACATGGAAATCAACAATTAGCAGAACTTGGTGCAAATATCTGTTCCATCAGGAAGTTTAGTCTACTGAAACCAAAAAACTTTGGCACCATGATACTATGTAGATACCATGCAACAAAGGTCTGAATAGCGCTTGAGTAAAAATGGTAAAGTATTAAATAAGGTACGGTCTTCTCCACATTGGTGAGAGCATTCCAATCTATACTCTATGGGCTGGCTAAGGCTTCTCCTTCAGCAAGGTTGCCCAATCCACAGGAGAGCCCATTCATTGACGAGCTCCAGAGAGGGACACTGTATATCTGCACAAGATTCTGAGGCACCAACTACATTTGCCTTGAGAAGTGCAAACACATTCATTCCCATGTTGGATTGATTCACTGAGGTCGATGCCTCGAGGTCGCTGCTTCCTCGGCTGTCAGGGGGACTCCGTTCTTAGTCTTCACAGCTTCTACAAATCCTGGCATAGTGAGGGTAAGCACCTGGAATAATAAACTGGCTCGGAATATTTGTCACTGTGCTGTTTTTCACTGTACACTCATGTCACTTTATAAGCTGTGTTGGGTACTATTGAAGTAACAATACCTTTTGTAAAAAAAGAACTGGCAATCAGCAGAAACTGAGAGAAGTCATTGGGCCACTGTGTGGAGATGTGTTTCTGTCTCTAGAATACATTAAAACCAGCCACATATTTCTAATGGGTTGATTTATGACACAGGTGGGAGGATGGGTAACTAGAACAATAGGAGCCACAAAGACAATGTGCATCGTGATGGCTTGAAGGACGATTACTCACAACGCCACTTAAATCCCTGGGGAAACCACTGGATTTGCAAATGTTTCATAAGAGGCAGTAACCCAACGTCCTCGATATGTTTGGAGGGGAGTCGTGGGTGGATGAGAAACGCACGGGGATGAGACAAGTGGAGACTGGACTGTGTCTGCACCAGTCCAACCTGTATCCGTTATAGCAATGTGCATTTGATTGACCACAGCTGACACTTAAGGGGCTAGTTTGTCCATTTATTTTCACTAATCTTTGCAAACGTACCCACGTTTTTGGCAATACTTGTAATCACTTTTCAGATCTATTTGACCTTATTTACTCATCAGAGCATTGGCTCTCTTGTTTTCAAATGGAAATCAACTATTAGAAATACATATTCACGTTTCTGGCAGTACCTACAAATATTCCTAAATAATGTAAATTTTGTTGCCAGGGCGTAGAGTTCCAAACATGGTAACAGTATTGGTTCACTATTTCACCCTCTTGTGGACACCATTCATTACTGTAATTGGTAATCCTGCTGATACAGAGGAAAGCCACTTCATCATAGAAATACTGCTATAATCATTCTACAACTAGGTCATTGGTATAGCAGAGAGTCAGGTATTGGAAGTTGTGTTTCTAGGCTGTCTAGTTCCTTCGGTGGAAATGTTTGTGGCCAAGAATATAGTCAGTTAAACAGACAGGTCTGCTGGTGGAGCCAGGAAGTCAGGGGATTCCTTCTGACAGTACAGTTAGATAGTCCAGTTATATAAAGCAGAGTGGAGGGATCCTCCCTCCATCCCATTATGTATTGTTAAAACAGTACACCACAGGCACTTCAGTTGTAAATTAGGACACTCAGCAACACATATTAAATTTAGATATAGAACCACTTATGACTATGACTTAAATTAGACTGCTAGGAAACAGTTAAGAGGTGCGGGACCAATTGCAATTTCTCTACTTGTGTTCTTGTTACGAATACACAAATACAAACAAACCAGAGGGCTTTGACAATAAAAAGGAGCTACGAAGAGTACAGGATGAAGCTCTGTTTGTGTTTGTGAGTACATGTCTCTCTCTCGCACGGGTGTGTGAATGTGTGTTTGTGTCTGTGCGTGTGTGTGAGGAAACATCAGACTTCCAACACATCAAGGGGCACAAGGCCAATCAAGCCATCACATGAAAAACCATAACTTATCCTATACAATTCTCTTTCTCTCTCTCTACCTGTGAGTGTATGTGTGTGTGTGCTGAAACCTCTAGAACCAGACAGCGAATATAGAGTTAAATGTTAAACTCTCTCTAGGCTAAACCTCTTAACAGACTTCAACATTTTCTTTCAAAAGGAGAGTTGCTAACATCAAGACTCATACCATCCTTGGTATAGAGGGAGATCTCCACCTTCCTCTCCTCGGCTCCCAGCAGAGCCTTAGCCATCTGGGCCACAGCCGGCCTCTTGGTGTGCGGCCCGTACAGGAAGCTGCAGGTGCATGGCTTCTGCATAACCTCGGCACGCGTGTAGCCACACATGCCACAGAAGGCGTCATTGCAGAAAATAATGGCACAGTTTTCCACACGTGCGTTGGCGATGATGAACTTGCGGTCTGGGCAAAGAGTGAGGAAAGAAGAGGAAAAAGATATGGAGAGAGGAAGAGAGCGAGGGCAGGGTTTACTGTTACTGGGTGCAAGAGGATCCTGTGAAGGAATTTATATACGTATATACAGTACATACAATTGTAAACAGTTTAAACAAATGAATAGGATGAGAGTTGGTATTGTCTGATTCCATCCAGACTCCAGAACAGGGATGTTTGGTTTAACTTGAGTGGGGTGTGGGGTAACATCTAACATCACATAGTGTGACAGTCATATACAAAATGTAAGAGGGGCACTGTGCATGCTATTAGACACACACGATTCTGAAGAGACATGAGGACTTTGACTGTAAGTTGGCTTAGTCTATGCTTTCACTTAAGAAAAAGAGAGTAATGCTTGTCAGTAAAGAATAGGTTGTTTTATATCTTCTTATCCGACTTAGATTTGCTCAATGATTTGTGATCCTTCACGGGAAGGTGTCGATTCTCATTCAAAATAACATAGTGGAACTACTACAAGCCAGTAGCAACAGTGTTACTTTACTTGAATTGTATGTACTGTCTTTCAGACATATTTACTTTCTTCATTGTGTTGTTTGCCTATAACATAAACTCAATTAACAATTTATTTTACTTAAAGTAAATACAAAAGTATAAAAACAAGGATGACGTATAAATAATATAGGATATTGGATATATATGTATACATATAATACATATAAATATATTTAGTATAGGATATTATATTTATTATAATAATATAGAAGTAATTTGCTTCTAATGTATCCTTCTCTTAGGAAACAGATCATGTTAATTTCATAAACGACCAAGAGTTTCCCAGGGCAAAAAATGAAAAGAAACGATCTTACTTACTCTGTCCTTCAAATTTCCGTATTATCGTATCCAAAAAGGTGTTCTGAGGAGCGACGTGTCCTCGTCTGACAGGCATGTTGGTACAGTAGCCTCTTCCCTGCGCTTATGAAAGTTGGACTGACTGACCTGTCTGTCGCAGGTGTCTGCGTTCAACGCTACTAACTGGTTTTCTCCAAATAAGTACTGCGTGGATAAGGTGCTAATAATCTATTCTGTTCCTTTCGCGGAAGTTGACCAATGATTTTTATATAGGATATGTAACTTATATTTATATAGGCTATTTATATAAACATGTCAAATTATATTTAGGCTACTTGCGCTCATCCAAGTCGTTGCTTACCACGCTCCAAGGCACCGCCTCATGTTTTGAAAGGGTGCTGCAATTCTCGGTTCTATTGGTTTACATAGTTGACATGCGGAGGTCTGGATAGGCTGGGACTGGTGCTGATGCTGCTGTGAGGGTTGGAAGACCATACATGTGACGACCATAACAGAATAATAGACCAAGATCCAAACACATGACCAAACTCATCCATTGTATAATATCCGATGTATCTATATGATAACCTGATATATCTGTAGGACTACTATATGAAAACAGAACCCAAAATGTTGCTCAAGAGCCACAGAATGGTATATTGTTTGAGATACCACAAGATGTGTTCAAATTGTGATCCATACAACAAAATGATTAAGACTGGTTATGATCACAGTCCAAGAGTCTAATGATGGTATAATATAATCACAGCATGGGAGGTTCACTTTACAATTGCACACATCTTATTCCGGCTACATTGGGTTACATTTATTAAATACTATAGAGAGCACTTAAACATTTTCACAAAAAATCTTGTTTTCACAAAATAATGAACAGCAGACAAATGTCCAACAGCCCTAAGTTCTAGGGCCTACATTCAGACCGATCTCAGGTTCACACATTCTTTACCAGTGATTTATTTGATGTAAATTTTAATGGAAGCAGTGAGACTGTCGCAGTTTGAAAAACATCACAACATATGATGTCACTGCATTGCCATAACGGGATATTATGTATTTTGAATTACCATAACGGGAAATTATGTATAGGAAACAAATATACGTTCATCATTCTGGACGCTTCAATCATAATATGTCTTGGCATAGCATTGAAATGGAGAGTACAGGGACATCTGGTGGTTTGCAGACATCATAGCATCCACTGTCATTATAGCATCCATAGACTACATAGACTGCAGATGATAGATATTTTATAGCCTACACAAAGTTTATGTTGTTGCGATTTTATACTGTAATTTACTAATAAATTAAGCATGAAAGGCTAGCTCTAGCCAGAGATGCGTGCCATGCTTGTTCACCGAAAATGTGCCTTTTTGCTCGCCTTAGCTAATTACGTAGCTCAACGTACTCTTCGATTACGTACAATTGTAGTGCGGAAGCAGTCCTAATCAGGCTATAAAAACATAACAGTGCTGCTGCCTCGTAGCCAACAGTTTTTTAAAAATATTAGGAACGCACTGTCTACTACTAAAACGCAACTGCGTCCTTTTGTTTTTATTTTCGTACAAGGCGTATTGTTAAATTCAATCGGAGAGTCACTAACCAAAATCCTATAATGGCGAATTTTTTGCCTTTTCACACGCAGGTCACCTCGATTATGGGGGTCTTTGTAGACGCGGCCGTGACACAAATTTGCGAACTTGTTGATGAAGGATATGCAGTTTTACGATTGGAAATATCCAGAAGTCAAAAGGAAAACGAAGAGTTAAAGGAGAAATTGTTGAGAATGGAGATGGGTAATATGCTAGGACTTGGAAACGTCGCGCCTGCGGTGCACGAGCGCACCCCATTCTATACAACGTCAGGTATTCGAAACATTTGGCTACACCACTTGTTCTGTCATTTCATTCACTACGTTGAATCAACACATGTAAATCCTCTTGTCTGTCTTTCATCAATGTCGTGTGCTATTCCCAAGAGGAGGATCGATGTTCTAACAGGAGATCTTCCTTGGAGCCAGAGTTCGATGGCTTGTGTGACAGTGGAGAGCAACCAAGCCTAGATGGGGATCACCTGCTGACTGATGCAGAGAAGGTCATAAGAAATTTATAGTGTCTCAAGTCATGTGATAGATCAATAAAAAAACCTCTTATTAGTTTTCTTTCTAACGTTAAACTTATTCTCACAAATGATTTTGTGTTGTATTTATAATGTTTTAAAAATTTGTTTATTTTGCAGTCTGTGGAGAAATTCCCCATCCTAATCAAGGAAGAAGTACACGAGGATGACTTTGATATGTCCTGGCCACAAAAAGAACTAGAAATTGATAGAGAGGGTAAGTATTGGGACAAGTCAGACACAATTCCATGATATACATTGTATAATGTCTACACATTATACATTATACGTGTTGTTCTTGTACTCATTGTTTAACTTGCAAGTGAGAAACTGCACACGTATTGTACATTGTCTATATTTTTATTGTAGTTCATCTTTGTTCTGATCATAACGGTAAGCTCTGACAAGTACAGTATTTCAACAGCAACTATTTGATTTTTCACACGTGTCAAATTCTTTTGTGGTTTATTGTTCTTTCCTGTTCACAGGCAGCTATACTGATGATGAAAGAAATATTGACAAAATTGGGCTGAACAGGACAAACCATGTTTCTAAAGAGTGCACTCTGGTTATCAAAGCAGACCCGGAAGAGCAAACACTCGAACAAATGGAGGACATATCTGTGGAACAGAGAAACACAGGATTTGCAACAAATTTTAATAAGAGTCTGTTTCCAAATACTGAACCAGATTCTGAAGACCCAGCTTGTTCTAATGCTGCTGATATCATCCCCTCATATTTCTCAGGCAGCCCTGGGACACAGATGTCATTAGATGAGACGAGCACAACTAGGGGACGGTTGTCAAATGTCAAATTTCACACAGTTAAACCGAAAGTTGTACTGGATTCTGAAGCCAACAGTGACCATTATAAATCGAATAGAAGTACACTGCCATTTCAAATGCAGAAAGGTATGTCTGCTCTTGATGGCTGTGGTAACTTAAGCGAGAGGCATTTCTTGAGTCGTCGGAAGAGCCAAAGAGACAACAGAGCTAGATTAAAACTATCTACTGGCCAACGAATCATGCCGAACACAGAACATGGCCTTCATGAAGGGAGCAGTCAAGAGAAGCAATTCATATGTGGGTTTTGTGGGAAGAGTTTCACTGGTCAAAGATATCTCCAAGCTCATCAACGAGTTCACACAGGAGAGAAACCATATAGCTGTTCTCATTGTGGGAAAAGATTTGGCCAAGCAAGTTATCTTCGGAAACATCAGACAATTCACACAGGGGTAAAACCATATGGTTGTCCGCTGTGTGGAAAGCGCTTTGCAGATTCCAGTAACCTCATCAGACACAAAGGCGTTCATACAGGAGAAAGACCATTCATCTGCATCCACTGTGGCTTACGGTTTGCTGTAAAACACAACCTTAGAATTCACTTGCAGAAGAACCATCCACATTCTTCTGGAACTAGAATTGGAGATATACATTGAAAACCTTTTTACAACATCTTGCATTCACTGTACTGTTTGTTACATACTGTATACACACATGGAATAAAATTGAAGCCATATGTTCATGTTTCATATCATTTACTTGACCAATCCAATAACACATCAATGAGTTATTAACTTTATTTTGGCTTGTTGCTTCATTATAAGATGTATTTTAGGTTAGTATTACTGTACAAGCTATTCCATGCCATGCAAATCATCAGAAGACGGAAAAACGCTCGTTTTTCTTGGATGTGTTTTTTCGGAGTCAGGTTCACCACTATAAGCCCACCCCACAGTAGTGTCTACGTTGACCAAACGACCAATATGTAAGGCTTAATTGCAACTGTAGAAGTATGCCACAATTCATATTCTGTTCAATACATTAATGATGTAGCAACATCGATAAACTAATGATACTGAATGATTAATGTTCCATGTACAAATTAGCTGAGGCTGAACGTGTCTGGACATTGGGCAGAGGCCACATAGTCTTGTAACTACGCGTGCGCAGTAGGAAAAAAACGTGTCAAGTACTTCCTGGTCAGCATCAGCTCCCTATTTACATTGTGATGAGAAAAGAAAACAAGTCTTTATTGTTCGTTTAGCATCCACACAAATTCTCTTTTTAAAGATACTCTTTCTAAAGGCAACAGATCGACACATACGATGTCAAATTCAGTAACATTTCAAACGCAGCTAGCCTCCATTATGGAGGTACTGGCAAACGCGGCCGTGGCTGAAATATGCGAACTCGTTGACAATGGCTATGCCGTCCTGCATTTAGAAATAACCCGAAGTCAGAAGGAGAACGAGGTATTAAAAAGAAAAATGCGTCTGATGGAGCTTAAAGTGGCCCGTGCGTCTGCACTAAGAACAGCGGGAATAGGAAGTTCAATTTTTGCTAGCAGTCGAGCTCGAGCCAATCTTGTGAATGATCCGAAAAGGACTCCAAGCTGTAAGTTTCTACTCTACGTTGACTAAGTTAGACACGTTTTGTGAAGCAATGGTTCACGTATACAGTATAATATGTGTCTCAATTTGTTGTAGTAGAGGCACAATTTCGGAGAAACGCTGATTCCCATTTTGCCTCCCCTGGCATCAGTTGTATGGATGATGACCCTTCGGATGACGGGCATACCGCCAAACAAAAAAAGGTAAATATTCTTTCTTCAAAATTAAATTGATCTTTATTTAACCTCGTGCTCTCTTCGTATTCTGCGGTTGACCCTGTCCTAAGGGTAAAAAACCTTCAACTCCGAAATGAAGCAGGGTAATTAAAATTTTACCCTGTACCATTTTGGCCACTGAAATGTGCAGCTATGCTGCACATGAATCAGAAAAAGTTTGTGTCGTCTGAGTTCAGTCAAGCACATACAATCTAAATGTCTCAATGTGGATTTGCGTGGGTGTCCATTTAACATAGTTTCGGGTCATTCTGACCCCAGAAGAGAGCACAAGGGATTAAGCACCCCTTACTTTGCGTGAAGGCTGTGCTTTTATTACTGCCTTTTGAGGTCTGTATTATATCACCTTTTACTCCAGGGGGTCTCAGTCACCCAATCAGTGGCACCAACTGGGGTGAAGCCCAAACCACTAGTCATAAAAGTGGAGAGAACTGATGATATCTGGGAGAACTCTGACCAACCGGAAAGAGAGAGTAAGTATATATTTAATATGGTAAGACGGCAGACTGCTGTTACATGCTGTTTGTCAAGACAAAATGCCAGATAAAGCAGTTTTAAGCAGTTGCTGTAGTTAGTATGTATATGATATTATTTTGTGTTTTATGCTGTTTCTTTTTATGGGGCTGCAGGCCTTGGCACTGTTGGAGGACCAATGGATTCCATAGTTCACTCAGATGCTGCTCAGCCAATCAGTAAACAGGAGGTAATGGGGCAAAGTAGTGCAAGCTCTTGTGTTTGGTCGAGTGGTGACTCAAACAAAACTCTTCTTTCTGAACCTAAAAACCTAAATGCCAGCAAAAGGTCTCAAAACGCAGACTTGGAAACCGGTGATGGCTTACCAATAATAGATCCAGTTCCTTTTGACTGTATGTTATATGAGCCTCACAGTCAGCATGGGTCCCATATTACACATGCGTTGCCTGAGGATCCAGGGTGCTCATATTCTTTAAAAATGAGTGCAAATTCGGGAACGGCTCATTCTGACTCAAGCAACGACTTCCATTTCCCTGTCAACGAGGTAAGTCGCTCTATAGCTGAGCACCAACAGCCTGCAAGTTACAGAGACAACAGACAGAGGGAGCCCTTGTCTGCAGAAGAAACTCAGATGACCATCAGAGATGACATGGACACTGGACCCAATTCCTTCATGGTCGACGATGACTGGGTTTCCCATAACAGTTCTGGCAGTGTCCCTAACTACAACAGTGACGGCTTGGAAAAGCTGTTTATTTGTAGCTTCTGCGGAAAGACTCTGGCTTGTCTCAAGAACCTTAAAACTCACATGAGGGTTCACACAGGAGAGAAACCGTTCAGCTGCACGCAGTGTGGGAAACGCTTCTCGGACTCAAGCAACCTGAAGCGTCACCAGAGCGTTCATACAGGAGAGAGACGCTATGGTTGCATGCACTGTGGGAAACGTTTTGCCCAGTCAGGTTCCCTCAAAGTTCATATGAGCGTACATACGGGCTGCAAGCAGTTCAAGTGCCCACACTGCGGCAAGACTTTCATTTCTGCTAATCATCTCAGGAGACACATCACTGTCCATGAAGGTGAAAAACATTTGCCAACCACTTTTGAGTGACATTTCATAACCCTGTTACCCTTCAAACTCATTAGGTCAACCATGCCCAAAGCACATCAACTTCCAGCCCCTCGTTTGCAAGTGTGAGCTCAATCCAGTTGAAAATTATGACCGTGTCAACCTAGCATCCACACAGATCCAATCTGCCTTAAAATCAAAATACCAATTTGGTGTCATGGACCTTGGCAACTTCCAATGATGCCCAAGTTTTTCATTTGACTTGATAGTTAATGTGTATTGGGTTCAAGAGGTTTACTAATTGAAAGTAGTACCGTGGCATGGTTTCATTTGGCAGTTCCAATCTTAACTCTGAAGGTTGTTTGTGTTGTGTTTGTGTCCAAATATTCCACACATTCAAGGTGTTAGTTTGTAAAATAAAGCTCATTGTCTCAGTCTGTTTTTTATAATCCTGTCATTTTATTTGTTGTCAGTGATTACTATTTAATTCTAATTTGAATAATGTTGAACCTTTTTCATATATTATTGAAACATCTCATTTGACACAAATCAAGACTGTGATTTTAATTTAACTCTGATAAATATTTGGTATCTTGTGTCTGAGTTGAAATGTTGCAGATGTCAATGACTGAAAACACCATTGCTCACACTGGGGGTGGTAAACTGCATTTATTATTATTATTTAAAAAGCCCACAATTACTGTAGAGGCAGCTTGTTACATAACACAAATGTATTTGTTATCTTGCAGACTTAAGCTGCAATCGTAAAATCTTAGTGGTCCACTTTTATTGACTGCTGTGCTCTTCATTTTAGTGGAAAGACATGTGCCATCAGATTGAGCTCAATTTCAAAAGTATCTAAACAGTTAAGGTTACGTTGCATAGTGCTGGCTAGCACTTACTAAAAGCAGTCTCTGAGCTTAACAACAATTCTGAAGACATAGCTAACATTTACATATACACAACCAAATGCATGAACATCAATGTATAATGTGTCATTTCTAAGTGCGAAAACATGTATACTTGACTAATTAAGTACAACATATACAACACAACGTCTATCTTTGGAAAACATGAGTGTTTACCTAAGTGGTCCTATTAACAACAGAGATATTGCTTACTAACAGCTAGAGATAACACTCCTATAAAGCAGTTAAGGAACACAAGTAATACCACCTTTCATAGGTAAAAACCGCCAAATACTAAATGCTGTATTTCCTCATTGTAATCAAAAGCATGGACATCAAAGTCACAATCCTGTCATGTAACCTATGAACATATTTTACCATTGGTGTTTACAATAAACATCCAGAATTCTAATAGGCTAAAAATAAACAATCATTTAACGTTTTTGGTTCATCAATAAAGTATTGATTTACCATTTTTCATGAGATCAGATTTGTCACTTAAAATGAGTCAATAAAACAATACTTCTCTCAAGACACTTTTGTATTTTGGAAGGACAATACCTATAAATGGATGATGCAAACACTGACACAAACAGCTACTATACATTAATAATACTCAAGAGTTGATTTCTGCCAATCAAGCATAATTCATCCCTTATAGTTTTTATTTTGATTATCTAAAAAGCTTGGCATAGTTTGAGGCCCAAACATGACCATATCATACAAAACTTCATAAAGTCATACTTTATAAAGGAGTACAGTACATATTAGCTTAGTGAGCTTACCTGTGCCACACTTCTTTTCCTGATTAAAAAAACATGTAATCCTTCTGACTGGACTAAGAACCATATCATATTTATTCATTCAAGTATGATTTTCCACACTGCTAAGCATAGTGCCAACTGTGAATGAAACAGAGAAGCTAAATTTGTCATTTGATCTTGATTTCAAGAATAGTCACAATCTCCGAATAAGGTAGGGGTAAATAACAAGGCAGATAAACGTTATTGATATCCCTTGCACCTGGGACTCTTACCAGCAAAATTGACCCTGAATTGAACCAAGCCCAGAGCATTCAAATGCAAGTATTCACATCGACATGCCCTGTATTACAGCGGCTTATTGCGCTGTCAGATTCAAGCCCCACTCTGTTCATAGGCACAACATTAGCATCTTAGGGTTAGTAGTCCCCACGTGTTCTTAGCTGAGACAAAGAAGGCACTTTTCATGTATCATTTCCTCAGGAAAAATGGCACTTTGATCATTAGAATTCCAGGTAGATAAGGTTTTTTAGCACATTTGGTTCAATTCAGATTTAGTCACAGCTCTTTTTGTTTGAACAAATGGAAGGTACTTATTGTTTCCCTTGCATGTGTATGCTACTTAATTCACAACCTGAAATTGTACTGGGAGCTAGAAAATCGGTCACGTTGGACATCCCAAAAAAGCCAAGATCTATTAACAATATAAAGTACATCTGGAATACATAAAAAATGTGATATGTGACCTAATGATAGCATAAATACTTATACTTAGTTTAGGTTAATTTCTAAACTGACTTTCAGTTCAGTTCCTTGTGTGCAATCGACATGCAATTTCATAATAAAATGTGAAATATTTACATGAGGTTTCATCCCATCCACTTTATCAGACCATTTTTTTCTTTTTCATCAATTTCAATACCTTTCCATATCAGCGCAATTCACCTCTATGGATAAATATTTCATGAATAGGCTAACCGGTGTGTGAAAAAGAGAAAGAGAGGGCCTTCTTTACTCTCTATTCATTTCTTGATGTAATATCCTAAAAGGGGGAAAAAACATTGACCATTTAAATAGTTAAACAGTTATCTATAATACAAAATATTACAATTCTGAGGGAAAATTACTTACCTCTGTCTTAGCTTTTCTCCACTTGCCCATTGGTCCAGACTTTGTGAAGACTGTAAAAAATATCCCAGTTTTGTAAACTTTGACAGCTCTATTGGGAAATCTAATAAAAACACCAATTCGGAAGCCATTGTGTACTTACATAGAGTTGACATTATCAGCAGAAAGGTTACAAATGCCATTGTTAGCCCCCACAACAGGCACCTGGGTAAATGTATTTCACATAGAGGTTAAGATAAGGAACATCCTTATTTGCACAAACAAATGTATTTTGTTTCATACCATCTGTACAAAATAATAATTTGTAGACATATAGCCACAAAGCTTTAAGATGTTTAGATCCTGTGTACAGACTATACCTGTATTGTTCTGCACCTGAAATCACAGTAAATAACAATTGGAACTCTTGCCTCATTCAGATTTAGACTTTCTAAAAACTTACCTTGAGAATATGGCAGTGAAGACAAATACGGTGAAGATTAGAAGGAAGAGAGCTTTCATTGTAGGACAGTCTGAAACACAGAGCTTTGATGAATTTTACAAGTCTTTTGTAAAAGGCATGTCTTGCCTTGTACAACAAATGATCCATCCACGTTGAACTTATTAACCATTTTGCTCTATTTTAAGTAATTTCTTGAAACTATTACATTTAGTCATTTTTACTGCTTCTCACCAGCTGGTTGAGGCTCTGCAAGACAGCAGCCATGTGAGTGGAATGTTGAGGGAGGCGGGACATCCAAGAGACCACCCAGTGATTGGGTGAACTGTTCTTGTGAGTAGCAGATCTCAGAGCAAATCTCTTCCTGGATCACAGTCTCCTGAGCCAACTTCTCTGGTGGGGCTGTGATCTCACTGTGGTCTATGTTTTGGTGGAGATAGCACAAGTGAAGTCATGGAACATTAGCTTGTTAATATGCACATGACCACCTAGCTGTTGCCATATACATGTGTATGCCTGTCAGAATCTGGTCATCTCTACAAACAAATCTTTAATCATGTCATACTGATGAACAAATACACTCTTGTGTGTATTTATTGTTTGTATTTATATAAATATACTCGCGTATTTGTTAGCGTGCATAAATGCTCCAGTTTAGTGAAGTTGCCAAGACAACATAAATGAGAATGTTACGGTAATTAAAACACTTAACAAAGATTAGCACAGTAAATGGATGCTCGTGCTCCAGGTACGGAAGCAACAGCTTTTCCTCTGTAAACATAGCCCCTAAAATCCTTCCCTGCAGTCCTCTTGGGCCTCACCATATGTGAAGCTGCAGCTGGTGTCCAATTGGGTGGAGCTCTCCTCTACCCAGGAGGACTCTGCCAGTGGTGCAAAACGCTTCCCTCCAAACACCTTCTCATCCAACCAAGACTGACACGTCTCAGTCATGTCACTCAACAAGCTGGCCAGGGACCTCCGTGCTTTTCGTCTGCGCCGGAACACTCTTTAAACGGTTAGACACAGGCAGACTGAGCTTGGGAATCATATTCCTAGTTGGTTTCCACACTATTCACTAGTATAATAATTGTATTGACATGCTTGACATGATAGTGATTATATATTAATATTTTCTTGCCAAGCAAGGTACAAAATGTAATGAGCTCTCTTTCAACCAACCCTTTCCTTCCAGGCAATCTTTTTTTTTCAGAGCACAAAAGAGCTCTGTATGTTGATTAGGAACTGCTTGACATCATAAGAAACATCTTAGCAACAGAACGGGATGACATAATTTAACAGGCCTCAACCCAGCCAGATGTAAGGTACAAAGAATTTACAGGACTCCAGAACTTGAATTACATGTTCTGTGTAGCTTTTTCCTATAGGCTACAGCACATTACCTCATTCCTACAAACATGGCTTGTGTTTGAACACTAGGGTTTGACGTGCATGGCTATTCAGTCTTCGTCATAAATCTGGCAACACTCTTGAGAGTTCCATATTAAGTCTGAGGACATTTGTAGTTTAAAACACAAAAGCAACAACCCTTGCCTGTTGCTAATGTAATTTCAGGCTTATGACCATATCTTACCTCACTAGATTCTCTTTGTAGGAGACGTTAATCTTGGAGGGAGTGAGAGACACGTTGCCTTCATCGTCCCACACGTAGCTGTCCTCCGTGAGGACGTAGTAGCCGTTGGAGAGCAGGCGAGGGCTGCGTCGGCAGGAGCCGGGGGACCCTGTCACAGGGTTGACGGAATAACATTCGTAGGACGAGTCCGGTGACAGCAGGGACAGTCCAAGGCTACAGGAAAACATAGACACACACATATTAAGAAATAGATTTTAATATTTATGTTGTACAATTTTATATATATAGTAGCTGACATACAAACTATTGATAGTGTATTGAAAGATAATGAGGCAGTGCATCACCTCTGACAAGACTGATCTGCCACTGGTTGTCTCTTTTTTAAAGGTGAACCTGACACAAGGGGAACAGCACATTGTTGATATGCACAGTTGTTGATTACTCTTTTTGTTTTCCTATTTGTATTCAAATAAACAGCATAATATTTACACACTGTGGACATGCACGTTGATAGGATAACAATATTCTCAGGCTAAACAAGAGCATCCTAAACAAGAGGCAGATGTAAGCCCCAACAAATAACATTAGTTTTGTTCAAAAAAGTTGTAGAAAGTTGAAAAAATGCAGCATACTTGTAACAGCCCCACTGAAGAGCAGAGCCATGGCTAGCTGCGCACACCACGATGTCTGAGGGAATGGATCACGTGTGATGACAGCTTGGGCTGAATCTGGTAAACACATTAAATGTGTCCGTTAGAGAACACAGAGCAAAAAAAGGAGGGGAAGTTCTGAGACTTGACGCTCAGCAGGATTCGAATTACTGAGAAAACAATTGAGAATTCCTTTGTCAGAGATATAAAATAAATACCTCACCAGAAACAATACATTTTCTACAGTAGAGACTATCTTGGAACCAGTATAACCTGCAAATATACCTAAAAGCACAGCACACATAAGCAGATTACAGAGGAAAGACATGCAGGTACCCCTAGCGTTAAAAGAACATAAGTCTTGCTTTATCTCCCTCCATTACTTCTTCCTCCTTAAGTCAGTAAGTTACTACCATGGTAGCGTTATCCACTGCCTGAGGTCTAAGACAGGCCTTTCTTAAGCTTCTCTGCATGTGGATTTTTAAAATCCTCTATTAAGTATCTAGAGCTTTTTTTGGTCTAATGGAAATGAGCAAAACTGGTATTCCTAACTAAAACTGGAGACTTAGGCCTATTTATGACACTAAAGCAATCTTCACAATATAATTGTTCTTTAGTTCAGACCATTCCTTTTTAACAGTTTGTTTGCCATTATTTTATGTTATCTGAAATACAGCACTACACAACTCAACTCTGTCTGGCAGCATCGTTTCTCTTGTTTTCAGACATATTTACGATGAGAGAAATGAGAGCCTTGAGAAAAAAACAGTGTGAAAAGGCTGAGAGAAGAAAAGGAAAACAAAGTTCTCTCACAGTGAGGTCGCTTTTCCTGTTAACTCTATCATAACTGCAAGCTCCTTCCAAAAGCTTTCTGTATGTGTCTGGTAATGGTTTCTCTCTGAGTAGACAACACACACTAGTGTCCCAAAACTGAATCCATTGACCACAATTGTAAGGGAGTAAGATTTCCCACGGCTCTGAAAGATTTTTAATTCTAAATACTGGAATTTACCTTGCTGATTAGCAACACCAATAAATGAATAATCTCTGTTCGTAGTCCAGTGAGGAGCCAAACAGCTTGTGTATCATTCTAGTAGTGTCGGTCAAAATGAGAAGAATTATGAACAAGCTCTGTGACTCCTGGCTCATTATATTATGTGGGTCAGACCTTGGGTTTCTAACGGTCTTTTGGTCTGGTCACACAGGAAACAAGAGATACTGACTGAATGAACAGAGGCCTTTAGTGTTCTATTACAGTAGTGTCCTAAGGGAGTTACATTACACAGTAGTGTATGAAGTGTGTCTAGAGACCAGATTTTGTAGGCAGGAGTATAGCGAGCATTTCAGTTCAGTTCGGCAACTCCACTCGTCCTATCTGTAAGCAAATCTTTAATCATGTCCTACTGAATAACAAATACACTCTTGTGTGTCGCCATTGTTAGGTATGTGATGCCAGCAGGCCAGAATGTGTTGTGCCCTGCTTTGTATCAGTTAAGACATTGCTCCACTGGTCTTCAAACACTGTTGAGTTAAACCTATCCTAAGTTACCCAAGCATGGGCCCCATGCTAAGAGTTCCCTATCTCCCTGTACTAAAATAGGCAGCGGGTTCAGATAGCCAACAGTTTAACGTGAACACAGAGGAATGGGCTGTTGTGTTTAGTAAAATGTACATTAACAACTAAAGCTTGCAGACTTGTTACCCAGGATGTGTAGTATTATCTCAAGCTAAAGTCATGTAAACCATCTAAATATATAACCCCGGAAGTGTCAGAAGCAACTCACTTCCTGTGTCTCAGAAGAGTGGAAAGAGCCAATAAAATACTGCTGCCTGCATATTATCTATCAGGTCTTAATGTGAGGTGATAACATAATACGTAATATTATAAGCTAATACATAATGGTAAAAACAGTAGACCATTAAGTACAAACAACCCAACCTAATCTACTAAAGTAGTCATTTAATACAGCCATAACTATCATTGCCATAATAGATTGACAAAGCTCTTTGTCAATTGGATTATTGGATCTAGATTGATGGATATGCCCGTTATTGGCAAAGAAAGCTATAGGTGATATGTGTGTGGAATTATTATACACAACTATAAATTGTAATTCAATATTTCTCCACAACTTATAACTAGGAAATAATTAAGTTGAATCACGTTTACCATCTGTCAGCATGTTCCTCAATAGCAGTGAAGGAGATAGATCCTAAACTACTAGGCCGCAAATCCGGCATCACTGGTGATGATGCTGGAAGAAACGCCGTCATAGACCGCTTTAAGGCTCCGTGATGCCATTGGGGGAGAAAATGGGGTACTGCAGTGATAGTAGTCCTATAGGACGAACAGTAACCGTTCGCAAATCATACTGTTCTTTAAAAAAAATGATATAGGTTTGTCAACCCCAGTTCTTCTGTGTATGCATCATGCTGAACATGTACGTGATGATTTTTTTCCAACTCTTTTGTGATAAGGGGTAATGCACATAAATAACCTATTCAAACCTTGTACATTGTAATGCCAGTGCAGCCAAAGTCACATTCACCCATTTTTACATTAAACTATTTGTAAAAAATGCCAAATGTAACATATACATTACATATGTGTATATTTAAATACATTTCCTAAACGTTATTTCAAGTTCAAATTCCAGGAAATACGACATTAAGAACAAAGGGGGAACCCCCATAAAGCGATATGGATCTGTCTACTTACCAACTCTCGTATTTCAAATCCTTAATTCGACCTCATACGTTAGTAAATGTTGGCTTTGAGATATTGCTGCAAAGAAACATGAATGCAAAGTTAATTTTCTTCCTGTTTGACAGCACACCCACAGCCCGCAAAGCCTCGCTTACAGTGGTGAAATACCACAAGTTGCAGTGTGGAGGCGGGTGATCTCAGCTCGCCTTACTCAATATGATAGCGACTATAAAGAAAATATTTCTGCTAGTAGTCCAGAATACGTGGATATTCTCAGACATATTTTGATTAGGTTTTCTTTGATAGCTATTTTGTCCATACTAATAATAATAATAACGTACTCAGTAAAATAACTTTACTTATGTTAATTCTCATTCCCCCGTCTCGATTATATTGCAGTTCAATAATGAGTGACACTATTAATCACTTTTAACCAATTTGACAGATTTGTGGTACATTCTTCATAGTTCATATTTTTAAAATACTGATGGGTTTGTCATCCTCAGGTTAAAACAGAAATGACCTGGCTATGCAGCAGTGCCATCTAGTGGTTATACGTCACTGAACGTTTTAATAACCAAAACTGTAATGTTAAAGCACCACAAATAGCAAGTTAATATGTTTTATTTTTTAATAAATATATACAGATAAACAAAATCATATTTACAGCAACCGATCATCATTTAAAATAGAGCAGAGCTTCAGAACATCCTCAGCTACCATAAACACCCATCTTCTCAACACTGCTTGTGTCATCTTAACCTCATGGATCAAAACTAGTAAACTGCAAAACAAAAAATCGTCATAAATGGTTATTTCAGATGTCTGATAATAGACAGGTAAATGCATTTAAGCGACCTGGTTTGTTTGAGTGGTATCATCAGTATGCACCAATGGTAGGCTCCGGAATGTTGGTGGCATGCATGTCCCTTGTCATGTTGGACTTCTCCTTCAGCTTAGCCTGAAGCAGTGTGTGCTCAACCACGCCGATGCGAATGTCCATTTGAACTATCTCTTGCTTTAGCTTTGTCAGACTCTGTTTGATCTTGACCACAGGGGCTGCAAAGGACGTATGTAAAAGATGCAAAAGTTGAGGGTCAAACAAACTTACCTTAAGTCTTAATTCGTTCTATAGGTCTATCAGTTAACGAATGATACAAAGATATTTCACAAATGTTTTCAATTACTCAAAGCCCCAAATCTATATGTATATATATATATATATATCATATTATATAAATTTTACCAGGATAGATTATTACTGTATATTACTTGCATCTTGGACTAAGGCTGCTGAATAAATAACTCATTCTCCAGCAGAAGTCATTTCAACTAAGCACAGTGGGGGCCAGTGCAGGAGTCTCACCTCCATCTGACATACTGCTGCCCTTCTCCTCCATCTCTTGCTTCACTTTATCCAGCTCCTCTGTAATCTGGAAAACAGTCATCACATCCATCGATTTAGACTTCTTATGTGGGAAAGGACACTACCACCAAGTGCTTGATCTTGAAATGTATACTGACAGGGATGAATCTACTGGTGTTTTGTCTATAGTGAAATATCTTATGAGAAAAAGAATACATTTCAATTGTAAAATGTAAACGAGTGAGCAAGCTCTTGCACTTGATGTAAAATGATGTGATATTAGCATATTAACATGCTCTCCAACCTCTGCCAGCACTCTGGTTCTCTCAGTTACTCCACCACTCCCCTGCTGGTAACGCTCCTTCGCCTGGGAGGAAGACTATCTCTTAGAAACAACGCTGACCAGAGAGTACAGTAGAGACCAGACAGTAGATATCAACAGTCACTAACAGGAGGAGATCTGGGGTGTTTACCTCACTGAGTTTTGACTGAGCACTGCGGTACTCCTGGATGAGGTGCTCCAGCTGGTTGTTGATGTATTTCTCTCTGCTGCCCACCTTCTCCAATGTCTTCCCTATCTCCTCCTGCAGCTTGTCCAGGTAGCCCTGAGAAACAGTAAAGGGTCAGTGGGTTATGGCAGGCATGACATGTTGTGCAATCTCACTGGCATGTCCATTTTGCATTAGTCCACCTTCGAAATTATATAAAGACTGGAGGCTCAATCAAAAGCAATGGAACAACGTAACTTCAGCCCACCTGGGTCTCTTTTAGTGAGGTTTTAATTCCATCTCTGTGTTGATGCATTTGGTCCACATGGATCCTCCAGTCCTGGTAAAACAAAATTATAATACTGAAATACTAGTTTGAAGTCGTTTTTCCGCCATCTTCATCCTACTTTGACTTTTACCCTAAAATACGTTTGGAAGCAGTAACGCTCCTCACCTTGTTGTCTGTTCTGATGGTAACTTTGAGCTGTGGAAGAACCCTTTCCACCTCCAAGTTCCACTCTGCAGCATCGGTGTTGGACTCTAATATGTCATCAGGCTTTGAAGACAGGCTGGCTACCTGTAGCAATGTGAATAAAAAAAATTTAAAAAATCATTTTTCTTAATTTACTAGATAGTGCATTGTATTACAATCTATTCACTGACCCAACTTAATAGAAACCGCTTTTGAAAAGCACTCACACTCGGATTGGTTCTTGATTTCAGCGCCTCAAGGTCCATAACGTTATCTTCTTCAAAGTCATCTGGTTCCTCCTGAGTAGACACATTTTTTTAATTAAGCAGGAAGGATGAAAAAAATATATATTATAAACCAAACTGCATTTATTAAGGAAAAAAAGCCAAGGAAAAGAAGCTGTGGAACTGAAAAAGCTAAGAGGGGATACCTACTGTCATCTCCTCTTCCACCTTGCTGAGCGTCAGTTCAGCATCGTCCTCCATCACTGACTCTTCCTCCATCTCCTCTGTGGGGTAGTTTGGTCTGAGGAAGTGATACAACATCACATTAACCTTGATTCAATCCACTGAGACCTCAGAGTAAAGAAAAGAGAAATAGGGATGGAAGTACATAGTGGCGGTACATAGATCTGATCAATTATTCTTAACATACCTTTTCCAGACAAAACCCCTCTTTTTCAATACCTCTTCTATTAACCGGTCCAGTACATAACATACATGTTCCCCTGAGCCTGCTTTGAGTTTTGATGGAGGGAAGTCCACCAAACCACCCTGCAATGACAGGAACATTATGAATGCAAATCTGACATGTCCAAAAACCTCAGCCATGCCCAAAACCATGACCTGAAAAAGGTGGTAAATACAAATGGAGTGAGTTGTCCTTACAAAAGCTCTCAATTCTGATAAAATGTTGGACACTGTGGCATTGGGGTCATCGTACTCCTGCGGCTGTTCAAATGGTCTTCCTGCTTCATTGATGAGCCAAGAGGCGATGATGGTAAACATGTAGAATTGCTCTCCTGGATTTGAGGGCGTGTAGGCACTGGATGCAAAGTAATGTCTGCGGTGGGGAACACACACAGCAATGATAAAACGTTACTGTATGTAAAGCTGAACAGTTTTACCGTAAAGTTGTACCGTACGAGCGAGGGCTGAAAGTGACAGTACAGTAGTACAGTTGCATTCAATTACATTTTCTCTACTAACCTCGAGAGCGCTTTCATGTTGTGCTTTGAAAGTACTTCCTCTTCGTAATTCAACAGTTTTAATTTGTCCAGTAAGTCCTCCATGACTATGAACATCTGATAAACTGCTCCAGGACCCCTTTCATCGTCATCTCCTCGTCTATTGTCGTCTGCCATCTGTCCACTTAGCGTTGCAGTTTATTAACAAGCAAATCTGTAGCAATCAACCCAAGTCCAAATATTCTTTAGGATTTTGTAATGTAGCTTCAAATGTTGATACTGATCAACAAAGTTGTCACCACACCAAACAATCAAACGTTACAGTGGTTAGCGAGCTAGCTGCTTGTGCTACCTGGTCTACTGTATGTTTACCTTACGTCGTTGTCAAGCAACCCAGTTGGAAGTATCTAATGTTAGCTATCTAGCATTAATGTTATAAGCTAAGTTGAATTATTGGTAGAAGCAGTAAAGTAATTTTGAAACGGGGACACGTTTAACGTCACGATATCTACGTACTCTGCTAGTATTAGTGTGGCACTAGATAGCTAGTCTAGCTAACTCCGTTGGAAGAAGCGTTCCCTCAGCATCCCTTGACAACGACCAACTATTTGTTCATTTCTCTGTCCCATGTAGCTATTCGTTGATTGCATTCAAACCATCGCCACCTACAGTACTGGAGAGGAGTTAGATTTTTAGTTAGTTTTTAATTGAGAATCCCTTGACCAGGTTGAAATTTTATTTTACAATTTTGTAAAATGTTTTTGGCAGATGAGAGAGTTATCATCTTGAAGCCAATTCACATATATTTGTACAAAGAGGTGCTATGTTAGTTGAAAGATATATGGCACAAACCCTATACTCTATTGCATGTTTACAGTGTCTTAGTGTAGGCTAATTAGCCAAAGCTTTTTACATAAATCATTTGGAGATGCATCAAGTGGAATATTTTCCACATCCCACATACTCAAAGTGATGTGAATTATCTGTAACTCAGGCCTGAATAATTGCAGTGCTGCCCACGTAGAATACTATCGTTTCCTACAAAATGATAGGTAATACCAACAGTTTAATAAAATCCTTCAAGGAAACAGATACTTCTCCTCCACCCTTTCTACCTTAGATTTTGTCACAACTAAAGCAGCATCTCTGCTTTTCTTCCTATCTTTGGTTGGCCTGTCCCGTTGTTTATACAGTTTTTTCGTTTGATCCATTTTCCCTTTTTAAAACGCAGACGTCACTTTCTTTGTAGTTGTTTGTTTTTGTGTTCATAGGCATAGCATACAGTTGGAAGGATGACCAGTGGAAATTAACCTTCCTTACCTTCTTGGTCATCCTCTGTGTCTTCCACTGGAAGCAGCTGCTCACACACCGGACCTGTTTAGGTGTTTAATGTATTTCAACTGTTTGACGGTAATGGCAATGTATTTTTGTGGGAGAAAATGAAAGAAAGAAATTCTTTAAATCAAATCTAAAAGAAGCATTGTTGTTTGAGGTTACCATAATTATTATCAGTCCCAGGTAAAGTGTCTTTGATTTTGAACGGTGGTATTCTCTCTGGATTCTCCTCTTTTTCTTTCTTGCTTTTTTTCCCTCATGGTCTCAAATTCTTTCTCTTGTTTCTCTCTCTTTATTTATCTGTCTTTCTGTTTTGCAGTCTCTTCTTCTCTCTCAGATGGACTTACCCAGTGGAGCACAGCTATACGCATGACTGCACATGGCATTATAGAATCATGCAATTTCACCAGTACCTTCGAACACTAGACCTTGTGCACTTTTCCATCAATCACATAACCTAAACAAATACACACACACAAAAGCATGCACGCTCTCAACCTATATGATATGTCAAAGCCAGACTCTAGAGGGCTAGGATGTGTTTCTGCCCGTTAATAATTCATATTGAAGCGCTCTCCTGCAGTTAAGCAGTGCTTTCCGGATGAGGAGTTGAGAGGAGGGAGGTGTGTGTGTGTTTGATCTGCATGCTGGTCCATGTCGGTATACGCACCCAGGTGCTCCCCTGGTGACTGATATTTGAGTGGCAGGACTTGTGTGAATGGTTGGCAGACAGCTTGCTGCGTGCAGACTTGTGGGCTGACTGCGTCTATATACGTGGATGAGCAAATAAAAGCTTTGTAAGAGATGCAATTGAATTGTAATGCCGGCTCAGCAGATGGCTGCATACAGATTTTCATTCCCAGCCATATGGGTGAGTGAGAAACCAGTAAGACAATTACCATTGCACACGTCCAACAACTCTGAATCATTGTACACAATATCAGTATGTGGTTAACATATTAAAATCCATCCAGTAATTGTGCTATGAATACTGAACGAAGGATTAATCAGACGGGTTGTAGAACCACTGTTGCATTTAGAATCGTTAACTAAGATCAGAATGGAGAGGGACACACATCTCACACAACACACACCAGGAAGGTTAGTAGCTCCTCATGTATTTCCGCTGAATAAAGCATCAGATGATCAGAGTCGTACTAGAATCAACTGACTACAATGTGCCTGTACAAACACAGTGGGTGGAAGTCTCTAAACACACCAGTCTACCTCAAACGAGGATCTCTCTCTCAACAGCATTAAACACATTGAAGGTATTGGAAACGTTGCCACTTTCTCTCAGCACTCTGATTACAGGCTCTTACCTGCCAGCAAACATGTCAATTTTAAGACTATTCCCTATAGAGTCTGACAGTATTGTGAGGGGCGTTCGATAGAGAGGTAATTGGGAGGACAGACAGGTGGATGCACAGCTCAACCTGACTGACACCGTAATGAGCGCCCTGTTCCACGCTGCTTTCCCGCAGGGGCGTAAGGAAGGACGTGGAGGAAGGAATAACGAAGTAGAGGAACAGCTTTCATTTGCTGCTTGAACTCTTTCGTTGTTCTGAAGATAATGGGCCTTCCTTTTGTATGCTTTCCTGATCCTTTTCTACTCAGACTTGTATGACACCTCTCATTTTAAACATTCCCTCATTCCTTTAGTCACAGCCTAACGGCCTTTCTCTTGTTGAGTTATTTTGAGCAGCCGGTATTTCACTGTATACCCCTTGGATATGTTGAGTGCAAACGTGAGAGGATCTCTCATCTGTATAGAGTTCATTGTCTGGAGACCTGAAGCACATCTGACAGTGGAAACTCCATCTTAATTGAAACTGTGATTTGAACCCTGATCTGAAACTCCCACACTCAAACACAAAAGACATTGGGGTTACTTGCAGCCTAAAATGCCTTAATCAACAAGCAAAATGAAAGTTTCTCTTACTCCGAGCCGACCCCACTGTATTCCAATGGCTCTTATCCTCCTTGCAAAAATGGTTTCGTAGCTTGCCTCATCAAATCCTGCCACTGCCACTTGTCCAATAGAGAATATTTGTTCTGTAGGCCTAATGAGTATTTTACCCAGACAGTTTGGACATCATGATGGTTCTGTATGTAGGATGAAACACAGCTGACCTCTACATTCAAAACATGGAGGTTAGACACTGACATACACATCATCAGTCCATCAGTATATCTAGTAAAGCCCTATAAAATATCATATCTTGGGGTATTTTACATGAATTTGATTGATTGATTGATTGATTGATTTGATTTCAATATCACACACTGGTGACGAACAAAGACCGGGATTACAAGTAATATACTTGATCATTTCGTTTCTGCAGAGAAGCTCTTGTATTCATTATGCCACATAAATCGAAAGGCCTACTCATTTTGACAGGACACTAGAATTAGCCAAGAGCTCATTTCTTTTCCACAGATTGCTGGAGGGCCTGACATCTGGGACTGTAGGTTAATGCAAACTAAATAGATGAAGATAAATGCAATCATTCTGAAAGTAGTTTCTCCTCCCCATCAGAAGTATTGTATTCGGGTTTGAAGTCACCACACACAACTTCAGTTTGAAGTTGCCATACAGTAGCATATACAGTTATGTGTAGTTCAAAATGTCTCTCCCACAAAGACGTTCAGAGGATTGTTGCACTTTATAACTGTGCTTATCTTTGATCCTTTTTTATTACATTGGTTGCTTTGACAACTTGGAAGCTGTGAAGCACAGGTGTACACATTTGTGTTACCGCGTGTACAGTAGGAGTGAAGAGGTACAGGCGGCGGTGGTTTCACCTTTCCAAGATTGCAGGAGCTATAAAAAGAGTCCCTGAAACTAGACTCGACAGTTGACAACCCACACAGAGCATGAATTAATGTTCTTAAACCTCTTCCTGGCTCCACTGCACATGCAGGATATGTGGCATGTTTGATCTAGCAAACCAATTGTGTTGAAGCGTTTGTTGAGGGCCTTAAGGAACAGAAGAACAGAGTGACTTTCTGATAGAATTGCATGGCTGTTACTTTTAAACATTAATGCCAAGAATGATGATTCAGATTTTATGCACTGAATTCCATATAAATCTTTTTAATGTCTAAATGGCCGATTCACTTAGCTCAGATGCTTTGACTGGAGATAGGAGAGTGTTTGCTTCAGGGCAATATTTATACTGACAAACTGCTACTTTGACCTCTGCCTAATATGGGCTAGCACAGTAAATTACCTCTCCAAGTTGCCAGATGACTGGCATTTCATTTCCATGGTAATGCAGGTGGAGAAGTAAATGTTGAGGACACTGCTGACTCAGTTGACGGTTCTTGCTTTGCTCTGATCTACATCAAGTTAGTGATTTTAATTTCAACCATAGATGAGACTGCAAAGCTGTTATGAGAATGCAAACGCAAGTCACTCAAGACTTACGTTCGGTCTGTCACTAGACATTTGCAAAGATTAGTATTTTACAGGCTTCCAGCTGATTAGTTACATTTGCAAAGTTTGTGAAAAGAAGCTTTTATAATAATTCCCATGAACGTTCACTACTGCATTTTACCTTTATTTATACAAAAACAAAGCCATAGTGAACCGTCGGATCTGCTTGTACAGCGCACATCAATGGCAGTTCTTGCTTGTTGTCATTAAAACATACGCAAAATCACAAACATACAATATCGCTGATCCATCATATAGTAAGCCCTAAAGATTCAAAACTAGCAAGCAAGACATTACATTCCACATTATCTTGAAGGAAAAGCTAATGTTAGGTTACAGTACTACTCAAACCACCCCAAGAGTGTTCACCCAATTCAGACATTTACATTCATATAAATGTGCATTTTATTACAAAAGTCTGTATATTCTACGTAGCCATGAAAGAAGAGATATTCCCACTGGACATAAAAAATGTGACAATAGAAAACATTGTAATCCTAGAACAGCTCATTAACTTGAACAGTACCAGGGGAAGGTTATTAGGGTTTGTCAAAAACGTAAGTCAAAGGAAGAATTTTGTCAAATTAAAAGCTTATCTAGTGGTGCAGACCAATGACTCTGCCTCTCCCTGACATTGTTTATGGACCAAATAAACCCAACCTACACAGTAAAATCTAAACATTTGGGTAAGAGCATCCTTTTCTGTGGTTACCAATGCATCACAGTTCTGAGAAGTAGTTCGTAAACATCTATCTGGGATTATGCCGCACACAATTTAGTTGATGAACAGTGGAGGCAGTTTTGAATAACACTCTATGATTAATTATTTTGATTGTTGATTACGTTGTATTCACTCTTGAGTTGCGTTGCCATAGTAACCGTGGTAATAAAGGGGATGATGTAAACACACTGTAAACGCTGTCAAATGAGAACCTTCTGCAAAATCAGTAAATATTAGTATATTCATTCAACAACATTGATTAAAATGGCCAACAATTTATTGCACAATTCTTAGTGCCACAAACAGGACAAATACCCACAAATCATTCCCTTTGCACTTTCCTAAAATTAAGCAACAACACTATCTATAAAACATGCATTTCAGAATTATCTGCACATTACATGAATTTACACTCTTTAAACTATGCATACTTTCTTGGACAACTTCAATAACTTCAACTTCAACTTTACCAGCTCTCGATGGGATTTCAGACCTACAGTTACAACACTTGCAATTCTAACACTTTCTTAATCCAAGTGTTTGCTATTGTTGAAAGTTTTTTAGGTATTTTAAATCAACCTAATGTTATACTGTTTTGTAGCTTCCTTTTAACCACACATCAACCACAGCAATTCATTATATCAAGTCACTAATCTACCACTGATACCTGGCGAATTATTGTATTTTAAACATACAGAGCCCAGTCTGATGTTAATTTAACTTAAAATAGCTTTACTATTCCAGACTCTTCAGAGACCAGCTGAGATCTGTCTTGATGATTTTATGATTATGGTTTTGCTATGTACAACATTTTACATTCTGATTTAAGATTGATATCATACACAACTTCCTTGAAATTCAGAATCCTCAATAGCTGTGTAGCTTTTACCCCTTTAGTGAATCATTTTCTTTCTCTTTCCAGCCAACTTGTTTCAAATACATTCCAACTTGCCGATGCTTGTTTAAACATTCATTGCAAGGTAGCCTCTTTACACCAGGGTCACATCTTTTTGGGATCTGTCAACCCTAACTCATAGTTGTTCATCTTGGTTTCCTCACTTAATGTTAAATGTAATTTATTCCATGAAAAAAGACAGTTTTTGAAAGTCTTCGTCTGACCTCAAATGTAAATAATAAATTACTTTTAAAAGCTCACTAACCATACTATATTTAACTACTTTACCAGTTATATTCACTAACTAGTTTACGAAAGTGACAGCATCTTTGAAGAATGCTCAAAATCTATATCCAAGCACCTTGTCGTTAAAAATAGTTATGAAGTGAAATGTCTGTCTTTGATTGCAGACCTTCTCACTTGCAGTTCACTGCAAGCCCAACTTTTATTTCCACCTTTATGTTAAGTGACTCGAGTGTGTTGGAGCCACAACCCAGGCAGACTTCTACTTACTCTGATACTCATCCTCCTTTCCCTCATCAACTGCCTCCACACTGAATTTCCCTTCCTCTCCTATCCTGATAGCGGCAGGCTCCTCCACAGGACCTTCCCTCTTGGTTTCTGTTACCACCTCGGTGTAGGTGACTCCTGGGCTTTTCCTGCCCTTGGTTGGCGTCACCGCCTCTTCCTCCCCAGCACCCTCAGCTCCCTCCTGGCCCTCTGCCACAGTCCTTTCCTTCTTCAGCTTGATCCGGAAGGACTCCTTGGTGGGGGCCTTCTTGGCGATGTTCTCTTTCAGCCTCTCCCCGGACTGTTTGAGGCGTTCACCAGCCTGGTGCATTTTCTCCCTCTTTTCTGGTGGTACCACCTTCTCACCCAGGTTATGAAACTTGGTGCCCAGGTTGTCCTTGGTCTTGGTCATGCTCTCCTTGGAGAAGGCAGCCTTGATGCTCTCAATGCCCTTCATACCGGACTTTTTCAGGCGTGTAGCCCTGGTCGAGTCGGCCTCCTCCACCACCATGTATTCTTCATCTGAGGAGATGTCGGCAGGGATGTCATAGGTGTCCGGTTCAATCTCCAGGGCCTCCATTCCAACGGCTCCCTTAGGAGTCTTTGTCACTGCTACAGAGGGGATCTCATGCTGCCCCTAGACAAAGGCAAATACATTCGGTAAAGCAACAATATACTGATTATTGAAGTGTTTTAATTTAGGTAGTTTTATTTGGTTTCAAAGAAACTTTGAGAACTGATGCTGTATTGAATTAACAGTGGACATATCAGGCTGTACAAAGAATTGTTTAACCTGGAATGAGGGTGGAATTGGAATCCCAACCAATATGAACAAAATGAAGGGGCCAGAGGTCAGACCATAACCTTCACTCTATACTGATCCATTGCAGTGGTTAAATATTTGACCCATAAAGTTTCAAATGTGTTCTTCTGTTTCAAAAACAGAAGAGGTTGGGTTGTGTAAATTATATCTTCAAATATTGCACAGCACTCTCTCCTGAAAGACAATCTTGGCACCCCATTGTTATTGCTTTCTGTATGCTGCCATGCACAAGCCACTCTAATAGAAGCTTTATCATTTTCTTATGAGTGTGCCATTTTAATCTTTTCATGTTACACTCCTTATAAGCCTGCATTCGTTTTCGTAGTTTTTTCTGTCCCTTCCGCTGATTCTTTTCTGGTAAAAGAAAATACATTTTTCTTCCAGTGCCCTTTTTAATGCCTAACATGTCTTTGAGATTGTCCTTGCAGCCTAGAAAGTTTGCAACAGTATAGGTTCTGCTGTGCTATATATGTCATGCCATTAGCCAGGCCATACCATGAGTGGTATCAAGCATACGCTCTGTGTGGGGAGATCTGGTTCTCAACACAGAGCACACGGCATCAGGACTGTCAGCAGCCACATCAAATCTATGAATGGATGTACTCTGTGACTTACTCAACATGGATGGCATAAGGAGAAACTTGTAAAGAAAATGTTATTCATTATTCTATTTACAACAAGCCAAAACGACTTCCCTCGCACTATGAAATGTCACCTGCAAACACGCAGTACAGCGCCAAAACATGGCACAACATACACAATGTCAGATGCTAAGTTTTTATGGCAAATTGAATTCTTGATTAAGTAGCATCTTTCTCTATTTCTAATGACATAACACCTGCTAGGTAATGCAGGTGACTTTGAATCTGAGACCCAATTAATCCTTATTAAGACCCAGCCACCAGCCAGGATAACGGTCATTAATCATGAGTACTCATCGGCCCATGCCCGGACCCTGTGGATGACACAATAATTACACCACCAGGGAACATAGACCAGGATGGGTATTCATTTCATTACTTGACAATCACTGATATTTTATAATAGTAAGCCCTGTTTATGTTGATCGATCAGTGCAACAGCCCATGTGATGATTGTTGTCCCAGGCACAAAATGTATTGTGCTCAGTCAGCAGGAGACTTGTTGACTTTGTTGTTTCCTCTGTTGGCATGGTTACATGAACCCTTGTATACGTACGTTAAATGATTCCTCTACATTTGGCAGAAGTTTATAATATTTGGCTGTGATTCAAAGTACTTTTGATTGTGTGCAGCAATTTTTTTTATGCATGGCCTTTGTTTTGACTTTTTATGGTAAGTATAATAAGAGGTCTGTAAGGGGTTCTTGTAATCCCACATTACTGTTGTTCACTTTTAACAACATGCTCAAATTTATACCCTGCCATTTGTTTTATAATTAAACAGGATTTATCGCATTATTAGGCTTTTTTGTTTATCTTCCTGCAACATTTGTTCTGGTCGTAAGTGGGCTTGTCTAATTATAAATCACCATAAAACAAGTAAATCATCTATTTCATATTACTTCCTGGTTCATGTAGGGTGAATGTTGATTGTTGTATCCTCTTCTTCATCCTTAACCGTGGCTTTCCAATGCTTCTGACCATGGATCAGTGAACTGTCATTGCTTCCTAACTAACGGAACCATTAGAGCCATTGCTGTGTCATAGGCTAAAGCACTATATTAGGAGATGTATGCCTTGCAAGATGTGCCCTCGGAATAACTGACAGCAAATGAGTCATGTTGAAATCCTACACTAAGTCTATCTCTCTTTCAGGCAAGATGAGATTTGCTGGACAGTCCAACTCTCTGAATGATCACTAGGCTTGTAATTCAAACTGTATGTAGACTATTTGTGGTAATATAAGCCTACCATTGTAATTCGAAAAAAAATCGCTACAGCCTTAAATTTTAGTCAAGCTTAATGGATTTCCATCAAACTAATGGCGTTACTAAATGGCTAGACCTATCTGTAACATAAAAGGCCCAGAGGTAAATTAAGAAGATCAACTCGCATTCATGTGCCCCATTCATTTCAACGTTATGTGATCATACCATGGAATTAACCATTTGCTCACCCACATTATTCATAATTTCACAATAAATTAATGACCTTTTGGAACTATTCTTTAAAGGTACAATTACCCTCTCCATTGCCTACTGAGATGCTGACCCATTGGTGGGTCACAGGTGTTGGCTGGTGTCTTCTCTTCATAGCAGAAGGACACGGCAGAACCTTATTTTTGATGCCAGTTTATCGTGCCCCCACTGGCAGTGGGTAGCATGCCATGTCTCCCAGAATAGGCTGCTCTGTCAGGGACACACAGCAGCTGCTTCCAGGGGAAAGCACAGAGTGCTCTCATTACTATTATAAAGCCAGGAAGTCTTTTAAATAAGAGCTTGATCACCTATTTTTACTTCAGACCAGATGGTTTGTCTATAGCACCTATCTATTCTTGACTGTAACCAGACTTCTGGAGTGTAGTGTATGGTGTTTAGATGTCTTCATGTGCTGAGGTCAGTGTTTTGTAGTGAGTCAGTTAACTTGATGGCACTCTGCAATCTGGTTAGCCATCAGTCTGAACATTCAGACCATGGACCAGAAGTGGAACCAGTCATTTGAAGAGACAGGCTTTCAAGTGGTGTCCAGTTCTTGAACAAAAGGAGTCAGCTCTGACTAACGGAGGGCCGCCACAATTAATCACTACTCTAAAGATAGCTTGAGTCCGAGGGGGCATTAGGTGAAGCTCCTGATTTTTACCCAGTCATTACACCTTCCCTAAATTGAATGACTTGAAATCACATATGAACTCCATGAGAATAGTCTCTTTACAGAGAATCAGAATCGAGAATCTTTGTTGATTCTAGAAATGCGTTGCCAGTTTTTTACAACTGTTAGGTTCTGTTAGCTGTCATATTTTGCCATGTTGTTCAAACCCACTGGCAGAAAGGTTACCTGATAAATGACGACACGGAACTTGTTGCGAGTCAGGAGCTCCTCTTGTGTGGTCTCCACCTTCTTGACGCGGGAGTTTTGCTTCTCCACGCGTGTGCGCACCTCCTTGACGTTGGAGCTGACCTTGCGTGTCTTCTGCAGCAGTTTCTCCACCGTGCCGTTAGTGGAGGTGTGCTCCTTGGCCAACTTCAGTACATCGCCCTGGATGGCCTTGATGTTGGTCTCCAGGTCCAACTGGCGTTCTTCCATACGCTGCTGGCCGGACTGAACGTTATCGATGATGCCCGCCACCCGCTCCAGCAGGGACAGGATGGTGAGAGCACTGATGGGGTTTCCAGCCTCATCCTCCACCCCCAGAACCTCCAGCTTGTGATCCATTGAAGTGTCTCGAAGAAAAGCAAAACGTCTCTAAAGAAACGTTAAAGTGTCTCGAAAAAAGGTTTGGGGCCGTGCAGTCTGTGTCGCAGAAAGTACAACTTCTCACAGGTGCTGTGCCAAGAAGTTGATGGTCTTGGATTTGATTATAATGAGCACGGAGGACTGCTGGACCATGGGGGTTGCTGGTTCAGAGACCAGAGAGGCGACTCCCTTCCACAGTAACCCAACTGAGTGGATCTGTTCCCAGCAATCAAACCTGGGGGAGGGGGGCTGGAGAGAGAAAGGGGTGCAGCAATGCCAGTACACACCATGCAGATATAAATACTCTTTGGGTAAGTTGACACTTACGACATTTTGGGAAGATGCAAAGAAGGGGTGATAGAAACTCCCTTCCTGCCCACTCGGTGAGACTCAGAATAATTCATAATTTTCTATTCCACAAGTGGTGCTATCACCTTTACATATGTGTATGCAGCTGCGTGTTGTGTATGTCAGCAGCAACTTTAGAGTCCATCTGCAGTGTGCTAATGACAGACAGAAAGACAGGGTTGTGGTTGCCAGCCATGGTTACACACATTGCTGAAATGGTAGCAGGATTAAACGTTGTAGTGTCAGCCATTTGACATTCCCCAAGGCTGCAGAGTCCACACATGGAATGACAGTGAGATCAGAGCCCCTGTCTGTTGTCCACTCACTACCTTCTATTACAGTGGTATCAAAGTATTAAAGTGGCGCCATTTCGTAGACATCCTGAAACAGCTGCAGCAAAGTACTCATTGTGGGCTGATGTATGGTAAGTCACATCTTTCAATTTAAACTCAAATTGCCATTGTGCTGAAACCACTTATAATATTACAAGGTGCGCACAACTTCAATAAAAAATACACCTTTTTACTGGGATATGAGTAGTTCATCCTATTATCGTTCCTTGAACTGTAAATTCACAACTTGTGTCCCTGTCAGGAACAGATTCTGTCAAATAAATCGGAATAATAACTAATTGTTTTAAGTCCTGTCCTGGCTCTAAACCGTCTCTTCTTTCCAGTGTTCCTTTACCATCCACTTGTTATAGACTCACATCCCCCTGCCTCGCCCAGAGGTCCTATCTCCATTGATTTCCTCTCATTCAAAAGGTCAGAGAGCGAAGACCCCACCCCCTAAATCTAGTGGGCTGAGACTGCCTTGAGGCCCAACCTCTGCCCCCCCCCCAACCTCACCTTACAGCCCCCCTTCCTCACACACTATAGCACCATCCCCCAATGAGAGAGCGAGTTCCTGTTCCTCACCCATCCCTCTGGAGGGGAATCGCCTCAACTGAAGCCAGCAGCTGTCTCAGCGCCTAACCCCCCTCCCCCCTTCATGCCACACCCGTCTATAATTACACAGGAACCGTGTCTGGACCTACACCCCCCACCACCACCACTCCCAAAATCCTAATAAAATCACATCTTTATAGCCCTCCCACCTTACCAGTCGCTATAACAGACTCACTTTGGTCTATTTTCATCGAGTGCTTAGACATTTTGACCCCATTCATGATTCCAACATCCTGTAGTTTTAATATGATATGAGTGCCAATTAATGATCAAACTCTTCTCTTCCTGTGGTTTGAACAGGGAAGGGGGAAGTGAGGGAATTTGCGGGGGTTCCAATTATCTTGCTGTAGGCCATGTCTATCCTTGTGTGTCCCAATTTGATACAGACAGAATTATTGAATGGGGGCGGAGTAACATCTCTGAATGGAGAAGGGGATGGGGTGGGATTGAGATGAACTAGGATGATGTACCTTTGGTGGGACCAGACAGATGCCGCATTGTTTAGACCGTATCTCTCTTTATTGGCAGAACTGCAGATAAGCCATTGTCCTTTTTTTGCAGAGTGGAAGGAAGTGTCTCTAGTGGCCAGTCACATTGGTGGAGAGAAGGTCATCTCATTCATCTCTGTCACTGCAAACATACAACAGATACGCTCCAGACATAATTCACACAAATTCCACACAATCCACACCAACTAAACACTATCATGGATATACGCATTGGTTAGAAATGAAGACGAAAAAAATCCTCTATGTTTTAACTTTGCAGGTAAAATGTAGTATTTAGTAGAAATGACCAGAATTGTCTTTTTTATTGTTGGTTAAGAAATCATTGTTGAATGCAACAGAATATTTAAATGACACATATACATGACTTGAAAAAAACACTTCTGTTTTATTTTTGGGGGACAAAAATGGCAGATAAAGTCCTACATGCAGAATATCAACGACATGTCAAACACATTCTAGTCACATTTATAGTCACGGCTGGGATGGTAAACAACAAGTAGAAACACTTTGCTCAAAGACTTAAGACCAGAAGAACGCAGACTTAGACAGTTACGTGAAGGCCCCAAGATGGAATTACTGAACACAAACGCACTTAACCCAATGGTTAAGCATTACACATTTCAACCTTGAAAGTCTTCAATTCCCTCTTTTTGATTTATTCTGCCATACAAAATCCCTCTTGTGATCTGAATGGTACATTTGATCTGTTTCAGAATACATTTTGAAAGGGGGAATTGAAAACGGTGACAATAAAACTCTTGTGTCCTGACATTCAGAGAAAAACCTTGCTTGCATCCATTATCCAGCAACCTACAAGGTCTTTTACAACATAAAATCTACCAGAAAGGGCTGATGTACCTCAATGTGCAGTCCTTCAATTCCTATACATGAACTAGCATTGCTCCATCCAAGCCAACATATCCTCCATTACAATTCTGTGATAAGATTAAATACCAAGACAGGTAAAATGCTGCCTTTTCACTTTACAATCCATTTTAATGTTGCACCGTGTCTCACTAGTAACACTCGAGCAGTAAGGTACTTTGAAGTTAACGAGAGATGATGTCTACAACTGTGATTTGAAGAGACAGGAAACTCATTTTAAGCATTACACATTCCATTTTTCTCACTGGCAAATTGTCCAATATTCTTCACATCTCTGCAGCTGACCAACTGAAATAGACCCATATCTACATGGGAAGACAACTATAATGTGCTGGAATAATCAGATAGGTAGCTTCAGGATGGAGGCTTTAGGACAGTCAGGTTTTCTTTAAGTTAGATCTACATCACTGAACACAGTTTTACAAGTCATGCGATTTACATTATCTAGAATTAGAAAAAGAATCTTCTAAATATTAATGATAAAAAACATAACATAAGCATTAAGTAAAAAACAAAATTATATATTATTAGCTTGTCAAACACAGTGTATTCTTTCAAATTTAATTACATGTCATAGAATACTTGTAAACATCCATCTGGCTGGCTGACCCCTCACTCATGAAATAAAAACTGCATTTGGTGATCAGCTGCACATCATTTGTAAAAAGAGATAAAAAGAGAACGATAGAGAGAGGAAGGGGTTCAGAAAGAATTGTTTTCAATAAATATCACATTCCAAAGAGGTGGACCATTTCCATGTAATCATATGTTTTGTCAATGGAATCATATTCTGGAGAAGAAAAAAAACATTCAAAGTAATTGAAAAAGAGTAATAAAAAGAGGGGAAAACATGCCATTGTGACGGTAAAGCACCAAGCAGTCTTGCACCCAGTTTCCTTGTACTGGCAGGCTGCTGTATTGGCCTGCAACAAGATAAGCTACAGTACACATCCATCAGAGAAAAGGAAAAGTAAGGCCCCTGAAAAAAAGATCCTCTTCTTTTTTGTTATCCGGGAAAAAAAATGTTTAATCAAATGACACATCTTACATAAAAATGGTATTCCACACTTTAAGAAAAAAACTATCAAAAACATGAGCTATACCATCCTGGAATTAGTGTCTGATGAGAAATGTCCAAGGTTTTGTTTTTGTCGACGCCCCCTGTTATTTTTCGGGCATTTCCTGCAAAACAAAACAACAGTGAAATTACAGACTGCTCTGTAAAAAATGGACATTGCAGGGACGCTTGGTTTTGTGTGTTTGGATGGATAAACTTCACCATGTATGTCAGTGTTCTTCTGCATTCTTTGACCACATTAAAGCGAATGCCAACACTTTCCCTTAAGGTTCCATGAACTAATGTATAATTTCTATGGTAACAACATTGTAGTAACATAGGAACCTCTATGTGCTGTACTTAAACATCGTTATTTGTCACAGTGTAACGCATCACACCTTTGGCCTCATGCTAGTCACGTGACTTATCTTCCATTGTAACGCACAAGAGTGTGAAAGATTAAAATATGAGACCTCAAAGGGAAACATGCCATGCCATGCCGCCTACCTCGTAATGCACATCACCACGGCAACAATGATGGCAATCTGCACAGCTCCAATGATGGCGGCAATGAGAACGTAGTGGAGCTTCTGTCCACTAGGCACAACGTACAGGATGTTGAAGTCCTGGGGCTCTTCGCATTGGACACCCTTGTATCCGGAGTCACATCTATGCCACAGTCACAAGAAAAACAGAGGATTTAATATGAGCACTATGCTTGAGATGAGGGTACTGACACATGTTATTGCATTGCTGAAACAAATGTAATTTATTTCTTGATTTGGTGAAGGTTATAGTACAGTGCACATCAATTACATTTGACGACTGCTGATCATAAAGAGAAATTCAGTTTTGTTATGTGTTTAGTTAGTAATGAATACAAACTGATTATATCTGAATAAAAGGCCTGGGTCAGTATCAAGAAATGTGGACTGTTTAAGTCCATCCACATGTTGATGCTTAGCTGAGTGCCTTTGCAGCAGTCAGTCAGTGAGATGAGATGAGGGAGAAGGAGGTAACGACAGACCTGCAGGTGGCTGTGTTGTAATGGATCTCACACGTCCCATGTGCACAGAAGCCAGCAAAGCTCTCGGTGCAAGGGATGGGCATCCCAGCGTAGAAGCCGTCCCCTGGGTCTGACTTGTCTGTGGAGTCACAGGTCACGGGAGATTTACGAGTCAACAATGAATGAATGCTGACTGAGCTTTTGAAGACAAAATAGGGATCGTAATGTTGTGTAGGTAATATTGTTATTACGAGCCTAATCGTATCGTAGTAAAAATGGTTTCCTATCTTGTATGGAACTACAGATACATCAACCTCTGAATAGACAGCTACTTGTATTATTGTACAACATCACCCTGAAACCTTTCAATGAGTAACTCTGAGCATTCAGATTGTAGCATTTAGAATCACTGGATGTGATAATCACAGGGCCATTTTCCTCATTAATTTCCATATCTTATTGATATAATATGGGTAGCACTGTTACTGGCCTTTATTAGGTCCATAAGACTGTGCAGCATTATTTAGTCGATTGACTCAAGGACTCAGGGCTTTATTGAAATTCATTCCCAGGAGAGATGGAGCACAGAAGGAATACATGAAAATGAAGTCCTGTATTCTTATTAAATTCTGTTTCATGTCAGCATTGATCATCAGAGTAACAGGCTTCAGGGTATAGTTATGGTCCATGTACAGTACTAGTGTCATTGTATGTTTCATTTTAGTTCTGTTTTCTTATGTTTATACCTTCTCAAGCCCCAATCCTTTTCTTACCTAAATGATCCGGCTTGAATGAACGATCAATCTTCGGAGCTCCATCATCATTCTTCCCTATTTTCTCTTTGTCTGTTGTGCAAAAATAATATACATCAGATATCAGTAAATACTGTCTATAAACACGTGTGTATTCATAGACAGTTTACATTCGTGGTGAATGTATACAGACGCACACACATGTATACACACTTGTAGGTATAAAAATCCAGACAAGACAGCCACACTAAACTAGCCACACATACTGTCAAGGTTAACTGAATGTTAACGTTTTGTGGTCCATGGGTTAAAGGAGGCATGTTTAAATTAAACAGGATGGGGAACTGAGGAATTATATCAAATATTCACCACATCCCGGCTGCTGTTCTGTAAGAGTTAGTTCCTACATTACGTTCAGCCCACAATTGATAACAGTTTGTGTCAACTCTACATATACATGGCATTTAAAACTAATGCTGCAGTGGTTGATCCTGCACAATACAGCATTTCTTTGTGATTTAATGTTCCAGCATCTCTTTAGCTTTAGGATGTATTTGTAGATGCGTGTCAGTCTGTCAACAAGGGGAACAGCTGGTTTCATCCTGTCTAAAATCAGATCCGGCTTTCTCTCGCAAGCCATCTTCAACTGTTTATCAGTGTTTGGAGGAGCTGATTGTTTGCTTTTCGGGGATTTCGAAGGACGTGGGGGATGTTTACTTCTTGTCTGAAAGCAGAACCATCCGTCAAGAGGAAGTAGAGAGGTCATTCTAACCAAGAGGGTGTTTGTGTCTGTGCATGTGGTGCATGAGCGGGTGCACGCATGCACGTCCAGTCAGTGACAGGTAGTTCAGGGAGGTTAGACCTGTTATGACAGCATTTTGAAACCTCCTATTTTAGGGAACGGTCAACAGTTGGTTGCATCAGTGACACAACACCACTCTTGTGTAGTTTGCTGGCCCTGCATGGATGCTGGGGTGAGGGAATGCATGCTAAATAGGAAGGATGAGCGGTGGAGAAAAATGTGAAGAGGAAGTGAATACATAAGCAAAGCCTGATAAGACACTCATCCATTTTTAATATGCCATCAATCTCCAGAATATTTGCTTTGGTCTGAAAGTGTATGTATGTTAATAAGGGTGACTCTGAAAGACATTTATTTTTAGATGTTAGTTTGTAAGTAAAAGTGCTAAAAGAAGGATTACGCTTATTTAGCATGTTTTATCTTCACAGGTTAACTACGTGGCTTGTTCAAAAAATGACAATGAAAATACACAATTGTACTTTCTCTGATCCAGTTTAGCCAAGTAAGCCTCAATTTACATGTTTCTCAATTAACAACTGTGGATAATTCATTGTTGAACAGTGTCACGAAACAAAAGGCTGTGGCCCTGGAGGATGTACTGGGGCCAATTCATGCTAAAAAGCATTTTATCAAGTAAAACTATCGAGATTCTGACATCCAGTTTACAGTTGCTCATACTGAGCAGGCGGCTCCCTCCAGGTCCTGATGGTGTCAGGATTTCCCCATTCTACCAAGCCAATCACTGGCTTTGTCACACTACACCTGACATTTGACTGCCCTCAACGGCCGACAAGAAATCCATAAAACCTGTCCGTACCCTGTCCACTGCCAAGACCTATAGAGCAACACTGATTTAAAGCTCTATCAGCTCGTCCTTGTGTCAAAAAAGGGGGAAGCGATTGTAATTCCAGGGAGTGTATGAACTGAAATCAAGTCTGAGAGTAAGTACTTTGAGGATGTACTTGGACAGATTTTTAAAATTGCTCTGGGAGCTGGCACAGAAAATCTTGACACATCTGACAACAAACTGAGACTACAAATGAGCTTTTCGTCCACATTCCCCCTTGAAAAAGTCACCCGCTACAGAACTTCACCTCATCTCACTCCATGGCTAATGTGAGCCATTTCAGCTCACTTTTTTCCTCTCTGAGAAAGATGTTCATCAGACACACAAGACTATAGCACCTTCTTTTGCGCTGTGGTAAATCGAATTTACCACACGCCTGTGCGCGACAGGCATTCAAAATGGAAGTTGGAACAAATGTATTTCTTTTTGAGGTTTGGTGTGTTTGTTTACTGCTTCACAGGCTTTGGTGCGCTTGGCTGGTACACTCATTGATTTGCATGACTGATCGGCCGTCTCAGTGGCTAGGACAGGTGTCTGCCTGGCGAGGGCTTATCTGGCAACGTGCAGCTTCTGTCAAGCCAGCCTTGTAGTCTGCATGATGCGAACAGGACTATCACGAGGCTTTTTGTCGGCTGATAGGCTAGCTAACTCATGTAATTATGAGCTCAGCATCCAAAATACTGACACTGGGCTGACACTACAGCCTATAAGGATGTGGATTTTGAACAGCATAGTTCATGTAAAAGCACCTGCGTCTTTTGAACACATTTAGTTTGACAAGAGCCTTGGAAGTAATGTGCGTTGAGCTACAATTTCTGCCAATCAGAAGTGTTACTTGACTGATCAATTTTGATGCTAGCTTTGTACACATAAAAACTGTTTATCAGCGTGAGACTAGCTTTTTTTGTCAACCAACATACATAAACACACTGAAACCACATTTCAGGCATAGTTCAGACATGCAAAGCATCTAATGTCTCTCAGGCCTTGAAAAAAGAATTTTAGCTTATTTAACTCATCAAATACAGCTAGCCTGTGACAAGCTTTCACAGCAGTTTTAAAAGAGACTGACTGAATAGGAAGGGGTTAGCTCAGCTGTGATGATGGGTCCAAATCAACCCTCTGTGCTATTCGTCCCTTTAGGTGAAAGCATCTGCCATATAATGAGGTCAATTTCCAACGAAAGCTAGGTGACTAGTGCGATGGGTTGGTGTTCAGAACACTGCTGTCTTACCAGGGCATCTCCCGAGGTGTTTGACATCAATCTGCTCCTGCTTCATACACGAGGCCTCACGTACCAGACAAGGGTTATTGTAGGAGTTCCCATCTGTGGCACAGACGGGATTCTCATTGTGTCCGCTGCAGTCAATGTTACATATGCACCTAAAGAGAAGAAGCCACTATTAACAGCTGGTTATGTCAACTCAAATTAGAACCTAGTTGTTTAAAATGATGAGTGTTGGTCACAGTAGATTAAGGTTTGATAGATGGGCATGAAAGTCATGTTTTTTGCCAATGTTTTCAAGCCGGTTCATTCGTCAACTTTTCTGGAAGTGTGTTATAAGTGCTATATCGCTTATTTAGCCCTTTTCTCTAGTTAGTGGTCACAACCTAAGACAATGTACAGTGTCTGACATTAAAGCAAAGTTTGGAACTCACCAGACATCCTCAGAGTCCTCGTCACACTCGGCTCCATACTTGCACGTGGCACACTTGGTGAACTTTTTCCCAACATCAGTGCCTGATCCCTCATATTCTAGAGAGAAAGATTCCAAGTGGTTTATTAACTAAGGCTGATTTTCATGCAGGTTTTGTTCCTAGTTATCCTCACCCTATATGATCTTTCAGGCTCATTTCCTTTCTGTGCCCTCTCCTAGAAATTATCTTTACATCCATTTTCAGTTCCACACTCATTGTGTTTAAATGCCAGTAACAAGGTTCACGGCTTCTTTTTCTGTGCGAGGTGCAAAATCGTTTCACTGAACACAATCATACAATTTAATCAAACTGTTCCGCCTACAATAAAGTACCATCAACAGGAGAGCCACTGGTGACTCACTCATTCTATTAGACAAGCCTGAATGACAACAACATGTTTGTTTTTTCCTGCCACAGCAAAAAGACAACAACCAAAGCATATACAGTGTATAACCTGGCATGTGATCTTCAATAACAAGCTTCATGTGAGTCAATAACAAGCTTCCATCAAATATCAGAGAAATGGGGGGAGGGTTTATCTGAGCCCAGAATGACTGAGCTGCAGTCATCAGAGGCCATTTCATTATTCATCAAGTTTAATTTCATTATGTCAAAAATATCGCCCACCTCTGTCAAAGAGGATTACAATTAACCCATATTTAATTAAATGTGATAATCCCTCACAGAAAGAGTATGGAGAGCACAGTATATATAGGTTTGTTCCCTGTCTGACAGATTGGAGGGCTGTTTTATGGATGTATTGGACATGGTGCACACTGAGACGATGGTCAATAGATTACAATCTGCTACTAAGGCATTGTTGTGGTTGAGGCTAGTTAAGTGTTACCTGTGTCAGAAGATTGTGTTATCGTGTTGCTAACCAAGCAGCATTTCAAATAATAAACCACTAATCTATTATTGCACATGTCTGTCAAATGGTTTAAAATAATGAACTCCTTCTGTTAATCTACAGAAGAATTTATCTTCATGCAAAGAGAAATCAATAGATAAATATTTTTTTCTATTGTGGTACCATAGAACACGATCATAATGACATGGTAAGAGAAAGGAAATGAAAATACAATGAGAAAATAATATGTAGCTTTCGAACTAAATGGCTTAAACCGATCTGTCACATGGCTAAAAAAACTGCATCTTAATCCTTTGGAATAGTCATTGTGAAGCTTGTCAGCTAGAACTGTCATTTCAAATGCTACGTTTCAAATGCAAATGTTCAGCTTGTCAAGGTGGAACATGCTTCTGTAAAGAAAAGAAAATAACAAGTTTTTTACAATACACCCACCCTCTACATACCCACAATCAACACCATCCTTCACTCTTGCTCTGCACATTCTATCTGCATAATCACAATACACTTTCCCCCGGACTTCCTACATCCCTATTGTCCAAGAACGTGTCTTCAGCAGCCAGCTAAAGCCACTTTCAGCAGCACAACATGACAAGAGACTTGAATTCACGAGTCCAATCCCCTATACACATATCCTGCTACTCTCAAAACAAGTCTATGAAAAGAATATATTACTTCTTTTTCCCCTGCAGCCATAATCCAAAACCACAAACATCTATCATGGGTTATTGTAATCTGTCAAAGGTGTTAAAATGGGGTAGATTTTTATTCCAACTACAAATAGAATATTAGGTAGGATGTGCACGTAGTCAGTGGTGTTGTCTCTGGGGACTGATGGCTGGGCATCAGCGTAAATCTCTCAGGGAACACACACTGTCCCTGGGATGGGCTACTGATGCTCTTCCCTCCCCCAGCTCAGGCACTCGATGCTGTGAGTCAGACAAGGGCAGCCACTTGATCATGTCACAGCGCAAACACAAACCAACAGGGAGGTACACAAACATAGCAGCGGTGGTCAACGCGTGGAGGACTAGGGAGGACAAACAGAGCAGACAAACACACACAAACCTACTGTGGTAGCTGTCAGACACAGACAAGCCGGACACACCCTTCATGGATCTTGATCATAACAGCAAGAACCAACCTGATGCGGACCAAAAATTACAGCAGACAGGCACAGAGCTAAATGGAAGTCGAATCGCCAGATCCACAGCCGAGCTGATCACCATGAGGGGATTAGTCTACCCGATCGCTACACTGTTCAACATGCAAACAGTGGAGATCTTAGGTCTCCAGTAAAACCCTCTCATTCCAACCCCAGAAGTCAAGTTGAACAACAAACGCTGTGGCAACAAACACAATTTACGTTCTATCCACAGCATGGAAGAGTGCAGAGCTTAGAGACCTAAGGGATAAGTAGGGATTTGAAAAGTTTACATTTCTAAACAGCCACTTGAAAAATGTCTGACACACCAATTGTTACAGTTAAGCATATAAGTATATATATAAGCATATACAAGCATTTAGCATGACCATAATTAGGGATCATAGCCTTCAATGCTAGTGTACTTCTTATGCCTTTGAATTAGCCCTTGATGGATTGTAGAAAAAAAGAAATATTCAGTCTTCTAAAGCTGATGCATCTTTCCACCCACTGTCAGAGGGCGTTTCTTTTCTTGATCTGTGCCAGATGCTTTGTGACTGTACGTTCTAGTAATCGATGATGAAAAAAATATCAACCATCTTTTATTACGGCAATTAGGTCATAATTCTACTTTGTAATAAGAGTATAACATACCTCCATCGCCAGAGCCAGAGCCTGTGTCTGTAAAAGGAAAAAGATGATTGTGAATGATCAATTAATTCAGTTGAATGTGTGGTTTTCAATAACATTGAAAGTCTACCCTGCAGTGTCTCCTTAAAAGATTGGCCTACTGAAATGGGACAGGCCATCATACTTCTTGGCCTGAGTTGCATTAACAAAATGATCCTGAGAAGATAGAACCTGGCATTGTATTCTAGACCTAAGAAATGCACACTCGCTTCTAAAGACACTGGCATAAAATCTATAAATTAAGGAATGGAAGCTAGCTACTCTGTTGAATTAACTTTCACGTTAGTGTTGCAGCACTTCTTCACAATGTCAGGGTCTAAAAGCTGTACACAAAACAACCTAACCCTCACAAACAACCCTTTTCTCAACTGCTGTCACCAATAATACCTGGACTTTAATCCAATCTGTATTGAACCGTTATTCTATGGAACGTATTATACCACATGACAAAAGTGCTAAGATTAGTCAAGCTAAGCTAATCTTGACCTTACCATTGTCTATCTTTTCTAAAAGTTCTTTTTCCACATCCTGGGTTTCTTTTGAAACATTTTTCTCTACTTTGGTAGATCCTTGAATCGCCATAGCAAGTCTAGAGGGATCCACTACAATGTGGACTTCTCAACCTATCCCTTAACTCCTGCTGAGGGAAAATGAATGGATCTGGTCCTAGGTATTCACAGCGTCCCCTCGGCTCATAGCTGACAAATGCTTCAATTACAGGAAGCATAAATCTGGGAGAGAGGAAATTGCTCTGATTGAGTGGTGTGGGAAAGGAAGCAGAGGGCATCTCGTTGATATGTACCCTTCTTAAATTGTAACAAGACCATGGCACTGAGGTGCACCACTCGGGAAATCAGGTTGCTGGCCCTACAGATTGGGTTCACCGTGCTGCTGTAGCGTTGCAACAAGTTTCCCCACACTTTTGGCCATGTGTGATCACTACTTAACCTATGGCTAGTTTTGCCAGTTTAAGAGTAATGTTTCGTACCAGACCATAACGTCCACAGTGATTTTCCTGATTATCAGCCTGGTCTATCTCATCCTCTGTATCCTAATTAGAAATTGATCTAGAACTGATAAACAAGGCATTTCCGACCGATCAATGCAACCAATTATGCATCAGGGATAGAGTAGATTTGGCAGACAGTCTCCCTTGAGAACTGAAGATACCTTGGTTCAGAACTACTACTGTATTTTGTTGTCCATGGTTGTTCTAGTCGGACTGTTTTCCAGAGATACTGGTAGTTCACTGGTACCAAGTAGTATTAGTAGTATTGCCACTGTACAGAGTCTGCCTGTATCAATCCAATAAGAATACCACTCACCAACAGAGCAGGGTCCATCAGACACTCGGGAGATGAGCCTCTGCTGTTTGCAAGCAGCCTGTCTCCTGTAACATTCATTCTGGTAGGTGTCTCCATTGGAGCCACACACAGGGATGTAGCTTTTATGACACTGAAATGAAACACCCAGAACAATAATGAAGCAGCAACTCTCAGTGAACTTATGTTTTTTATTTATTTATTCATTTGTTTCATGTTAACTGTGATGTGATGAAACTGCTAACTGTGTATAATGCCATTCCATCTCATTTGTCAATCAATGACTGAGAGACTAATACTTAAATCTCCTGGAAGCCTGTGATAACTACGGCAGACTCATTTAATGGCAGAATAACAAACATGGACCCAATTAAGGCATTCAGTTCTGCCATCGTATCTTCCTGTTACACCTGAATCTCTCTCTCTTTCTCTCTCTCTGGTATCTCTCTCTGGACTCATCACACACACACACCTGGTCTCCTTCTGTTGTAATTACAGTCACATTAAGGAGAAATATGGTGTCCTTCTCATCCAGAATTCACAGTAAAAAAACAACTCGGCCTAAACAAATCCCCCCCCCCCACACACACACACAGCCCACCTCACCCCCCCACACACACACACACAAACACAGCCCACCTCACCCCCCCAGAGGCAACCAAGCGTGTAAGTAATTAGTTTTCAATGGGGAAATATAGATATTTTAACACTTTCTTTGTGGCCTTGCCAGTTTTAAGTGCGGAAAACACTTCAGAACAAAAAGAGACACTAAAATGGCTGGACCTTCATAGTCAAATAAAAATACAATAAAACACATCTGTTAATGTACTGTAGCTAGGGGCCTTCCTCTACTTCAATCATCATGTGCCGCAACACGTCCCTAATACTAAGAACGTGGAATGCTACAAATGGAGAAACATTGGGCAGGGCATTGTTGAGAAAGCTGTTTATAGGGGACGTGCTGCTCTCCATATTCAGCAGCATTCCTCATTAGACGTATGTTAATAGGACTCAATATAATTACGATTAATCCTTTCCCTCGGAGTAGATACACACACCTACACAAACTAGCCCGTGCACACATGCCGGGATGAGCGCACTCAGACATTCAAATTACCTTATTCTGTCAAACTGACAAAGGCAGACAACCACACATAAACAGACACAGTGTTACCACAGACAACATATGTCCTAAACCACATACCTGGAACTGACACACACACTTCAGTTGGGCCCCATCGTCCCTACAGACACCACCAAAGCGGCAGGTAGAGTCATCACACACTCGAAGGTCACTCTTCTTTTCTGACAGGTCTGCAAAAGAGCAAAATGGAGGTCACTTACTCAACAATTCATTCTTTTAAAATAAAGACATAGTCACACATGTCAATGCCCAAAAGGCAATTCCTTGGTAAATATGTTCCAAGACACCTGCAGGACGATCATTCATCCAATTTTGAGAGGAAAGATCATTTGTTTCAATTATATGTTTCAATTAGATGAGTAAGCATTGTGTGCATCATGTTTTCCCTACATCCTCACAGAAGTACAACTGCAATATTGAAAGGTTGCTAAGACATTGTGTTTGATACTTAAAGTTTTAGGCACAAAATATATAAAATAATCATGCCTAACTGCCATTACAACTACAAACAGTATGTGCCTCTAAAAGAAGTACTTCATCCACCTTATGAGATTTTTTTCCTCCTACAGCTGTGCCACCCCTGCAGTCACTTCAAAGCTAACAGTGACAGATGAAGAAAAAAATTTTTGTTGTTGTTTCTGGCAAGTAGCCCTGACCGCTCTACTGGGGAGTCGTCCCTACCCTATACTAATGACAGGGCTTGGTGACTCAGAAATGTGGAGAACTTAAATTAGCGTTGTAGTCCGCTGAGATAAAAGCCAGGGAATCCTGCCCACCCATGGTAACAGGGGAGCAAAATAATGTAGCTTCAGCATGTATTACTCAGCCATGCCTCTGTAAGTGTCACACACCATGGATGAGCGACCTTTGAAGAGCCTGTAATGGTCTGTAATTACTGCTTTCCAACTAACTCCAAATGCCTGCCGCGCTTACAACTAGCCACGCTAACCAAACAAAGTTTCAAGCTTTGCCAAATTCTAGACTTGAGACTCAAAAGCACTCAGTACAATGCCAACAGGTATAACTACAATTGTCGTTGCAGAACCCCAACCCTCTGCCCATCTCGGGTGTATTTGGATTCTGGTATGATGTATGTCTGATATTGTTTATCATGTATACTGTACTGTGGAACTTTTACTAACAAAGAAACACAAAAAATACTTATGAATTTATGAACTAAGTAAAAAGTACACAGTAGCCAAGCAAATTTTTATTTTGTGTATTGACAGTAAGGCACTGTGTTCTTATCTTATAATTTCTTTTCATAAAAATAATATTCCAAATACATCACAACAGGCTTGCTAGAGCAATCTAGGTAATCCATACAGGCTAATTGTAGGCTCACAATGGATTACTTAAATTAGATTTTACATATACAACCATGCTTATCTTTCCAGCCTCAACCCCAACTAGACAATTTATTTACCCTCAAAGCAGTACAAGTCACCAAAGCACACTTATCTCTCCTGCTGCACAAATTGGGTGATTACTATCTTTTCCGCCTGACCATGGCCTTGCTAAAGTGTCTGGTCTGCATGGTCTCTGCAAGTGCCGGCAGTCGCTGAGCAAAGCACGTTGGGGTTGCGGGCCCTGAACCGTCTGTGTTCTGTCATTTGTTCTGGGAGAGGCCTGTCAACAACAGCCGTTTACAGCAGCTGTCCACTGCTGGCTGGCCTCAATCTCTCATTGTTTCCTTCCTTCCGCAGGCTAGTGTGCCTTTCATGGCTAATTAAGTCAAGCCATTGCCCCATCCATCAGGGAAGATTGTGCCTGGCAGGGTGTGGTTGAGGAGGAAAACGTGTTTGTGTGTGTCCGTGTGTGTGTGTTTGGCACAAGGCACTGGACTAAGATGACTTGAATTTAAAATAAAACTGAATATAGACACTGAATACAATATAGACTAACTGACATACATGCATGTGTGTGTGTTTGGTTGTTATTGACCAGACGTTTTCACTATTTCAAACATTTTTCTCATACATATTTCAGGGACTACACTTAATAGAAATGCACATAATTCCTTATCCTGATCCAGTCAGAACTAAAGAACTCACTGGTCCGTGGCAGTCAGGACCTGGGGCACATCGACCTCCCAAATCCCCCAGCTCGCCTGAGTCGTCATGCCCACCTAGCTGTCTGTCTCTTGGGTCGTTATCTACCCCAAACCCCCTGACTCCAGGCTACCAGACGTCAATACCTCATCTCCTGTCTGAGAGACTGGGGCCTACACTCCACTGGTTTCCTTAAACCCACCAGAACAGGTCTTTAATGCCATAACCCTCTCATTCTTTCAACTGGAAAACCAACCGTACGGTTCCAACACTCATGTTACCCAGGATTGGTATATTTGAATTTTTGCTACGACATGGTGGTTTAATATTCTGTCTATTACATGTTTGATGCTTGAAGTGGCATTTTGACCATATTTGTGGTTTGGAACATCTCATCTCTGTACCATGTCATTACAGAAAATGCCTTCTTTTAACATCGTTCTTCTTCTTAATATGTATTTTTTTAAGAAAACATTTCTTTTTGGACGTTTGGAGCATTCCATTTCTTGCAAGAAAGAAAAGCAATTTCCTAAAACAAGCAAAAAGTATGAACATACATGTGCACATACACACAATACAGAAGTATTCCATGGCAGCAGTTTTCATTTCAGAGTAAAGTACAACCTTTTCAAGGGCGTCTGTAACATATTGATTTTTGTCTAAAGGCCGAGACTGGGGAATGTCTGCAATGCACTCTCTCTGAAGAGAGGAGAAACATGAGAGGGAGATGGGAAACGATTCATGTTCATTAATACCAGCATCAGAAAAGCATTATGGGACTTAATTCCAACAGTGTTAAGGAACAAGAAACATCAAGAGTCATTCGCTTAATCAGTTAAACCTGTCTTAACTTCTTAAAAACATCTATTTAGCTATTTCCCTTCTGTTAATCCCGATCCAGTCCCTCACTTTTATATAAGGGAGCAGAGCTCCTAGTGTGCTTTGTAATGACTTCATTTAAATAACAGGCTCTGCCTTAAAAAGACAGGCTTCACCTGCCAACCAAGAGCTGAGTGATAGCCTAGGCCTTTTCAGATTCTCACCCTGAGATTTATAGTGGGACAGATCTAATCCTCCATCCTTCAGAAGGACACACACACACACACACATACACTGCTGTCCACTGCTTTGGTGTCTGGATGACTTCCTAATTGACATCCTTGAAGGCTTCATCCTCCTACCCCTCAACTACACACACACACATTAATGTTAGCTCATAAGTGTTGTGTTGCATGTTTTCCCAACTATTTAGGTCTGGAGAGACGGTGTTCAATAAGGCCTTATAATGATACAACTCGAAAAATATGAGATGTAGGCTCTTATGTCTTATGATATATTCTTCTGTCAGTACATAGAAAGGGAATGACAGCCAAATCCAACACAAAGATAAAGAACTAGAATCCACCTTACCACAAAATATTCAAAAAGCAAATGTTTCGAAAAACTGTAAAAAATGCCACCAAAGACAAGTTTCTTTGCGGTGACAACAATGACAAACAAGATACTTTTTCCTCGAATATCTTGATCTCACAAGGCAGATCTGTTAGAATGTATTAAATGTTTACTGTTTCCTTCACACCATCAGCAAACAAGCTGTGTTTTTTCTTAACTCTTTTTAAAAAAATAAAATATGACATTTTACATTTTAATTCCCACTACTTTTGGTTCCTTGTTGCTACGGGCAACTCTGAAACTTAAAACTTTCCTGAAAAAATCAATTTAAACTGTCTGCTTATCATCAGTACTGTGAAGTATGACCACATAAGCCCACCATTTTGTTAACATTGAAATGAAGAACTGGTCAATGTCCACACCATGTGATTCTGTTCCTAATTACAGCACTGGACATCCTGAGGGCTACTCATTAGAACTGTGCCATTCTCCCTCCTCTATAATTGTGACTAATTTGTCCGGTTTGCCAGTTTTTGAAGGAGGTTATAATGAGCATTGCAAACACATGCACCCTGGAGCAGAAGATACAGTTCATTTGCCTTGATCAGTTGTTGCTGAGATCATCTTTACCTGAGAAAGAGCTAAATTCTTTGATGTTTTATTCATGCACGGAGCAGCCGGATTGGGGGAATGACATTAGCCTTTTTTAAATAAAGTGCGGCGGACCATAGCAGCAAAAAATGACTTGTCAACACTGTCATACATCCAGTCTAGGCCTTCGGAAGCCTCGCTTGCAGTAATCTTTGTCTCCAACACAGTGAGTAATTGATATCTAGAGTAACCAAAGAGAAGTGATGCTTTAGAGTAGAGGTTAATAAGCAAACCAGCTTGCAAGATGTAGTCCAAATCTGTTTGCTAGATGTAGTACAAACATGCTTGCTAGATGTAGTCCAAACCTGCTCGCTAGATGTAGTCCAAACCTGCTTGCTAGATGTAGTCCAAACCTGCTTGCTAAATGTAGTCCAAACCTGCTTGCTAGATGTAGTCCAAACCTGCTTGCTAGATGTAGTCCAAACGTGCTTCCCACTCGCAGTTTCTCAACGGCTTGCCATCTCTCAAATGCCTCAGGCGTTAATCTAGCTAGTCTTTAAAACAATCACAAAAGGGGATTTTTCATAACTGCACAAAAAATGGAATATTTGGAAATAATAATACAAACAAATTAGGTTAAAGTAATTTAATAAAGTTGTGTTTTTAAAGCAATAATAACTCATTTTGGTATGGTATCAAATAAATACCCTCATCCTTGAACTGCAGGCCTACTAATGCCACCATCACTTTGCAATTCAATCTACGTTGTAATCATTTTACTCTCTTACAAATAAGAGTCTGAAAATTCCAACCATTTGAGCGGCCTCAGGAAGCCCTCCCTCCCTGCAGACAGAAGGCTGCGCTTATTACAGACCAGTGCTGTGGGCCAAGCCTGCCCAGTCATCCAGCGCTCCTGTGGAGGTGTCTAAATGAGTGTGCCTCTTTCTCTATCAAGTAAACAGACAGCACAGGTGCAGGGGAACGGGTCTGGCTCCGAACTAGGTGAGCAGAACTGTGGGGTGCTTGATGTGCTTTCAACTTTGGTCAAATCTAAATAATTCTGTTGCGGCAAGGCACAAATGTACACCACTGACGCCAATGAAATTCAAATAAGAAACATGAAGCCATAATTCTATACTAAAGCGTTTTTAATAGTTTGAACCACTGGTAGAAAACCTTTGTCAATTACAAAACTGCCATTACAAGTATATCTTTTCTCTGACGAAGACTTCTTATAATTGCCACTTTCAAATACAGTAAAGTCTACCAAACACCAGTAAAAAATAATAGTGTAAGCTTTTAGCCTTACTTGGAAGGCACGCTTTTGTGTCAGTGTCCTTTTGCTTCAAAAAGGCATGAATCTCTTACAGCACATGGTCACAAAAGACTCGGGGAACAAAAGTAGGGGACGGAAATCTTACGGGGGGAGGGCTGAAATAATGACAGTTTCTAACTAAAACCACAGAGAACAAGCAGGGGGTTCCCAGCAGGAGATGAAGAACTGGGGGAGAGGAGCTTGATGTGATGAAAGATTTAAGTGCTGGGGGAATTCAAAGGCTGTGTGACCCTGTGCCTTTCAGCCTGTAAGCTGCATACAGGCGATGTGTGTGTGTGTGTGTGTGTGTGTGTGTGTGTGTGTGTGTGTGTGTGTGTGTGTGTGTGTGTGCGTGCTTCACAGATGCAAGAGAAAAAAGGGGATGGTAGAGCAATAAGCGGAGGAGAGGAAGCGTGATTTGGCTTTTGACATCTATTACCAAAACAGTAAAAAAAGCCACATATGAAACAAAGTGACATGAGAAATAAAATAGTAGTCTACATCTTGATTCAATTTGGTACCCGCTACCTATTCCTACCACCCATTCCTAAAACCTAAAATGGATAAAAGGGGTTGGAGAGAGAAAAATGCATTGCCCTGAGTGGCTCCTCTTTCCAGAAGTTTCCATCTGTTAACAGGACAAAAGGCCTTGACACCTTTTCAACCTGTTGGGGCCTGCAGGAACCCCTTTATCAAACCCCTTTATGTAACACCAGGCACAGTACGTTTCCCTCTCTTTTCAACACATAACCCGACAGGTCCTGTGGTTCAGGACAAAGCTACACCTCTGACATGAGGAACAATTATGGGCTGGTAACCTTCGTAGCAAGTGATGCAAGCTATTCACAGAAAGCTAAACTGTGTAAGATGAAACTGAGGGAACAGACCTTGGTATGCCTTGACTGTATCCTTCCTTTAAACTACTTTTTTGTATGTGTATTTAATTTTGTCCATGCAAAAATCCATCCAAGTTTCCTTACCACTGAGTAACACTCATATTCCGTATGCTGTGTGACCTGTTCTGCCTCTCCCATATCAACATCGAAGGGGTTGACTAATTTCCTAATTACAAAAATATCCATTCACACCTTGTAATAGCTGGCCACTTGGCGGCTGTCCACCTGCCATAGACTACAGATCTACTTGTGGGGACTCGAGACAAGACTACTTTGATATCCCATGTCCTAAGTTTTCTATTGATCTGCTGGGTTTGAGTTGCTCCCTCCCTGTCTCTGTCTTGGCCTCGCCACTGATGAAATGAGACCTACTGGCAGAGACTCTCCAGCACTCTCCCGGTGGACCCTCTGACATCCTGTAATGGAACCTGGCTGCCCTCCCTCCCTTTCCCCTCCATTCTGTCTCCGCCAGACACACAAACAAGGACACACCCATCAGAGAAGCACCACAAATGAATAATGGACAGATCAACCAACAAATAGTTTACGGTCAAAACACATGAATACACTCTAAAGCAAAAGGGACACTTAAGGCAGTTTGCAAGGGACCAGGGCATAAGATAGCATTTCAGGAGCTATCAAAACATGAGAGTGTCAAAGAGTAGGCCTTTCCCTAAATATGCTACTATGGTGTCTCCCACCCTAAAGGCAGAGTGACAATCCTGACACCTCCTGCTCTGAGGGTCATTTAACCAGCAAATGGCATAGTCACAAATTGGACAGCAACCAGTCTGCCTTCTCCAGCCCCATGTCAACCTCTTTAAACCCTTCGTCCCAGCAAATGCTATTACAATTTACATAATTGCCACTCCAACAATTTCACATTGTATAATTTGTTTCAAAATGATGATTGCTAGTGGGAAAAATACACAGTGCACTTTCGGTGTTACTGCTTTCCTCTCTGCATTCAATGAAATGTAGACAAACTGGCCCCTCACCGAGAGCTCTCTGGAAGATGCTTTTGTCTTAACTGGGGTAAGCTCTAAGAGATTCGAAAAGGGTCTGTTGTGAAAGTTGAAACGGAGGGCTTTTGTCTTTCCTGTGGCAGTTCTCACAGTCCCCTTAAAGAGTGTTTACAGCTTCTCTGCATGTTCTTATTGTTTGTGCGCTCCTTATGGGACACATTGAAAGAGGGCATGGCAACCACAAGCATGCGGCAAAAGAAAAACGGTAAAAATGACAAGTAGAGCAGATCCAAGTTTTAACTTTTCCTTTGGTCACCACACCACACAGTCCCTTGTAGATAGTTCTGGCATTTCCATTTAAGGTTTATGGGATAATTTTTATCTGCCCATGCCTCTCTTGCAAACTAAAACTGAAGTAGCTGTCAAAAGTCTGTTTATCCCTCTACCAAAGCTGCAGTCCATGGTCCTTAAAGAGGGCCTTCTACCAATCCATGCAATCGCATAAATCTCACGGTGAGCATGTTTCAAAGTTGAAAAAATTCTCACTCCAATATTGATTTGGAAGCACAGACACAACCACCATTCGATTTGATTTTACTGCTTCATGTGACAAGAGACATTGCTCCCATCTGTAAGACTAAAGAGATTTAGCGCTACGTGTCTGCTCCTCAGGAACTAGACTGCTCAAATTGCTGCAGCGGTCTGATGTGAAAAAGCTAAACGGCTTCTGGTGAATGAATTACAGTGATCAACAACGATAAAGCAGACAATAGAATCCAGGACAAGAGGTAGCCTATTTCCTGTTCATGCCATACGAATATCACAAGATAACATTAATGTTAATAGAGACAATATAAATCCAAATACAATTATCTCTGAAAACATTTCATGATCATGATAATTTATCCAGTATTCGAGCATAGTAGGATAATATTCCTCCTGTGTCCACTCCAAACTAGACTCTTAAAGCTTGCTTTGAGGCTAAACCATTTCTTCTGTACATGTGTAAAATGGCACAATAAATCCACCCAAGAATTCACTGATGCAGGACTAATCAGGTCCCATTCCAATTCTGGGCACACACAGGAGGATGGCAGACCCAGGCTCTAAGCTCAAACAGCAAACCGGCAGGTGATTTGAACTCGATGCATTTTAATTGGCACATAAAGCAATTTTGAAAGCTCTGGTCTGCAGTACTGTGTGCCGGCTTATGAAAACAAACTCTGTCTCTCCAGTTGGGTTTCCTGTGGTCCAGTAAGTGGAGATCACAGATCCTGCTACCGTTCAAGGCACATAGACACAAGCCCATCCTTCTTAGACTCTTTTGTCTGGCCACAATCAATGGGGAAGGGAAGCTACCTCCAGCCTGGCTATGGCTAATGACTACACAGCGGACCCTTCAGCGATTATGAGCTTGGAAGGTTCAATAATACAGAGGACAGAAACAAAGACCTGCCCCAGATAGGCACACTCAGCCAAGCGAATAAATACATACCAATAAGCCTAGTATTAGCAATACAGTATAAAAGGTGTGTGGTGTAAAATAAAACTGTCAATGGTCATCTGAAATGCTTCCTATGGAAAGAACCTGTTTGTAAGTTATAAATCAAAATGTAGCCAGAATGAACTAAGTTGGCATCAAAATTAAATAACCGTGGCAGGACAATATACCCTTGGGGTAAGAAGTAGGATGAAAAGACTAGAAAAACTAGATGCATCAAAAATGAATCGTGCCTTAGCCACTCTCTCACGTTTTTGTGCTGAAAGCTCTTTCCACATGATTTGGTGGAAAAGCTTTCCGAAAAAGAAATTTGTTCAATTGCAGGCTTCCTGCAGTGGTTAATATGAATAGAATGAAAGTGTCCTAACAAGCATTCACAGTTTTTGTGTAACTAAATGGAAGAAAAAACAAAGAGATGAGTTCCTCAATACAGACAACATTTGATAAATAGGGGCCAGTCTGGCACAAAATGCCTTTTGTTGCCATGGATGTTTCCACAAAGCTGTGCTTTCCTCACAAGTAGGATGTGTGCACTACAGTTATAGACTTTGTCTTCATGAATTCTAATAGATAATGGCTTTCAGGTTACGCCTTCTGTCTTTGGGTTCATACACTCTTGGACTAGCTATGTCAATAAACCTGCCCAATCCCCAATAGACTCATTTATCAGAGGTGTAAATTTCACATCACTTGTGGAATTTCTTCGTTTTTATAAAGATTGTGATCAACCTAAAATAAAAAATCAGTTGCACTTATCCAACTAATGCTTTAACCAGAGCAACTAAAGCTACAACTATTGTGGTTCAAAAGATTCCCAACAGACGAATTGTTTTGGTCAAACTGACACAGCTCTGGCTGTCCTTTTAGCATAGATGAGAAGGCAGTAATTACTGGATCTCATCCTGCCCTGCTCCAAGGACATCAGTAACCAAGACATTCCAGATGTATTAGTCATCTCCATTTCCTCCAGCTGTTGTTGTCCAATGAAGCCATTTAAAAAAACAAGCAGTGCAGATACCATACAGAATTTAGCTAAAACAAGGGGACCTAAACTATAGATACTGCAGAGGAGTCCTTTCTCCATGTAGCCTGTATTGGAGATGTAAACGTGGAAACCAGCACAAATAGCAGTTCCCTCAGTGACAAAATAGCAGGTTAGCCCATTACAGGGACCTTACCTGTAGTTTTGAGGAAAACAGCTTGCAGCTTAATCTGAATAAAACAATCAGATGTATTGCAACTTCTGTTGAGTTTCTACCCTGAGCATTGTTCAATCTCATGCACACAGCAAACTACTTACTGCAGAGCTGTTGAAACCCTGTTCTCTGCCCCTCTGCAACCCTATATACAACCCATACTTTTTGATCAAACTCTTACTGTTTCAGATCATACAATCACTAAGAATATCCCACCAGTGCAGCTTAGCCTTCTAGAGAGTGCCTTTAAGACTGATAAATGACACTTGACCAATTTCACTGGCAGTGTTGTTTTCATAAAACTGTCATTCATGGTTTATCAAAAAAAACCATTGACGCATACAGTCTTACAACGCATAATTGACAGCCCGCACATTAATCTGATGTTGTAAAAATCGTTTTAATTTTCTCAGCCTGTGGTTTCAACACCACATCTTAATTGCTTCCGATTTTTCAGCAGGGAAAGACCCCCGTAGGATGCTGTAGTGGGTGAAAAAGTCTAGAAAGATTAAGGGATGCTATTAGACACATACAATAACTCCTTGTGTAAATATAAGACAGCTCAGTTGATGTACTATATTGGGGAACTGAATTAGCATGCTGAAACATTGCCTTATCTACTGTCTGCGGTACTTACATGTCAGTGTCTTTACTTAGAATGATGCAGTGTGTACTGACTGCGAGGCTACTAAAGATTACGGTTTGTTTTTATTTGAACAAGAACACTCTCCTCAGACATGAGTACATAAAGGGCTGTGCAGCCTTTACCCCAAATGGAGCCTTGGTCCTTTGAAGGCTAAAACCGCTTTGAATCTGAGTGTCTAAGACTAGGCCTCCTGGCTAAATCCACACCTAGATGTGAAGGAGTTGTGTTTACCATCTAAAGCACTGACAATACCATTACGGGTTTATTTCGCTTCCAGAGCGAGAAGTGTTCAAGGCCAGAAGAGATTGTATTTAGGTGCCTTCCGAGCATATTTCAAGATGAAAGCTTTAAATGATGCATAAATCACAACCAAACTGATTTATCCAAGCCTCCTTAAAATCTGATGACATCTAGGCTGTTTAATGGCTTCACCCGATCTTTTGGAAAAGTTACACCCTTTGATGTGAAATCATTACTTTTGACACGGATGTTGGTGTAAGCCATGTGAGAGTGCTTCGTGGTAAATTAGAAAACCACCGAGTATTGTGTTTCTACACCTTAGAGGCTGGAGGGCATGGAATATGTGCAGTGTATAGGACCAGTGATGCATCAGTTCCTTCAGAACCATAGTGAGTCATGATACTATACCATGTGAGTCACGGAAGCCTGAGGGAGTGAGGATATAGGGTCATCCGATGCCGGTAGGTTGTCTTAAAACACAGTGTTTGGGGTTGGATTAAGGATTACTTTAGAAAAGCCCTTAATAAATTCACTTTAATACCATGATGGTGTGATATCCTCTTTGGTGGACCGATGTCTAAGCATTACTGCGGAGACCACTGCCCACTTCAACAACAGAAATACAGAAAGATAAAATGGACTTCCAACCAAATACCAGAAAAGAGAAACTGCTTTCTTTTCCAATGTTTTAAATAAATAATTCTGTCAATCAGAGCTTATGGTAATTGAAAATCCATTAATATCTGCTTGACAAATACACTTCATTGTCTTTTTGTGAAAAAAAAAAACTTTAAAATGTCACCCCATTGTGTTGAAGTTAATTGGTTCCCTTAAAACCAGGTGTTAAGCTAATTCCCTCTCAGTAGGAGATAGATCCGCCTCACAGGAACCCACATATAAAAACACTTAAGATTGGACCTAAAAGAATTCAATCTTTACAGCCTGCAGATACCTACATCCCCTTAGAACCATCTTGTACACCAGTTGTATAGGGCCATAAACAGGCACTGTACTGTGAGTGTCTGGTTCCATAGTCTGGGACCTGTCAGTCTAGCAAGAAATAGAATGCCTCAGTTGAGTGATCATACTGTTAGAACAGAGAGGATGTCTTGACACCTTCAGCCCCATGGGACACAGAATGGGTAGCAGTATTGCCCTTGACTGACATAAAAGTCAACAATCACCGTAGGGGGAGCTGGTTTCTTATGTTGTTCCGTCTACATGAAACAGACCAAACTTTAAAGGTGAGCAGAGTTTCTTAAAACCAATGGAAAAATCTGTGTTTAAAATAGAGCAGGTGAGCAGTGTTAAGAATCCCACACGACTGGAAACCCATTCCTATTTGAATAATGTGTAATGTCAAATGATGGCAATACTAATGATTTTGCGCTCTGTCTTTCTCCACAGAGTACGGGTTTCATGACGATGGTTAAACACACACCATTCTGTGTCTTTCTGTTGAAGCACAGAACATGTAATTAGCTGGATAGCGTTTTTATCCTGGGAGAGAGAGAGCGAGAGAGAGCGTGATAGAGCAAGAGAGCGAGAGAGAGACAGACGTGTTTGAGGAAGGAAAAAAAGGACATTCCCTTATCACAACACTGTACGTTTATGCTCGATTACCATGAATATTGTGCTTGTTAAACCATGTAAAATAGAAAGTAGTGTTGTTTTTTAATTTTTTTTAAGTATTTGGAAAAATACGGTAGACATGTTTGTCAACACATTAGGGATATTTATTCATATAGGATACGGACATTTCTCCCTTAGCTCTCCTGTTCATGAATTTTCTGAATGTCACATTGAAGCAATTCAGGCTAAATGTGTTGCCCAAGGACACAACAACAGTGGGCTCATGCCCCATTTAAAATCAGAACGCTATATACCCCATTATATAAAATAGTGAATTACATGAATCAAATTAGTCTAGAGGGCAAGCTTGACATATAACTAGTGATATGTAAACATTGTAGATGATTCCAGACGGACCCATGATGTTTCCAGCGTCATAATCTTTCAGCACCGTAAATTATGAAGAACATTAATATTCATCCACAGCAGAGCTTGTGTCGAGATTCTTGTTACATTTTTTAATAAAATCTATTAGATACTGAAATGTGATACACTGTTTCAAGTTTTATCACACCGACAACGGCTTGTGAGATTCACTCAATCAGGTATCACATTGGGAGGTAATGAAACTCATGAATATTGCATGAGCTGCTGAATGCTCTATTAATGCAGGCAGAATTTGGATTTTAAACTTAAACACTCTGAGAGAACTCTTCCTGGGGTAAATAGCATGTAATCTTAAAAAGACCATTTTCTGACTCTACTTATCTGTGCGCAAAGCCAAAATGCCTGATGTGTTATCAAAGGCTTTGAAGACCATTAAGAAATGCCATCACATCCCACATTCGATTATATCCAGAACCTCAGACTTTCAGAGTTTTGGGATTCGGGAGAGTGAAGCCTGTGTGATCAAAAATGGTTTCTTCTTAGAGGGGAACATATGTCACTAATAAGAAGCTCTTGCTCAGTAAACCACACAATTACAAAGCTCAGCTCTGGACTGGTTTCAGAAAATTCAAAATATGGGGGCAGACAGACCTGGTGCACATATGTCCTGACACACATGCGCACACACATGCATGCTGACACACGCAGAGCCACATGTACGAGCACACTGTGCTCCAACATCATGATCTGGTACAGTGCTATGATCTTTCAGACTCCATATAATACGAGGCATGGCAGGAAGTCTGGGTTATCCAGAACAGACCTCCCTCTTGTATAACCATTTTTGAGTGTTCTCTAGTTATAGAACCTCATTTGAAAGATATACAATAGAATGATAGAAATTGAAATCTCTCACAATTTTGGGGTAAACTGACTTATTTAAGATTTAACTTGGTCTTGTAGACCAATAAGTAAATAATGCATGCAGTAAAAAAAAAGGTGACAAGCTTTAAAGTCCGAATGATTTGAAAACATGTCAGCCAGTAATCTGAATGTTTTGCAATGAAGCGTCCTCATCAGTCCATGCTGAAACAACACAGTGCTGTTACTTATGCTCCCAGTGACCCTGACAGTCAACATGCAGACACACACAGACACAGACACACACACACACACATACACAAATAAACACACAGGCTGTAGCTAGAAACTGCGATACGGGATACTTATGGTCCAATGGCGGTTTTGCTCTAGTTCACTATGAGGGTCAATTCATTAACTAAGCATAGATTACTAGCCACTATGCTGATTACATGGAACTGGGCTAAATCGTCTGTCTCAATTACTTTATTACACTAAACATTCAAAAGATATACAAAATCAATATAATCCCATATAATGTATGCAGTAATCAGGCTCTCTCCACGGCATTGCTGTATGGTAGTATGTTAGGCTAAAGCATAGACCGACTGCATTAAAATTCGTTTGTGTAACATTAATTAGGCTAGTTTGGTTCGTGGAATGGACCATGTCCTGTTTTGTCCATGTCCTTCATTAATACTATCCGTCTCAAATTTGGAAAGAGTATAACATTTAGTTCAGAGTCCATCGGGGTATGATTAAAATGCTTAATTTGTTATATAAACACGTTGAAGAAAAAAACGATTGCTCCTTAATTAAATACAGTCGAACGAACAGAGGATTATCTTTCGCTTTTATAAAGGACAGATCTTCTGAAGTGGATGTTACCAGGTAGAAGGGGTTCAAGACAAGCAGAGGGCACACAATTTTAAGGTCTGGGTGGGGTTTCACTACAGCTATCCTCACTGAATAATAAACCCGTGTTATACAACAAACGAGACTTAAAGGATGTGTGACCCCATCCCAAAATCAGCTAATTGCGCATCTGACATGTACTGCAATCCCGTCTTTCTACGCTTCACAAAACCAACTTGCAGTTCATGAGACGCCCTAAAAAGTCACTCAGACGATTGAGATGTTACACCTTACTACTAAAGCACAACATACGGCACTATTTCGGGGCACACTTACCTGTGCATTCTTTGCCTTTGCCTTTGCATTCGCCACTTTGAGGGTAAGATGCTAGTGTTCCAGGCAGGGTAGCGATAGCCACGAAGCAGAGTAAAGCTAGGTAAAAGCCAGTTAAAGGTCCATGCAACCTCCTATGGCACAAGCTCCCGACCATGATGAAAAGGATGGAGACGATGCCCATTTAAGGTTACCGTCGCACAATGTTTCAGAATTTTGATTCAGTTTGATACCTTTCACTCAATGCAACAGAGACAAAACTGTGCTGAATGGATGAGCACGGTATAGCCAGGGGCGCTTGTACGTTAGAGAACGCACTATGACAACGACTTGAAAACGCAGAGAATATTCGTAAAATCAGTGCAAGAAATCCTCTGAAACCTCTTTACTCCAAACGCGTATATCTTCTAGATATCAGGTGGCTGTCTACATTCGCCAATATGACAACTGAGGCAGCAGTCCGCATCCTCGCCGTCCTTACAATGCACTCCGGGTCTTCTTATGACTTATCTGACGCCCCAGATCGAATACCCTGGCGACCCCTTCTTTCACAACAACTTAGTACTTGAATCTCTCTCTCATACACACTCTCACACACACACACACTCACTCTCTCAATTGTTAACTGTACTCTTGAGAAGTGTTCTTTTTTGGAGGTGAAGGTAATGTCAAATACTGTGATATAAAGAAAATACGACCGATGTACAACTGCAGTTACTGCAGCTGCAACAGCTACAACAAAGAGATTTGGAGGAGAGGAAAGTCACGTGAGAGTAGGCTATACCCTCCTTCCCAATTCCAGTTCTCCTTGACCCGGACCCTTAAAAAACGCGCGCGAGCGCACATATACATATATAGAATTAGTCTAAACACACAGTTGTCAGTTTGTCCAAAAATATCTCTATATTTGTTGAAATCTAATTGACTAGGCTGTAACTTTGAACAGAGTGTGTGCAAACAAATGTTTTTGATCAAATATATGCTGCCTATTAATTCCAAAAAAAAAAAAACACCTTGTTTGAACAGAGGTTACTCATCGGATTTCGCTTCGATGTTCGTCACTCTAAGCATTCACTTGTTCGTTTTTCAAATAGACTCCATTGCTTCAACATGTTGGAACATGTGAACATTGTGCTAATATTTACATTGTCCAGATGGAGCCCTAGTTTCTTTTCTGGACGATGTAAGCACCACTGTAAAACACCCAAGAAGGCAGGTGTCTCATTTCTCAAATTGGCCCATCCAACTCTCAAAGGTTCTTCATCAGTGGTGATTTTTTTTTTAAATTGGTTGGGTTTTTTAACATTACAACTATTCATGGTCGTCTACTATGAATTATGAGACCATTCATAGTAGCATTTCCACACATGTCTTGGATAGCCATATTTGACTACCAGAGATATAGATTCTAGAATGCACCTGCCATTTCCGTGCAACAGTAAACGATTCGAAAAGACCGTAAAATCTCCAACCATGATCAGTATTTTATGGCATTCCGTACTGAGCATTTGCAGTGAACAATTCCAAGCTATGAGGGGTGATTTTGTTCTTCTCTAATTGTTAATAGCTCTCAAATAATACTTCTTATCATATGTTTTGTCTGCCATCCAGATAGGCCTATTTCCCTGCATAGATAGCTTTTTTCACTTCCTCTAAAACTGACAGTACAGCTCAGCTTTGTCTGGTGCCGTGTATTTCACTGACTCTCTGCATATAACCTTTACCACCATAATTGTACTGTACCCCCAACCCTCTAAGGTAAGGTATCCTTGACGACAGCCATTGATTGCCCTGCAAGTTGCAGATGAATGGAGTGTAGATCCTTTGCTTGTCCCTTTGCCTCAGTTAGCAGTTCTAATGCAGCGTGCGGTGAGGATTGCGGATTCTAAATGCTACAGCTTTGGCAAATCAGCAATGCTAATTTGATTAACATCCATGATAGTTATCGTAATTGGCTTATGAGGGTTGTGTAGGAGTGGCAGACACTGGGTGTCTGTCCACAATGTTGTTGGACATTCCAGAGAAATTGGCTCAAGCCATTATGCAGCTATGTTGCAGAAGTGATACAATGTGAATCAAGATGTAGAAAATGCTGAAAACACAATAATTACATCTAATGATTATCATATCAAGCCTTTGCTGAATGAAATAGCCAAATTACTGTGCCATTAGTCAATGGAATTATCTTATTTAGCCTATAAATGCAGGCCAAATTGATATTGATGTTTTTTGGAGCAAGAAGAAAATGATAGATGTACTTCTCAATGCTGGAATGTCTTGAGCAGCATTACCCACAGTGCATTATGAAAGGACACAAGTGTACAGCCCCTGCAGGAAAGGACATGCATGGAGGCCTTAACCATCATAGCGTGCATGGTCTAATTTACTCCACCATCTGCACTGGACTCTCCTCCTCCAATCCTGGCAGCAGACCCCCAGTGAAGGGGATAATCCAGAGCACCGTGGATAACCAGGGGGTAGAGTTTAACCCCTCGTTAATCACCCAACATCTCCGATAAACTCTTACATGGTGCCCCGCCGGTTAGAGCATTGTAGCTTAGGAATCACGAACTAAAGCTTCAACGTTAGCATAAGTGCCTAGAGAACTTCAAACATGCTTGTAGAGATAAAAAATAAGTTTAAAAGCCACCCAATAATGGTTGGATGTTGGTACAACCCATTTCAACAGTGTTGCTTATCTTTGGTTGATCCCTTGATGATGAGCAAGTGATAATGTTGTGTTTTGATACAGAATTACTTTCTGTAACATGAAAATTACGTTGTTATTTTTTGTAACAGGTTGGAAAGTGTAATTAATGATGTACTGGTAAAAAGCAGTTAAGAATCAGATTCATACTGAAGCAATCATAAAATCCATCCATTTCATGCATTACTGCACATAATTGATGACTGTTGCAATATTTTAACAAGTCAGTCGAACACAGTTTTGAACAAATATAAGCCCCATGACCTGTAAAACGTCATGGATGTTGAAAAGGTCTACAAACAGAAACTACATAAATGAATCAAATTTATGTAGCCATTACAATCTACAGAAATGAGTTGCTATGAAAACAATGAGGATATTCAAGTGAGATAAGACTATGTTATACAATTGGATCTAAAAACCTATGTTGTCCTTTTGATAAGCGCACATGACCTACTCTTTCAATGAGCACAGCTGCACAGCAGCAAGAGCATATCCTCCAAAACTGGTCATTGACTTTACGCAGTACTTTCTATATACATTATTTATATGTTGCTTTAGATAAAAGCATCTTCTAAATGAATGCGATATCAAAGCTAAAATATTATAACTTCTTCAGTAAAATAAGGAAATGTCACCATTCATGAAATATTCGACATAATCAAACATAAAAATTATGTCTGAAGATTTGTATCTCCATTGAGAGGACAGTCTCAATGACAGTGAAATAGAAGGCTAATGCAATTTTTGTAGTTAGCTTTGTAGTAAAAGACAATGTTACCAGTGAGTACCTTTGAAAGGTAATAAAGAAAGTAATTTCTTCTGAGTTCCTGAATGAAAATGAAGAAATTCTTCTCTAACTGTCACTACAATGAAGTCAGGTAGCAAAACTCTGTTACATTATCAATCCAACTTTATTTGACGTAACAACAAGTTTTAACATAACTAGAGTGTTGCTCCTTACTCATGTTATACATAATTGCAGCCTTGCCACACATGTAAGCACCCCTAGATAAACCATGGAACCATCGGTTTTCCCAATCCATGAACAAGGTTAAATAGGCATTATGTCTTTGGCGGTTCCAACTGGCAAAGGTGCCTGCTGCTCTTTCCTAGTAGAGATTACGGGTAAAACCCAGTGTCACTAAGACCCAGTCTACATGTTTGCCTTGTATTTTCCCTAATCCCCCCTACGGACAGATTTGTCCAGCACGAGCAGTCATTCAATACATCTCATCACATCTCAGAGCAAACATTGGAAAATGAAATTGATGACCCTGTTGTGTACACAGGTAAACAAGCAGATCAGGAAAAGGTGTGTATGAAAAACCTGACAACGCTAGTTCCCCTGCCAAGGCTGATGCAGAGGCACAACACAACAACTTGTATCTTTTTCATCACAGTCAATATTTTGGATCTTTTGGCGTTCGACAAATGTTCAAAATCCCTTTTTTCTTTTCGTGTACTCTGTGATAAGATGGTGAATATTATGAAGATCTGTTGATACCACAAGGCTCTCCGTGGTTACCTGCATACCTATTGTCATTTGACAACTGTTCTCTCAAGCTGTCCATATATCAACAAAAAAGACTTATGACAAACCTGTGTAGTAAATTATTTTCGTCACCCTACCAATACCTATTTTCCACCACCATCCACCCTCCTTTGACTTCTAACCTCCCTCTCCTCCCCCACCGCTCACTATGACTATGAATTGATTCACCCATATAAAAAGATCACAGTTTACAGGAGCTGCTTCCATTGATCTGATACAGGTGATAGAGTCAAGTCAGAGTTGACCTATAAGAAATAAGTCACTCAAATAGCAATCATGGATCTCATAGATGTATTGCTCTGACTACATGGTTCAGTGCCTGCATCATGGTTCCCATACCCCTTCCCCCACATTATAATACCTTTCCCAGAAATGCAACCTACACAGTTTGGCTTCCAACTGAAATACTTTTTTTTAAGGCTATAGTGGTTAACCTCTCTGTATAGCGAATTCAACGGCATCGACTTAGATGACTGAAGAAATTAGTTCAGGTCTGCGAGATTACCCTGCATGTGGTTATAGATGAAATAACTCATTTTTAGATCCTTTAGTAATTACAACAATCCACTAATCCACAACAAATCACAGATTTGTTTACATTTGGGATCCTACTTTGCTTTTTAGGAAACTGACTGCATTTGATCATGAACTCATGTTTCTCGATGAAAAGGCACACGCGACCAAATCACATTTTATAATGAATTTTTTACATTGAACAACCGTTTTTGTTATTGATTGCCTTTTCAGCAGACTGTCTGTCAGGTTTACAAGTTCCTCGATTCTGACCTCCATCTATGGATGTGTCTGCTAACAATCCGTTTTTGGGGGGGCCTCTGTAACGAGATTCTATGTGATATTGGCAGTTCATCAGTGTTATTGCATCAGCCATGTGTTAGAGAGCTGTCAGCAGATCAAGGACTTTACTGTCTGGCAGATGAGTGACTTTGGAGTCTCAAATGGAGATCAGGGTCTAGTGCAACAATTTTTAAAAGATGTGAAGATGTGCTATGAACAGACTACATTAACTGCACACTTATATACAATGTGGCATTCCACTTACAGTTTGATTTGTATTTCTATTCTAGCAATGGATGTAATAATGAGGAGTTTTCAGCACCATTTCCGGTAGTAAACAACAAGTTGACATTTTGTCCTCCTTAGGATAGAGGATGAACATTGACTTGCATGTGTGCTGGTCACCTAGTAGTCACAGTCATAAACCAATATATTATTATGGTTGTGCTAATAATTAGGGAACTAGAACTATACTTGACAGGATGTGCATGCGGCATCTATATTAATGGAAAACACAGCAGATTAAATGTAAATGACCACATCAGAGAAGTGGACATAGACTATCGTGTGCAACATGCATCTGTGTTCTCTGTTGTCACACTGTCCTTGTGTTTAAATTAATGATGAAGTTGTTGGACACTGCTCCTGGGTTGAGGGAGCATTCTTAGAAGCATGTGGGCAGAGAATATCAACAAAACCCCATTCAGCTGTCTCTCACAGGGATGATAATTGCTTTTCTGCTCTCCACTGTCCAAATACTGCCAAGCAAAGCAGATATTGCTGGCCAAGAAAACAAAGCTTGAATAATTGAATAACAACAAGAGACTGAAACAGCAAAATTCTTTGAGCAAAGATCATCACTATGCGAATTACATCTCTCTACTGGCTGAAACCACACAGAACGGTCCTGAAGACACTTGTTTTAATGGTTTTAATTTGTTCATCAACAAATACATGTGTTCATTAGAATGATTAATGGGAGTGTCTGTCACTATCAGAATACATTCTCTGTCACATTTCAATTATTATTCAGTTCATAATGAGTAAACACGTGAAAACAAATAAAACCATGTTCATATGCATGTTATTACTAAGTGCATGTGTTTTGACAAAAGGGCAATGCATTTATTTCTATTTGAACCAAGTGCTCATTGTCATACAAAAACTTTTTTTTTGTCTACTTTAAAATTCTGGTTTGTACTTTCTTATGCCCAGTTCCTAAGGGGTACACTTTTGTCAGATTTTTAAGGTTTTCTGTAATGTTTCCCCTTAGTCTTAATGTGTCTATGGCCACCATTTCAGAGAGCAGAGCAGTAAAACACTGAACAGAAGGAGGATTTCCTCCCAAGCCACTGAAACAAATCCTGCGCCATAAGCTTTCATTTTCACTTCATGCTCTTGTGGTCACTAATTCAAATGTTTCCAGAATATTTGGGGGAATGGTTTTTTTCTTAAGTGTGTAATAAAAACCAGAATGTAATATTAAAATTGAATAATAGAAACATACTGAACACAGCAGGCATGATAGTCATAGTAAACATGTGTTACAATCTCCCCTCAACTTTTATGAATCCCATGAAGGGTTTCTTGCTAAGTAGGCACATGGGTGTCTTCCCTTTTGCATGAATTGGACACAAAAATGGTCTTTCGAATTGAACCTCTTCAACACCTGGTTCACCCATGACCTTTGGTCTCACGCTCTCCTTACCCCCTAGCTGCACTTCCTATGACCCACCTCTCTTTCTGTCTTTCTTCCTCTTCTTTTCTCCACTCTTCTGTATCTCTCTATCTCTTGCCCAATTTATCCCTTTCATTGTTTTTCTCTCTCTAAATAGAACTCTGCTGCTCATTAAGGTGACTGATGCACTTGTTGACCGATGAGGTTACACAGGGTGGATGTTGGAGCCTGTCTGGTGTCTGGGAGTTGCCCCTCCAACCGTAATCAGGAGCAGGTTAGCGGCCCTGTACCCCGATGGTCACTCTGGATGCTCCTCATGAGAGAGGGTCGTTTTGCAGGACGTTCAAAGAGGGTAGGATTCCCTTGGGAGGGTAAGGGGGAAGGGGGGGGGGTGTTGGGCACCAGGGTTGGAGGAAGGTTAAAAAAAACTCTAACGCTTGGATCTGGGTATGATTAACTCCACTGAGGGTCTATGTGCGTGCGCTTGTTCAGCACAGAGTTCAAAGAGTAAGGGTCAGTAGACTGGGTATTGAAGCAAAGAATGGAAGACGTGATTGATAGACTGTTGGGATGGCGGTTGGGAAAGGTACATTTCCTTAATGAAAACGCAGATATATTTGTTTTTCATTTAAAGAATGATGCTTAGTGTGTAGAGTGTAGATAGACTTTGAAATTATATTTAATTAAAAACTCTTCTTTTTCAAAAAAACTCCATGCTGTTATTTCTTATTGTTATTGTGTGTTTATAATCTAAAATATACATTGCATTTTCAGATGATCCAATTATAGCATTACATTGTATGTATTCAGTGACACAAAGCCCTCAGGAAACACAAATTTCGTTTTGAGGAAATTACATGGAACAGCAGAAACATTAATCTATAATGCCCTTTTTGATCACTGAGACTACTTGGTGGGCATGTGCAAGTGCCCTGCACTGAGTTGGAGGGCTCTCTGGTGGCTCATTATAGTACTACAGGACGGTTTAATGTCACCTTTTTTGTAATCATGTTTTTGGTCAGTCTGTCATTCACTAAATAACATAAGTGCAATACAAGTCACTTCAATCTACTCATAAATATAATTTACGATTCAGAAAGCTTCTTACTAAATGCCATAGAGAAAGTGCTGACAAATTGCCCAGAAATATTTAAACTGAAAGACAAACATGTAGTTTTATACAACCCAAACCAGAAACAGTTGGGACAGTTAGGAAAACACAAGAACAAAGTGATTTCTAAATTTATTTTGAATTGTATTTTATTGCAAACAATGTGAACACAAAATGTTTTATGTTTTGTCTGGTCAACTTAATTTTATTTGTAAAATATATACTTTCCTGTCATTCAGATATGCAACACATTCCAAAAAAGGTTGGGACAGGAGCAATTTAGGGCTAGTAATCAAGTAAATTGGTTAAATAATTATGTGATTTGAAACAGGTGATGTCAACATGTGATTGTAATTATGATTTGGTACAAAAGCAGCATCCAAGAAAGGTTTAGTCCTGTGGAACAAAAATGGCCTGAGGATTGTCAGTTTGCCAACAGACACATGAAAAGAATCATTGAAATGTTTAAAGACAATGTTCCTGAAAGAAAGATAGGAAGACATTTGCTTATTTCACCTTCAACAGTGCATAACATAATTAAAAGATTCAAGGAATGTGGAGGAATTTCAGTGCGTAAAGTACAAGGGCGCAAGCCTGAGCTAAACAACCGTGAACTCCTATCCCTCAGGCGGCACTGCATCAAGAATCGTCATTCATCTATAAGCGATATCAGCGCCTGGGCTCAGGACTGCTTTGGCAAACCTTTGTGAAGTACCATAGCACGTAGTTACAGCCACAAATGCCAGTTAAAACTGTACTGTGTCGAAAGGAAGCCTTATGTTAACAGTGTCCAGAAGCGCTGTTGACTTCTCTGGGCTCGGAGCCATCTGGGATGGACCATCACACAGTGGAAACGTGTACTGTGGTCTGATGAATCAGTATTTCAAGTAGTTGTTGGGGAGAAATGGATGCCATGTGCTCCAGACCAAAGAAAAGGTTCATCCAGACTGTAACCATCAACAAGTCCAAGTCATGGAATGGGGTTGTCAGTGCCCATGGCAGGTAACTTGGGTAGCCATTAATGCTGAAAAGTACAGAGATTTTGGAGCACAATATTCTGCCTTGAAGACATCTTTTCCAGGGATGTCCATGCATATTTCAACAAGATAACGCAAAACCACATTCTACACACATTAAAGTCCTGGCTGCGGAAGAGGATACAGATACCAACTTGTCTCCAATAGAGTGTGTGGGGCATTTTGAAGCGCTAAATGCGAAACTGAAGGCCCCGTACTGTTGCCCATCTAACAACTTGTTGCAGCAAGAATGGGACAAATTTACAACTGAAACACCCCATCACTTGGTGTTTTCAGTCCCTAAATGTCTTAAATGTTGTGAAAATGAATGGCAGCAGTACAAAGTGGTAGATGCTTTACTGTTCCAACTTTTTTAAACTTGTCTGCAAGAATCAAAATAGGATTAATATTTTGGAAGGAAAAAAGAAAAACAAATCATGAGGAACATATTAAATAATGTGCTGTTGTATTGTCTGCAATATAATACAAGTCAAAGTACATTTATAAATCACTCTTTATTTGTGTTTTCCATACTGTCCCAGGGTTGTAATAGCGTAACAATTTTTAGATAATGAGAAAAAAATACTTTTGGTCAAATGTTTAATCATCCTACCAGAATGAATGTACACGCAAGTCTGGGTTTCCTTCCCAAATGTTTTTATTTCATGAATCACTACATTGTTACTTGAGTAAAAGACAATCAAAACTGTCTGAGCCATTTATGTGGCTTCAGTATGGGTAGCATGATACTTTTAGGACGGTAGTTGACATGGTATGATAAATGGGTCAAACCAAAACCGTAATAAATGCTCAACAGTGGTTACAAACAAACCAATACTGTAGGAGGGTCTTTGCCCACTGTCTGTTCCTCCTGCATTCAACAAGGCCACGTGTTCCATTGTGTGTCTTGGCAAGACTGGCACCTTGGCTGATGGGAGACAGACTGGCAACAACATCAGAGGTTCCAGTCAACAGAAAAGGATTCTCCATGTGACCACACTGAAACATATTTTAGATGTTTGATATATGTGAAAAGAAATACTACTAGTAGTTGTAACGTAAACGTAGTATGATTTTTTGTTTAGTTTTTTTTAGGTCATTATTCAAACTAGTGTTTGACATGCCCTCGCTGAGTTGTCCTCTCATCTGTATTGTTACCCTCAAACCAACCATGAGTAGTTAATGAAGGCCTGTCTAAGGCCTCCTACCAGCCGCCCAACTGATAGACTATAGCAGACACAGCCACTCATTCAGTTGCAACCGACTCATTTGTATGCAAATTGCTACACGCACACGCACAGACACGCACATGCACACGTTCCCTTATTAGAAGACTGCGGGGGCTAAAAGCGAAAAATATGTAGAGAAAGTGACAAATTGTGTTCAATGACTGAATATCCCAAATTTGAAATGTTTACAACGTAGAACGTTAGATCGGTGTAGTTTAGCCAACACTAAATTACAGCTTTGATGTCTACATTTTGTAACTATCATTAATAGTGTCATGGGTAAACAGTCCCAAAAGCATGAGCATGAGTAATATTTATTTTAGTTTTTTGACGTTCCGGTATGAATAATCGTCTTTCATCACATGTCTCTTCTGTTGTCCAATCACACGTATCCTCAGCCTCCTCCAGACACTACCTCAAGTGGGCCGGGAGGAAAAGGAGCCTTTTAATCCAAACAGTTCTGTACATCTGTCTCCGTATTAGACCAACAAAGAACGCGCGGATCAACGAAACCAATCATTTGTGTAAGTTCCTGCTGCCTTACTAAATGTAATCAATAAATATCATTTGTGTTTACGGCGAGAGGGCGTACCGCGTGTATTCCACTTTGTTCAATGGATTTGAGTAATTTCCGGTAAATACTGTTTGACGTTCAACTCTGCACACGGCCCTTGGTATAAGTGCAGAGTGCATACATTCAGTTTGTGGCGCTCACTTTTGATGTTGAATGTTAACCAACGATGATGAGATGTTCAGTGGTTTATTTTAGCTGACTTCCTATGCATACTGGATTCCCGGTCTGCTTTTTACCCTTAAAGACTCACTTGCCATGCCGTAGCATATGGCAAGGCTAAGGTGGGGCCCAGATCTGCTCTTTATCGTTGATTTAGATTAATACACTTCAAATAAATAACTGGAATTATAACGGATACAACATTTTATGACACGAGGTAGCTATCTAACTTTAAGTCAGTCGAGTCTCAGCGACGAGTTATTTACGATATGGAAGCTTGCTTCGTATGCAGTCTTCGTATTGTACTGGCAATGTTGTACAGTAGTTTTCCAGCTAACTGCTAACTAGGCTACAGTCAGTAGTAAGGTATTGCCGCGTCATGAGATTTGCAGATGGAATTTTAGTTTTACAAGTGGTTGGCACCTAATATAGAGAAATACAACGTGTTCTGAATAGCCATTAAGGTTAGGCAATATACAGTAGCGAGTCCGTTCCCGGGTGAACAATAAAAGCCTGTCAACTAGGTAGCAACGTCTATCGTTTCACCACTACAACTGTAGTTATAATGTATTGAATTAAAATATATTTGCTAACTATTATTGGCACTTTCAACAGTGGTCAAAATGCCATTTTTGAACAACCTATTTTTCTCTTCCTTTTAAAGGGGATGGTAACGCAGTGGTGGACAGTGGCAGTGTTGTGTATCTATACACTGTTCTGGCCATACTGTCATGGGAGCACAGGTCCAGAATGCAGCACAGTCTCAGGGGAAAGGACTGGAGTCCACCCTCTTCCCACAGTTGACAGTCAGATGGCAGAGCAGACTCAACGCCAGCACCTGGAGGCTCTGTTCAACAGGTAAGCAATAGTAATGGACTCAAATGAGTCCAAGCTTATTGTTGCACACCATTTGATATGCACCACTGCACATCCATGTAACTAACTTTAATAATGAAGATCTATTTGACTTGATACAGGTACGGGGAAAATGGAACCATCTCCATATCCGGTCTGAAGCGTCTGCTGCAAAATGTGGGCCTTGACCGTATCCGTAAAGTGATGGTTCAACACCACGAGCAAGCAGAAGCCGATGATGCTGAGGCACATGGTCACACACACCATCACCACCACCATCACCATCATGACCACAGCAGCAACCAACGGCAAAAGCACAGTCATCCGGACACCACCGAGTCCAAGAAAGCCCCCAAGAGCCCAAAGGTTCCCAAAGAGGAAGAGCCCAGCCCAGGGAAGAAGGTAGAGAACTCGGACGCCCACCACAATCTGTATGTGAAAAAGACCACCACCTCTGGTCAGGACATCAGCACCACACCCACGTACACCACCAATGTGGTGGTGAAGTCTGCAGATCGCCGCAGACGCCGGGAGGCAGATTATGACCTGTCCCAGGACAGTGGACCTGTCGCCAATCAAACACTCTTGGATATCACAGAGGAGGAAATGCCCGAACATGTGAGCAGCGTGCTGGACTACACCCTGCCACCCAGGATGATTCAGGAAGGTTCTGAGGACCAGGACCTCCATGATCATCATGATCACGATGATCATGATCATGATCATGATAAGCACCTTAATCAAAGTCTTGACCATGTAGACAACAAGAGTTGGGTAAGATTCAACTTGAATAATATCAGTAATATATTGTTACTGCTGAAGGTTTTGATTCAGTTCTTTGTGTCAGCAATTAGGGTTAATTTTCAGGCATAATATTTATGTTTACTGTTACACAAATGTTCATGAAGAGCCTTAAAATATCTTATACTCAAAATCAAATTCAACCCTCTTTTTTGTGGGATGAATATCTTATCTACAATTGAAATGTTCCTATTCCAGTGTCTTAATGCCTCCAGCCTCTTGACCTCCCACGGGATGACCAGTGAGGGGGTTCTTACTATGAGCGATTTCAGCTACCTCTGCCCTGCCCTCCTCAACCAGATTGACACAAAGTCCTGCATACGGCATGGCGACGACCACAAGCACATAGAGACAGGTCTGATCAGCTTTATGCAACACAGGGCCAGGCTAGTCCCTTCTTACTGACCTTGAGGGTCCTGATAGCTTCAGAACATTTAGATAATGTACGAACAGCAGCAAACAGTTACTCAAACATTTAGGAAGATTGTCTCTCGCACAAAAAGATTGCTTTCCTAACAGCTGACTTTTACCAACAAACGTTTTGCTCACCAAGAGAACCCTTTTTCTAGTATGCAATGCTCTCGAGGATCACTCACCCAAGGATATGCTTTTTTCTGTTGCAGACCATAAGCAGCACGACCACCGCAGTCATAAACACCTTCACAACCACAACGAGGCTGACCTTGAGGAAAACCACAAAGACTCCATTGCTGCAGGTAAAACATTGCTAATCTGTGAATACATCAGTGGTGAATATTGTCAAGCTGATGACCCAAATGGCTGTTTTCTGCTACTCTTTCAATGAAATCATGTGTGCATGAATTTGGCAACATAAGGAAGCCAGCTTCTTTGCTGGACTAATATTGTACTAAAGTTGACAGGTGGTGATAGTTTCTCCACCACAGGTTGACAAAGCCCAAGTTCGGTTTTAATGTCTAAAGCACCTTAGTCTTATGAGTTAGGCTCCTTCTCCACATGAACTTTTAAGTCACATCCTGCCAGAACTTGAACTTGAGTTGCAAACCCGAATAAGGTGTGTGTGTGTGTTCCAGCATGGGTTGGTGGGTTTGTGTCCATCACAGTCATCAGCCTGCTGTCCTTGGCGGGCGTGGTGCTCATACCCCTGATGAACCGAGTGTTCTTTAAGTTCCTGCTCAGCTTCCTGGTGGCTCTAGCTGTGGGCACGCTCAGTGGAGACGCCTTCCTGCACCTCATCCCCCACGTGAGTGACGCTGATCAGCCGACGCTCCTGTCAGTGGATTGGAAGACTTAAGTGACTAGCTTGCTAAGTGTCTCATAGATCCACTGCACCCTACACACCCGTAGGCTATGCTTATGGGTGTGTAGGACCATGCTTTTAGCTCTTAAGCTCTTAAGTTAAACTACACTTTTAGTTAGACTTACGTTAATGTTTAGAGGTACTTGAGACGGAAAAAAGTGACCTTCTCATTCTGTGTCTTAAATCTTTAAATCATGCCGCTTAGCGAATCGTCTTTGTAGTCTCTGTGATATTGCTGGGGTATCATGTCCATCATACAGAGAGCTTACCATGAACATCACTCAAAACATGTCACCCAAATAGTCCCAGGGAGGCCACCACCACCACCATCATCATCACAATCTGAACGAGACATCTGGACACAGTTCCCATGAGGAGGAGGAAGAGCTGTATGACCTGGATCCAGTGTGGAAGGGACTGACGGCCCTCAGCGGTGTCTACATCATGTTCCTGATCGAGCACTTCCTCACGCTGGGCAAGATGTTCAAGGACAGGAAGAAGAAGGTCAGGGATCAAAATGTCAATGTATCACATCCTTGATTTAGTGTTTTGATTACGATTTGATTATATTAGTTTTATTTGTACTTGTTCAAGCTTAGTGGTGGGATGTCGTCAGTGGCGGTTTTTCCGCACACGTTTCTTTAAGGCTTGGAAATGTTTAGTATCTGCATTACTTCAAGCCAAGTTGATCCAACAGGTTCCGAAAAAATGGGGTCCTGACGACAAGGTGGAGACTGACAAGCTGCCTGCGCTGGAGGAGAACGATCTGAAGCCAGCTGAGGGTCCGTTTGATAAGTGGTCCTTGTCAGCCTGGAAAGCCAGACTAGCAACGCATGTTATGTGATACCAATAATCCCATCTCCTGTCACAAAGTATTGATTTACTAGAAGGGTTTGCTTCAAATGGGCTCCAAACATCCACAGATTTGGAAACCAATGGAGCGAGCACATTCGGCGACCATGGTGGCAGTGTCCATGGGGGTAGCCTAGCAGAAGAGGAGGAGGTGATGCTAGCACCCCCTGCTGTCGTCATCACTCCAGAGGGCTACGCCTCGGCCACGGGTACCTACACGGCAGAGGAATGCGAGAACAAGTGCCACTCGCACTTCCATGACACTGTGGGCCAGCCCGACAACATGCACCACCATCACCATGACTACCACCACATCCTGCACCACCACCACTCCCAGAACCACCACCCACACAGCCACTCCCACTCGTACTCGGAGCAGCACTTCCAGCAGGCTGGAGTGGCCGCCCTAGCCTGGATGGTCATCATGGGGGACGGCTTGCACAACTTCAGCGACGGCCTGGCCATAGGTACGCTCATGTCATGTTACCTTAGAAGAGGGGGAAGGAAGGCAGAGATGTGCCTGCCAAGCACTGAGAGACTTGTGGAAGGATGATGGAGGAGCTGTCCAAACTTTCAAGGACCATTGAAACTGTCAGATGTTACTACCTTGATTACCAAACCCAAAGTTAACCAGGGATTTTGGCTTAGTCAAGGTTCCATGAAGACAATCAAAAGGATTGTCTTTTAGTGTGAGACATGAAAGCGTAAGGTGATTAACACAAACTAAACACTGCATATGTTTGGTGTTAGTTGATGTAGTATTGACTATTTGACAGTTTTATAGCTATGTAAATACTTTATGGACTGTAACATCCGTGAAAGTCAGTAGTGTACAGGATATGGTTACAGTAACTACCATTTACCTACGCAGCAAATAGTAAAAGCGTCATGGGTACATAGAAAACATTCTAGGTAAATAGTCATGCTAAGTGGTGAGATGGTGTTGATCCCCAATGCATGTGCCTTGGGATAAAAGCATATGTTGTATGAATACAATATTTGATGCATACAGGTGCAGCGTTCACTGAAGGGCTGTCCAGTGGTTTGAGTACATCAGTAGCTGTGTTCTGTCATGAACTACCTCATGAGTTGGGTAGGTTCAAGATATATTAAAAACAACTCTTTTAACCTTAATTTCAATAATACTGTATTGAGGAGGTTTGAGGTCTTTGTGGCTGATGTGGCTGTTTTGCAGGTGACTTTGCTGTCCTGCTCAAAGCTGGGATGACCGTGCGTCAGGCTATTCTCTACAACGTGCTGTCTGCCATGATGGCTTACCTTGGCATGATCACAGGCATCCTCATCGGCCACTATGCTGAGAATGTCTCCATGTGGATATTCGCCCTCACTGCAGGGCTCTTCATGTATGTGGCGTTGGTGGACATGGTAAGGCACTGGAACATGTGGCGTTGGGTTGTTTTTAATGTCTTCATGAACCAGGCAAGACATGGATGTAGAAAAATCTGACTGGTGGGTTGTAGCGAATCACACAAGGTCCACTTTTTTGTTGGCGTTTTCAATTATGCACAGGTCAGCGTATGACAAATCTATCTTTTCTCTCACACGATTTGGTCGTGACTCAACACCATCTGTTCTGCAGATGCAGCAAGTTTAGTTAAAAAAAGAGTTGCTCAAAGTGAACAAGGTGTCAAGTTGTGCTTAGCTTTGCAAAGAGTTGGCCTTCAAAACCAAATGGCCTCTTCACACACTTGTCTGAGAATGACCACACACACATATGCACACATGTACACTCACTGTCCAACAGTAGAAACTTGAGAATAGTGCTGCCATTAACATATGCCTCTCAGCCCAGGATAGACATGTTTATTTTAAACAACAACTGACGCCTAGTGGCCATTGGCAGACACGGCGATTGAAAACACCACAGTCTAGCAAAACTCAACTAAAACAATGACCTAATCAAGCCCCTGTTTCACTTTCCAGCAAGTGATGTCAGTGGTCAAGTGAAAGATGATCAAAACCTCAAGCTTCATACTAAGTAAAGCTGTGCTGCTGCTTACAGGTTCCTGAGATGCTCCACAACGACGCTGGGGATCACGGCTTCAGCCACTGTGGCTTCTTCCTGCTGCAAAATGCAGGCATCTTGCTGGGCTTTGCCATCATGCTCCTCATTGCCATCTTTGAACACAAAATCCGCCTGGACATCAATATATAACTTGATTTAAAATGTGGGAAGCTGAAGCCCCTCCTGCATAGAGGCTTTCATGTGTTCTGACAGTGGGCCATGACTCAGTGCATCACGTTCAAAGGGCCATATTGGAAAGGAAGGGGGGTTACTATGGGGACCAGACATTTTAAGGAAAAATCCAGATACTTACTGACCAAGCATCAGGGTCCTGTAAAATACTCTGGCTGCAGTTTATGATCCAGCTATGATTGTATGGGTGAAAGCCATTGGTTTTCTTCAAAGTTTGTGATTAGTGCAATCACATTGGAGTAACTCGATTTTTTTTGCCCCAGTATAGAACCTGCTTTACTTAGTGCGTTCTCACCTCACTAGAGAGGTGTTTGGTTACACAATCTGATACCATTCCAAGTAAGAGGATTTTCCTAAATTGTCTTGTGGGCTTCATCGAATCGGGTTGCTTGTTTCTTAATGTAGTAAACAATCTCTTGTAGGTTGTCATTGTTTGTCAGTCCTTGCTACAGATCAAGACAAACAACCAAATGTATTACTACTTAGTTAAAATGGATATGTTGGGATAAGCTTCCATTTTGGGAATCTGCATATTAGGCTAAATCCTTTTATGTTGGAGTGTTGTTACACCAATGAGAAGATTCACTCATAAGGCAAACCGTTTTGCCTTAATACAAGTTTCAAAATCCATGCTGTTATTGGTAGCTACCAGAACATTTGTACTTTGTGGCCAGAACTTTTGCTTTTGTAAAGCAATGTGGAGTAATTTGGTACGTTATTATTCTGTACCCTCATCACTTAATTTGACCACAGTACAATATCTCAGCAACTGCACAGTTACCACAGATTCAAGTGTGTTGCTTACCTCTGTTCTGAAAAAAGGCTCCTCAGTCAAAAACACTGTGATCACAGTTTAAAGTCTGTTACATTGTCCTTGTAGAGGACAGGTAAACTTGTAAATGTTGCAAGTGTAAAACTTGACTTTAAAAAGGAAGAAATTTGAATGTCTCAATTAATGTTACTATTAATTCCAAGCTATGCTATTTGTAACAAAATGTAGAAAATGCAAGGAGCATGTCATTAACCAGCTGTTAAGTTATTGTGCCAATGTTTTCACACTGTGTTTAAAGAGCCTGAATTTGATTGTGTAGTTGCTTGTTTTTTATGTTTCAAATTTTGTAGAGACATCATGAAGGGACATTTATATGCTATTGACTGTAATGTACACTAAAGGTTTTTGTGTTTTACATTCCAGAGCATAATAAACATAGTTGCTTACAATTCCTGATTCTGAGTTTCTGGTGAATCCAAGCAATAGTAGTTTGGTAAAGAGACTAATGTTTACAAAGAACAAGGGTTTTGTCATTTCAAGCAAACATGGTGATGAGTCAAAAAATATATATATATTTGATAGTGATGCCTGTAACCAATTTGAAATGAACAGACTACACTAACACTGCAGAAGCCTTTAACCTTCCTATTGTGTCCGGGTCATTTGACCTGTTTTCATTTTCAGATGAATGAAACAAGCCTCAATTTTTTTCTGATCACAATAAGCCTTCGTTACATCCTCAACGATAATCTGAATACAGTCAAACACAATTTGATACTTACATTTTTTTAAATTATACCTATAGGAAAAAGGTTACTTCAGTGGTGTTCAGGGTCAAATTTGACCTAATAGCAGCTATGGATCGTTTCTGCTGAGAAAAACATACTTGTTGTTTACTTACATGTTGTTATACCATCATGAATTATAACAGTAACAACAATTTAAACTGAATAGTATAATAAATATAAAATCATAATAGTTAAGTTATGTAAAACAAAATGAAAATGATGTTTTAGTCAGATGAAACTTATTGACCTCAGTTCCATTTTATCCTATGATACCACGCACACACGCACTCCTTCCTACCCCCCATACACACAGACATATCTCCTGTCCACCAGTTGTATAGATTTCTCGCACTTTCTCACATTTGACTGCACACTTGGCATAGTGCATGCATGCACACACACACACACACACACATACACATACACATAAAGTTAAAACAATCCCCATTGATCTGTACCTCTGTATCAAGGGTTGTGTTGTTTATGTATGAGCAGAAAGTAGGACAGAAAACCAGAAGTAATTCTGGATAACAATAAAAACAAAGGAGAGTTGACAACGTCACTGCCACTGTATACTTGCAATCAGATGACAGCAAGGTTGGTCATCTTTTACAACATCTTGGATGTCTCAGTCTACAAAGCATTTGTAGTTTGGACTGAAATGAACCCTGGGTGGAACTCTGCCATACAAGAGGAAGCTCTATCTTGAGGCGCTGGGAAGAGCTCTGGGGAGCCCTCAGACTGAGCGACAGCAATGTCTCCCCTGAACCCCTGCCTCTGCCAACATGGTGATCAAGCTTCAAGTCCCCATCATGCATTCAAACACAAACACAAACACACATACAGTACATACCTTGCCAGATATGACTTTCTCATAGGAAAGTATGCAGTCAATTTTGACCCATTGTGCAACATGAATCAATAATTGCTTATTTTTAATTTATAAGAAAAGACTAACTAGTTTGGGGGATTTATTTAGTTAATGGGTAGCCTCTCACATATCTTACAATATGTTAGCCTATTCTGTTTATCATAGCCCAAAAGTTTGATACTGATGTCTATTTTAAATTATGAATGATTTGGACATCATGAGTTTAAATATAGTCTAAACTACATAAAATAGATCAAATTAGTGTATTTTCATGGTTATGGATAAATAACGAGCTTCTTAATTATAATACATTTTATTTGATGATAATTGTAATTTTTTCTGTACTTGTCAAGGAATTTAAATATGGGTCAAATTTGACCCGCAAACACAAAAGGTGTAAACACAAGTCCAAACTTAAAACAAGCATGCAAAACTACATCAAATATCTCTGTGTGTTGTTGAGCAGACTTGTATTCTTTTAGCCATGATCAACCGCCCCCTTCATTTTCTCTGTATGTTATTATTATTGCTAGGAGAAAAAAAAGATGCTTCCCATATAAAAAATGTAGGTGGTTGTCAAATATTTGCGAATGACATTGCATATTTGAAGAGTAGTATGCAATCAATTACAATGTAATGTCTGCAATTGAAGTTGAAAGTTGACATACACCTTAAAAAAATATGTTTGACACAATTCCTGACAAGTAATACAAAGAAGAGTTGCATGTACATAATGTGTCATTTTTTATCACAGTCTCCAAACATTCTTTAGTTGTAACAATGGATTCCAGTATGTTCTCCAGCACTGTAACAGTGAAAACACATTCACCAGTGTCCTCTCTTCTGGTTCGTTGGCGTCATTCTTCCTCGCTCATTTTATTTACACCTCTTCAGTTGATAAAGTATGCTGGTCAATTAGCAGAAATGAATGGTTTGACTCACTAACCTCCTCCTTCGGTAGTTGGAGCTTTGATATTGTACTGGTGAAATCCATCATCTGTACAAAAAGAAAATAATTCACTGTTTTCAAGTGTATATTTTGTGTTTGTTTTTGTCACTGTATTTAATAAAGAGTGTGTTATGAATAACTTAACAATAACCACCAGTGAGGTAGGCATTGGTTCCTTTCGAAAATAGGCTTGACAGTCCTTTGTATTGCAATGGACCACTGACCAAAACATAGCAAATAACAGGCCTGCCAGTATCACTGCAGCAATAGCAGTAGTAGGCTTCAGCCATGGTGCAGTATGACCTGAGAAAACAATGTTGACATTAACACTTGACCTGTTGTACGTAACTCCAGTATGTAGTTCTGTTGTAAATAATTTTCTCTTTTTTGTTCCGCAAACTATGTTCTTTTGATAAGCACATTCTAACAGTAGAGTAGTCCCAAGGAGCTGTTGGTATTTGTTTACCAGATTACAACAATACCATCATCTTAACCCCAAAATTACAAACGTAGCAATTCAAAATGTAGCGACATCTCCAGTGAAGCATGCATCTCAAATCTTGTTATGTCATATGCTCCCACACACCAGAGGTGCATTCATTTCAAAAAGGCATTGGCTATTTTTTGCAAGGTTTTCATTTACCATTTCAAGTTTGAATGCATGGTCAGTGTCTGTGTGTGTGATGTTTACAACTGTGAAGAGGTCACCTGTGATGGTGACGCACTGTGTCTCCGTGCTGCTGCTACTCCTGCTGTGGGAGTCCAGGAGAGTGTGAGCCTTGACACAGTATTCTGCCCCCTCCTGCAGGGATGTGATGTGGAGCAGGGTCTGGTCCACCGGAATGACATGTGTTTTGGTCTAGGAGAGAGCAAGCAAGGTGACCTTATTGTAGTTTCATATTATATCTAAATCATTTAGCATTGATAGCATGCTGGACCCAATAGTTAACCAAGAAAAGGCACATGGAAAAAGACAAACAATTGATACAGCAGTCCTCCAGCAGGACATACATAACAGATTCACACATCTGTAACCACTGCTACACTGAGCTACAAGTAGCACATTTTTAAATACAATAGTTCTTACAATAGGGGCATATTTTCCAAGCTGCACACCCACCATACCATCGTCAAATTAGCCTTGAGTTTAAGCAGGTTAGGCTCACCCTGAGTTCTTCCCCGCTCTTCCACTCGGTCACTATTACTACCCCAGTAAGGGGCAGGTGTTGGAGGGTCACCATCAGGGAGTCTCCCATTGCTGTCACAGACATTTCAGGAACAGTCAAGACTGCTGTTGTGGGGGGCAATATATTTGGAGTTATACTTTGGTAAATCAAGCATGCACTCACATCAAAGTGGCTGATTTTGATGACACCTTTTACATTGTGAACTGAATTGAGATAATTGACCCCCTCTGATGCTGGATGTGAATGCGACAAGTGAAATTTGTCAAAACTGTGATAATTCTCAAACGATCATAAATCGATAGATTAGATAACAAAATAAACTGCTGCTTTAACCAGTTGTTCTCAGCAGCTATAAAGGGAGTCATGTTCTCCAATGTCTTACTGTCTCTCCGGTTGAATGGTTTGTTGAGCTCTGACCAAGGTGAGACTCTGTTATTGCATTCTGCCTGTACTCGGATGTTGTACTCTGAGTCTGAGCTGAGGTCAGAGGTCAGATCACATTCATTTGGGGATATTTTCTGGCATTCAGGCGCATCTTCCCAGCTTCCATTCAAGAACCTCAGCTCAAACTCCCTGGTAAGACAAACATCAACGCAACAGTCACATCGGACTAAAATCATGAAAATATGAAATAAAGCCTATTTTAAAAACCTGTAAAGCAAGTCAAGAGATAGCCCGGAGATAATAAAGGAGTTTTCTCCTGAACATGCCAGAACGCATTCCTGTAACGTTCAGGAGGTGACAGACTCACCCTTGAAATTGCACATTGTATACAGTTGTGCTACAGATGGACTGGGGAGGGCGCCATTTAAGCACATGCCGCATGTTTATTGACTTGACTGTGACATTCCTTGGGGAAGGCAACAGCCAGCCAACACCTACATTTGAGGAGACAGACAAACTGACTTATAGAACCTCTGAAATAATATAAGTAGATGTTCTGCATCTGTCTTATGTGTGAATATGGCCAAAGGTTTGCCACATTTGCAACAAGGCTGTTTGTGAGATTTCTGCCTCACTAGATATGTCATAGTCATTATTATTTCATCTAGGAACATCCCAGACTCACACAGAAGGGCCAGCAAGGGCTGAAGCGTGTAATCACCTATTATCAGCATTATTCGATGAAGTGTTCCAAATTACCATGGGAATGGCCATAGTTTTGGAATGGAATGTCCGACAGGTATCAATTAAGGGTATAGTAAGCACTTATGTTTAATAAAAATGAACATGACTTGTAAAAAGTGAAACCTTTCAAGTATAAATATATTGATACCCCATGTCTATTCAAATACCTAAATAGAAACAAACTTTTTATTTATTTTCTAAACGGTACTTACATTTGGTGAGGATGTTGAGGACCAGTAGAAGAACACTTTGTTTTAAAAAGCTTCCTCTCCTTATCATAGCTCTGCTCTATGAACCAGAAGAGCTCCTTTAACCTTCTCCAGTACTTACTCTGTCCACGAACTTTTACTAGACCAGAATCCTCAACTCAAGTCAAACTCCACTTAGCTTTGTAACATTGTCATCCCATCAACTGTGATCAAATGTGTCATCTGTATGTAAACAAGCTCATGGTTGAGTTGTCAGTAGTACTTCAAACTGATCTCGACCAGAAGAATCCTTGGCTAAATGTTTAGCTTGGCTGTGGTGCTTGAAATGCAGGGTTAGCTGTATATCTTGTGCGAATTTAAAAGTGCGCACATTCTCTCATGACAAACTGGGTTGGCTAGTTACTCCTGTCTAAATCATAGTTGAAAAGCCTGTTTGTCATTCTTTACTCTGCAACACATACAGAAGCACCATACAAAATGTTTTGGCCAAGAGTTGGCTAGCTGAAGCATGATGTTTCAGCCAGTCTTCGGCAGGGGGCAGCGAAATCTCAGAGAAGCGCTTGAAACAGGATTCCATTCTGAAAACACAAATTGAACCCTTATTTCTCACCATGGCAAGAAATAAGAAAAGGAGTACATTCTCTAATGTGAGTCAGGCTCTGCAAATCAGGCATGAATATTGTTAGAATATGTGCGTTGTAAGCTCATACTCTTATTTCTAAACGTTGTTACATTTGCAACATTTCATCTATCTCTTTCTCTTTCACAATTGGTCCTATGTTGTTTGTGAGGTTACAAATGTGTGCCTGAGAGAGGAGAAAAAGCAGACTTTGGACTCTAATGTTGATGATCAACCATTAACTAAAGTCATAAAACAATAAAAGCTTACGTTCCCTGTCTCTCTATGTGTTTTTTTATGCTATGAAACCCAATGAAGAAGTAGGTGGTAGAAAGTTGGATGGTGTTCAGGACCATAAATGATGACATACTTTCTGAAAACAAGTTCTCTGCAATCTATATTCAATGTGTTTCCTCTTTACCATATTGATTTCATCCAACCTTCAAACTGGATTGGTCACTAAGCCCCTGCTACCCCTGTCCCCTGCCCCTGTCTGCTGTCACCAACTTCCTGATAACTTACGTTACTGAAGTTGGCTTTAATGTACTCATTATTTGGTTTTTGAAATGATTCATCCAGTATCTGTTACACCATCCAATAAATACAGCACTGTACATATACAGTAGCTATGATTCATTTACTATTCTGCACCTTGTACGGGAAGTTGTGTGTGAATAAAACCTTTTGTCTTACCAACGCTAGTTTTGTGCAATACATTTTGGGGGGAAATCAGTTGGAACAAACAGGAAGTGGAAGTGGTATGACATCCGCAGTACCACTACAGAAGTATGGGTTCTTGCTATATTTATAATGTATGATATCTAACATAATAGGATCTCTATTTGTATTGGTTAAATTAGGTTCCAAGATATTAAATACAGCCTCTTATTTAACAGTGACAACAAGAAAACCTATCTTCTGTTAGTAATGTTTAAATGCCAAATAAGTCATTTGGGTGTAAACTACATCACTGTGAAAGAACTACATAATCACACCCAACACACACACTCACCAACACCAGGGAATGGAGCGTAGGGTACTTGCCACTGCTACAGGAGTTTCATCCTGTATGTCATAAAACCTTATCTATCTTTATGGCAATCATTACCCAATATATTTCAGTTTCAACTGTATCTTCACCAGTGTTCTCTGTAACCTAGTTTCATGTACGGTAATGGCTTTCATGCTCATAGCAGGATTCAATACTAGTTTAGTAAGTCACAAGGAAAGTTTATTTTAAATCATTGATACATGGCCAAGCTATGTTTATTTACTGGTTCGGATTGGCCAGACAACTCAGTGGGACAATGTCAGTAAATATTGGGTCAAACCCACAACAAAACAATACACTACTATTCCAAAAGCGAATGGCACTTCAACTGTATAACTGTAACGCATCAATACACGTTTAGCAAACAACAGTCAAGTTCTGGTTGGAAGTGCCACTCGAACACTGGAGTCATCAAACCATTCAAACGGTTCAAGGAAAACATCATCCAAAAACAATGGGTGATATAAGGGCTCTACGGTCTGACTTTCAAAACTGGAAAATAGTGATTTTCTTGTCCAGAGCATAATGGTGACCTTTAACCTCCTCCTTCCCATCAGCATCGTCATCGTCATCATCATCATCATCAAAACCTGGGGTAGGTTGGAAACAAATGAGCAAGCATACTGGTATCGAGTTGGGTTTAGGCGTGGCTGGAAAGGTCTGCTGACCGTATCCTCATCGTTATAAGGGATGGAAGAGGAAGGTGGGGAAAGGCCTGCAGGGTGTGGTTTATGGCCTTGCGTAGGGTGTAAAGTCCTTAAGTCACAGCCAGTGCACTGAGATATAGAAAACGCAACCGTTGGGTTGACACAACTGCTCACAACGACCCCTCACTCCTCTAAGTTCAGTGCTTCAGGCTCATTTCTTCAGCGTGCTTTATTTTGGAGTGCCATATTTTGGCTTGTATTTTCTAATTCCAAGTGATACTTTCAGCGATAGTTTGGGTCTGAGTTAGGGTTAGTATAGGTTGAGATTTTTTTGTTAAGATATTTTGACTTTTAGAATTGCGAGTGTCCTCTGGGTGTCATTTTGACTTTTTTTTCGTCTCTCACTTGTGTTCGGTTGTGAAACACTTGGACCATGTCGACCGCTATAGAAGCAACTGGTTTTTTGATGTGCATAACAGGCTGGCTGATCAATGGCGCTTCACTCGCTAACGATTACTGGAAGGTGTCCACCGTCTCTGGGAGCGTCATCATCTCTAACCGGCAGTATGAGAACCTGTGGCACGCCTGTGCCGAAAGCAGCTCTGGCATTGCTGAGTGCCGGGACTTTGAATCTCTACTAGCCTTGCCTGGTAAGAACTGGAACTTTACCCTCCATCACATGTGGAGTTCAGATCAAGTTGTGGCTTACTGATATTTTGGGGTGTATGGATTGCACAACCTTCGAAATTAAGCATCCAGAGAAAAATGCAAGATCAATCAAATTGAAGCTTCACTCTGAGGCCTAAGACCTTTCCATGCATTGCTTGATAGAGTTATAGAATGGGTTCATCAGATTATCAGATTGGTATGTTATTTTAGAATTTTATTTTCTTTAAGTGTAAAATAGTTATAGCTAGACCTCGGAAGTGTAGGGTAATAGTCTTATCTTTAGTCATGGTCACCATTTTGTTCCGTCTTTATGCCATGAAAAGAAAATGGCGGGAAAATGTAATAATTTTTTCTTTAAATCTTTATAAGACTCTATATATGGTTTTTATTTGATTATTAAATGTAGAAATTTCAAATGAGGTTTGTAAGCCAGCTTGTTAAAATGTTACAACAGACTGTTACCATGGCCACTAACAATCTCTCTCTCTGTCGCTCTACAGGACACATTCAGGCATGCCGTGCACTGATGATCCTCTCCTTACTCTTGGGTCTGGGCTGCATGATCGTGTCTCTTCTGGGGTTAAAGTGCATTAAGATTGGCTCGGCTAGCGATCCAACCAAGGGCAAGATTGCCTTTACTGGTGGCCTTTTGGCTATTCTTTCTGGTGAGTTAAGTCAGTTGTGTTTTTTTGTCTACTGTGTTTGTACAACGTCCCCTGCCGGTGTCTCTCAGCTACTTCATCAATCTTGAGGCTGCTATAACAGCCATCTTACTGCAGAATCTAATTTTAACAAATAAACTCTTGCTTTAGGTATACGATACATTTATCTATCATTATCTATCATATAATTGAATGTATATAAATGTAAAGTTATAATATTCAATACTATTCATGGCCACTGTGTGAGTGGTATTAGATTATTATTGTAACATACATTACCTTTAGTATGAATGATGTGTTCAATATTTTGTTGAACAAAAACAGTAGCCTTTGGGATTCCAATTAAGAATCCTGTAAAATGGACATTTTCTTCAAAGGCTGTCTTTCTTACAGGACTCTGTACTATGGTAGCAGTGTCTTGGTATGCTACACGAGTGGTGGAAGATTTCAATAATCCATTTTTCGGAGGCGTCAAGTAAGTGGATGTGGACTAAGGTCCACATACATTTGGTGTCCACAAGTTGACCGATATGACAGAATGCATGTCAATTTAATGTACTTTCTTTGTTTTTGTTTGCCTAGGTTTGAGCTTGGCACTGGCCTCTTCATGGGCTGGGGTGCATCATGTCTTGCCATTCTAGGTGGAGCCCTTCTCTGCTGTGCCTGTAAGAGGGCCACTGATGGAAAACCAAAAGCGTAAGTAACTTTAGTCATCTAGTACCTTCCACATAACAAATCCTATATGCCACTCTAACCTGTTTATAAAATCAATTTTAACAATTGGTCCTTATACCAGTTTTTAGCACAAATTACCTGTCTGTCTGTCTGTCTGTCTGTCGGTCTGTCTGTCCGCCTGCCTGCCTGACTGCCTTTCTGTCCATCTCTGTCTCTCTGGTTGACTGTTGTTTTGTCTTGGTGTCATTCAGGGGTTACTACTCACAGGCCCAAACTCAGAGGATCTTTACTTCCAAGACCAAATCTGAACCTGACTCATCCAAAGCTTACGTCTGAGACCACGCAGCCTCCTTTTTTTTTTTTACCACACATAGCTACATATACTATCCATAAAGGATCACCTGCCTTGTTATTTGTTCCCCAATTTTGTCTTTATAACACATGGAAGTTTTGTTATTTAGGGTTTTGAGGTTGATGTAAAATGTAGGATTTTTTGCAATCATTTGGAATTCATTTTGAAATGTGATCAATTTGTGTGGAATTTGAGATCTTCTAAATAAACCTTTTATTGTACATACATTTTAACCTTCATCATCATTTCATGCAAGTCAAATATGATACCTGTTTTGTACTGTGTAGTGTATTGTGTAGACTTAATAAATGAGGACATTCACATTGCAGATCCTGCCAAAACAAAATACATATATATGTGTAACTACGTAAGTGGTAAAGTTTTTTTTTGTCAAGTGATAAGTGATATTGCTACATTTAAGTTTGACTAGATATCTTTTGCGGTAGCAGGTATTATACCAATGAGACGATCCTGCTGTGTTTTACGGTAAGTCCCCACAAGAATGGCCACACAAACTGACGTGTGTGTCCCTGTGTTTGTGAGTGTGTGTACATATAATCCCCAATGTAAAATACGTAATCCACCTTTGTCTCCTTGGAGACCTCATCCTGCTGACAGAAAGAATAAGGGATTACAGCTTACCTACAACATCGACAGCACATCTCCCCATCTCTCTGTCTCTCTATCCTCTATCTGTCTGTCTACCTGTTCAGTCAACATCTATAGTACCTATAAATGATCAAAATTAATTTTAATATATCTGTCCATTTGACAGTAATCATCTTGTTACTGAAGGACTGTGAGAATGTTTCTTGAAAAGAAAGAATATGTGTGTGGTCTCTCCATTTGTCCCCTTTGTCCCTCTTACCTCTCTTTATCCCCTGCACCTCTTCTGTCTCTTTCATTATGTCTCTCACCCCCTCTCTTTCTCCATCTAATCTGACTTTGCTGAGCAAGGGGAACCAACCTAAATCCTCTCAGCCAGGTATAGCAGCCACAGGAAAGCTGCATGTGTTCCTCAATATGTCTGTACACCCATCCAATTGAGTGTCTACGTCTATAGTGTTTTGCTTGGGGGAGATTGAAGGTTTACATCCGGCTCATCTTTTCGGTCACAAGATTTCTTGACGGACAACAGGTACAAATAGAGGCACCATCCATAACTGCTTCTCTCCGATTCTCTGATCTTCCTGCAGCAGGTAGTTTGTGTTTCTGGATACGTTTTTTTGTTTGGTAGGTGTATATACATGAGTGTGTGTGTGGCTGGGTACACAGGTGTGAGTGTAGTCTGTCTTCTTTATCTGGCTTTTCACTTAAGGTTGATAGAGATAGAGATAAATTCTTAGATTAAATATTAGAAACATTCAATGATGTATCTCTTTCAGGCGATGGAGATGCAAGTTCTCAGATTAAATATTAAAAACAGTTAATGATGCATCTCTTGCATGTTCCCAATCTAACAGTGAAAGATAAACAAACATCACCATTTAGATCATAGTTGCGGTACTGCTGAAATAAGAATCTTGTTCATCTCTTTGTTTGCCTCTTCATCCAAAAGTTATCAGATTCCAGTCGTTCAAGTTTGCAACCATGAGTTCAAAGAACGTCATCTTCAAGAAGCTGGCCAAAGACAAATCGGTAAATGCTGGTCGTGCATATGTGTGTGTTTGGGGCATGGGCATCTGCACCAGTAACAAACACACACATTGGCATATTAGGAATATTGATCTGCAGGGCTGTCTACTGTGATCAGAGATAGATACAATCAAATTAGATTAGTGTATTCCTACAAACAAGTGTGTAAGAGAAAGTGAGAGAGAGAAAAATAGATAGATAGATGCATGGATGGATGGATGGATAGATGGATGGATGGATGTATAGATAGATAGATAGATAGATAGATAGATAGATAGATAGATAGATAGATAGATGCTAATGTTCATACTTCACAGGTGTTTTTCTGAACTTTTGCAGGTTGGAGTTTACATGGGAAAAAGGGACTTTGTTGATCGTGTGGATTCTATAGACCCAGTGGGTGAGTCCATGATCAATTAACTAATCATAAAATGATCAAATATATAAATGAAATTACAAATAACTCAATATAAATTTATTAAGCGTTGGGCAAGATTTCGGGGCAAATGTAAATATTTTTGTCCAACAGTTTTATTTTAGTAGAATTGAATACCCTTTTGTGTCACTCTGGTCTATTCGTTGATCCTACTTGTGATGTTACTGTACTGCAGCTTATCTGTGTTATTTTTAAACTCTAGATGGCGTCATTTTGGTGGACCCTGAAGCCCTCCAAGGCAGAAAAGGTGAATGTGTATGAACAATCATGCCTTGATGTTATCTTATTGTGTTTCTTTTTGTTGACTGACCGTATATCATCATAATTTCAGTAATTTAATCTTACTAACAAACGAAACATCAATTACAGTAATAAAAGATGCCTTTTGATGTTGACTGAACGTGTCTTTTGCCTCCCCTAGCTTTTGTCACCCTGTCCTGCATATTTCGTTACGGGCAGGATGACTCAGACGTGTTGGGGATAGCCTTCCGTAGAGAGATCTACGTGTCTACACGTCAGGTCTATCCACCCTTGCAGGACAGAGAGCAAGGGGTGCACACCAAGATCCAGGGAAAACTGTTGCGTAAACTGGGAGAAAATGCTTTCCCCTTCTTCTTTGAGGTAATACTATGCATACACACACAGATTATATGTTAGACATCATCATGTTTCTAAAGAGAATCTGCACAGCCAATTTGCTGATTCTAGTTGGAAGCAATGCACATATACATACATGTCTCTGTCAGTGTTCTAAGTGTTCTGCTGTTGTATTTGTTTGTTTCAGTTTCCGGATAACCTGCCTTGCTCTGTGGGTCTTCAGCCAGGCCCTTCTGACTCTGGGAAGGTAGAACCTCTCTCGCTCTCCCTCTCTTTCTCTCTCTCTCTCTCCTCTAACACTGCGTATCTCTCTTTTTTCCTTCTCTCTTTGGACCTCTCTCCCTAGCACTTTCTCCCCATATCGTTTTTTCTATTCATCTGTAGTCTTTATGTACTTATCAGGAATGTACAACATTCTCTGCTGTGGTTTTGATAGCACTGTGCGGTGGAATTTGAGGTGAGAGCTTTCAGTGCTGAGAGCCAGGACGCCAAGGTGCGCAAAAGGTCAGCAGAGTTGTTCTTTTGCCCTCTTGCTCAGCATATGTTAGGATAAATAGATGATACAACATAAACACAAAGTTACAAACAACAATATAGCATACCGATTGTATTTGTGTTATTTGTGGATAACAGCTCTGTTAATGTGCCGATGTCCAAATCCTCTGTCAAATTGTTTGCTTTCTTCACTCCCTAACTGACTCCTTACTCCCATTCCATTGTCTCCCTAATTCTCTCACTTTTTATTTACATTTTTGGAACAACATTAGTTACTTATTTGTGCCCTACTCTTCTATTGTCAATAACATTCTTCCCCACCTCTCCCTGCTCTGGAACCTTCTGCAGGAGCACAGTGCGTTTGCTCATCCGGAAGGTGCAATATGCGCCAGAGGTAAGCGGAGACGCCCCCTTGGCCAAGACCACCCGGGACTTTGTAATGTCCGACAAGCCCCTGCATCTTGAGGCCAGTTTGGAGAAGGGAGTAAGTGTTCAGCTCAAGTGTCATCCAGTCAGATCAATGATTTATTGTTATTGACTCCTAATCCAAATCTTTGCTATCCACAGAATCTCTGTGACTTCCCTGACATCCCTGCTTTCCATTACAGACATATTATCATGGAGAGCCCATCACTGTTAACGTCAATGTTACAAACAGCTCAAACAAGACTGTGAAGAACATTATTGTGTCAGGTTAGTTAAAAAAAACATATTTTACACATACAAACGCATATACAACTCAGGAACCCCAATGTATACACAAAAGAATAATTGGGAGTCACCTGAGATTACATGTTTTTGATTAGCTAAGCAATGCTAGATAAATCTTTAGATACATTTCTAAATACATTTATGTCTTGATATTTCTCCATCTCTTGCTTGGACATTGTAGTGGATCAGGTGTCCAGTGTGGTTCTGTATTCCAACGACAGCTACGTTAAGGTGGTGGCCTTGGAGGAGTCTGGGTAAGCATCAGCTGAGCTATCGAGCTACACCAAGAAAGTGACATGAACCTTTGATATCTAGAGTATTACACATTGGCAAGTTGAAGGAGCCAGGTTTTCAAGCTAGCAGACTAATTCATTTACAATTGTTTTATTGCATACAGAAACATTTTCTCAAGTGTGTGTTATTTTTAAATGAATGAAGAGTTCAGTAATTTCTTATCGATATTATCGTGTTGGTCCAGTGATTCAGTGTCTGCAGGTGCAAGCCTGCAGAAGAAGTACACTCTGGCCCCCCTGTTAAGCTACAATAAGCACAGGCATGGAATAGCTCTGGATGGAAAGCTGAAGCATGAAGACACTAATCTGGCTTCATCTACCTTGTGAGTTTGGATGAAGGTGGCTTTGTAATATCTTAGTATGGTTTCAGAGAGTTAATTGTACTGTACACAACAGGGTTTTGTCATCTGCGAAGTCACTTTTACTGATAGTGACTGAAGAAATTTTGCTTACATGTTTGCCAATTCTATATCTATCATACACTCCATCCATTTCATCTGTCTATACATCCATCCATCCCATGCATAATTACATATGTTTTCCATCTTCTTCACTCTCAAAGGATTAAAGAAGGTGTGCTGAAAGAGGTCATGGGGATCATAGTATCCTACAGAGTCATGGTCAAGCTCATCATTGGAGGGTCAGTATTTTGTGCTGCTGTGTGATTTTAAATAGGTGTTTTTTCATGCTTGACAGAAAGCAAGTTCAGGTTCAGGTTAACTTGTATCCATAGGTAAATTTGGTTTTCTGGTTTGCAAGACGAGTCATACTAACACAGTAAAACAGACAGAGAACCAGTTAAAGTCCTAAAACACAACACATTTAAAAGTTATATAAAACAAACATAACTTTGCTTCTGTATAATATGTGCAGTTAATGTTGCAACAGCTTGGGTAATGACCGCTGGAGTAAAGCATTAAAGAAGAATTGTTCAGGGATTTGACGACTAAAGTGATTTCTTGTTTTTTTTACGTCTACGAAGGATGATGGGTTCAAGGTATGAAAACTACAATGTGCTTCATCGTGATTATCAATGTGCTTCAAACTAAATTGCGTTTCATTTTTTATGTTCACATAAATGTATGCTTGATTTCAGTGAGGTGGGGGTTGAGATACCCTTCCAACTAATGCATCCTAAGCCTGACCTAGGTGTGTTAAATTCGAAATCTATGTGTGTTAGTGCTTTATCTGAAAATGTTATCATAAAAATAATGCAATACATATAAAAAATCTATAATGATATAATATATCTTTATTCCTGTGTTTTTGCATTTTCCTCGTAAAGTGAGAGAAAGGTAAGATCACTTCGGATCCACATGTCTATTTCAGGTGCATCCCACATGATGAGATTATATAGCTGTTCAGCATCTCTTATGTTAACACATGAGCTTCAACAATTCAACCATGTCACACAAAGTGCTGAATGATATTGCTTTCTTTTGATACAGACAATGTGTACCACATTTCACTTTCTTAGTCCAGTTAGAATGAAGGTATCGTGTTCTTAATATGCACTGTTATCAGTCTATCCGAGCACTACTGTGTTCTGTGTTCCCTTCTTTGTCCTGCCTTTTGTCCCTGTCTGACAAACCTTGCTTGTCCTCCATCTCATATTAGTTTCATATTGTCTGTCTGTGTTTTCTGTCCTGCCTCCCATTCCATACCTCTCCTCCCATATCTCTTTTTTCACTCATCTGCCTGTTCATTCACTTGTCTGTTTGTGCATCTTGTGAACAGTGAGCTGGAGGAGGAGCTGGTGTTTGAAGAGTTCAAGCGCTCCTACCTTAAAGGGATGGTCGACGATGAAGGGGATGCCAATCTGTCAGGGGGCGAAGCTGCTTCCTGAGGAGAGTTCATCCCTTTCTGTCCCAGCGCACCCCTGTGGCCTACACTGACTGGGGGCTAAGCTAGAATATAGCATTGAGTAAAAAGTCATGACAGTTGTCCAAACAACTGTGTCTAGTTCATTAGGGCTATTGTATGATAGATAGTTTACTGAGCATGGGTTTATGCAATTTCACTATCTATACAATGTCCATTTAGGCACCTGTTCTTAAAGATGACCTTAACCAGTAGAATGATGTAATTATCAACCCTACTAAAGGGCACTCTACACAGTACAAAGGACATTTTGAAACATTAAATGCCTCACTCTGTTACTACAGGGACTGTTTATTTGTGTCTATTCATTTATTTGTGTCATCCCACTATATCATGACAGTTTATGTCCATTTTATTATCATGACATTATCACAAAACATATCTAACAAAGATAACTGTGAAGCAACAACATGTTTGCACTGCTGGTGTGTATTAATTTATGCATTCATCTTTATCTAAAATACATTTGTCTTAAGTATACATTACTTGCACACTGCTGATTTATACAAGTCACATTATTCAATTTAGTCTGTTGATTAATCAAAAATAAAGCTCTGTTGAACAATCTAATATACATTTAAAACATGTATATTGCAACTGATGCTTGCATATGAGAGTAAATAACTAATGAGGATAAAATTATCTTCTTTTTCTCATGTTTAGAGAACATAAGAGGCCATGGAAGACGCAAAGTCCAAAAATATCCTTGTATCTCCTGACTATGTGCAATTCTTTGTAAGAATACTAAGTGCCTTAGCTAAAAGAAAATACAATCACGGTTTTAACTACAAACACAAATTTAGTGTATTATAAGACAGTAATTAAATATTGTTGAATAAAGAAACTGTTTAAGGTAGATAACAATAAACTACCTACAGCTATCAAGCCACTGCTCAAAACATTTCCTGATTTAGGAAGGCGCTGTGTTGGTACTGGAAACTGTCTCCTTGTATTTCAGACCACGAGTGCAGGTGCGGATTTGTCCTTTCACTGGTATGCTTGTGTGTGTGTGTGTGTGTGTGTGTGTGTGGGTGTAATGGATGTAGGACACAAATCTATTTATCTCTGTTTAGTGAGCTGGGGTAGGGCTTGGAGTAGGGCCTGGCAGCTCACCCCATGAGTATTCTCCCTTATGAACAGGTGGCATAAATTCTCGGGCGAAGACCATGTCACAGGAGTCTGGGTAGAGCAGGAATCCTGAGAAGGTGCTACTGCTCTCTGAATCAGAATACATGCCATTTGTGATGCTGTCCTTCACCTGCAGCCACACACGGTCCCCCGTGGTCAGGTGCAGTACAACCTGCTGGCTGGCGGTGGCCAGATTCGTGGACTCAGTCGTCTTGATGACAGGGATGTAGTTAAGGAACAGCCCCACCTTAAGCACTTTGCTGAAGGCCACCAAGTGGTAGCTGAAGACATATGTACCATTGATTGGTGCCGTGTAAACGCCCGATGTAGGGTTATAGTTCATTTGCCGGTTGGTGAGGACTGTGGTGAAAGGCACGGGCATGTTTGGCTGGGGATAAACTGTGGTGAGGGCGGCTGAGAAAGAGGACATGATGGCTGGAGAGCATGGCCCAGGCATGCCTGTCATCCCTGTGTTCCCAAGGTCCCCCTTGGTTCCAGTTAAGCCTATAGGACCTTGGGGACCTACGTTCCCTTGCTGTCCCTTTGACCCTGCAGGTCCTTGTATCCCCTGCTCTCCCTTGGCCCCATCGCTGCAGTTACATAACCCCTTCATTCCTTGTTCCCCTTTCTGACCATCAACCCCAGGGACTCCAGGTGCACCAACAACCCCTATACTGCCCTTGGAGCCTGTATCCCCTTTGGGACCATCTAGACCAGGTAGGCCCCTGGCCCCTGCAGGTCCAGGTAAGCCTGGTTGTCCTGATTGGCTCAGTGCACGGTCACAGGACGCAGGACACACACCTGACTCCCCCTGTGGACCCTGATCTCCAGGTGGCCCTTCTGCACCACGATCTCCTTTCTCTCCTGAAGTTACCCAGAAAACAGAGTGATGTGAGAACAGGTGATTTTGTCCAAATCAGGTAAATGTGCATGAGTAGACAATGTTGTTTGATCTACCTTTGAGACCGAGGTCACCCTTTGTCCCAGGAAATCCAGTTAACCCAACTACACCCTTCTCACCAAAATCTCCCTTCTGACCTGTGGGAAAGCAAAAACCAGTGGAAGGTAATGACACAGGTGGACAGAATTTGTTTCAGTGCACATGTTTAAATACTAGTGAGCAATAGGTAGAAATGAATCATCATGACATTGGATACAATTGTTTTATGGGATAAAATGACTTGCCTTTTAGTCCTTGGCCACCTACAAACCCAGGACGACCTCTGAACCCTGTGAGTCCTCGTATCCCTGAACTACCAGGACTACCTATTTGTGGGTAAAAGAAACCCCAATGAGAAATTCTGTTCGTTCCCCATTTAGGATTGTGCACAGAACCATTTTGTCCATGTCAAGTGTTCGTTCCAATATAGTTGTCAAGCTGTGGTCTACATGCCTGGCAGGCCCCTGTCGCCAAGGTCTCCCTTCAGTCCCTTGCTTTTGCAGGGCCAGCACAAACAGAACCAGGGCACCTGACCAATCGGAGGGGGTACCGCTGACTCCATCAGCATCTGACAATACGTCATGTCTGGTTGGGATAGCCCAGTGGGGTCCACTGGCAGATTTAGTCCCAGCCGTGACATTCCGGACATGTTCAGCATGGGGGGTCCCGGCATGGGGTATTCAGGAAAGGGCATTTGATGATTCCGAGCTGACATGGGGTTGGGGGGCATGTCTTGAGACATGGGGTACGGATTGTGGTTTGTGGTGGAATTGTCATTTTCTGGATCCATGGGGTTGAATGGGGTTGGCATAAGGGGGCCTCCTCCGCCTCTGGGGTCAGGTAAGAGCATTGCTGAGGAGAGGGAGGAGCAGAGCAGCAAGCTCAGCAGCCCAGGCTGCATCTACACACAATGAAACAACATGGAGAGAAAAGTGAATTGAGGTATGACCATAAAAACCTCCACCTGTCTTGTGGTTACAGCAACAAAAAATTGCCTTCTTACAGAATTTTGTTACTTTAAAATTATTTTCTCTTTTTGGTGACACGTGACGAGGTAGTATGTTGACAGCTGACCTCAAAGATATTTGAAAGATACTTGAAATTTTCCAATTTACTGTCACGTTGACAAAAACAAAATCCATCCATCCATCCATTATCTACTGCTAAACCCTGGGAGGGATTGCAGTGCCGCTTGTTCCCATTTAGGGGTCATGGGTGACTGGAGCCTAACCCAGTAGCTTTCAGGCCATAGGCAGGGTACACCCTAGACTGGGGCCAGCAAGTCGCAGGGCAAAAACAAAATCCAAAAATCAAATGTTCCACACATTTTGTATTTCTTTCACTTACTGATTAGATTTACATTACCAGTAGTACAATCAGCAAAACAATTCCGATATTTCAAAGACTGCTGTCAGTTTTTTAACAGAGATACTTCAATGATAGTTGTGATAACTGACAACTGATAATTACTCTAGACAACTGAAAAACACTGATAGTATTACTGATAGTACTGTAACGTTAACATATTCTGCTTCAACCCTATTGCATCTATACCCCATACATACTCATCGACATACACCTCATCGAAACAATCTAACCACCACACATAAATAAGACTTACCAATCCTGTGAAATGTTTCACCATTGTCAACTTGCTGAGATGTTGGTGGAATGATGAGCTGCCCAGAGGCATTGAACCATTTATAGGCCTTGCCCAAAACGACCCTACTTTCAACCAAGCTCACACCCTGTGAACAAGCAGACAAAGCAGACTGAGGGCAGGATGGGAGGGATGTGATACCTCTTTGTGCTTTAGACAGAGTAACTAGGGCTGCTGTCTGTAAGATGACCTTAGCATAAACAGCATGGGCCAGAAAAGAGCCATCAGAAGAAAAGACTGTGAGGAGGAAACGAGAGAGTGATTCATTTTCTCTGCCACTCCACCCTCGCTCAGAGGACTTCCTACAGCTCTCCTCTGCCCCCATTCACCCTAACCCTCACCCCATTCACATGCCCTCTTCTGCCCCCATTCACCCTAACCCCATTACTCCTAACCCTAACCCCATTCCTCCTAACCCTAACCCCATTCCTCCTAACCCTAACCCCATTCCTCCTAACCCTAATCCAATCCACCCTAACCCTGACCCCATCCCTCCTGACCCTAACCCCATTCCTCCTAACCCTAACCCCATTCACCCTAACCATAATCCCACTCTTCCAAAACCTAACCCCATTCACCCTAACCCCATTCCTCCTAACCCCATTCACCCTAACCCTAACCCCATTCCTCCAAACCTAAACCCCATTCACCCTAACCATAACCCCACTCCTCCTAACCCTAACCCCATTCACATGCCCTATTCCCCATCTTCCATCGTTGCTTGGCTCTCTTCCTTCTCCATTTTATTCAGTTGTTTACCTCAAATGTTCATCGTTACTTTGACTTCAGTAATCTACTACTCAATCTTCCTTTCCCTCTCATTTGCCATTGTCCCTCTTTCTTTGATTACAGAGATGGCTCTGATGGACAGATAAGATGCCGGGCCAGAAAGATGATCTCTCTGAGACTGCTGGATGCTATAACCGCTCAAGAGACCGTGGACTTCTCTGTCCTACTTCAGTATATTAATCTGATGTTTCAAACAGGATCTTCTCTCCAGCAGTTCCTTAAGGTAAATTGTAACTGTTGTAATCCAATCAAGTTCCATAAAACACAAGTAGAAAGCTGTGTCACAGTGACAAACTGTACATGTCGCTTAGGTTCACTGACAAAAAAGAAGAAATGGGATTTCATGGCTTTGCATTCCTTTATGAAAACATGTCATTATATATAAGTAGCGCCACTGTTTATGGAACAAAACCTTTTCATGGATTGTATTTATTACCTCATTTGGTTACGAATACATATTAATGTGAGCTAATGTGTGATTTATTTAAAGTTTGATTTCTACATATTCATGTTTATATTGGGTTAATGTTTACTGCTGTTATCACAGTGTAATATTCCCTCTTGGATCAATTCACAAAGAAGTTGTCATCCATCCATCCATATTTATCTATCTGCGTCCAGGCTTCATTCATGACCAGCACACCTGCCTTCCAGTTCAACTTTCGCACATTTTCTTTGGGAAAGAGCAGGTGGGCCACTAAACTCCGGGATACAGAACAGACCCCTTGTGACAACTCTTCAGTCTGCTAGCCATTAGGGACACTTCAGCAATACGGCCAGTACCACGCCAACAGTGTCCTGGGATTGACCCCTCCCTTCACTCCAAACACTTTGGTTCATCTCAGCAGAACTTGATGGAACCGGAGCCGAGCCTATTATACTCCGGTGGTTCTGTGAAAATATAAACGACAAGGAGACAAGAGAAACCTAAACCATCGAAACAAGGTTCTAGAACAATAACAATAAAGGACCATGAATGCCTAACCCTAATAACTGGCCTCATTTCCACACCCTCAGACACAAACAGACACTCTGGAGAGAGCCAATCTGCTCTCCTTTGACATGTAAGAGGCCTTCTATCACACAGTGACAGAATGACTTTGGCAATAAGGGTTGTGTGCATTTGTGTACATGTGTGTGTATGGGGAGAACAGAGCATGCCCTAAATCTCAGTTTTAGCAGTGAGGTATAGTGGCAGGTGCCTTCGAATGGCCAAGTGAGTTGCCATGTCAGGTGAGCTCATGCTGTACGTTGAAGGATGACAATGTAAACTCTGAGCTCTATTATTAGAGCAAGTAGTCCCCTATGTCCCGAGGTTAAGTGTGACCAAGATTCGCATACTGTACAGTGATACTGTAACTGAACCTTATCTGCAGAAAGTATTTTGAACATCTCTGAAGAGCAGGGATGCAACATAATAATAATTATATACCCTATATACCCTAACCCTATAATTACAACGTAAATGTCCTTTAAACTGAGATGAGAAGTAAATGGATGATTTGTATACTAATATTAAAGTGACTTTAGCACACCATGATTAAGTTAAAAAAAGGAAATTGAGAAAGTCTTGAAGGTGACACCAAGTTTTCAAAATCACCCCTGTCATGTTAACACATTCTGACCCATATACAATAAAAAGGTGTATTATGTTGTTTGATTACACAAAAGTAATGGTAAACTCTTGAAATCAGAGACTCCTAAAGAGATACACCTGCCCGTGTCTGTGTGTGTATCTGTGTGTGCGTGTGTGCGTGCGTGCGTGTGTGTGTGTGTGTGTGTGTATGCGTGTACACATGTGTGTATGTGTGTTTAAATGTAGCGTACTTGTGAGTGTATGGCATGTTTGTAAAGTATGTAAATAGAAAGTTAAGGATTACAGTAATAGTTCAGTTTCAGAATTCCTTTAGAAACAGGAACATGCACAACCCAACTACTGGGCCATAGTTAGTGTAACAGTAGTTTACTACAAATCTGCAGATCAAGCCATGTATATTCTCACTTCTCTTACTCTTTACTTTTTATCAAATGCAATTAAGATTATGATTGATCATGACATTTGTTTATTTGAATACTATTTTTGCTTACAATAATCATTCTTTAATTCAACAATTGTGTCTTTATATTACAATAATCAAGACGATGTATTTGCATGTTTTGCTAAGACATTGGTTTGTGACACTGAAAAAAGGAAATGGCTGTATTGGAACGTTGGCTAAGGTCAGACTGTGGACTCGCAGTAAACATCTATAGTTAGTCATTAACACAGTTTAAACAGTTTATCCATCAGTCCTGTCCCGTCCTTGATTCTCAGGATGTAAGTAAATCAAATCTGTCTACTAAATGATTACTTCTGAAATTCCGACAATGTTATTACTGGTGTGAAATATCTATGCTTAAAATTGTTATTTGTCACTGAAGAAAATCCAATACTTGGTTGATGGGGTTGCAAGATAATGTTAGTTCGCACAAAGATCCTTCCTTCTGACTATGATCATTATGACAAGGCCAGATTGAACTATTGCTTTGAGCTGTTGATAAAAAGTGCTCTGTGTTCTGGACCTCAGTATGTGCAACTAAAAATATCATTTTAATATCTTGCTTCATTTTATACTCCTTCAAGCTCTTACCCAGAAGGTCAGACAGTACACAAAGATTGTTGGTCTGTTGATATTGTACGCCAACCAGTCTTTAATTTTCCAACACTTAATTGTATACTTAAGGAAAAGTGATCCTCCACACGCTATAGAATAGAACAGAACATACAATTTTGTGGCAAAATCAAGGTAAACATAAACATTAGGTAAATCTGTCAAGCACATTGGTTTACACAGTTTATATTGGCAGATTCCATTGGCTGAAGGGTGTGTTGATGTCATGGGCAGTCTCATACTGTGGGTGTCACTGGCTTTCACTTTGTGGTCGGCCTCTGTTCTGAGTATGACAGGTAAGAAATATTGCAATTGAGAAAAACTTCCTTGCTTCCTTAGGTATCCTTATTTCTCCATTCAGTGATTCTCATACTGTTGAATACCTTCTGAAAAAGCCTTCATGGCTGCATTTATGGATACATTTCCGGATGCAAAATTGCTGTTTAATAATTGTACATCTCATACATTGACTAGGTTTGTTCTTATTGCGGCCAAGAATTCTACACAAATGCAGACTCTCATATCCCACTCAATATGTGCCCTCACTTGGTCCCTGCCTATTCTTGGGCCAATTGATTAACTCCTGGTTGTGTTTGTCAGTGTTCTCCACTGGCCCTGAGGCACACATGCTACTCCGCTCTAAAAGAGCAAACAGTTTCCTGGAGGAGATGAAGGCTCCTTCTCTGGAACGCGAGTGTATAGAGGAGAAGTGTGACTTTGAAGAGGCCAGGGAAATTTATCAAACCAGAGAGGCCACGGTAAGGCATCCAAGGCATTTTTCCCCATTATCTTCCGTGTCTGAAACAGGAATGATCTTTAATAACCATTTTGTTGTGAGTTTTATTTCAGATGGAATTCTGGACAAAGTACACAGGTATGTTAAATGGATTTGTTAGTCACATAGGCTATTTCCTGTCAAAGCAAGCCTGCTAAGTAATTGTTCAAAATATGATAGGAAACTCTTGCATCATGGTGCATATCTAACTGTGATGTTTCACAGATGGGAACCAATGTAAACCGAATCCCTGTGTGAATGGAACCTGCATGGACCTTTATCAGAAATATGTCTGCACCTGTCATCCAGGGTTTGAAGGAAAGCACTGTAACTATCGTAAGTCCTTCTTACCACCTTCTGATTTGCTTCTGGTACTAGTTCATGAGGTGTGTTTGTTTTTGAGACCATCTAACAGTTTTAATTTGCAGGTAAGACAGCCACAAATTGTTCAATTGACAATGGCGATTGTGATCATATATGCACGGAAAGTAAGGACAGTCTGCAAAGAACATGTAGCTGTATCAAGGGTTACCATCTCCTAAGTAACTCCAGAACATGCCGCCCTATTGGTAAGACACTTAAAATGTTTACAGGGCAGTACACGTGCTAGTCAGAGTGTAGATGCCCCTGTGTTGGGAGCACAAATGGTCACATATTGTCCCTTTTTGCTCTTTTGGAATCAAGATCATCGTTCTTGTGGACAGATACTGACTGAGAAGAACTCCTACAGTGAACCCATCGTAGGTCTACTTCCCTGGCTGCTGGGAGGCGAAGTGGGGAAAAAGGGGGAAAGCCCCTGGCAGGTACAGCACAGCCTGTCATTTGTGTATGATATGAGATCAATACGTTTAGCAAAAACTGGATGGATTTTATGTTTGTAGGCTCTCATCATTAATGCATTGGGGAGGTTCCATTGTGGAGGTGTCCTTATTGATCCCAACTGGGTACTTACTGCAGCCCATTGCTTGACTAATAGCATACGCTTCCATGTCAAACTGGGTAAGTACTTCCTCTGTATCATTTAAACCAAAACTCCTCCTCACTCCATCTTGGTCTACATTTGTAATGCCTTGAAATAGTATGTGTAATGTTTCTGAGAATAGTCCATCAATACTGCAGGTGACTATGAGCGCTTGAGGAAGGAGGACAGTGAGGTGATGCTGCAGGTAGCTAAAGCTATCCCACACCCAAACTACAACAGCAAGACAATTAATAACGACATTGCCTTGCTCCGCTTAACCAATCCCGTGCCACTCTCCAAATATATCATCCCGGCGTGCCTCCCGGAGCGTAAACATGCTGAGCGTGTGCTCCATCGTAACGGCACGCTCACTGTTGTGTCTGGCTGGGGCAAAGAAGACCTGGATTCTCAGCGCTATAGCTCGGCCCTCAACGTCATCAAAGTACCTCTAGTTGACCATAACACATGCTCTCGCCAAATGATTAACAATGTGTCTGAAAACATGTTGTGCGCAGGTGTGCTGGGCGAGCGCGTGGATGCATGTGAGGGCGACAGCGGTGGGCCCATGGTCACACTTTACCGTAATACCTGGTTTCTCATAGGCTTGGTGTCATGGGCGGAGAAATGTGGCGAGCTGAGCAAATTTGGGGTTTACACCAAGGTCTCCAATTACAATGCATGGATTGATAGTGTGCGTAATAGTTGGGACAAGAATCATCCTTGATTCCATATTGGTGTCAATGGCTTTGAGCCCACAATCTCTTGTCCCTAAGTGTCAGTCATTTTACTGCTTTGTTAAATAAATTGACACCCTAAAAGATGACAGTGATTCTTTATTGCAATTTGTGTCATTTATGATGTAGATATATCATCAATTGAATGTATGTTCAGCTGAATGGTTGTTTCAGAAAACAGATGTATTATTATGCTATCTATCAGTGAAACTGTTTGAGATGCACACAGAAATGGCTACGTTTTACTGAAAGCTACTAATAGTTTTGAAAGTTATAAGTGTCAGGCCTTTGACTTCAACCCTCCAACCAACTGTGTTCCTCTATTACTGTTAGCAAGCTACCAGGCATAATGTGCATGTTAATAGGTCAATTAAATCATAAATGATTTCTGTCTCAACACGCTTAAGTCTCCTGAGTTACACAATGTATCATTTACAAGCTAGTAACAGTTCAAATAGGAGGTTGATTTCTGTACTTTAAAGGGATTTCACAGTATTGGTCAGTACTACAGAACTGGTAAGTGACCACGACTGTCCTATATGGCACTGGTCACCCAGCAACATAAGATGCCAATGCTATTGTGCGATTTTCTCTCATAACCCCGTTAGAAACATAGCTGTGATGCACATTAACATATGTTTGCTACTCAAGCAGCAAATAACACCTGAGAAACAGTCATACATAAACAGCAATAATACATATAACTACATGCCAGAAATCATTAACATATCTTCAAGTATGTCCACTGCAGTGAGCCTCACATATATTAACATTTTGTACATAATATATATATATATATATACACACACACACACATATATATACACAATGTTGCTGCGAACAAAGTTTAAATGACTAATATGGGGCCCATAAAAAGCCACTTTAGGTCTTGTCATTTATTGTGCATTTCACAGTAATTTTAAGATAACTAAACAGCATATGCATGTGCTGTTAAAACCATGGTTGCAAAGGCATAAAATCACTGCAACTATGCTAGTGGTTTTACAAACCATGATTCACAGTGGTTGGAGACCAAAGCTCTGCCTATTGCATCACGACAGCACTAGTGTGCTTCTAATAAGCCCTTCAGATGTAGATACAGAGGGAGATTACCTGAGCATAGTATTTTGCGGGTAGCTGCTCTAAAAGTTCTATCGAGTTTGTCCGTAATGACAAATGTTTAAGACATTTGAGAGCTTATGCGTCTCTCTGTATTTTCCTGCAACTTTACAATATAGCATTGCTTCTTATACTTTTTCTTTGACAATGTACACATGTTTACTTCCCCAAAATGAGACCCAGTGGGTTTTTTTAGTTGTCAACAGTTGTTTGGGAATTGATGCATCCTTGTGTGGGGAAATGTTTCTCTCTGGAGGTATAAAGGGGCACTGCAATTTCTCTCAATTTCACCAAATAGATTAGGACTGCCCCAGTGTACTCTACCGCAAGGTAGGGTTCCATTTTTTCAATTCCATCCTTAATCCAACACAACAGATTCTACCAATTAGCTGGTTTTCAAATGGAATCATGTTTGTTGCAAAAAAAAAATGTTTTTTTGTAGGGAAACCTACAGAAGGTTGAATAGTCCTACAGTAAAGTATAATGTTCAGCAGATGTCCAAGATGCTTGGTACCAGTCTACAGATTGCAATCGAGGCTTATGCCTGAAACCAATATTTGTGTCCAGACTACAAGGATATAGCCTATGCACAGAACAAGACAATATAGGGCTGATGTAATGATACTAAAATGAAACACATTCTGTGTTAAGATTTTCAGTTGAAGGCATAGCGGTGTGAGATGCAAGATACTACAGGGTGCAGGTTACTTCAGACGCTTAGGATTGACACCTGCTATGGTTGACATGTTCTGGATGGTTTAAAGGTACATTCTGGTTTCAACAGTGTTGGGAGGTAGAGGATCCTTTAGGCTGGCATTTTGCCTGCCTCCCCACGTCTCTTTTTCAGCTCTTGCTCATACCTTTCCAGCTGAGCCCAGAAGCCTGGGTTGGGCTCTACAACTGAGCGAGAAGTCTTCACTTTCTGCAAAAAAGGAATGGTCAGTCGTTTTGGCCGGGCGGTATTAACTGCTGAACTACAGCACACAGGATCTGATACTATAGTCTAAGGAAAGGCTTAGACCATTCAGGATACAGAACAAATGAACTGATCCACAGAATGGTTGCTCTCCACACCTACCTGAAAGGCATCAGCCAAAGAGAGCTGCCTGTGCTTCATGAGATATGCTAAACAAATGGTGGCAGAGCGGCTGCGTCCGTTCTTGCAGTAGACCACACTATGCCCTCCCTTTGCTGCCTCCTCTGCGATGCGGTCTGCGCAGGCATCAAAGTAGCTGTACAGGTCTTCGTTAGGGTCGTCATATACAGGGATGCGTAGCACAGCCACATGAGATGCTGGAAAGGGCTGCTGACGGGTGACGTTGATACACAGTGTCACCGCCTCCTGCTGGATGAGGTCATCACTGCAGGCTGAGCGTGCATTGCTAATGAAAAGGGCTTTTGTGACCTTGCACAGCTGAAGCATCTTGTACTGTAGGACTGTGGTACTTTAATAGAAATGTGCACTGTCCCTAGCTGAAACTATCATGTTACATTCAATCACACCACAGGAAACATGACCTTCTGCCTCCTCTCTCTATATTTATACACATTCATTCACACAGAATTAAAAAAAAAATTTAAACACACAATAACATTTTATACTGTGGCAGATCAATACCCACAAATACAAACATTCACACACATGCAATGCTTACCTAAAGCAAAAACACAGTACAATTACTATGATAAACATCAAAAATACTATAAACCTTGTACCAACAATCACGCTCACTTATTCCACCAATGCCCTTGTCCTTGCCAATCCTATGAAGCACTCACACTCTTTGTCTACAGTCTATAGACTGACAATCCTGACTACTCTTCAGGCTAGACTTGTCAAATGGCTGTTCTGCCAGTCAGCTCTAGCCTTTTCGTGACTTTGTCCTAATAGGAGGCTATATTTAATGCCGGGGTAGGCCATTCCACGGTCAGGCAAGCCCTGGGTCCTAGTACCACTACAGTTCCCGGTGGAAGGTTTTAGTGCAGATAGAACTACATGAGAATATGTGGGAAATATACTAACAGCATTCATGTGACAACCAAGCTCACAGATAAAAATGCTGTGAACACATACACTTTTTTATCGAGAGACGAGGAGAATACGCTGTAGGAAACCAAAATGTGTAAATAGATGAATAGATGAGCGATAACAAATGTTATACTATTGTATAATTCATAACAAGACATATCTATGCAGATGTCTGTGAGACAGGGGTTAATTTATGTCCGTTTGGCATTTTTAGAAAAAAATCATTCTAACGTACTGACGTACTAACGTAAGAATCTCCCGCGACTTACGTGATTTCGTCATCTTGAAAAATCACCAAGGGGAACGGAACAAGAGACGAGGAGGAAGCGCAGAGATGAAGGCCGTAGGTGGCTAAACACGAGAAAAGACAGCTCGAAACAAATTAAATAAACATTGAAACGCTTATGATTCAACAAAAGAATACATTTCAGAAGAATCTAGTTAATCATAGCTAGATTACTCTGCTTGGATATTGTTGGTGAGTTTCTAGCATCGCGTTGTTGTTGTGAAGACAACTTTTACCGGGCGCCATTTAATTCTATGTTGTCAAGCGAGTGTACGCCGAATAAATCAACTGAAGAAGAATTTCACATTTTAAATGGGCACACTGTCTATCTTCCAAATACTGTAACCAAATATACTTTGTATCTTGCTATCCCCTTTATGTTAGACAAACTAGCTTGCTAGCAAGTCTAGCATCCTTACCAGTGCACATAGACTGTAGTTAGCATTTCGCCAATTATGCTAACGCCTGCCAAGCTAGTTAGCCTAGATTTTAGATTTAAACATGTGTTAGCTAGCTAGCTATCAATTGTCAAATAACACACATTGTCCTACATGTGTTTGATTTATAGTGAAATAAACGACCAAATGCGTTTAAGAAACTTGATTAACCACCATATCTCAGTGGTAAGTAATGTCAGATTAGAGTGCAACACAACAACAGGCAGCCTTTGAGCAGAGAAGCCCATGTGCGAAACCTTGCTAGAAAAGGTTAGCCAGGAGGATCCGACTACACGTAACTGTAAGCTTGCTAGAGGAGTAAAATAAGATGTATTCCTAATCAACAGTCATCTCTGAAGTAGCATGCATCAACTTTAAGCCCCGGGTATTTTTGTCTATTATCAACACTTTGGCTGATTATCGGCCAAATCAAGTTGCTCAGGTAGAACGTGTAATGTTGATAACGTGTAATGTCTCATTGTACAATTTATGGACATAATTTTAAAGGAAAGTACTTAAGTCAGCACGTGTCTTATATTTGACGGAGAATAAAACTCCACTTTTCTACTTTACTGCTGTTTTAATATATGGATTGTTGCTTTCATTTATGGTGTCTTGACTAATGAATATTGATCATTGAAAACTTTCCGTATGGAATAAATTATGTTCAATATATTGTTTAAGTTTCTCTGATTCAGGTCACTTGGAGTAGTGTTGAGTGAGGTCCTGTAGTAATTGAAAGTTGCACCCGTTATTAGTGGAACGTGTGCTTTGAGAATTTTTTTATAAGGAAGTTAATCTATGACGTATGGGGAGGTTGGAGCAGTGTCTCCAGTTAGTGTTGCGAATGTACTTTGTCTGACAAGTGTCCTGACCTACTCCCTGCATGCACCGCTAATAAATATAAATGGACGTGGCTAATGATTAAAACGAAAAAAAGGAAAGGCAGCTGGTAGGAAAGAGCTTGGCTGTGATCTCCTTATTGAGACATGGGGTGCTTAAGTGCTCACATACTTACTTTGGATTTGCTACTAAGTCACAGCTTTGCCTACACTTTACTGTTGAGATGCAACATTTTATTGATCAAAATCTTTTGTCTCTGCAATAGCTTGTGAACAGTGTGACAGAAATTCTCCTGTGCAATGTTAGGCTAAACGCAGCAGTTGTGTTTCACTGCCATAATTCAAACTCAAATGTCAGTGGGGAAAAAAGACAACATTTAGTGTCATATAATGTCGTAGGTCATTGTCACACACACAGATGGGTACAAGTATTACATTGTCTACATTCTTTAAAGGGACCCAAAAGATGTTGCCATTGAATGCATTTAGTTGGGATGTGGATTGAATGCTTTGTAATTAGTTTTGCTTGTTGATGATTACTTTTATGCTATGGTAATGAAGCCCGTACTTTTATTTGACTTCTACTGAGTTTATCAGCAATTAAATTTCTAGTACATTTTAATATATATTGAATGTCTATGGCCTTAGGGAAAAGGGTTGAGGTCTCAAAATCGTCATACATGTTGCCTTCTGAGCTCTATCTTTTTACCTCCCAACAGTTTTTGTGTTGAATGCTACAGTCTGGTCAAGTCTCCAGCTAAAGCCAAATTAACCATTGAGCTGTTACTAATAAAACTCCCTCCCCCCTGCATTCATAGATCTAGGCCAGCCGCCATGGCGACAGACATCGGCTCCCCGCCGCGGTTCTTCCACATGCCGAGGTTCCAACACCAGGCCCCGCGGCAGGTGTTCTACAAACGGCCTGACTTTGCCCAGCAGCAGGCTATGCAACAGCTAACCTTCGATGGCAAGCGCATGCGGAAAGCTGTCAACCGCAAGACCATCGACTACAACCCCTCAGTCATCAGATATCTAGAGGTATAGACACTGCAGTTGAACCCTTTTGTTTTAAATAACAATTTGAAGAGAATAATTTAGTGTGCAGATAAATGAGCGACTCTGTAGGCGTAGTTAAAAGTTTTGTCTAAACCTGGTGCTTGTGACTGGACAGCAATTCACATGGTATTTTCCTTTTACCAACGACAATATAACCTGAACTACTTGTAAATACCAATGTGTGTTTCTTATTAATAACATCTTTCCCCCTTCCAGAACCGGTTATGGCAGCGGGACCACAGAGATTTCCGTGCCATCCAACCAGATGCAGCCTGCTACAATGATGTGAGCGTTGGGGCCTTCTGCACACTCTAGTGGAATAGCTGATTTCAGTGGATTCACCAGTCCTCAATATAGATGGTGCATGTTAGACTTTCCTTTTGATTAAAAAGTGAAATGTTTTGACTCATACCACTTGCATGTTTTTTTTTTGGTCTGGTTTTCTAGCTTGTTCCTCCAGTGGGCATGCTGAACAATCCCATGAATGCTGTCACCACCAAGTTTGTCCGAACTTCTACCAACAAAGTGAAGTGTCCTGTGTTTGTTATCAGGGTAAGTCTCCTCTCTCTCTGCCTTGGTTTTCAACCAAGCTGGAGTATTGGAAGCACAGCCTTACACTACCATGTTCAGATGCACACCATTGCTGATTTGTGTATTTTGCTGTGGGATTAATGGTCCATCTTTTTTTTTTTTTGCCCTCCCCTTCCTCTCATGCCCTTATTTCCTAATCTTCATCCCATAAACCTCATGTCTCTCACAGTGGACTCCTGAGGGTAGGCGTCTGGTCACGGGGGCCTCCAGTGGGGAGTTCACCTTGTGGAACGGACTCACTTTCAACTTCGAGACAATTTTACAGGTGATTATAATGGCCACCTCAGTAGTGAACTTGCTGCTCTCCGAACTGATACACTTTCTGTGGTGGCAGAGCGGTCATGGTTGATGATGCTGATGCTGTGTTGCTCCCTGTGTCCTCAGGCCCATGATAGCCCTGTGAGGGCCATGACCTGGTCTCACAACGACATGTGGATGCTGACGGCCGACCACGGAGGCTACGTGAAGTACTGGCAGTCCAACATGAACAACGTCAAGATGTTCCAGGCTCACAAGGAGGCGATTAGAGAGGCCAGGTCTATACCCAATCTACCATTTTCTGTAGTTAACCCAAGTCTGTTATTGCGGCCCCTGTGTCATGAGGGTTGTGTCAGTAGGGGGCGCTGTTCAGTGTTCTCCCTGCACTTGTGTCGCCTTCAGTTCTTGTCCTCAATGATCGACAGATGTATGTGTGTGCTGTTGCGACACTGCACTGATTTATTTTTGATATTTCTCGTATTATTGCCTTCATTTCCTGTGGCTTATGAGTTGTGTATCTTGATTTTTTCTATACATAATTACTATGTACAGAAAAGGTTGATTTTCACGGTCTTGTTAAATAAAGTGTTGTCTATACGCACGTTAAAGCAGTACTGGTTCACACAGATAGGCTCAGTGTTATACAGTAATAAAAGAATAAAGTGGGACAGAGGGGTACATTAAGCACAAATAAAGGGGAGAGTTTGGAAAAGAAAATACTTACTAGAGAAGGATTCTGAGTGGATCTTCTACAAGGCCGCGGGGACGTCAAGAAGTCCCTCAAACCAACACATAGCGTCACCCCTGCACACTTCGCCACAAAGTCGCGCTGTTGCTTTGAAGGGTTTGAGGTGTCTGCAAGAGCATGTCTACCATTTGAATCCAACCCTTTAAATTGGTCTCCCCGAACATTCCCTGCTTTTGACTCTCCTAGACATTCAGTTCTACTTAGCTTTTGAAATAAAGATTTCCTTTTCTTCCTGCTTGACGTGCACATTGCTTGTGGGATAGGAACAGTTGGTGTACACCTTTCATTTTTAGTTCCCATGCAACCCACCACTCTGTCATAAAACATTCACACCGCCACCACAACCCTCTTCAATAACTAGTGATTTGGCTGCATTAAAGGTTTTGCTTTGTTGCTACTGTCTGCCTTTGGTGGCAGATGTCCTCAAGAAAATCGAGGAAAAAAATCAATAAAGATCGTACAGCATGCTAATACTACTGTATTTACAGATCATGCAACTACTCAGTTCAAATTTGTGATGCATCCCTTTTGAGTACATATCCTCCTGTGCCACAATTCATTTATTTGCTTATGCTGACTATTTAATTTCTATATTATTATTTAATGCATATTGAATCACAGGGCCAATGGAGACTGAAATAGGACTGTGGTCATGGTCCTCTGATATTAAGTCACACATGGGCTTGGGGGAACTTGGTGAACACTGGCACCGGGCAAGGGAACTGCGGCTTTTCTTGGCAATTCTGTCATCTGGCATTGGAACAAGCACGGTTCAGTGTGTTCTTGTAGTTTTGTATTTTGTCAAGATCAAAATGGTCTCCACCAACCATTTGCTTTTCTTTTTTTTTTGAGTAAACAAATGCCCTCTAGATGGAGCCATTTAGTTTCATGGTGACCAAAGGCTGGTTACCGACAACTTTTCTTTTTCCTTCTAATACACGTGTTAGTTCTGCTTCAGCCCTCAAGTCAATCAGCCAAATGCTTTGGAAGAACTTTGCTGAAGATTTTTGTCTCTGATAATCACCAGTGACAAGTTTTTGGATGTGTGCAACATTTACCAGGCCTACTCTTTGCTAATGGAAGGTTTACTGTGTGCTTACCTACATCAGATGTGCAACAGTCCTTTGATTCATTGCTGTACAGCGTTACCAGTTGCTATTGCTTGCCATGATTTGTGAGATATTTTGACACAAATTTGGCACGTTGTTGGAACAGCATCATCGGCAATGTTAGATGACGAATCTATTTTAGTAAAGCATATTTTCTTTCATGCCGATGGCTTTGGCATGTCAGGGGTGATTCAAGTTAAGCTTGTGAAACTAGACAAGGTGGATTGACAGATACTTGTCTTATCGGCAGTGTCTGTTTTCTGCAAACTGACAGGTGCAGATATATGTTAGTTGTAGTTGAGATGGCTGTGGCTTGCCTGCTTACACCAGCGTGAGACATGTTAGTGTTTGTTTCCAGATGTTTGTTGACATTCAGTGTCTGCTGACAGAGACAGCTACGAGGCCTCATGCTTGAATCAGACTTGCTTGTTCAGAGATGTTCTGTTAAGGCTCAATGGGGTTTTTATACTAGCGTCACTGTAAACTGGATGGATGTGAGCCTGCTGCCTGTCATCCACGGGTGGTGTCCTGCCAGTAAACCCTTCCCCATGCTGGGTGAAAGGACTAGCAGCCGCCGGGGTGACCCTTGGTGGCCTGGCTGTGACTGCCTGCATTATTGATTATCTTCCTGCCTGTGTCTTCAGTTTCTCACCTACGGATAATAAATTTGCCACTTGCTCTGACGACGGAACAGTGCGCATCTGGGACTTCCTGCGCTGCCACGAGGAGAGAATTCTCAGAGGTATGTTTCTGTGGATAAAACACTAATATACCTTACCCATACACTGCTGTCATACTTCAGAAGCACATACGCAAACATGCACACCAGGGGGACAAGAACTTCAGCTGTAGGGTCAGAGTATACAAGTAAGTCACAACCTTAGTTTAGTTGTGATTATTTAGAGCAAGTTACATAACTTAGTGGAATATTCCAGTACTTCAAGAGTTAAAGATATGCTGCCAAATAACCTGTTGGACTTCTACCATAGCAGAAGAAATATATTCTGTTGGATCCTGCCCTAAGCTTGTTTACCATTTGTTGCTGGTCAGTAAAGTAGACCTTACCACCTTGGTTTGTCGAGGCCTGGGAACTTAATGGAATTTAGATGCATTTCTCTGGTCAGTTTTCCAAAGTCATGAATGTGACTGAAAGCGTAATATGATTGAATAGTGAGTTCGCCTTTAAAAAAATGTTTTTCCACAATAAACAGTTGCGGTAAAAAAAATGAATACACACAGTTAAGTCCAAAACTATGAGGAAGTTTAGAGGTCCAGTTAATTTGTTTTCACATTGAGAAAGGGAATCAATATTTGTGTCTAATAGTCCACTCAATTATGAGAATAAAATGCGTTTCACCCAAAATTGTTTGTTGTCGAAGCTGTCGTCTGTAATCATATCACTATAATCCTTCACAATATACATGTTAAAATAAACACTGAAATTTTTTCTCAAAAATGGTTATGCATTTTGTTCTAGAAGCTACACATGCCTAATTTTATATGACCTATCAAGGCTCATTTGTAGCAGGCCAATTCTATGGGAATTCATCTCACACACGGACTGCCTCTGTTCTTGATGGTGTTGTGCGATGCCAAAAAAGAAAGAGCATCTTCTCATTGAGATTGATGAGATGATCTTTTAATATATAAGCACTCCTCATATTTGCACTGCACATGCATGCACCTAGATGAACGCATTCTTTTTCCATTCTGAATTATTTAATTGAAAATGGAAAAGGATGTCTGGATTTCTTTGATCTATTTAACCGTTTGTATTTCATGTATTCACCTAGATTGGATTGTGTCATGCCATGGTTGTTTTACCTGTCTTTCGGAGGACACATACGTACTTTCTGTATTGTCTCATACACAGACGTGCTCAAGCATTCAAATGTTTCGGTCTCTGTGATGTTCTCATGTAGCTTGTTGGATTGTCTGTTTATCAGCACTTCCCATCTACATCCACTTGCACTGTTTTGTACAATGCGATTTATTAATTCACTGGCCATCACTCATTTACCCATTGAAGATTCCAACATGTAGAGTTTTTTCAGTAATCCACCCCACATGTTTATGTGAAATGAATGGTCTTCTGTGTTGCGGATAAATCATTCACATGTTGAAAGGTGTTTTATGTGTCGGAACTGTTTCTGTTTCCCCCTGTGTAAACTCTGTGAATGTCCTTTACCCCGTTAGGTCATGGTGCTGACGTTAAGTGTGTGGACTGGCACCCCACCAAAGGCTTGGTGGTCTCTGGTAGCAAAGACAGCCAGCAGCCAATCAAATTCTGGGACCCGAAGACAGGCCAGAGTTTGGCTACACTGTGAGTTTGCAATGGGACCACCAAACCCACTGCTTCCTCATTGAATTTGCTGCTAAACATGAGCCTACATGCACACTCACTCCTTTCCTTTTTCCTGACCCAGTCATGCCCATAAGAACACTGTGATGGAGGTGAAGTGGAACCTCAATGGTAACTGGCTGCTCACAGCGTCACGTGACCACCTGTGTAAGCTCTTCGACATCCGCAACCTGAAAGAGGAGTTACAGGTGTTCAGGGGGCACAAGAAAGAGGCCACAGGTTTGTGACAAATCAGTCATACCAATATTCTTTATTGTTACAAACGCTCTGTTTAACCACCTATCATGTGAGTGTGTGGATATTATTGGGTGTATTTTCTTATCATATTGGCAGGAGGTGGTAACTTAGTATTTTAAAGCATACTCTGCTAATGCTATGTCTGTCTGGTCTGTAGCCGTAGCATGGCATCCTGTCCACGAGGGGCTGTTTGCCAGCGGAGGTTCTGACGGATCACTCCTCTTCTGGAACGCAGGGTAACAGTGACAGCTCAACCTCCCAAACTATACTTAGAATCCCCAATCCTTCCTCACTTTCCTTTGACATTCACCCCCTGCAAGGCTACACAGGTCATAGGTAGATCACTCTGCAAGTTACTAGTAATGGTTGCCGAATGGCTTGAGTAACATTGTGGTTTGAATGTTTGTCCTTTGCTCTCAGGGTGGAGAAGGAAGTGGGTGGGATGGAAATGGCGCACGAGGGCATGATCTGGAGTCTGGCATGGCATCCTCTGGGACACATCCTGTGCTCCGGGTCCAATGACCACACCAGGTAGGACAGCGGAAGAGCGTGGACGTCAACATGGTCGCTAAAAAGCGAATCCTGAATCAAATCCTGATTTATTTATTTTTCTATCCTCTGAGAAAATATGTCCTTATAATGATTTTTATTTTCTTTTTAGTAAATTCTGGACAAGAAACAGACCAGGAGACAAAATGAGGGACAGATACAACCTGAACTTGTTACCAGGAATGTCAGAAGATGGAGTGGAGTATGGTGCGTTGGGTTATTTTTTTTACCGTGAGGTGTTGAAGGTTGCATTCTGTCGTCTAGTGTTGTGAAATAGTGGATTTATGTTTCAGATGACATGGAGCCCAACAGCATGGCTGCCATCCCTGGAATGGGCATCCCTGAGCAGCTGAAAGCTGCTATGGAGCAAGAGCAGAGTGGTGAGAGAACCTTGTCTGGGGCAAAATACTTTTTTCTCTGGATACATTTCTGGTCCTGAGTCCATTAAAAGGACTGTTATACTGTATAGTAAGCAAAATCACTTAGGGGTGGTCTTGGAGATGAAACTGGTTTTGCTGTACTGCAGCTGGTGAAACTGATGACTGATGTGGTTTTGTGTCGCGTGGTGAAGATGCCACACCAGAGTTGGAGATGTCCATTCCAGGCCTAGACTGGGGGATGGAGGAAGTCATGCAGAAAGACATGAAGAAGGTTCCACAGAAGAAAGTACCCTACGCCAAACCCATCCCTGCCCAGTTCCAACAGGTACGTAGCAGTGCAGGTCTAAGGCCGTCTGGACTCGCAATGAAAGAAGACAAATGGAAAGTTTGACCAAACAGTGGAATACAGCATATTCTTTGTCTCAGAGACCTTTCCCTCTTCCTCCCTCTCTCTCTGGCAGGCCTGGGCAGACAACAAGGTGCCTGCGATGCCTCCAGGTGGAGAGATGCCCAAAGAAAGGAAGGTGGAGCAGAAAGGAGACGGAAAGAAAAAGACACAGGCAGAGATTGAACAGGAAATGGCCGCTCTGCAGTACACCAACCCCATGCTGTTAGAGGTATGGAACCAGAGCACTAGAGAGACACCTGCACACACACTCAGTTCATATAAGCTCAGAATGGACTCTGTGGTGAAGCACTTTGTGGAGAACCTGTTAGAAACCGTTAAATGTCAGTGATTATGAGCCACCTCGTGCAGATCTAGACATGTCCTGCTGAATGACGAATGCCAGGGTAATTTCTTTAATTGGGATCACTTCCTGCATGTTTCTTGTAAAAGTGCCTTTGTCCAATACTTTCCAGTGCCAGTAGTAATATCCTTGTTCTCTGCCCAGCAAATGAAGATGGAGCGAATGAATCAGCTGCAGGCAGATGGCAGCTTGCCTCCACAGGGCCAGCAGGGAGCAATGCCCCCCTTCCCTGGTCAGGGAGGGCCCATGCCCCCTCCTCCTCAGGGTTTCCCGCAGTCCATGCCCCCTCAGCAGATGCAGCACAACATGGGCCCCCCCATGGGCCCTGGAGGAATGCAGGCTCCATTCATGCCTCCAGGACAGATGGGCCAGCACCACCAGGGGCCCCCGCAAGGCATGATGGGGCCACCAGACATCCATGGGCCCCAGGGCATGCAAAGGCACCCAGGTCCTCACAGAAACATGGGCCCACAGGGGCCACACGGCATGCCGCCCGGGCCCCGAGGTCCGCCTGGTGGGATGCAAGGGCCTCCTGGTGGAATGATGGGTCCCCCACCTCGAGGAATGGGGCCCAGAGATACTCAGGGGCCCCCTCCACAGGGGAACCTGATGGGACCCCAAGGGAACATGATGGGCCCTCAGGGCCCCATGCAGGGAGGCATGATGGGACCCCCTATGCAGAACCCTACAAGGACACATGGAAATTATGGAATGGGCAATATGCAAGGACCTCCTCCTGGAGGGATGCATGGCCCCCCTCCAGGTAACATGCAGGGGCCCCCAGGCAATATGCAGGGGCCTCCCGGAAACATGGCGCCATCCTACATGCCACATCAGGTGAGTTTGTAAAATTCTTAAGAAGAATAAGTATATTGAAAATAAAAGTTCAGTCTTCCCTCTGCTTCCATCCTTCTAAGCACTGAACTTTCTTGGTTGGACAAGTAGACTCATGTTAAAATGTTGTCTAGCAGGCAGGTCAGAACTCTGGACCAATGATGCATGGGATGGGACAGCAAGGACCCAATGGCAAAGGTAGCTGGACGACCCGTCCTGCCCATGCACAATGATTACTTAATACATAAGACTATATATTATAGTGTTCTGACTGTTACTGTGTCCTGGTTCTGTTTGCTCTCCCACCCAATAGAATCTCGAGGTCCACCTAACCACCACATGGGTCCTCTAGCCGACCGCCAGGGCCCCGGGGGCCCCGACCAGGGCTCTGCGCCTTACTGGGGGGACTCCCAGCAGGGGCGCGGGCGTGGACACCCAGACTTTGATGGCGGTCAAGAGTTCCATGGCAGGGGAGAGGAGAGCTGGAGGCAAGGGCCTGGTCAGGGTTACCAAGGAGGGCATCGAGGAGGAGGAGGAGCAGGAGGTGGTGGAGGCAGTGGGGGTGGAGGTGGGGGAGGGGGAAATGCAGGGAACTGGGGCTCTGAGGAGAGGTTCCCCCGTGACGGAGGAGAGTTCCGTGGACGTAGAGATGACAGGTGAGCTTCCTCTGAACTCACTGGTGTCTGAACCACATGTTCTAATGCTACCAAACTAATCTTTCACTGACATATCTATCACCTGGGGCTTCTTCACTTTTTGGTTCTTATAAACGTAGCTGAAACGAAACCATAATCAAAGCTTAACTCCTATTCCAATGGGTGCTAAGTTAGTGGGTTAACTTGCAAGCTTGGCGTGTGTATGTTTGTGTGTTAGATATGATAGTTATGGGGGCCCAGGAGAGGAGTTTGACCAGAGGCAAAGAGACAGACGTCTTCCTCCAAGACATGGCCAGGACTCTGATGACACGTGGGTCTCATGCGCTACTTAGCTTTCCATGTTTTCTACTAACACACTTCCTAACTTGTCTAAAACGCGCTTTCTCCCTAACTTTTGCTTTTGTTTGTGGTGGCACAAATGATCCATTAAAACGTACAATAAAACTTATGTATATATATTTCAGTGAGGTATTTTCAGTGAGAAAGAAACCTATCTTTAATTCTTCTGAAGTGAATCATTGTGCTGAACTGTGGCCCCTCGTGTTGAAGGTTCTGAATAAAACACAAAAGGCGATTGTAATGCAGGAAGTTGTCGACTCAGCAAACTCACTGTCCCATGATCCCTCTCCTCCACACAGGTACAGAGGGGGCGGCCCAGGGCGCTCTGGAGGCCGGGGCTTTTCTGATGAGTATGGGGGGCAGGAGGAGAGCTTCGATGGCCCAGATGAGATGGGCCGAGGGTGGGACAACGGAGGAAGAGGGAGACCCCCCCGCGGAGGTGGACCACCAAGAGGAGGTTAGCCTGGAGTCTGTCTGTCTCGCCACCTCGCCCGGCTCTCACCCACTTTCCCCCGCTTTCATCTGGTCTTCATTCTGTCCATCTATCGGTTTCTGTCTATTGGTTATCTCTCGGTCTTTTGTGCTGGCTGTACCTTTATCTGTCCACCCATCTATCCATCTTCCACTCAACCCTGGTTGTGATCTCAGGTGGTGGACGCAAGGGCTTGCTCCCCACCCCCGATGAGTTCCCCCCACACTTTGAGGGAGGCAGAAGTCAGGAGTCCTGGGAGGGCGGGAGAGACCAAGGTAAAGGGGTGTCTCTTTATCTAGGCTATTGAGACTAGTCTTTTTGATGAGGGCTTTGGATAAGGCAACCAATTAGGTTTACGGGGCTTAAGGAACATAACCAAGACGAAGCTTTTGTTACCAAAATGAAGATAATGCTGAGAATAGCATTTTCCAGAACTTGGCAAGACCGTTTGGAATGAGCTTGTCAATGCACATACCTCAATGTACGGGAAAGATTAAGGACGAGAGAAGATGATGACCATGGCTACTAGCGACCTTAGTTTGACACCCCTGTACTGAAACTAGAGCAGCAACTGCACAGGGGACAAAGACAGCTTTAAAATATAAAAACCACAACCGAGTGTTATTGTAAATAGGAGTTGGTTTGACCAACCTGGTCAGAATGAGTTCCAGTAGATAAGGTTTGGGCTTTATCTCAGGTCATGAACCATACCGCGAGGGCCAGAGACCAGAGCACACAATGCATGACAGCCCGTCACCGGCCAGCCGCGAGCGCTCCTCCTCCCTGCAGGGTATGGACATGGCTTCCCTGCCCCCGCGGAAACGCCCCTGGCACGACGGCCCGGGCAACGGGGACCCCCGCGACCGAGAGTCTCCTGGAACAGGGGCTGAAGACAGGACAGGAGGTAAGAGGGACAGATGAGTTGGGCTGGGAAGAACAATCGCTGCAGGATATCTCCCTTGACCTGCCGCTCGCACTTAACATTTGTTGGTGTCTTTCCACGACTGCAAATGGAACTTCCCCTTCTCTCTTCAGGCCGACCCCCACAGCGAGAGGATGGCAGTTACGGCCCCTCGGCCCGCGGTGGCCGGGGAGGCTGGGGCCCCGGAGCAGGTAGCGCGGGGCCGACCACCAGGAGAGGGGCGGCCCGGGGTGCCCCCAGAGGAGTACGTGGTCGGTAGGGCTGGAGAAAGACTCAACTACCTACCCCGACACCTGATCACCTCCTCAACACTGCCCTAATACTCCTGGCTCACCCCACCCGTACCCCCTCGCAAGGACAGACTGCACCGTCAGAGGACAGGGACCAAAAATAAGAGACACAAACACTATCCCAACTATCACAACTCCCTGCCCCTGCGGACCAGGGTATTAGGTCTGTGTTCAGACTACATCTCGTTAGACAAGCTTGAAGGATGGATTGTTTACTTGTATGTATAGGGCCCTTAGCTGGGTGTGTTGTGTGTATGCGCGTGTGTTTGTGTGGAAAGAGGGTTTATACTGTATGTATCTGGGCTTGTACAGCTGGCTGACTGACTGACACCACCTCTTGACCACACCCATGAATTCATGACACCTTCAACTTGGTTGGTTGAAGATTCTTTGATGGAAGCCCAATACTGGAGAAAAACAAAAGAACCGGTCTGAAGCTCTGAAATCGTCCCAAGGCCTCGGCACACTTGTATGGAAACGTTAACATGGTGTGCCTGGTTCCACTTTGATTCCTTGCCTTCCGTTAGAATCCCTACCTCATTGATGTCCACTTATCTGAACGTATTGGGTGGTTGAAGTTGTTATGGGAAGTAGCTCTTTTTGTACCATTAGAGGGCTACATGGAGCCTGTTGCATGTTGCCCTCCCTCGTCCCTCGGTTTGTGCACATTGAAGATTTATGGACTATTGGAAGAGGACAGGGACAGAAATGGAACCAGGTGTTTGGTTTTCCTCTTCTGAGTGCACTGTCTCAATTAAACAGTGACACATCCAAGTGGCAAGTTCAGGTGGATGTTACAATCAGGCTTTCACAGAACGACTGTGCAGTGAGGATTCTTATTATACAATATTCTCTGATGTAAAATAGTGTGGCTTCCCTGTACATTAGGATTCTATCTGTAAATGTTTTGATGACATATCAAGCTGAATATGCCATTTTTCTAAATTCCAAACACTAGGAGAGGAACATTAAAAAATAAGTCACTCATAGGTGTTTCCTTCCTGAAGTTGTGTTTTGTCACTGTTGGTAAAAAAAATTAAAATAGGAAAAAAAAACAAACAGGAGGGCTTTGAATGTGTCAGTCCCCAAGTCCTTGGCTCCATTTATTTAAGTTTAATGTGAAATAATGGAGATTCACGCTATGACATCGCCAGGCGCCTCTGGATACGAAGGGTTGCTTTTGTTTCTAAATGTACAGTTTGTCATGATATTGTCATATTGTTTCTGTCCATTTTTGTATGAGACTATAATAAAAGAAATTGTGCAAACTTTCCCAAAATCATATCTCATTGAAAATAATAGGGTCAAATAGGCCCCACCTTCAACCCTGAAATAAAGCAAGTTCAAAAATGGTTAACCTGTACCCTTTTGGGCAAATGAAAACTGAAATGAAACTGAAAGATTTCGTTTTGTCAGTTCAATCAAGCACATACAATCTAAATGTCTCATTGTGGGTGTGTGCATTTAACATAGTTTCAAGTCATTCTGACCCCTGAAGAGAGCACAAGGGTTAATGAGAGCACACCCATGTAAAAAGTACCAAGCTGAAATACTTGAGCATCAATTGGAGCAGGAGACATCTGTGGGCAACAGGTCTGGCTTCCAAAAAAATCACATAGCTGGTGAGATGCACTCTATCAACAGACTCTGGAACAAAAAGGTTACATTGTATCAAGTTACATTTATTAGTAAAAAATACAACATTTACAATGGGTTTCCGAGTCTTCCATTTGAGTGTTAATTCCCAAATAGTAACTGTATTGTTTGTCCATAGGAAGTTCCTATCCAATCTTAGAATTTAGCCAGCAGGAATGTTTATTTGGACTCTCCGTCCCGGGAAATCCTTAACAACGCAGACTGCTCAGTCCTTATCACTGCAGCGGCCTGAACAAAGTTCAGTGTGAATCATTGGTCTGTTTCACAGCGTGTAATCATGTCTATGATCAAATAGGCATTGTTTTACCAGTGACAGTCCGTTTGATTGCTGACGCTGCCATACCTCCCATGAACCGTATACCTGCACTGCCGCCAGGCAACAAAGAAACGACGTACCCAGCGATGACAGCAATCTGGACAATAGCTCCAAGTGCGGTGAGCACAGTGCTGTGAAGGCTCAGGGCAGCATATAGGGTTCCGCCTAGTGAACACAAGTATACCGCTGCGCCTGGAGTCGGAGTTCCGATGAGCTTACTTGGTCCCTTCAGTATCGCCGCTCCCATTAACGCGAAAAGCGAACCTAGAGACCAAAGTAGAGCGAATTTGCGTGCATACAATAACAGCAACGGTGCATAAAGGGCGGAAAGTCCAAAGCAAATGGCAGAGAAAGTAATGCAGGTCCCAAACGCTACCAGCCTTTGCGAGCGACTCATTCCGGGAAGGCATGGGTCCGGTTCAGTAGACCATGGCCAGGAAAAGCCGGTGCTCGATCCTTGGCCCGATGAGCTCAACCTGCTGCTAGAACCAGAGAATGGACTTGACCAGTTACCGAACCAGCTCCCGGGTACTGATGCAGGCTCATTTATGTCTATGGACGTACTTGAGCTGGACTGAGATATTGTCTTGGCACCCCCTTTGGATTGTGCCAAGTACTCTTGAAGTTGTCGATTTAATTCTGCCATGCTACCTCTATATCTACTTCCGATTGTTGACAAATCCCTGGCTCTATGATTATACAAACAAGCAGTGTGAAGCTAACTTCAGTAAGGAGTTTACATTTCCGCCAGTTTTCAAAATAAAGGCCAAGACACACATCTTTATATTATTAAAATGTTTAACGTTAAGCTCTTGTACTTTACTTTTCATGTACTGTTTCTACTGTACTTTGGATACATACTTTGGTTGACTTAGTACGTTTTAAAATGTAAGGTAAATCTCAGGCCATGCTCTTATTCTGTAGACAAATCCGCATAACCGGAAAAGAATTTCTGTTACTTTGGAAGCAACGCTAACAGGAAGTCCTTGCACAGAATTGCGTCATGTTTTATTACTAGCGGATGAACCGCGGCCTGTTGACATCCTGTTTGTTTTTTGGTTATTGCATAATAAAGAAAATTACACCCAGAATCATCTATGAGAAGCTACTTTGTTAGACAGTTGAAAATTAGCATAATCAATGAATGAATGAATCCATACATCTTTACAAAGATCAGACAACGATCAATATAAGTACACAAACGATGTCAAAGAATACCTTGGCCTTCGGTTTTTGGCTCCAGTGATACCACAAGGAAACAGTGCGTTATTCCACGCAATACATATACTATGATCACTCATTTTCAAGTGTTGAGTTTCTCAGTAATGTACATACATATACATGCATATACACAAAAAAATGTATGTATGTATGAGTTTTACAGTAATGTGGAAGTTAGTCTGGCAATATCATTTTGTTACTAACCTCTTATACAATTGGCTGTAGTCCAGTGTAGCTATCACTATTTCACTATATGTGTTCACTATTTTAGTGAAGACATATGGCTGTAGATATTGTGGTGGGGGTACAGGCCACAGCGGCACGTGTGTAGGTTTTCAGGAAGAGAACCCCAGCTGCTTAGGTGGTCTAAATTTATTCTGTCTTTTCATTGGCCACCTGACCCAGAGCCTTTTTAGGGTACAGTATGTGTATGTGTGTGCAGCACTAGGGCTCACAGACAAGACACAGAAAGACCTACTCTTATTGGGATCATACTAGAGGGACCAGGTAAGATATACAAACTCACACAGAGGGACCAGGCTAAACTCAATTACACATTTTACAGTCAGAACAAACATGCCAACATCATGTTATGCCCTCAACATCCTTACATTTACAATGTTTACGCAAACCTTACACACAAAGTCAGAAGTTTGTTTATTGAACTGCTTATTATTACTAATGTGCTGACATTTAATAGCCAAATCACTTTATAGTTGATGTATCTTGTGTACTGATATTGCCATAATTGCCATTGCTATTGTAACTTCTAGCTAAGTAACTTACAAGTCAAACCTAAAAGTCAACAAAACTGTGTCAATGAAACTGTAACCTTTGATTAAATACATTTCTGATTGTGCTTTCTGATCTAATGACTTACAGAGTAAAGTAGAGGCTTATACCTATTCTGTCATCACATTTCCATGCTTTGCTTGTGTGTCTGGCAGCCCCAATGTCGATGTCTCAGATCACCCCAACCCTCTTCCTGAGTGGAGCCGATGCCCCCCTCAACCAGGCACTCATGTCTCGCAAGGGTATAACCCTCATTGTCAACGCCACCCTCAACCACGCCTGCCCTATCTACCCAGGCGTCGAATGTGTTCGCGTTCCTGTCTCCGACCTACCCAGTGCCCGGCTGGGGGACCACTTCGACCGGGTGGCAGAGCGTATCCACAGCAACCGTGCCGGTGGCACCCTTGTGCACTGCGCGGCGGGCATGAGCCGCTCCCCAGCTCTGGTCATGGCCTATTTGATGCGTTACAGGGGTACAACCCTCAGTCAGGCTCACTCCTGGGTTCAGAAGAGTAGACCGTATGTCAGGCTCAACGCAGGCTTTTGGGACCAGCTGTTGCAGTATGAGAGGAGACTCTATGGCAAAAACACAGTTAAAGTAGCACCTGCGATGGAACCCCAGTCTCCTCTGTCACCACGGGCGTCTTTGTCACGGCTAGCGGCTGTACCCAGGTCACCACTGTTGCCTAGGACATCACTGTTGCCCAGGACACCGCTTTTGCCGCAGAGAACAAAAAAGGGAATGAGACGCTCAAGGATTTGACTGAAGATGTTTTCCACACCTGTAATTACAGGTTTTTTATCTAGGCTGTATTACAACAATGCTCAGGTTTATATGGTTATACAACAATGTTTGTCAAGGCACTTGTATTATCTAGGAGTAGTGCCTGAGAGACAAGGCTTTAGCATCTTAAAGTGTTATTTAATTCAAAGCATAAGCAATAAGTATGAGCTAGATGTTTAAATAGTTGTTTCAGTGCTCCAACTACTTTACCGTTCTAACAGATTTGTTGACCAATGGACCATATACAGTTGACTTAAAATTTGAGTAGGTCTTTAGTTCTTGATAACAGTATGTTTAGCAGGCTGTAGGGGGCGATATGACCAAAATGTGGACGTTGTTTTGGTTACTAGATTCATGGAAAACAAAGTATACTTTTTCGTTCTACTTAGGAATTGATGAATGAACAATATCAACAAGTGAATTATCATGATTTTTATCAGCTGCTTATGTTCAATATATATTTAGTCATACTCTATCAAGCACCCCAAATATTCAAAGTTATGATGAATGTATAACCTTTTGCCCTTATTTCTCTATCTCCCTATTCATAAAAACGGTTTACATTGATTGAGTGCAAAGTGAACAAAATCCATAACTGTGTGTGGGTGTGTGTGTGTGTGCGTACGCACGTGCACGCGTGTGTTTGTGTGTGTTCATAGCATATGTCTCCATGTCTGATTATAGTGAGACATTGCTTTCAGCAAGGCCATCATGGAGTAAGTACTCCTACCATTATGAGGTGCTCATTTTTCTTTCGGCACTTTGCTTGACAGCTAGCACGCCTTGTACGGTAAGGCAGACTTTCTGCGAACCAGACATTAGAAATATCCTTGGAAGGTATAGTGTGTGTGTGGCTCTTTGCCAAGCATAAGGCGCCACTTTACGAGAATGATCTCATCCAAATCCATCGTATTCATCGTACTGTGTGTGTGTGTCTGTGTGTGTCTGTGCGTGTCTGTGTGTGTCTGTGTGTGCGTCCGTCTGTCCGTCCGCAGATTGAGTAAGTCCCACTGTAACAACATCTGTAGATTGTCCGCTTTGAGTCTGCTTTGATTGTCACATTTAAGGATGCTTTTAAAAATCTCTTTAAGTACACATGTATTAAAAGGTTATTTTTAACAGACATAATTCATGAACTTACTGTTTGATATACAGATAATATAGATTCATTTATATAGACGAAAACTTTACGACAAAATGAACAAAGCACACTGGAGAGATAATGACCAGAATCAATATAGTTTTTTTATTTAAAGCAAAATATATATCCTCAATTTTTATCACAACCAGAAATGAATAAATAGTATGACATTTTATATACTGTATAGTATGTTGAAAAGAACCTGAAAGTAGCACTAGAAAAATACAACTATAGGGCATTATATGGTTAGGGTACATGCTGTTGTTTGTTGGATGACTGAATTATGTTGTCCTGAACATGTTGATCGATAAGTGAAGTGCATGCTTATCTTCATCTGACATGGTGTTTGTCAAAGCACTCAGTCCGTGTTGCCAGTTCAATACTTTTCAGTGGGATTGAGATTTGCACACTAGGTATGCATGTGTGTTTCAAACCTTGCACATCCTTCCTATACGTGCCTCAGTCTATGTATTTGTTGATCACAGAGGGAACATGTGCATGCATGCTGATTGTCTTGCTTTCTCTAAACTCCCAGAAGTATCCCAGAGAACAGCGTGTCCTGGTGGACCGTGAGGGCAGAGCCGGTTCCATTGTCGACAAAAATGGACACGTACTCCCCCGCCTGAAACCAGCATACTGAGGGTTAATGACAATCGGTCACTCGTCATTCTACTATCTCTCCTGTCACCAAGATCAGTCCTTAAGACCATCATTCACTCTGAGTGTTGATATCAGCTCTGGCTACAGGTAATAGCTCATAATTATAAATGTGTGTCTTTATCTGCAAGTTGAGTGTTGATATGAGTATGATATCAGTTTACATCACACAATGGATGGCTAGTCATATAACATAACTTATAAGGCTGCGTGCATGTGTGCGTGCGGACAAGCCTGGGTGGTAGTGAGTGTGTGTGTTTGGTTATATTGTTACCTGCAGGTAAAGGGTTCCTGTCAGCAAGATGCTGAAAATTCCTCCAGCAGTACCCACCCCTGTGACTGCCTCTAAAGACCTGGAACATTCAGACAGGCATGACACAACTAGCAGCGACTTATCTTCATTCATGTGACTGTGGCGGAGTATTTTATAGAATGTTAATCTCTGTTTTTGCTGTGGGAAAGTGTGTTTTACTAATAACATAATGATTGTGTGGGTGTGTTGGTTTGACATGTGTATGTATATGAGTGTTATTATTGTTCAATACTCACACATTGCTTTGACAGAGAGATTCAATGCAGATGGATGCCTTCACACTATCTCTCATTCTGGCATGTGACCGCTCATTGGGCTCTGAGAAACACATTAAAAAAAGATCTGGATGGTTAATTACTTAACCTCTTGTTGGTTCTGGTCAGTCTGTGACTACATTACTGCCATAGTAAAGGTCAGTCTGTGACTACATTACTGCCATAGGAAAGGTCAGTCTATGACTACATTACTGCCATAATAAAGGTAATTCTGTGACTACATTACTGCCATAGGAAAGGTATTTCTATGACTACATTACTGCCATAGGAAAGGTCAGTCTGTGACTACATTACTGCCATAGGAAAGGTATTTCTATGACTACATTACTGCCATAGTAAAGGTCATTCTGTGACTACATTACTGCCATAGGAAAGGTAATTCTATGACTACATTACTGCCATAGGAAAGGTCAGTCTGTGACTACATTACTGCCATAATAAAGGTCAGTATGTGACTACATTACTATTATTAATAATGGTAAGGGTGGGTCTCTTTATGGTTTTCTTTGGTGGCACATTCTGAGGAAAACCCCCCACCCCTGTTCCACCCCTCTTCCACAGAACTGGCTTATCTCACCACACAATCTAACTGTGATTGGTGTGGGCAGTGCATTTGGCCTTTTCTGATTAGTCCAGGCAATTGACACACCCAAATGTCCAAACCGTTTTGTTTCTAGCTGAACCTCAATTCAACCATACGTCCCTGTGAGACACAACAAAAACTCTCACACTAATATGAGAAAAGTGGCAAATGTACAATCAATTCTTATAACCTAATAGTATGCTTTAGATGCCACTATTGGTGCCACAATAATGTCCTTTGTTCCTGTTTCAATAAACCGACAAATGACATTTCATGTATGTGTGCTCATCGACCACCTACATGTCAGCCATGTGTTCTTACCTATGAGGAGGCTGACGGTGAGTTGGTAAAAGCCGGAGACGGCGGCGGTGTAGCGTCCGGTGCTGGCGTTAAACCCCTGGCCTCTCTGAAGACTCTGCTCAGAATCAGAGGGCTGGATCACATGGGGAGGAGCAGTGCAAGATCACAGGTCAGACAGACTGTTGTTGTATCTTATATGTTGCTTGCCTGTGTGCCGACATCAGTGTGTTTGTATGTATGTGTGTGTGCCAATGTCAGTGTGTGTGTGTGTGTGCATGTTGGCTTTGCTCACATAGTTGAAGGGCTGCAGCTCCAGCAGGCTGCGGCGGGGCACAGTGAGAGGGTGCTGCAAGCGGCAGTGAAAGGCTGTGGCCACGCGGGGAGTTCGATCACACAGTATACAGGGACCCTCTGCCATATCTAGGGAGAAGACAAATTCAGAGGAAAAGGACAAATCAGCATCACATTTAGTCATTTTTATTTTTGTGTCATGTGACTGTGCATGTAACTTAGAAGATTTGGTGTGTGCACACTGTGTAGGTATGTTCCTTCCAGTGTATGAGCATATGTTTTAGTTTTGTGGATAGTGTCTGAGTGTGTGGTGAGTCTCTGAGTGAGTGTGTGCGTGCGTGAGTGCGTGTGTGCGTAAGTGCGTGTGTGTGTGAGTGCGTGTGTGTGTGAGTGCGTGTGTGTGTGAGTGCGTGTGTGTGGCGCCACCCGGCTTGGCTGTGTGAATAAGAGCCTTTATGTTTTAGATTTCTGTCAGAACAGCCTGCAGCTTGCAGAGAGCACAAACAGACCTGTGTCTGCTCACATGGCTGCCAGCCAACACTCATTCCATACACACTCTCTCCCTCTCTCTTGCACTCTCTCTCTCACACACATACACACACAAACTGAAATCTACACACACAGCGACACACTCAATTACACACTTACTTAGTCACCCTCTCTTTCCTACATACACAGATAAACACACACACAAACACACCTCTCAGAATCATAGAAACTTCGGCGAATATAAATGCATTTGCACACCAAAGCTACACTCGCACACAAATCGACTCAAAGTAGCATAGACACACTAGCGAGTTGAAGGAATCTGAGGAATTCTACAACTGAGCCAAGTCACATCCACGTTCCGGAAAATTACGGCTATTAAGGGATCAGACCAGCCCACAATCAGACAAGTAGCCTCCCCAACAAATGGGAAAGATGCCCCAAACAAAGCAGAAAAAATACATGCACACCCTTGATACTTTTGTTCTAATTCTCAGAGACATACATAAGCTGAATACATATACACATAAGGCCTACATATTGTATCAACATATAAATACATAATATATACAGAAGTTGTGTATATTATCATTCAATTTTAACTGCTTATACAGTATGTGTAGAAATATACAGAATAATTAAACTCATATTTCAAATACAGCATGTGATGTGTAATATGATGTATATTATAAAAAATATTTCATAAGATTAGGGACATTTTGAGAAACAATCACGACCTCACCTGGAAATTTCAAGTCAATCAATGTCATATTATTATGCTAAGGAAAGGTTTAACTCAAATATGTATTACAACATTTCTTCTTAGGATTGGTTAGGATTCAGAGCATCTTATTAGTCAGTGATACTTTACCTCTTAGCCGTAGCTGAAACTCCTGCATGAGTTCTTCCTGTTGTGGCAGCAGGGGGGCAGGGGGCCCGGGGGGGCCCTGGGGACCAGGGGGCCCAGGAGGCCCTGGGAGACCATGCTATGAAGACAAAATCATGCTTATTCAACTATTTGTGCACTACAGTATAAAGCAAGTGCCTTCTGTAGACATGCAGTGATACCTGATGTTCAAAGGTGTTGTAATACAGAACACATACAGGTTCACAGTCATTTGTTAGTCAGGGATAAATTTCAGTTATTGTTCATTTAATGTTGTAAATCCATATGACACTCATGACTTGCCTCTATCAACACCAATTAGCAAAGCACCACATCTGAAGTGGGAAATGTAAATATTTTTGTAATGCCACCCTGGCCCAAAAGTACCCCAAACCTTTTAGAATTATATTAATCTTCACCTGCCTATCACATGCAGTGCACACTTAAGAGAGGTGATTGTATACCTTGAAGGAAAAATCACTTTTCCTGTGTGGGCGATTTACTGTAAACTCAGTAGCCTAACCACTCCCACTGTTAGCTTTGCTGAGGCAACTGTGTAAAGAATTCTGGGAACAGTCGAGAATTCTAAGGACAGTTACAAAACTGTTGTTTCAAGAACAATACAGTAAAATTGTGTAACCTGAAAATGGATTTAATTACGTGCTTTGTACTTTACTTGTTGAAAATCTCAGATAGTCAAAAAAAAAAGTTGAGTGAACAAGACTTCACAGTTTCCTTCAAAAACAAGAAAATATCAGGTCCTGTCTTTTCAAGGGCTTCTAATCAATAAGTTTGAAGGCGTAGTCCTTAAGAGCAAGATAACCCTGCCTTACTTCCTTACAGTGTCATACCTACGGTGCACGTGCAAGCAGTATAGCACAGTTATCGCTCTCTTCTTCTACTTAAAGGGTTGCCCTCATTGTTGTGGTGTTTAACATTGTTAGGCCATGAGCCTGCTCACCTTTGATGCTCTTTTTGGGGGCTTGTTCTTCCTGTTCTCCCCTTTGTTAGAGTTCCGTCTGAAGACCAGCCAGGAGTTACGAGGACTCACTATGTCCAGATCTGAGGACACTGTCTCCTGGAAATAACAAAAGAAAATTAAATTAACAGGATGGTCCTGATGAAGACCTTGATAAAGACCAGGGTAAATGGATCAATACATTTATACCTTTTGTAAACTATTCACCAGCAATAGTGTGAGCGTTGTGGATCATTAGTGCTGCGTGAGTGAAGAATGGTAAAGTATTGCAGCTAGTTTTTAGGCTGTATAGTTACCGGGCTCTCTGTACTGACAGTGTTATTCTCCCCCTGGCTCTCATCACTCTGTGTAGCACAAACAGTCACCAGCAGTCCCAGAACCAAGGGCAGCAGGAGCAGCCTCTGTGGCCCACACAGGGCACCTCTCCCCTGGGCTGAAGGTGGCAGCATATTTGGTAAGGCCTGGTGGTGCTCTTTCCGCAATGCAGCTTCTCAACAGGCCTTGAGGGATCTCATCCTGGGATGTGATCCACAATAGTTTAGCTCAGTGGATGGTTCAATAATAGGGGGTCCAAGAGACACTCTTCAACAGTTGTCCTTTTTCAGAGCGCCGTTGTCTGTATATCCGCAGGACGATTCTTCTCCAGTTGTTGTTTCGCTGCAGTCCTCGTGTGATGCCTCTATGTTGTTATATGTCTCTCAGTCTCTGTGTCACTGCTGAAGATTGCCAGTGCATTCTGAAGAGTGCATTTCAAAGTGTCTTCCAAGCTAAAATTATACGTTTAAATGGCATTATGTCAAATACTCTACGCCTTGTATACGTTACTCAAATTGGTGTGAGAAACTTTGTTTATGTGTGTGTGTGTTTTGGTCACCATGCAAGACATAAATACTGTGTGTGTGGCACAGATAGTGTCTCTACATGAGAATGTGTGTGCATGACAAATTCTGTCTGTGTGTGGTATAAGCACTGTGGGTGGTAGTAAAAGTATTCCTTTTTTTACCCTTGTCTGTGAAACAGATTTTTCCTTTTCTCTTTTTACTGACCTGCTTTCTCCATGTTGCTCTCTTCTCTTTCTGCCTTTCTGTCTCTCCCCCTTCTCTCTTGTCTTCCTTCTCTCCCCCTCTCTCTGTTTCTCTCTTACCACCTCGTTCTGTCTGTCTTTTTCAGTTCTTCACAGAGTTGTAGTGTCTTTGATTGCTGGTTAAAGAAGAGTATCCTATTACAAAACAGAACTCCGGTTTGTTTTCACATCAATCCATATCCCTGTGTCCCAGCAGGATGGTCCAATGATGCCAGTATGTTTTGACTGGTTCTGTTTGCAGAGCTGCTCCTCTTTCTTTCTCTTTCCCTCTTTTTCTTTCTCTCCCTTATTCTCTCTGTCTGTCTTTCCTCAGCTCTCAATCTCTTGGTCCTTTTTATCTCCACTCTTTCAAGACTCCTCCTTCATCCCCCCCTTTTAGGTTGGCTCCTCCTTCCCTCTATCTGCCTCTCAACCGTCACTCCATCCATCCACAGGCTTGTTCCCTCTGTCTGCCTGGCATCTCTCTGTCTGTGTGTCTTGTGTCCTGAATGTTTCTCTCTCTCTACGTCTTTCAGCCTTCCTCTTATTTATACTTTTTCTTTGCTGTTAGTGTCTTTGTCAACTGTCTTGCAAGGCTGCCCCTTGCAGGGGTTTTCTCCAGGGTCCTAGCACCAATAGGGTGACCTCCATTCCTCATCAGACCAAAACAAAGCATGATAAGGACTAGGTCTAAATACAGTTATGTATTAGGTCAGGTCAACTGGTATTAGTTTGACAAGAAAAGAGAGGGAAGGGGAAAGAGTCTCTCTCACATAAGAGATAAGGAAATGGGAGGGGTCTGACGTTGTACCAAGATGATGACATCTGTCAGCTAAGTTGGTGTATGTGGGATGTGACTTTCCTAATGATGAAACTTTATGTAGAAGTTGGGTAAAAGTTCAATGGTAGTCCACTCCCCGCTCAAAGGATCGTGGTGATAAGGAACACCACATTTCTACATCACACATGAACTAATTTCAAATATGAAATACAATATTACCTCTATAATTGTAGCTGGACTGAAACTTCAGCACTTCCATGTCAGCTTCAACTTTGACACTTAAACGCAGTTTGAACACTTCTTTGAAAACAACTTTAAATAATTTTGGGGAAGTAAAATGATATGACCTATTAGTGCATTAATATTGTCATCTGACCAGTGGTACATCAAAGCTCATGAGAGGGTTTTAGTGGTTTCATAAAGGTATCTTAAATGCTTGTTTTGAAGCTTGCAGCACCAATGTTTTATGTCATATTTTACATGTGATCATTTACCACCTGCACCCTCGAGTGGCCAAATACTGTACTTGCATCGTGTTATCTAGTCAGCAAGGCAAAGTTCTCCTGTGTTCCTTGAACACGAATTCTTTAAATAAATAGAACATTCATGTTTATGTGTAAAGAAACAGATCCTCCTTCCTTCACAATTACAACTAGATTAATGAAATTCAAGCTTTCTATACTATTGTTTGAACATTTCCCATTCAAGAGATTGCATGCGTGTATTAGATACAGAAGACAACATATAAACAGTCGTAGACAAAATGGTTGATGCATGTGCTGGCTCGAGTTTCCGCAGACTGCATCACCTGTTGCAGGACTCTAAGTCCTGGATAAGAGGATTGGAGCTTCCTGACTCCCCCTTTACACGCACGCCAGACAGAGATGTCTGTGAACGCATACACAAGACACACAAACACAGCTGGTCAGCCACAGAATTCCACTGTGCCTTCAAGATCTGATCTTAGAACACAGATGCAAGGTAGCTTCAAGACTTGGAGGAGAGAATAAGTGGTGACACAGAACTGATTTTCAAAAGAAGATGTAGCTTACAGGTAGCTAAACATGGAAGCTAAAAATAGAAATTCCTTGGCCCAGTGAATGTGGATCAGACTGCAGGACTACTTATTTTCCACCCTGTGCCAGCATCATGTAAAAAGAGTAGCAAGTTTGACTTTGAAGATTTAGAGGCACGGTAGGTATAAATAAAAATGTGAGTGACTCCAAATATGTACTTGAGGTATGTTATAGTTTACAACAGAGGTATTTTTCTTTGGTGCGTGTGTCAGATAGTTGAAATGGACCAAGGAGACCCGTCACCGCTCAGGCATTTTGTAGTGGCAAAAAGGACAATCAACGCTGTGTTTGATCTGCTGCTGGAGTATGTTAAAGAAGGATCCGAGTTTGTGGAAGGTAAGAAAATCTACCGGAGCTGCCTGTAAATGTGTGCGTTGACGTTCATCAGGTATTCATTCGAGCCTCAAGGTGATCAAACGAATCCTGACCCGCTCTTGACCTGCTATCCGATGGCTCTAAAGTGCTCATATTCAGGAGCATGTACAAGAGCATGTCCCCATTCACGCTCCATCCATGTGTTTGATCTCCGTTCCCGACGGCAGCGACATGGCGTAGTCCAGACCTGGAGCAGGTGGCCCTGGAGGAGCAGTGCCTTGAGCTGCAGTCTTGCACCAAAAAACTGGCCATCATCCGTGAGGTTCTGTCTCGCAGGCACATGAAAGTATCCTTTTTTGGAAGGCGAGTAGAAAGGATCCGCAGTTAAAAAGAGTGTGGCTCAGTCAATTGCTTTGTTGGTTTGGTGGACTGACCTGGTCATTCCCCATCTGGCTTGAGCAACCAATGATTGAGGGGGGTTTTAGAAATAAAAAAAGGTTGCTGTTAAAAGGGCGTCAATTGACAAGAGATGTTTTCCACCATTACCAACTTTCAGAACGAGCAACGGGAAGAGCACAGTAATCAACGCAATGCTGAGGGACCGGGTGCTGCCCAGTGGGATTGGCCACACTACCAACTGCTTCCTGCGGGTAGAGGGCACTGATGGAGACGAGGCCTACCTCACCATTGAGGGGTCAGAGGACAGAAAGAGTATCAAGGTCAGGGGTCCAACTAGTTGGTTTGTTGTCATGAAATGTTCATGTATTATTTATTGAAGCATTATCTCTGACAGAGATGGTATTTTTTATACAGATGATATGTTTATAAAAGGATCTTCTGGAGAATGTGTTTGTCTTTGTTGATGACTACAATACTTCAAAGTAATTTGCTGCCACATTTGCTGGTACTAATACTACTGCTACTGTACGGATACCACTGCCACTGTACTGATACAACTGCTACTGTACTGATACCACTGCTACTGTACTGATACAACTGCTCCAGACAGTGAACCAGCTGGCCCATGCCCTGCATATGGAGGCCATGCTAGACTCAGGATGTCTGGTGAAGGTGTTCTGGCCCAAGTCCAGGTGTGTCCTGCTGAGGGACGACCTAGTTCTCATGGACAGGTACCGTGAAGCACACTCACATACACTGTACACAAGAAAACATGCTCATTTGACAGACACTGATTGATTGAAGTTTAACAACAGCCCGGGGACAGATGTAACCTCAGAAGTGGACAGCTGGATAGATAAGTTCTGTTTGGATGCTGATGTCTTTGTCCTGGTTGGCAATGCAGAGTCCACGCTGATGAACACAGTAAGAAAACGCTCCAAACCGACAACAATCTCATCTGTTGCTGTGTCTCCTGCTGCATGTCCTTATATTGAAGCTGCTTAATGTCCACTACACTCTACAGGAAAAACTCTTCTTCCACAAAGTGAGCGAGCGCATATCAAAACCAAACATCTTCATTCTGCACAACCGCTGGGACGCCTCTGTGTCAGAACCTGAGTATGTAGATGAAGTGAGTCAGACACCGACACAACCCCATTAAGGTTCTGAATGTTATTCAAGCAAAATTGGGCTTATCATGCCGGTGCTTGATGCAATGCAAGAGGCAGAGAGACTTGAACTGAACCAGCAGCAAATATCTTAGAGTAACACTTAACCATTGCAGCAAACCATGAAGCTAAATCTTCCCCGTGTTTCTCAACAGTGGCCTTTAAAGAGCTCATGCTGCACCTGTTGCAGTGTTTGCATGATCTGGTGATGTCCCCTGCAGGTCCGGAAGCAGCACATGGACCGCTGTGTAAACTTCCTGTCGGAGGAGCTGAGGGTGGTCAGCCCAGAGGAGGCCCCAGGGAGGATCTTCTTTGTGTCGGCTAAAGAGGTGCTGAGCTCCAGGATGCACCGGGCCCAAGGCATGCCTGAGACAGGTGAGCCAGGTGAGGGACATGGGATGAGGGGGAGGGGTGGTGGTAGTAGAGTTGGTCATGTTATTTGTGAGGGACCACAGTGAGAAGACCATCCATACGGTTGACTGACATGTTCTTTACATCGTAGGTGGTGCTCTGGCAGAGGGATTTAACGAGAGACTCAGCGAGTTTCAGAGGTTTGAGAGGACATTTGAGGCAAGTAAACGATCTTGCGGCGATACTTTACTGAGGCGTAGTGCAATTCATTTGATTTTGTTGCGCTTGACTGGCATACCACTGTCAATTCCCAGGAGTTCATCTCCCAGTCTGCAGTCAAAACCAAGTTTGAGCAGCACACGGTTCGAGCCTGGCAAATTCTTGAGGCAATCAGAGCTGTCATGGACTCTATCAACATCACCTCAGCTGAAAGGAAGTCAGTATCTCCATGTCCCATCTTACAAATCTTTACAATTGGCCTACATAGATTTGCTTGAGCAAGGATGTCAGGGGAAATGCTGTGTTTTGTTGATGGATCTATTCTCAGGATCCATTCTCTGGAAGAGAGAGAGGAGCAGAGGGACCGGTTGGAGTTTGTCCGCGGCCAGCTTAACCGTTTAACCGAAAACATCAAAGAGGCGATCAAGGCTCTTACAGATGACGTGGCTGCCAAGGTAGGGGACAGCAGGACACCTATCAAGTTAGCTTCACAGGTTGGGGGATGAATTGATAATGGCAGGCAATCTGGTTACATGGTTATGGTGGAATTTATTTTTCCCAACAGCAATTAAAGCAGGTCAAAAGTAAATAATGAATGTCTTAGGTGTTACATGTATACTATTACAAGGTAAGCTTAGAGAATGCTGAATGCCAAATATGTTGATAAAGAAAGCTCAGTGTAATAACCTCCAGAGTGAACTGATGATCACAAAAAGTTTTTTCTCTTCAGGTTGCGGGAGCTATGGCAGAGCAGATTAGTTGCCTTCCCTCGCTGGTTGATGAGTTCAGCACAGATTTTAACGCAATGCCAAACACATTAACAGTCTACAAAGCAGTAAGTTCCCCTACAGAGCTAACGTCATTCTCCTGACTGAGCAACATTAAAGCCTATTTGACCCTTCACTCCTTTCTGTTCTGCGTTTACTTCATCCTTGACCTCACAGCCACATGCAGACACACACTAGCTCAAACACATACACAAGCATTCACCCTCACAAACGCGTACATGCACCCAGCAGGGCAGTGCATTCACTGCCTTAAACAGGATTAAAGAGAAAGCCTCTTAAGGTCTTGCAGTTTACTGTGCCGTGTGTGTGAGTCTGTGTGTATGTGTTCGTGTGTTGGTGTGTGTGCGTGTGCGTGTGTGTGCATGTTTGTATGTGTTCTTGGTTCACATTTGTGAAGAATGAAACATGACTGTTCACTGTAGCGTACACCTGTGTATATAACAGTACCACTGTATCAGCTAGTGATCATACTCCCACTCTCCACATCTCTCTCCTCTCCTTTCATGATTCCTCTGCAGAAGCTGATTGTCCACGTGGAGGACAGGATGAACAGTTCTTTGGGCTATCGCTGTTCTAAGGGTATCATTGGCAGTGTACAGTCTTCCCAGACAAACATGATTGGTAATTGTTCAGGCGATACATTCACTATTCATTTGAATCAGTTGTCTTTATATGGTTTCATCTCATGTTAACTTGATTTCCACTTTCAGTCAGTCCATGTACTCTGCTTTGTGTGACTCTCCTAACAGAGAGTATTCGCCCATTGCTGCCCCCTGGTGTTCAGGAGCAGCTGCATATCCACTTACCTAGTCGGAAGTTTGACCTGAACTATGATCTCAGTCTTGCTACCCTCTGCACAGACTTCCAAGAGAACATAGACTTCCAGTTCTCTCTTGGCTGGACAGCATTGGTCAACCGATTCATTGGTCCCTCTGGTGCCAAAAAAGCCTTGACAGGCGGGGAGCAGAGATTGGGCCTACAGGTTAGCACAGGATGTGGTCCATAAAGGTTTTTGATTTATTTCCTCTGTTGTTTTTACAAGGTGAAAAGGAATGTATAGCATTGGGCTAACTAAGTAAGGCTATGTGTTTACATCCTCAGACTGCCTCCTCCTCCAGTCCACTCAGCCTTCAGACTCAGAGGGAGAATAACCCAGGAAATGAACTGGTCTTTTCCATGGCAACTGGTCTGGTGTCACTAACTTCCCGGGCCTCCATGACTGTGCTTGTCATTGGCGGAGTGGTGTGTGCACTTTTCACTCAGTTACTCTTCAATATGCTATGTTTTGTTTTATTATGGTAGAATGATGTGCTAAAGTAACAAAAGGAAGCCAAGTTCCCTTTACCCCTTGATCACAGTGACTTGTGCATGCTGTGACAGATAACGGCTAGAGTACTGCAACACGTACACCAACCTGTCTGCATCATGGCTAATGCTAACAGGTCGTCTCCTCCGGCCCTGTGCGGCAGGTGTGGCGTTCAGTTGGCTGGAGGCTGATAGCTCTGTCCGTGTCGCTCTACGGTCTGCTCTACCTGTATGAGAAGCTCACATGGACCAACGCCTCCCGGGAGAGAGTCCTGAAGCAGCAGTTTGTGGAGCACGTCACCCAGCGGTTGAAGGCCATTGTTCCCATGACAAGCAGAGGGTGCAGCCAACAGGTTTATCAGTGAGTCACAGTTGGATGACACATCTAACATGTCAACGGGTCATGTGGATCAAAGTAAAAGAAAACAAAGAAATCAACACAAAGCTAAAACAGTCAGCTTGATTCTCAGACTGGACGTTTTTCTGTCAACAACTCACACCTTGGTTCTAACCTCTCTTCTTGGATACGGCAGGGAGTTGACTGAGACGTTTGCTCGTCTGTGTCAGCGAGTCGATGTGAGCGAGGTGGAGCTGGAGGGCCAAATCCGTCACCTGAGTTCCAGGATCCAGAGACTGGAGAAGGTCCAGCGCCGCTCCAAAGCTCTGAGGTTAGGCTTGGCTCCTTTTATCTCAGAGGACTCTCTAAGCTTTGCTATGCTCTGTTGCCTACTAATTAATTTGATTGTATTTCAATTTGATTAAGTCTGTTGTGTCTTTTAATACTGGCATTGTGTTTGACACGTTTCTCCATGTGTGACAATCCAAAACACTTAGAAAATTGACTACAAGTTCTGTGATTAACTGCTCTAAGCCTGAATCCCATAGGTAAACTGATCAGTTGAAAATAGCAAATCCAATAGTTGTAGTTGTATCCAATTGATCATTCTTTAGATAAATCTTTGATGTGACCATGCTTGTGATTTAGGCTGTGAGTTACTGTGCCAATTCAGTCCTGTGTTTAAACTCCATGTTCTGTTGTTGTCCACAGAAACAGAGCCACAGACCTTGAGTGTAAGCTTGATGCCTTCTCTGTCCAGTATCTTCAAGGACATGGGAGGAGCTGAGCAACTGATCAACAGAATTCCAGAGATAGATTTTTTTGTTCTTTTTTTAACAATTGGATGTTGGCAATAAGCGTACCGTTTGTGTGCATTCACACTCTGTAGAACAAGATACAGTACAATGCTCAAAATTACGACAGTTTTATCAAACTGTTGTACATGCTGCTATGTCACTTGCATGGGGTAATGCAATATATATGGTACTTGGATTTTATAGAGAATGTAGTTACCATTGTGAATGGAATTGGATTGGTTTATTTCCCTTGTCTTGTTCAGTTTTATAATGGGAAGTGCAATAAACATGACTGCTGAGATTACTTCAGTAGTTGTAATCTAATTATGAGATTAATGAAATTGAAGGCAATAAAATGTCAATGAAACTAACTGCTGTTTGTTAATTCTGCAACACCAAACCCATTCTAATTCAACTAAGAAAAGAATCTCAACCGAACCATCTTTGATGGACAGCTTTGTATAATGTCAGATGGAAAATTATGGCGCAACTAGTGTCAATTTAAGAGTCGGTTATACGCAGACTTTTTATGCCAATTAGTTTGTTCTGAAGATTCAGTTTGACTGCCTATAACAGAGCTCTGGCGCCACCTAGTGCTATCTTTAAATTAATTATTTTTTGTAAGGCAGCGGACTGTAAGTGGTTGGTAGTTTACAATTATATTTATAGTATATTTATAGTGTTTTGTCATTAACTTCGGGAACAACAACATACAAATTCAATTATGTATCAATTCTTTAATTTCTAAAATATCATTCAAATATCGATTATAAACCTGTAATAATGTAATTTAAATGTTGACTATAAACCTTTAGTCATGAATCTTTAGAGAAATACTGTAGGCTGTACAGAGGCATTGATATGGGTCAGGGTTTACAGACTACTACAGAACATGCTTACAAATAATAATTAAACTGTTTTTGTTTACACACAAAATGTTGCATATCAGTACAGCAATACCTGGTTGTCATTTTTGCAAAAAATACATGGTTGCAATCAGTGTGTAGCCAATACAGTGTTTGCGCTGAAAGGTTCAGATGGATCTTGATGTTGCAGCTGGCCATGCTATACAAATATGTTTCTACATTATAATAGGTAATAATTACATTATACTGTTTGTGCCCGACAGTTTCATATGAACTGTACAGTTCACAGTGCATTAAGAGAAGGTTTTTTTTACATACATGGATAATTTACATACATTTTCATAGTACATTCTAGAAGCCAATATCATCCATTCTGAACCTAAAGGATTCACCTGAGTCGCTATAGTTCCACAATCTTCTAATAGCAGAGGAGATCATTGTGCTGACACAAGAGTTGTACACCTTTGGGAGATCATCATGGAGATGGTGATTAGTTCAACTATGAGACTAGCCTAAAAACCATCATGTGACATGACAAAGATTCAGTCTTTCAATATCCTGAATTATTCATCAGAGATAATAATTCATAATAATATTCATTAAGCTAATAAGAGGCAATAAACATTCCATGGAAATTCATAATGAGTTAAGTCATTAAACGATCCCCATTATATTCCCCTTATCTGTTCTAAAGAGTCCAAACCAATGCAATGTGTTGAGTAAACACAACTTCAACTTTTTATTTGTGAACATGTGCTTGGAAAACTCGGAAGGACAGATGTGATATGTGTGTGATGTGGTACTTGGAATGTTCTTCTGCATCGTTTCTGATGATCAGTCAAATCCATTACCTGCCTCTTTTTCTACCCTTTGATTACAGTGTTCGGTATTAATAATGACTCTAACTTTTGAAGCAATGTTTACATAGGTTTACTTTTGATCAGGCTGACTGCGTTGGGATCTAGTCTTATTAAGAGCCTGACTGAATTACAGTCACACTTAGAGGAACTGTGTGTACTTAGTCTAATTAGTGTAACTTAAAGTAACACCAGTCCAGGCATTGCTACAAAGACAAAGAATCTGGAAGAGACTGGAGAAGGTGGGAGGCATTGATGTGTCAATGTTAGTGAAACAGGTGGACGACAAGGTGGGTGTGTGGTTAAAGTCTATGTGTGGTTGTCTTAATCTTTTTACATCAGAAATGGTGTGTCCCTTGTGTGGGTAAATCCTGATGTAGTAATTAACTTTGGAATGAGGGAAACAAATGAATGGCGCCAATTACAGTTATATGTAAGGACCTCACACATACACACAGTCACTAACTCATATCCACACCAAACCTCAAATAGGTTAAGCTGGAGGGGTCTAGTAGTGTTGCACCAGTGGCAGGCTGTGCACCTGCAGAAATGGGAGCTAGATCATCTGTGACTGGGGAAGAGACTCTGCACCCACCCGGACAGAGAAGGGAGATTGATCTCCTAGCAGATTACTGAACACAGAGACACTAGGCAATCACAGTGACTGATTCCTGCCCGGAAGAAACAAAGGCGTGTGTGTGTGTGTGTGTGTGTGTGTGAGTGTGTCTGTGTGTCTGTGTGAGTGTGTGTGTGTGTGCTGTATGCAGAGGCAGATGTGACAGTGCATTCCTCTTTCCCTGTTCCGTGCTACTATTTACCTCAGGCAAGGAAGTAGCTTCATACTGTAGGAATATTCAGGGAAAGAGGAACCTAACACAAAGTATAGGATGAACAGAGGCAACAGAATAGTAACAATCACAGTAGCCTCGACATCAATATATTGTTTTCTGTAAGTGATTATGACTTGTGCAGTTGATGTAGTTTCATTGAGGATAAGGCTTAATTACAAAGTGTGATTCCTGGGCATGCATGGCTTTTGATTCCTCTATTATGAAACATATTTTTTTGTCAATGTTATGTGCTTCTTCGGGAATTCTCCATGGCAGGTGTGCAAACTATGACCAAACTATAAATTCCACTTCACTGAAAAGGTGTTTCCTTATAAAGGAAGTTCCATTAAGTGCAAGAAAAAAGAGATTTGTGGTTTATATAGTCAGCTGTTAGTCTATGGCTGTTTGGTATTATACGGTGAGTTGGTTGCAGTCACTGTAAAGATTTAGTAAAGTTGTTTATATTTCCTAAATATTGTTGCAGTTATTTCATGTTCCACCATGAAAGCATCCAAAGCGTGGCTGTCATTTACCTCCAGTATTTAGCCCATCTGTTTTCATATTTTTTATAACAAACGATTCACTATCCACCTCATAAAATACACCCTCTTGACATCACGTTAAAGGACATCATATTTTCAGCCATATTTGGCAACCCGACCACTGGCTGACCTGGCAACCTCTTAACTACTGGCACATTGTTTCCCTATGGGCTCCAGTACGTCTTGTCACATATCCCCCATTTCGAATGCCCTCATTAAAAGGTCCAGGTCTCCGATGTTGGCAGCCTGGTAGAGCTCTGGCCGGTCCATCATAGAGATGGCGATTCGCAGGGCGGCCCAGATGTTCGCTGACATGACCTGGTGAGTCTGGCGGTGACTCTGTCTCTGCTGGTTCAGTGCCGTCAGGAAGTTACTGGCTGCTTCTCTGCAGGAGGGCCAATCAGAAGGGGGGGATGTTTACAGTGCACAGCCCTGCACAGTTTTAACAGCAATAGTTTTAAGTTAATCTTGCTATTCCCATTTGCTATGTTTACTTTCCATCAAATACATTTTCATTCTCTATAGTTATTTTATGAGAAGATGAACATGACATGAATACTGGCTCACTCTTCCTCTAACACTCAGTTGTGTCCTAAATCCTCCAGCTTCTCGTTCCCTCCCTACCTGTGGGCCCCAAGGTTGATGCAGCTGATCCCCAGGTTGTAGCGGGACCTGATGAACCCAGGCTGGAGCTCCAGTGCCCGGGTGTAGGCCTCCACTGCCTCCTCACTTCTGTCCCCGTTAGCCAGTGTGGCCCCCAGACGGTTCCACAGCAAGTAGTCCTGGCAGGAGACTCAACACGTCACGATAAGATGTGTGTTTGTGCATGTGTGTGTGTGTGTGTGCTTGTGTTTGTACCTCTGGTCTGACAGATAGTGCAGCGTTAAATGCCTCTACAGCCTTGTCAAACTCTGAGCTGAGGTTAAAAAGGACCCCAAGGCCTGTCTGGAGGTCCGGGTCCACTCCATCTGTGTTCAGCAGAGCCGCGTCCTGGAACAATCCTTTCACCTCTGCCAGCTGGCAGCTGTTACACACACACAAACACACACATCTTCAGACTGCCTGCTTGCTGTGCAGTCTGAGCACCGTATGACTGTTACTGAAGGGCATAGACACAGCAAGTTTGAACAAAGTCAGCAGAAATGGAAGCTGAGAATTAGTCAGCGGCATATAAATGTTTAATAAAAAATTTGGGCCAGACATGGCAAAAAATACTCTATTCAATGCATTAATAAACCAAGCACATAAAATGCTTATTCCATGTATACTATATTGAATATGAAATATTTGATATATAGAAAAGGTACGAAACTGTATCAGGACCCTACTAAATGAAATAAATTCCATATATTTCCTATCTAACAATTTAATTGATCAATCTTTTACCATGGGGCACAGCACACACATCAATATCTTCTTTACCGAAAACCAAATACCAAAACCAACTCTACCTGCCCAGAGTGGGGGTGTGGGGACCCCTGCGCGGTGTGGCAGGAGACCCCTGCAGCGGGCTCCTGCTCCCCAGTAGAAGGTGCTTGTAGCGGGGGTTGTGGCAGATCCAGTTGTGCAGAGCCTCACAGGCCTCCTTCTGCTGGCCTGTGTTGGTCAGACTTACAGCCAGGGCCATGAGCGCTGGCAGGTTGTTGGAGTTGAGCTCCAGACACCTGCCGAGAGAGATAACATGGTAATCCATTCTACATATGGGTTGTCTGTGGTCTTACTGTTCCTCTAGTACCTTATTTAGAAACTGTCCCATAAGTGGATAGAGGGAAGTGGATGATAGAGAGGGCAATAAGAGTCAGAAATGAGTTTTAATGGTTCAAATACAATTTACAGAATATGAACTATGTGATATTCAGTAGGCGAAACATAATTGTATCGATGTAAGATATATCATATAGATGTATTATTTATATGAAATCACCATGTGATATTATCATCCTTTTGCACTTAAAGGGCATCTTCGTTTAAATGTAAAACAACAGTCTATTTAAAAGTCCATCAGCATCTTGTAATCTCTCTCACCTCTGAAGTGACACAATAGCTGCTTGTTCATTTTCATTCTCAGCCTGTGTAGTACCAAGAACCTGCCAGGACTGAGAAGATGGAAGACACAGCATCGTAAATAGAACTCAACAACAAGTTGACAACCCTTAGCTAAACGGTCACTTAAGAAGTGAAAACTCTTACGACCAATTGATGACTGCTGAAAGCATTGTCCAACTCTTTATGGGCAGATGTTCCCATCCAGTGTCATGTACAGTAAGACTTATTTTGTATGTTGCTTATTTTTTACCACTGAATCCTGAGGATCTTGTAAGATGGCCGCCTCAAGCAGAAGGACAGCGTTGTTCAAGTCGCCCTCTCTGGCCTTCTGCTGGCCCTCTTCAAAAGCATTGGGCCACTCTCGATACGGGTTATTGGTGTGAAAGTAGTAACCCTTAAAGGGAAATCGAGAATAAATGCTAGCACAGAACTCCTCAACACACATGTAAATATATTAATATTATGACAAGATAGCAGACACAACAGTTGTAACAGTTGAGGGAAGTACTTCAAGTGTAATTCAAATGTTTTGCCAATTTTAGAATAATGATTAATACTGCAAATATTGTGCTATCAGTATTAAATATTACCTGTGTAGAAAATACTGTCAGAGGGATACAGACGGTAATTTTGTATATGTTTTGTACAATAGTAGGTGCATAATTTACATTAGTCTGTGGTTGCTTTAAATTTATGGTCATTGTTAATTGACTAGGACTGACAGTATACAACGATGTACTGTATATCCGTTATGTGTATGACTCACAACTATGCATCATCCAATTACATGGCAGAGTAGCGCTGACCTCAGCTATTTTAGGTTAGAGGGTGGGCATCATGTTCAAGGCCACAACAGACAAGATCTCCAGAGGGATTTGAGCCCTTGCTGTCCTGCTACACTGCTGCCTAGACCATTTACTGTACTGTAGGTCATGTGACAATAACAAAACAACAGCACTAATCCTGCAGTTTCATCATTATATTATCATTATACTGTCCTGGCAAGAGTCAAACAAGCTTCAGTCTTTTCCAGGATGTTTCATGTTTCATCTCATTTCATGTTTTATATGCTGGTATAGTATTTCAAGAAGCTGTTCCCTGACCAGTACTTCAGGGCAGCTCTTTGGGGGTTAGAACTACTCTTAATGCTGTTGACAGAAGCCATATGCTCACATAGTGATTCAAGGACAAATCCTGCCCAACAACATCTGAAGGTCTTAAACGTAATAGCTACATATAAAATTAACAACAATATAGATAAATAATGTCATAATAATTCTGTGAACCTGTGACAACCCTGAAAATGTTGAGAAACCCTTAAATGTGTCATAGAATTTCCATATAAGCATGTTAAAATATTGTTCATAACAAATACCATAAATATTGCATCGTTTCATGACTCTACTATAATACACATCAGTTGTATAAAAAACCCAGTTAAACTCCTCTATAAATGAATGCTAGAGGCGAGTAGGGAAATGCAAATTGAATAGAACAGAACGGCATGATCAAAATGTATTTCTAAAGCAGGACCATTGAAGCAACACCCAAGCTCTCTCTCTCTCTCTCTCTCTCTCTCTGTGCAACTCTCTATGATCTCTCGCCCTCTCTGCCAGCCCACCCTCCTTTATACTCTAATCACAGACATCTTTTTGTTCACGCAGCAGAGCCTGCTTCCCTTAAGACAGTGACACATAGATGAGAGAATGTTCGTAGATCAAAGCATCAACCCTCAGTGTTTGATACTGCTTACTAGTTTTCATTCAGCTGTAAACTGTGTTTACTCAATTGAAAGAATAGTGAGCTTTACAGGACAACATGAGGGGGAAGGACAAATTGCACAGGAGCTGTTACTGATGTTCTCGGTGAATTAATGATGCCATGTAAAAAACAAAAACGAGTTACCTTGAACAGTAAATAACTCTAACCCTGACCCTAGGAATAAGATGAGCCCAAGGCTTTGTTCACCCCAATACTCACAATCACCAAATGGGTAATGCAGAATTGCGGTGGTTGGTTTCATACGAAGAACTGTCCCTTTGGTTTGACACCAGGTTTACGTGTGCTTTAATATAGCATACTGTCTTTGAATACTACCTACATTCATAGCTCATATTGGGGTATGGGGTGAGCGTCAAAGGTCTTTGTACCTTCTCTATTGGAGAGACTGTGGGCTGTATGGGGCCTTCGGGATCTGTCTCTTCCAGCCAGTTTCTCCGAGCTAATTCCTCCCACTCAGCCTGCATCTTATCCCAAAATTCTGTGTCAGACTGAGAAGGAAAAGGAATGAGATATTTAACACATTGTCTATGATTCACAATAGTGTGCCGACAAACTTTTTCTTTCCAGTGATCAAGAGGTTTGTCCTTTCACAAAGCTGTGATGACTGTATGATAGTGCCAATACCTACACAAGACACAATGAAAGTTTATATGCAACCCCGACTAGATCATAGACACTGGAAAACACATGGGAAACATTTCAGTTGATGTGTCACCTTTGTATTGGCGGCACCACTTATAACTGTGAACACAGTGGTTAAAATCAGAAAATTGGACCCAGAACAAAAATCCATAATTTCTCATGGTTTACTGAGGCATGTTGTTCCCAGCAGTTGTCAGTTCAAATGAATCTCATTCGACACATTTGTAGTGAACCCAAACATAGAACCCAACAGAATCATTTAATCATGTGCTCATTGAAATGGAAGCACAGTGCAGTAAATCGTATTCATCAGCAGTAAAGCAGATGCCTATTTAGCCAAGTAGGGAAGATGGCTGTACCAGGTGGCTCTGATAAACTGGTGAGAGGTAAGAGGCTGTTTGGTTTGACTTGAAAAGAGAGGATTTGTCACTTACAAATAAAACACAGGTCCTTGTTGTCTTCCCGTAATTATTGAATCAAATGACTATTTGAGACGATTACTTATTTGAGTCATGGTGGCATTTGTTACGAAAATGTCAAACACACGTACACACAAGTACATGCATAACACACTAATGCAGTTCTGTGATGAGGGAACTCGCATGATTTGTTTCCTTAGTCAAATCAAGGCTTAAACCCCGCAGTTTGTTCTGAGGGGATCTGTAGGGATGAATATATTATTGTAATGCTACATTAATTCTGTTGGATGTTATTGCATGTATTAAGTACCTAAACTAAGATTTGTAGATTGATATTAGACTGAATGGTCAGCACAATCAGGCAGGTTAAAATGATACCACAGAATGCACCCAATTCAGTAACATTCAAATTAAAGGAGATATGATGGAAAGTGTCAGAGGAGGTGGAAACTGAGAGAAGCAGGTGAAGGAAAGAGGAGAGAGGAGGTACAACACTGAGAGGAGGAGGTGTTGGGATGTAGAAGAGACATGTGGATACTGAGAGGAGGAGAGGAGGAGGTAGAAGAGACATGTGGATACTGAGAGGAGGAGAGGTAGAAGAGACATATGGATACTGAGAGGAGGAGAGGTAGAAGAGACATGTGGATACTGAGAAGAGGAGGGGAGGAGAGTGGTGGAGGACGGACAACAGTGGAAAAAATGTGTCCCATTATCTTCTAGTCATTAGTAGTTAGCCTTTGGGCCTATACATAGACACTGTGACTCATGTGACAGTGTTGTATTCTCATTTTAGCCTGCCTCCTTAGTGCTCTGTGACGAAAACGCTGCTTATCGGCTTTGGCTTGTTTTTAGCCATTATTCACACCGGATTAGGTTTCTACTCTCACATCAAACACAAAGAGTGGAGCTAAGAAAGGGCACATGTGCCAAGAAGAAATCTGTGTACTAGATACGCGTGTGAAAACTAAAGAGATTTATTGTACATAAATGATTAAAGGTAACAGACCAGAATTCCTTAAAAATCTTTTTTTTTCAAGAATCTACATCAAATGAAATGCCTTGAGGGCATGCATTTACAGTAATAACAACAATACAAAGGAAGTTAGTTTACAGTAAGACTAATTTTAGAAAGGGCATCTTTAGAGACAGTAAGACCAATTTTAATATTGAAGCTGACAGTTCTATTAAGGCCAACTCCCCATACTGTGAAGCATAAATAATAGCATGAACTGAGGAACATCCAGTATGGTAATCTGGTCTAATGTTTCATGTAGGAAAATCATTGTACCAGGGATTTTCCTAAGTCTTGCTACCTTTTTGTTTAGTTTTTGGTTGTTGTTCTAATTCAGTGAAGCTCCTTGTTTCCCGTCGCACCTTTGTCCTCACTTCCAGTCGTCATTCAGTAACGCTCTCTCTCTGTCTGTATGTCTCTCTCTGTCTCTTTCACTCTCTCCCTCTCTCAGAGTTGCTATAGGAACTTGACTTCCTCTCCCAATTCCCTCTTTTCTCTGTCTCATTCCATTTCTCATCCCTTCTTTTACAAAGTGTTATGGTCCATCATCATTCTTCCTGGTTGCCTATATATTTTTATCTACCTCTCCCTCTCCTCTCTGCTGACATCAGTCTCTCCCTCTCTATTCTGTCGTCCGTCATCTCCACATTCTTCCATCTTCATCTGGTACTGCCTCACTGGTCCTTCCTTTGTCAGGCACCTAAAACTCCCACTTGGTGGTTCTGAACTGTGCAGATAAGCTTGTTTTGATATGATGTATGAGGCGGTGGGTTCTTATATCTCTGCTCGCAGAAATATACGTTGAACCAAGATGATATACAATCTGTGGCACTAGATCAGCTGACAGCATCTCTAGATGCAGATGCTGATGTTGCGATACTGTTTAGCTAAATGATGGATGATACTATCTTGGGTTGTTACACCAGGTGTGTGTGTGTGTCTGTGTTTGTCTCACCTCTACGGCGGCCTTTGCCTTCACAAACTCATCCTCCATAGACTGATTTCTGGCCAGGAGGGCACGGCCTAGACGCCGCTCTCTGCCCACGCAGCAGTCCTGGAGAACACAGATGGCAACACACACACACGCACACACACGACACAAGAGAACAGGTCAGCCAACACGCTCAGCTCTAACTGTGAGAGGTCACTGACACCTCCTTTGCAAGCCTGTGGAAACTAGGAGACAGACACGTATCGCCATGCTTTTCCTTTCTCCAGTCCAGTATCAGTATCGGTAACATTTTATTCATTTTTCCAGATATAAATAGAGAAACAAAAACCTGTGCAGCTGATCCAAAATCAATATCATCTATGCTGTTGACCTCGAAGGAGTTCTTGGTGGACGGATCTGTTTTGAAATCTGCAGACCTGGTTGGGGAGAGAGGAGAGGACAGTCCATATCAAATCAGAATCTATGAAAAATTAAGATGACATGCAAATCAGTTTTCCATTTTGTAGGGCATGTTTCTGTATGGGTTTTAATTACCATAACAGCTCGCTGGAGGAGTGCTGTGACGTGCACCTCTTCTCAAATCTCCTCTTCCTGCCACTCAGGGAACCTTCTGGTTGGAGATTCACTTCCTCCCATTTGTCCAATGGGGAGCTGGAAAGACTGACTAGACATGGTAAAGGAAAAGAAGCATTAAAAGAGATATTGACTGAACAATCAAGCCTGTTTATATTGCACAACAAAATAATGATAATTGTGCAATGAAACAACTAGTTTCAGCCAATTAATACCATGTAAGTATAGGTGAGTACAGTGAACTCATAATACATGTTGTAATAGACAGGAGTGGGAACACTAACTGAGGCAGGACCTGAGTCTAGTGACACTCTCTCTGGGGTGCGAGGGCTTGGGGATGAGCGTTCCACCTCCACCTGGATGAGCTCCGTGTCCTCAGGCCTCCTCCTGCAGGGGCTGTTCTTGGCGCTGCCCTTCTTGGGGCCTGTGGGGCTCCTACGGGCCCTGCTGCTGCCCTTCCTGATGTTGAAGCCACCAGAACTCTCCCCTGGCTCACTCAGGTCCACCAGGTCCAAGGCTGTGGACAGAACTGAAGCCCATTTGGAGTGTTTATGTTTGTGTGGAAATCAATATGACTTCTCTAGTGTTTCCAACTGAATACTGATTATGATGATGATTCTCTCATACTGAGGAATGGCTGGCTTGTGGTTGCTAGAATTACTTGCTTTGATCCACCATGAAACACGTTGGCTAATGTGGTTTAAGAATCCTTTGAGGATGACCTATGCTTCCCACTGAGCCTGAGGGTTTAAGTCAAGCAAATTCACTTAGACCCTTACTGACTTATTAGATATTATCATGGGATCAGTTTCAGGGAAACATTCATCATCATCATGTTTTTAAATTGGAGCACGAATGTCAAGGCAAAGCAAGGCCAGATGAGAAGATCTGACAGACAAGAGGCAGAAAGAGAAATAGAGCAGATTAATGGTGGCTAATGAGATGCTGAGGATACCTGCTGTGTTGGAGGTGACCAGGCGGGCCACGGGGCCGTCGATACGGCTTTCTGACAGGAAGTCATCGATGGAGGGACTCAGCAGAGGACGGCTCTCTTGCTGCTCACCGGCCAGCTGTTGGGGAAAGAGGGGTGACATTAAATGGCACAAAATGGAAGGATGACGGTTGTCGAATGATACATCCATCGCATAGCACAACTCTATACAACATGGATATACTTATTTAATAACTAGGGTGTTTCAGAGATCAGAGACAGTTAAGACAAGAAACAGACAGTCATATCATGAAAGTTTAAATTGCAACCATGCAGGTAGATGCAATATTTTCTTGTTTCAAGTGTATGAAATGAGACTGTTGGAAGCATCTGTTGCAGGGTGTATATATGCAGGGTTTGCACTTTTATCCACTGAGCCACCTAAAGATACTGAAACTGTAAATGCACCAGGGACATGTATGTTGACTTTGATTGTAACTGTGTAGCATGTAGCTGTGTGTGCAAATGTGTGTGAAATGCATTTCTGCTTGTTTGCAGCCCTGATTAAGACAACATGGAGTTCTGTTCGTGCAGGATACTGTGATTACTGTAAGCTGATGTTACTGTAAGGGTGACCTAGAGTTAAAATGGTCTCTTGGTGGAATTGCCAAGTCATTACAAAAAAACATTAATTTTAAATGAGACATTCGAAATGGCTTTTACGATCACCCTCTCCAAATTAGTTGACCCTGAAGAGACTTTATTGGATGGCTTGATCACTGAATGGAGAATAGATGTCAGTGGAAATGCCACAACATTAAATACATGTTTGAAATGTATTTCAAACATGTATTTAATGTTGTGTAGATGCTTGTATGTGTTTCTGTATATGTTATATATACACATATATATATACATATATATACAGTATGTGTATATATATATATGTGTGTGTGTGTGTGTGTGTGTGTGTGTATATATATATGAAATATTGTGTATATATATATAGTTTTATATGTGTGTGTTTACATGTTTACATGTGTTTATGTATACATGTTATATATATTTTTGTTTGTTTGTATTTTGTTTTTTTCACTTAGTACGTGTGTTTGGTTATGTGTGAGTCCCATTGATGTTATACAAACATCTGTAACACAACATTGTTTCCGTTCGGTCACACACACAAGACTCAAATACACTGATCTTGAATCAAATCACAGGCAAATAATCACTTGATTGTTAAGGGTGACTAGCTTAATCCCTGGTAGTAGCCCTCTCCGACATCAATCTGCTCTGTTTTTCTAATCCTAATCCATAGTAGAGATGTTTGAACTCTACTTTAAAAACATGAATACAGCTGGACATCCATCACATAGTGTACTTAATCAAATAAAAGTGGTGCTATTATTTTATCAATGTATGGCTGCAGTTCATGATGAGATACAGAATCTGAACATTCCTCAAAACATGTAAACTACAGTCATTTCACATTGTAATATTTGTTTGCAACTACTACACCATCCATCTTTGTTGTCAGATTTTTGGTATCGCAACGTCCTTTCAGTTGTCATGTAAACGCAATCTGAGGAAAGGTGTTCGCCACTGCACATTTTTTACTTAGTGAATACTGCAATGTAGAGGTCCATCAAGGGCCTGTTGGCATATGGTCCGTTTCTTAATAGAGGCTTTTCGGACCACCAATACAGACAAAAGATTCAGACAAATGATTCAGACAAACGATTCAGACAAAAGATTCAGACAAAAGAGTGAACTGAATGAACTACGCACAGCAAACACATCAACACATAACCGAATTCTGCACCCACACATCATAAAATACATGTGCGCAATCAAATATGTAATGGCTTTCAAACCACTTCAAACTCAATGCTTTTGTGATTTGAATATGAGGCCAAAATCACAACAGAATGTAAATATCATGAAGTAACATGACACCGCAGGAAAATCTTGGTTAAAAAGCTATTTAAACCCAAATCCTAGACAATAATGATATGCTGGATGGAAACAACACATTAATACATAGAAACATAGATACTGAAAACTAAAACATAACAAAAATGCTTGGAAAAGTCAAGCAAAGAGCCAGAGCTGGGACACTTTTTGATTTGATCTGTCATTTACTATTTTGTTATTTGACATGTACTAAACTGAGGATCTGATTTGGTTCAGCAGTTTAGGGATCTGCTGTTTCCTTTTCATTGGAAGAAGAGAGATATTGAGAGGTAAGGGTGAAAATGAATTGTGCTCCTTTTATATTAAAATCGTCAAATGGTTGATGAAAGGTTCAGAATGAACTACATTTATTGTATTTGTTTTCTATGTTGGAAAAGACAAAGCTTTAAGCCACCACTTACAATAAATGCATACTGTCCAAGCAGCAAGCATCCTTCCAAGCAGGAGTGGTGGTGGTTGGTGGTGAGAACATAGTTTCAAGGAGGGCTTGTGAATGACGTACACCCTCTAACCCAGCATTTATCCTGAAAAGGTTGACTTCCTGGCTATTCAAAAAGCATGTGCAGAGTTTTAAGGGATAATGTGTGATAAAAAAGCAATAAAAAAGACTATGTTGTACTGTGCACCAAACCAGGAAGTGCTTGTTGCTTCCTGATGGTGGTTGTCATGCCCACCTTGGTTGTCACGGTGAGGAGGGGGTTTCCTTCTGAGGATGCCTTTTTACCCGGAAGCTCCTTCAGCACCATGGCAACAGCCCTTTCCCCTTTCCCCTACAACAGTGAGATCAACAATGACTTGAGTCAGTAGTCACAAATCCTTCCCATTCCAATTCTCAGGTTGATTCCGCAAAGCTTTTTTCAACACGGACATGTGCTGTATATGTTGTATGTGTTGTATTATAAAGTATGAAGATGGTTTATAGAAATATAAGCATATGCTTATGACTGAACATGTTACAAAAGCTAGCAGATGGTGATTGTGACGTTCAATTTAAATAATTCCTAAATACTTTTCTGCACCATATACTTTTGTGTCTCAGCAAAACATATTTATTGAAAGTACTGTATATCCCACAGAGTGAGCTAAAATATGCTTATCTGTGGTCATGATTGACTGTGGACTAACCGGATGTGTACATACACAATGATAAGGAAAGTATTCTGAATTACAATTAGATGTTATGAAAAATATGTATAAAATGCAAGACCAAAAAGGCATCATAGTAAGTCTTCTTTGAACTGAATGAGGAACAGTACCCTTTAAGAGCAGCCTAAAAAACTAAAACATACATCTTAATATAGCTGTCTGACCTTTTCTTGCATGTGCACAAATGTATTTGTTCTATTCTTTAAACCATATGTTTGTTTAGTCAACCTATTGGCCAGATATCTGCAAGAAAATATTTTCCGGTGTTTAGTACCTCAATGGAACTCCATGAATATTGGTTTATTGACAGTGACACAGCATGACCAGCCAAATCAATTGTCAGAGGAGTTGTTTAGAGTAAGGACATTTACAAAGCAGCCATTCACTTTAGGATACTGATTCAGAATTAATCTTTTGGTGTAAGTACCAATTTCACAAGAACAGCAGTGGTCCTGCATGTTTGTTTTACACTTATTCAGCATTCAGCAGTGTTCCAACATGACAATGATGTTGAATAATCCATGTAGACCTAGTTAGGTCAGACAGGAACATGACATAACCACTAAGCAGACACAAGTCTCTTAGGTAAATATCCCTAAAAGCACCCAGAAGAAATCCAGGATAGACTGTGCTCCATTGAAAGGTCAGGTCTAATTGTTTATTCTCAACTACACATTGCAATTGAAAGACTTCACAATGGCAGTTGTGGATGGAATAGAGTGCAACTACAGATCAAAAATACATTGCTTTTCACAGCAATGGTTTCATAAAGGTACATACACACACACACACACACACACACACAAACAAGCCTACATTAATGAACTGCTGATGCAGTGAGCAATTAAGAGAGCCGGGATGTTATCTTTACCATGGGACAAAGAAGTGTGTTAAAGGCTTTGTAACGCTCTGGTAAACACAAAAGACACACTAATAAAAGTATGATTTATTCAGACCATCTATATAGCATCTGCTAGAACTGTGGCACGGCAAGAATAGCGTTGCATGACATCTGTTAAATTGACTAATTTAATTTTGCACTTTGAAAGTTACTTTCAGCTCAACAGAGACCAGGAGTGAGTCATTAAAGGCAGGTGCTCATCACAAAAAATCCATTAATACAGAAACAGCTGGATGCTTTGATACACTCCTCATCACACTTGGCAGGTAGTTCTCCGTTGTCGTGACGATCAACAGCCCAGATGATGATCAAGATCAGCAGGACGTCCAGCAGTTTAATGATTAGATCTACAGTATAGTGGGATCAATTCTCAAACGACCTTTTAACATTGGTAGATGATATCAGGGAATTTGAAAGTGATCATATGATCTTGATTAGGTCTTAGAAGTAAAAAAAAAAAACTGTCCAGAGATGATAGTGGCATACCATCAGGAATATTTCTCATAGTGACAGTGAGGAACTTGCTCATTTTAGCAGCTTGCACTCTGTGTGACTTCACAGACGAATCTGTCCTCTATACTGATCAATCACTATCCTCTCATATACCACAGCCTCTGGTAGGTCTACTTCATATCACAAGTCGAAATATAACAAGTCAATATTAATGGAGACAACTAAATATTTGCAGGGGTAAGATGGGTATACTTTTCAGGTATTTTATTTGCATGCAATATTGTCCATACTACATATGTATACTTGGTATATATTATATACATTGTATATAGCATTGCATAATATGTATCCTTGATCCATGTCTAGTCATTCAGGATGAACATATTTGAACGTTTTTAGTACCATTTCAAGGATGAGAAATTATTGTATGTCTATGTCTATGACCATTAATTAACTGAGCATTGGATAGCTACTGTATAAAGAGCTGTGCATAAACTGATACTGAAGTAAGAGTGTTATAGTGATACGTAGTGAACAAATGCTTTAAAAGTCGCTCTAGATCACTTTTTCCACATGTCAAATTGCAGACAAGTGAGTCTGGTGCGCTTTGCTTAAAAGGAACCTTGAGTGAGTTTGCATTGCACTGTAAGTGAAGCAATATTCCTGCTGACTTCTGAAACACACACAAACACCACTAACAGTTACAAGGTTGAATGGAGTCAACAAGCTCCAAAGACATTTGGATTTTTTAACTCAGCTCAGCCAAGCCCACTTTACATTTGACCTTTTTCACAACTCCCTTGCGTTCATCTCTTTCATCCTTCTGTCACTGTCAAGCGCACCATGCTCCAAAACTGTAACATGCTATATTCAACTTAATCTGAGAGGAGTCAGAATCTATTTTGCAGAGCTGCGAGCTCTGTCTTCCTACTGTGCCAGAGCATCTACAGGAATATCTAATGCTTGAAGTTTACCTGGGAACTTTAAAGATAGTATGAATCTCACACCTTTTATTGCCTTATTGTCTCTCTCTCTTCCTCTCTCTCCTCCTCTCTCTCACACCTTCCCCTTGTCTTAAGGCTCTTGTGTCTCTAAGTCTATTACCATGCCAGTTGTCCGACTGCGAAGCACTTTAGCATCGTTGCGGTTTGGGAGCCGCTGTGGGGGCTCAGACCTAAAAATAGCCCAGCCGTGTGCTGAGCAAACAGCCAAGTAGCAGCCACGTAGAGTCCCAGTGGTGCTGAGCAGGGCTGATCTGGGCCAGACCTCACAACTTTTGTCACAGCATCTAATTAAAGCAAGAATTTGTAACAAGACTTCACTGTTACAATCAGAGGAACTTCTTGGTCATGATACGTTTGGCTCCAATGTCAGGATAAGAGAACACTGAGACAAAGGGATGAGATTATTGACTGTAGCCTTCACATAGTCTAACGCGATTTAGTGAATAGACAAATGTGGATGAGAAACTGTTCCAACAGTGAAGCAGGGTTACTTCTGTGAGTTTTCTTGGCAATGTAGGTCAAAATGTAATATTAACAGAGACACCGCTTCTATGACCCTCTACTTTGTTCTTGTTCTTATAGAAATATAGAAAGGACAGTGGGTTTATGGGAGATCAGAATCTGGATTAGATTTCGTTGTCTGCAAGGACACAAAGAGATAGTGGTACATCAAAGATAAGTTTTCTGTGAAGAATTACAACAGGATGGAATGTATTTCTCTGTGTTATTTTGAGGGAAAATAAGGATTTAGTGTATTGAAGGAAGACTTGCTCATCTCCTCAATGTCATGATCAGCATGCAACCAAAAGGCTGGGTAACATCGGCAGGAGAAAGCATGCCAAGGGCAACAGCAGGGAGCGTAGGGACACGCCACTAGACACCACCTTTCGCAAGTGTCAGTTAGGCAGAAAAATGTGTTGACTGAAATATTTGACCCAAAGGTTTTACGTATTTATATCCTCCAGTAATCCGGCAGCACTCTTTCTAATTAATCTTGTATGAGAGCATCCCCACTGTGGGTATTTCTGCCTGAGTCACTGGCTCTAACTACTGTACAGATGCCCTAGAGAAGATTGAAAGGACATACACAACAGGATTATCAGAGGAGTTCTCCTCACTCTTGTCTCATTCAATGAACCAAAGATGATGAGAAAAGGTTCTGTTTGGGCACTTTCTCTCTATTTCCATGACCCGTTCGTGTCGGCGGGTGCTAGAATGAGCAAGGTATGCAGTTACTTACAAGAGATTCAGATGCTGTATAAGCCTGATTTATGATATGGTTACATTGGTACAAAAGGAATTCCAAAAAGACTAGCGGTGGCTTTAAAGGTCTTATACTGGAATAAAAACCGCATGTGTAAATACAGGTGGTAAGGTTTACAGGAGCTCACTCCACATTTCCTCAGACTTGTATAAACAGAAGATGTAGTTGCATTCCATGTTTTATTCCATTTTAAAGGGGATTTGGACTTTCTTAGTAGAGGATATTACATTTATTTCTGTAGAATAGTTAATGCATTTCTAGTCTGACCTTCCAATTAGTCCGATGGAGCAAAGCAACAGTGTTCAAATCCCGGAAAGACCTCACTCTTTCACAGCACTTAACCTGAGTTGCCCTTGTAGACACAGCCATTAAAAACAGAAACAATGTGTCAGATGTCAGCTATGTAAGCTGCTTCCTGCTATCAACTTCTATTCAGCAAATAGAGTGGCATAGAGTCCACAGTCAGAGTGTCCATTAGGAAAAGAGAGAGAGAGAGAGAGGAACAAGTGGCTGCCAGGTTGTTGTTTTTACTCTTGTGTCATTTTGGTGAAAATGGGTAACTGGCTTGGGGGCCTATTGGAGTCATTTAGTTGTGATAGTGAGGTGTTGAGTAGTTTCAGGGCTCTAAACAGGTGCCAAGTCATGGTGTCTCAAAAGGTTCAAATTCAATCATTTTGGTCAAATATAAAGTATCAACTTTCATCCTTAGAGTAAATGTATTTATTGGGGTACAGACACGTTTGAAGGACAAAAGGCAGTAGTCCTACAAATGCAAAAGTATAAAACTTTGATTGGGCTGTTTCAAACTGTCTATGAACTGTGTCTGCTCTCATGCTATGAATAAATGATTCTGCTTTTGAGTAAGGCGTCTTGTCTTAGAAATATGCCAAACTATAAGTAGCCTGTCTTTTAGCAGTGTTAGTTGTCACGGCAAATGTGTGTTCCTGGAAGCCTCAAGTCATGATTATAGATCTGGATAATGAACTGTTCCAAATGAAGCAAATAACTTTCTTTGCATACAACTTCATTGAAGTGCTTCTTCAAAGAGCATCTGCTTTATACCAGGTAATTTGGCAGTGTGCGTGATCAACATCAAACCCTCAAGCCTTCAGGTTCTTTGAAGGCTGCTGATGCAGCATCCTTTTTGCTTTGATCAGACTGACGAGACAAAGTTATCTTGACATTATTATTGAGCTTTCTATCTAACCAAAACACTTCCAAAGAGGCCTCCAATACGTAAATACAAGAAGCCAGTTGGCCGTGATGTTCACAACCTCGAAGCGCATCGCCTCAGCCTCACCATCAACAACAACAGAACTCATCCTCAATGCCTGAAACCCTTCAGAATGAAATCAATTTTTTTGTATTGATATAATGCCTTCCACGGATTGTGTGACTATAAGTATATGGCTACCATCCCTCTGTTTCCATTTAGCAGAGACAAGTGCCCATGTCCTACTTCTTCCACTGAGTCCTACAAAACCTCAACTCTGGGATTACAGTGTATTTCTCTGTCCATTCAACTCAACGTTTTAAACACGGATTTACTCTTAAATATTTTTTATTCGGTGCTCTATGGTTTTATTCTCTGCTCTACGTTAAAACCCTATTTTGGTTTCACTGTTTTATTTGACAAGAAAGGGCACCTTGACTTGGCAGAGTCATAAAGAGTTGGGGGATTATTTCATGCCCTTTGATTCGTCTTAGGGGACATGAGCAGGATTTTCTTGAGAAGATGTCTTGTGAAATTACTATCTAAGGATGTTCAGTGAAGAGCATCAGAAAAATTGGGGAGCAGAATTGAACTCACTGTCCCGAAACTAGCCTGAGGCTTAACATAAAGAAGGGAAAGTCACAAAAACATCCTTTTGTAATTTCCGAAAATTTAAGCAGGAAAATATATGGGTATTTTAGCATTCAACAGAAACAAATCTAACTTCAAGTCTGTAAGACAATTCACTTTCAAAGTGTTCATGGAGATCTTCCAATTCAGTTCTCATTAGTCGTAGCAAAAATATCATTGATTAAATAATCCACTGTGCACTGAAGAACATGGAACAGGCTTCTCCAAACACAGCCTCTTGAGAAATGTCATCTCAGCCCCAAGCCCCAAGTCTCTTGTGTTCACTTAGACTCCAAGGTCAGATTTGCCCTATCCCTGAAATTCAGGATGCTCATTAGAAATATACACTTATTCTCAAGTGTCCTAAGGGGAAATATCAAACCCAGCTCTCGCAAGGCAACTTGAATCTCCATTCATTGTTTGATTCAAAAAATCAAATTGCGTTTTTTTTTCATGGACTTAAATTCCTATTAAGACTGTTAAGTGTGGCCACATACTGTAGGTTGAGTTGTCCTTCTCAAAGGGCGCATGAGCTGAACAATCCACTGAGCTTTGACCCGGTTACTTTTCTCTACTCATATGGACTCAAGTCAGTTGACTAAGTTTGTTCCCTTTGGCTTTTGAGTCTTATGTAGCTTTTGTCTTCCCCACCAACCCATCATGGGGACCAGTTGTAAACAAATCATGTTTACTGTGGCTTGTGAACGTGACCGCTCATTTAGATGAGAGATGCCAGGGGGAAACAGTAGATCAACATATAGGGGCCTGTAACCATCTAGCTTTATTCACGTACTGAATGTGAACCATCGCAACAAGTCTAGTCTACAGTGTGGTCTGCTGCAATACAGACTCAACCAGGATATTTGCCTTGTCCTATCCAGCCTTTTCCTATACATGTACAGAAATACTGTATGTTCATATGTTCTCTACATTGCTTTCTTCACAATCTGCACTGCACAATTGCAGCACACAAATTCAAGTGGAAACAAATCTTTACACAATATTTGCCCGTTGTCCAAGTGTGTTAAGCCTAATGGATAATTCAGTGGATCTAACTGCAGCTTATGTCCTAATATGTTGATGCACGACCAGCTGACCTGACCATGATGGCTTCAGGGTTTAAATCTTATTCATAAGCTTGATATAATAATATAATATAATAATTTGCTTTAGGTTCCCTCTGAGCATACAGGAGCTCGAGTATTGAACATACACTGTTGTGTCAGGAAACCGCTTCTCTACTTTACAAGACAGGTCCAAATTATGAGAAATATTCTAATGAGACTGTTCATAGAATAACAGGAAGTCCCAAGAGAATACATTTATATGACATTAAATGTGCATCTACAGTAAAGTGACGATGTTAATGTGTAGCATCTGTTCAGTTGTTATTCGCATCCTTGGTCCTGTCAGGGTGACTAGCACTGTGAACATTTGCAACTAACAAACACAAATGTAGACACACACACGCGCTGCTCGTCAGATGATCCCGAGATCAGCAGACAGACCCAGTCGATTAAGAGGTCCAAGGTTGCACAACCATTTTTGCCTCATACTGCACCTCTCTGTCTCCTCCTCCACCCCCCCACCCCCACCCACCCACCCCCACTCTTGCCCCTTATCTCCATCTGTCTAACAATACATGGTGCAAATATCCAAACTGTGGATACACACAGACAAACAACAGTAACATTAACAGTTCCCATGTGTTCATCTCACCATGAAGAATGAAAAGTAAACATTTAGATTCATAACCACCTATGGCAACTGTGTCATTCCTTTCTCCGGTTTCCATGGTTGTTGTGCATTGAGTCATTTGGAGGCCTTTGTTACTGTGCACATTAATGTGCATTGAGATGTGCACCTACATTTTCCATTACTCTTAATGAATGTTTGTAATATGGCGATACATCTTAATCAAATTCAGAACCCAGGCATTCAACCATAATTTGTGTTTTTATAGAAAGACGCGTCTGTTATATAAGCACAGGACAGAAACATGTTCATAATGTGTATGTTCGGAAAATTATTTGGGTCAACTCCCAGAGGATGGGATTGAGATTTACATTTTAGAGGCCAATTATCATATGGGCTTCTTTATTTTGAGATTGAGGAAGTGTGAGATTAGCATGATGTTTTTTTGTTCCTGAGGATGGCGATTACAGTTTTTTTGCAAGTTGCTGCAGTATTTTCTCCCTGTTTAAGAGGATGAGACCCCAGGGAACTAATAACTCTTCTAGACTGACTCTGAGAGACTCCCTGTGCACTTAACTGCATGTAGCTGTAAATGGAGTCTCTCTGGTGCTGTTTTATCATTTTTCTCTGAACAAAAAAAAAAGACCAGCACATAATATCCAGGTTTTCACTTGGCACAAAGTGCTGTATCTCATCAGGCATGAGCAGGTATGTCTTTTCTAACAGGACCTGTACAGCTGGACCCATTCAGGTCCCTTTGGGGTGGCACCTTGAATCGAATTTTAATTGACAAAAATGTTACAGGGTTGAAGCATCAGGATTGTTAAGGCAATGCTTGGCTATAAAGTCCAGGGTGGGGAACATATCACACGTGCCAGGAGACTTGAAATATTTACGAGTGCTTGGCCCATTTTTTCTCTTCACATAGCGTATTCCTTAGATGACAAAACAGTAAATGTCAGGTTTCAAGTCATCACCTCCTTTTGTCCTTACAGCTCAAACCATCAAAAGAGTCTATATGCACTCAATGCATCAAACCTTGAAGGCCAACCTTTGACAGTGTTGTCGAGTGCACTAGAAACAGACAATTTATCTTCGTGGTATGAGAAAGTGAGGATATGGCTTCCCTATTTACAGAATGGCCAGGAGTTACATGAAGTTTGGGATTCATCTATTAATCCATGATTGCAGAGCTGTATTTTAATTGGATCATAAGGCATATCTTTTATACGCAAAAACCCATTCAGATAATGTGTTGGTTAAGTTTTGAGTGTAGTGGCTATGAGTCACATATACATTTTAATCTGTGTAGGATACTTTAATAGCACATGTTGGACACCAAAGTTAATTTCATATCTGTCTGTTTCTAGCATACCATCCAAGAGTAGTCGTTTCTGTTTGCATACTGTTCACAGTTTGGTTTGATGGCTGTTAAAGACTCCAGGACTTTAGCTGTTGCTTGTCCCTTATTCAAACCTTTTAGATGAATATTTTTCTGTTTATACATGTACCGATTTGTATGTTTTTTTTCCAATTGAATGTGCTTATTGTGTCTCAATTTTTGATATATCTTACGTTACATGTGTGTTAAATTAATTGACTTGCCATTGATACAAACGTAACAACTAGTTCTTTCTGCAGAGAAGCAGTTGTATTTTCCATTTTGTTGTTTGTAGTCATAGCCCACTGTTTCTTTCCAGAAAATGTCTTGGGATCATTTAACACCCTGGCCAATTCCTCATAGCAACCCAATATACAGCCACAAATCCAGCGCTATCTTGACAGACATATGTATGTCATATGTATATATATAGACAGCAAATCTGTATATATCTGAACAAAACACATAAGTGTTTTGTCTTTGAACTGACCTGCATGGTTACATTTTGAACGGAGTTGCCCTAAGATTGGGGAGAGCCAGACTGATTCCAAATTGGTACCCTGAGCCCACTTTACCTCTTGATGGACAAATAATCTATATTCGTTCCAGTCTCCATAAATTACAGACTGAGACTGAAGATAATTCTCTTCTAACCTAATTCTTCTTTTTTGGGACCAATACAAAGATAAATAGCATGCTGCTCAGGATCACTGAATGGGAAAGTATTCTTGGTCAAGTGAGGGATGGACCCTATTTCTAGAAAATTAATAGGATGCTGCTAGCTTGCTGCCCAGTCATGTACTGCGAGTGTTGGTAGCTTAGCCAATTCCTAAACTGCAGCGGATGGGATATATTCACTCATCTCCACTTCATTTTAGTATAGGGAATTTAAAGAGTTCCTGTAGCCTGCGTTTGAACTGTTAGCTCCATCAGGGACGTATAATAGTAAAAACGGGAGAGAGAAAAAAAATCGCAATTACAAATAGGCTGCGGAACACCTTCTGTGCTCTCCACGTGTAATATGCAAGGGTTTTAAAAGAGATGATATAAGATTGAAATAAAATCTTGAACTTACCTGTAAATGCCCCTGATACATAACGAAATTGGTAGGTGGTTAAAATTAACTCGACGAGGTCAGCTCCAGGATGAACCCCTAAACGTTCACTTGACACTATCCGAAAAGACAAGGAGCTGTCCCTTGCCGTGGTCCTGCACACGGAGTTCACGCTCTGTTTTCGTGTCCAGCTGCTATCCCATCGGAAACGAGGTCCCGGACAACGCTAGTCAAGGGCTAGGCGCTTTTCAAACCCATCCCCTTTTTTCTTGGACGCTTCTTAGACCTTAATTGTTTAGCCTTTAAAACGCTGTAGTTCCTGCCGTACTCTTCTCCAGAGGTCAGGATAAACTGACTCTCCCCGTCCCATCCCCTGAAGTCAGATCCCGAGTAGCTGCCCCGGCTCACGTGCCCCCTCGCATAGTGAGCGAGAACAGAGGCTCTATCAACGTGAGAGATGCCGATACCTCGAGATGCATCTATTGGTAGAGAGGCATAATTGGGAAGTAAGCTACAGTATTTTATTTTTTATTTACTAAAATAAACTGCTCACATAAGCCAAGAAACGTGGATTTGTAGAGGGACATTTAAATTAATATGTGTATATTTCATAAACACCTGCAAATATCTTTATTTTAACTGTAGGCAAGTTCTTAAAACCTATGCCAGTTCAAAATCAAGGTGAGAACTAGTGACGACTGATAAAGTACAGATAGCAATGCTACAGTCTGTAGCCTACACATGAGCAGCCAAATAGGCTGTTCCATTTGTTCTTGTTGGCACCAGATAGTTTAACGTGAGCCAAACATCTAGTATACCACTGTGGAGAGCCTGCAATTATGCCAGCAGTTTTTTTCAAACAAGAATAGGTGACAGTCTGATTAAGTTCATTGAGCTGAGAAATTGAGTTACTGCATAGGCTTTGCACTGTAATGATTAACATGATCTTATTGAAAAGAGACAGTCCCTATCAGTCTTACTGCGTGCTATGCATGGTATGGCATATTTTAATTTAATATCGATTTAGTATAACCAAAACAATTACCAACTTCTATGACATAAGAACATTCACCCATGTATTATTTTCTAAACAATTACATTTGAGATTAATATCCTTGTCTGCCAATGCTCGCAACATCAGACAAATATGGTTTATTGAGTTGTTTTACGGATAATATAGATCACATTGAGTCAGGCTACACTTGAATGATTAAAAAGTGTTCATTCACCATTTTTTGATTGAGAGAAGTTGTTGTATGCCCACATTGATACATGCTTAATGACATGAATAGACAGTCCTGATTCTGCTGATGGGGATCTGTCAAACACATGCTATGGGACTGTTGTGATCCCCATGCTTAAACTCAGACCTTCAGATTATTGACACATGTCTGTTGTGGGGTCAGGATTATAATTTAATTACTGACATTTGATATTTTATCCATCATAGGGAGAGAGAGAGAGAGCTAATCTGTTACACAGATGGTGTAACCCAAAACCGAGCATGCTTAAATGACCATAAACTGCATCTGTGTGCTGTTGACAGAGAGTAGGACTTTATTGAGCTGACCTTATCATAACCTTTGTTGCATCCAATACAATCTGAAAAAGATCCTCACCTTATTGACTCTCAAATGAGAATAGAGACCCGCAAATAAAGGGCCAAACACGTTCACTGTTAGTTCATAAGTATTCGTTGAGTTATTTGTGAGAAGTAAAGGTACTGTCAGAAAAATGCTTTATTTGAATTAACTACCACACCTTTACACTATATACATGCATAAAACAAAATACACACATGTAATAACACACACAATGTTCCTATTCCTTATTCCCATTGAACATATGTACTGACTACTACTGACATACTAACTTTAGACAAAAGTTATAGGGCCAGGAGACTACTAAATAGCACACAATGCTGTGTTTTTCAGACTCAAGAGTTGCAACAAAGAACACTGTCTCTCTCCATGTAGAAGCTTATCAAGAAACAGTCCATATGCACATTGAATCCCACTGAACCAAGTCAGTCTTGAGGAACCCTGTTGGGGACACAGTAGTCTTGTAATTGTGATTGACTGGCCTGAGAATAGACTGCTAGGCTTTCTCAGACGTAATCAGTTCTTCAAATCATGATGCTTTTCAGGTGCACACTATTTCCTTTCCATTTAATGAGCTTGGTGGGACTGCATCAAAGATAACATGATACCTGTTACATTATGCAGCATAATCCCTGAGACTGGAGCATTGGTGCAAATGGTGCAAACTTTGAATGCTTGATGTTAGTTGCCCTTATTTTCTGAACTGTAGAAAGATGTGGGCAAGTCTGGCATGGATGCAAACACAGTGTGGTTGGAAATGCTTTGGTTGGTTCTTTGTCTTTTGGAAGTGTGTTATTTGCATGGATTCAGTGGCAACTTGAGAATCAAATAGAGTCCCCTGACAGCTTTGATTATTTAAACCATCAATTGTGAATTAAATTCGTTTCAGATTCTTGTCAACAAGGTTTAGAGAATCCATTTTGATGATAGATAGGATGACTTACCAACATCCTCCCTTTCTCTCTGCCCCTCTCCAGCTTATTCACTCCCATTTTGTCAGTTACATAAATTCCTACCAAGGGCATATGTTGTTGGCCCCTAAGGTGGCAACAACTGACTGAGAATTGATTAAGGATCAAATTCTGCTCCTTAGTGGAGAGTAAGAATTAGAAACGACATGGATTCCTTGTAAGTACAAAAAAAGAGTTCTACACAGATATATTCAATGAGGTCTCCAAGGTCTTGAGTGCAGCTGTGTGTGCGTGCATGTGAGTGTGTGTGCATGTGCAAATTAGAAGTTAGTTGCTGATGTAGATTTACACAATTGTACATATTACATAACGTACTGGTTTTTAGAGCTATTCACCATATAGCACAGCTGAACACATTTTGAGAAGGGAGCACATCTACCATCATATTTTATCACTGGCATTCTTTTTGTAGTGACAAACATTTGACACTAACCCCCACTCGTTTTTTGTTCTCTTGAGGAATTGTGTCAGAATAATTCATTTAGTGGACATTAGCATAATGTAATTTCCGAAAGAGCATGGTTCTTCAAAGGTTATATATCATACCTTGAGGCCTTGCCATACATGAGTGCCCACCAGCATTGACAGCAGCAGAGGACCCAATAAGTCAATGTTAAAGACACTGAAAGACACTAACGCATGGTGAAGTGGTATAGCACTAAGAGGAGCACCCACAGTAATAATTTACAATGATTCACTTAGACATGCGTGCATGCAAGCCTGCCTTATTTTCGACCTGAGCCTGCCTGCCTGCCTGCCTGCCTGCCTGCCTGCCTGCCTGCCTGCCTGCCTGCCTGCCTGCCTGCCTGCCTGCCTGCCTGCCTCCTGTCTGCCCACCCGCATGCCTGCCAGCCTGTGTGCGTGCCTACCTGCCTGCACATTTCATGCATACAGGATGTGTGCCTTTTGTTTGTGTCTTGTGTTTGTGTGTTGAGTCTATGCAGTCAATTCAAATGCATTGCTGTAGATGTGGTGAGAGCTGTTTGGGGCACCTTGACACTGCGTCATTGATTACAAATAATGGCACAAAAACATAATTATAAAAAATATCAATTTCTATATTTCCTACATTATACATTTCACAGACAATTTCACAGTGACAAGGACATGCAAACATTGCAGTCTTTCCCCCCACCTGGGGTTTGGTGGAGATCTATTTAATTAAATGTCCTCAAATCCTGACATGTTTCCAGCAAGCTTGGCTCTCTCTCTACCTCTGTCCCACTAGTCTGGTGAGTTGAGTGCCAGATTTCAAGTCTGCCCTGCTCAGGGTGACAGCAGTGCTAGGAAGAGGAAGCTGTGGATCGAGGGGGACATATGGGTGGCTGTCAAACTTGCATACCCTTCAGGTCAGTGTGAGGCAGAAAACAATTGACACAACATAAAATAAAATTAATTGATACACAAATATATACAAAAAAAACATAAAAGTGCCTCAATGTTTGAATGGTGCTGTTTTGACCAAAAAACTCTCAAGAATTTTCATTCACCAAAGGGAAACACACACATACTGTAATGTACTTGGGGATATACTGTACATTTCAGCCAAGCCTGGGATGGATACTCTGTTCAGAAAAAGAACACAAACCTTTTCGTATTGTGTTTTTTTAAAAGGTTTGCTCCTAAATCATTCACTGACAACAGACTGTGGTAAACCTCAACCTTGAAGGACCCCAATTTGTCCCTGTCCTCCTCAAGATATCCAAGAACAACAACAGACTGCCTTTCAGTTCCAACAATCCTTTATGAAAACGTACTTTCTCATCCAGAAGTGGGTTTTTTTTTCTCTTGCAGACAAAGACTCATTCCTCTCATTCAAGAGCAAAGTATTTTTTTCTGGCTGATTATATATTGGTTTGCCTGTTACGCACTGATCTTGTATAGGTAATTTTCTATTGACTTATACAGTAAGTTTGTTTCAAAAATGTCAAACTGTTTCTTGACTGAAGGGAAAATCATCCCATGTGTCAAGAAGCCTTTCCACATTCAATACACACATTTCAAAACTTTGTTTTTAACCAAATAGGCCTTGCTTCATGTCTTTTGGACAATCAATTTCCCCAACACTAAAGCAATCAAACTACCATCATAGTCCTACAGGACATCCTGTTTTCTGAACCATTGAAGTTATAAAATATTGCATTCCGACCATACTGCTTGCTGGGCTCTTCAATCTAGGATTAAATCACAAGCCTGAATCAGGAAACAGTATGACAGAAGCTTATGCCATCTGGCAATGTTTGGCTACAATGATGCAGATGCAAGTTTAATGGAGATGATTCACACACTTTCTCCATTTGCTGGTTTCAGAACGGATTTTGTCTGTCTTAACCAGTTTAAGACTTCAGTAAGTGAGTGGTGTAAACTCTGTCTTTAAGCTCCTTTGCATTCTGACCAGATGTCTATCTGTGGGCTCAATTCCACTCACACGAATTGTTGGGTTGATTATGAAATCAAAATGCAAATGAGTGTTGAATGTGGACAAGTCAGGTCAACCTCTTTCAAGGATGGATGCAGGTTGTATGTGTGTTGTGTTCAAGGTTTTCATCTCTAGTTTAGTCACCATTTCAAACTCAAACACCCACACACTTCCTCTCTGTCTGCCCATCCCTTCTCTGCCGGTGCTTGTCTCCAGACAGGCATTCTGATTTAATTCTGGGAAACCAACCTTAATCTCTTGTCATTTTGCAGTCAAAAATAAAGTGATTGAATATACAGTACATTGATTTAATATACGTACATTTATTTATGTAATTAAAGGACTTTTGTCTCTGTTCAAGTAAAATAATTAATCCCTTGCACCAACAGTCAGTGACTTGACTTTATAAACCAAAAGACATTTGCTATGTTGGCTTCCTCTGATATAATGTCTACCATGCTGATTTGATTGCCTGAAAATCTTTTCAGTGTAATAATCAAGTGTATTTAACATTTTAAAACATTATCTTCTTTCCTGCTTCATCCTTTGGATTCAAATGTCTGATCCAATACTTGTTTATTTTAATTTATGTTGTTAGTTTTGGTTTTTCCGGTCCTGAACAGAAAAGTCTTTAAGCCATGTTTCGAGGAAAAGGCATCAACCTGATCGCTTCTCTTAATCTCTTGATATAGTCAGATTGCAGAGCAATCAAATCAGTCTTCAATCAGCAGGGCTGCCACAGTTTCGTGGACACTGTAGGTAGTAATTGGAGTTTGCAATGTCTGGGACTGGCATCCTATAGTTTTATGTACATATCTTCTGTGATAAGCTTGTGTGAAAGTTCAAAGAAAGGCAGGTTGGGTTTTTTTAACATTCTGACACACCAATCAATCACAATATTTGAAGTGATGTTGAAAAATATGGTTCTATTAAAGTAGATGACAATCTGTCAAGGCTGTTCTTCGCTTTAACTTCACAAGTCCTTTCTGTCACACAGTAGGTCATGTGTCAAATAAACTTTCCTGGTGTTTTGTCACTGACAAATGTAAGTTGTTGAACTTCGTTTTTAAGTAAATCGTATTCAATGTTTGGAATAGATGTGTGTTGTTATCCATCCTCCTAGTAGCTCTTTTGGGAATGATATTGATCCTCATTCCAGAAAGCATCATGAAACTCCGGAAGTCATGACCAGGCTACGTCTTTGAAAATATCCACGAATTTCATTGCATTCAGTCGTTTTCTTAGGTGAAAGCAAACAAGGTTCAGTGCATGTAGTTAGTGTGCATGTTTTAATGCATGTAGTGATATGCTGCCATCTCCTGTTGGGATAAAAAAAATCACCATGACTAGATCACTGAAGTTTTTCATTATTCAGGACAACTCAATATCCCTTACTTCTCAGCTTGAGACATATTTAAAATCTGTGAGAAATCCATAAGAAACCCGTGAGAAATGGTTGAAATAAATGTTCTAAAACACTATAAAGGTTCAATCAAAATGGTATTTAGGTATGGTGGGTTTCTCACACCTGGTGTGAGTCCACTAATCATCTTATTTTACATTTCACAGTATTAAAATGCAAGCTACTATATGAGTAATTATGAGTGCAAATCAGCAGCATAATAAGAAAAAGAAAAATTAATTAATTAAAAGATGTACAAAAACATATTTTTGGTAGTTGATTGAATACTATAAAATCATAAATATGTTATACCGTACTTCTGTGCATTTCCACAAAGTCGGAGGCATTATTTTACCTGAAGTGTAATGTATTAAAACAAGACAAGCCCTACACATCCCAACATCCTCCTCTCACAGGAAGTACTTACGACCTTTACGTTATGTTTTGAGAGAAGAGGACATTGTGGCGAATAAAGTCCCAGGTGTTAATTCCTCTTAACCTATTACTAACTGTCACATACATTTCTTGGGTATAAGTTAGGGATGGTTTGAAATCCACTGTCAATTGGCACAGCACAAAACGAATCTATGTCTTCAGTAGACAGTTCACCTCAACAGCCAACATCTGCCAGAGCTGGCTTTACACTACACATTAAGTGAATCTAAAGTGATTTCTTTCAGAGATGCAGACATGCCAAACATCTCATAGCAGTCATAGTAGCTAACTAGTTATCACTCACCAAAATCGTCTGTCACAGATGAGCCAGCCAAGTCAATCAATGTTGTCTCGAGAGCAACCTCAGATGACAAGTAAGGCATGCAAGGTGTCGCCGGCCAGCTTTAGTTTGAGTACTGGAAATTAATTTAGCTAACCTTTTGTCTCTATAGGGTCTGTTGCAGCAGCTAAGGCTGATCGCTGACAGAATGTCCTCTAGTCCAAGAGGTGCTGGACTTGGTGTCAAACTATTTATTGGGGCAGGAGCTCTTGTTAATGGCCTCAAGGAAAACACATACACAGGTAGGTGTTCAGGCCAAGTCTTACATGTTGCGTATAGGTATCAAAAGGGAATTGAAGTTTGCTCTCTCACTTTCCCTTCCTTTTCTCTCTATAGATAAAATGTTACCGCTTGCTGACTGCATATTTGTCAGCTACACTGTTGCTGAGTGTGTGTCAGAAACAAAAGAGTAAGCAATCTTGTGATAGTCAACTTGTCCTTCTTTTCATCGCCTTGTGGCAAAAGTGGGTCCATTTGTTTGACGACCCATTACCCCTCCAGCACACTCACATTACTTTTACATCACCAACATGGTGGAGGAAAACATATCCAAATCTTTGCCTGTGTGCTCATGTAAAGCATGCACAGCACATTGTATTGGCCTTCCTATAGTCTTGTAAGCCTTCCATTGGCAAGATTCCATCGGCAAGATTCTATCGGCAAGATTCTATCAGCGGTAAAATGCCAAGACTGAACGTTCAAGCAGGGAGATTCACTAAGCCTCTTCAACTCTTTCCCTAGTGGAAAGTGGCAAGAGGGTCATCATCTTTAACAGGATTGGTGCAATGTAGATGGACCTAGTGCAGGCTAAGGGGCTACACTTGAGGTACGTCTATCCATAAATGACCTATCATCACTGAATCCATCTTTACTGGCAGTTACAGGCCTTGGAAAGCTTTGGGCTGTATAGAAGAGTCTAAATAATATCATAGTGTGAAGCAGCACTTCATTCTTTCCAACAGGATACCATGGTTTGAGTATCCTATCATCTATGACATGAGAGCAAGATTCAGGAAGATATCATCCCTGACCTAAAGCAAGGGTATCTTGAGCTGTGGTGTTTTCTGGAAAGAGACTGGGGGGAATTGTGGGAGAACTACATATGTAACCGAGTTAGTTTTTTTTTTTTCTTGATGAAATTATCGTAACTTCAGTGATGCCTGACTCTCCTTGAACAGAGTGATCAGAACCAAAATAATTGTTGAGGAGAGGGTGCTACCCTCCATTGTCAACAAGGTGCTGAAGAGTGTGGTGGCCAAGTTCAACGCCTCCCAGCTCATCCCCCAGAGAGCCCAGGTACACCACTACCACGAAGGGAACTGAAGGTCCCGTGGTCTAGTATCCATGCTATCACCTGACTCCCTATTATACCAGACAGTATGGCCATTTCACATATGCTTTCAAACATCTGCACTCTAGTTCTTCTCCCTCCAGCTAGTGAAATAGCTGTTCACTTAGGGCTACTGAGAGGCTCCCTGCTGCGTAATACCATCTAAACAGAACACCAGAGTGCTTGCAGGCACACTTACCGATGGAGATCTATGTATTCTAGAACAGGTGTCACTGCTCATTAGGCCAGAGCTCTACGAGCAGGCAAAGGACTTCAACATCATCCTTGATGATGTGGCCATCGCTGAGCTTCAGCAGGGAGTACACTGCTGCTGTGGAGGCCAAGCAAGTTGGTGAGCTCTTCCAAACACGCACATTAATCACCCTCGCTACATCCTGCCACTGCCACTAACATGCACACGTTGGGTACACATGCATGTTGGGTGCACTTTGGTTTAGTAGCCGTGGGGACCCCTAGCTCTTCAAACCACATGTGGGGGAGGTGATGTTTAGTGTATGTTACCACCTGCACTACATGTGTTTTTTCATCCCCAGCCCAGCAGGAGGCGCAGCGGGCCCAGTTCTATGTGGAAGAAGCCAAGACGGACCAGAGACAGAAGATCATCCAAGCTGAGGGAGAAGCTCTGGCTGCCGAAATGGTGAGCTCCCTCATCTGTCCTCTCCAGTCTGTGATGGATGCTGGAATATCTACAAGCCCAGGCTCTGTTCAGCTTTGTCTCAAGTCAACCAATATGTTTTGCTTTAACAGTGTAAGTGGACTTCAGTTTTAGTTCTAAATTTCAGACAGTTAAGACCTTTCAAAATTTTCATTATCTTGAAAGGACACAAGAAAAGCTATGATTCCATTCAGCAATTTGTAACAATCCTAAACAATTGACTCAAATCCTTGTCTGAAACCTTTATCTAAATCTTTGTCATTATGAAAAGCAGTTCTTATAGTATAAACAGATATCTTTGGCGATATCAAGAAGATGGGAAAATTGGCATAAGAAAAGTGTTCATGCTGAGTGGCAGATTATATGAATGGGAACATTTCACCGTAAATTACTCTGGTATCACCGATGGAATCCAAAGACTTGTAGAACCTGCTAGAAATCTATAGGTTATATTTTTGTCTTTTTGTTTTCTTTTTTATAACTTGTTTCTTTGCGTCTTTGTCTGGCAGTTGGGAGAAGCAGTGACAAAGAACCCCAGTTACCTGAAACTCGTACGTAGCAAAGACGGTATGACCATTGCATATGGCTGGAGAACATCTGCAATAATACTGCTGATCTCACTAGAACTAGATGGCAAATCATGCATATTTTTTATGGAAAGAAAAGCAAAGTCTACAACAAAGAAAAAATCTGTAGTTGATTAAGGTTGAGGCTTTATTAGACTGAAAGATCTTGCAGTAAACCTCATTGCATTGATGCATGATTTGTAAGATTGGTATGTTTTTTCAAAAGAAAGTCAGCATTTTTTAAAGCAGATATTTCTGTACGCACTACAACACACTATCATCAACTTAAGTACAGATCAGTTGCCAGTCACACATATTTGAAAGTGTCCTTCCTTGTATAATTCTTATAGTTGTATCCATTGTTTCTAGCACTTATATAATTAAGTTTATAATTAGTGATTTTAGTTGTGAAAGGTTTTAATCAAATCAACTGCAGTTTATATGTATTTCCATGTTTGATCTCTAGGTGGCGACAACACAAAATTAGGTGTACCTCAGTGCAGTCAGCCTGGTTTTGAACCTCCAAGATAACTTAAACTGATGTTCAATGCCTTAGTTGCTTTCATATCCCAACTTTGACAGATAATCCTTACAGAATGCACTCATCACTATTTTGAGGGTATCATATAATCCTTATCTTGGACAAACATTCTCATAGATGCAAAACTGCACTGACATCCTCTGCTGTTGGTAGACAAAGATCATTGTAGAACACTCTCTTTCTCTTTCGGTTTGACATTGCAGCAGTAATATTAGGCATCTCTGAAGAGTGTTTGCTTTCCTCATGTTACATTGGATTCGACTCCGTAGATCAGGTTTCACTGCTTCACTTCAGCACTGTTCAACACAGGCCCTGAGGGAGACCGTGTTTACAGGTTGTCAGCCCAGATGTTGTCAGTGAATAATGCCTGAATTGGGGTGTTAAGGACTCGTTCTGTGATCATGTTACAAAAGTAAGCCTGGTTTACGTCAGTATCATAATTGGCAGGTTTATATATGAACTGAACTAATTACCTTATTATAGTGCCTTAATCTGGTTGGGTTTAAGTAAGGAACCATAATGGCAGTAAATTGAGTATGCGATTTCTCTCCATCAGTGTTGTCACCACACACTTGCTTTAAATGAGTAAATTAGGTAGTCTGAGAACAAGCTATTGGCTCTAGTTTGTCCTATGAACAAAGGGAACTGACAATCTATAGTTACTTATATATGCGCTTTTGTAACATGATATTTAGTCACACAGTTACCGTGTATCCTACTTCTGACATGTTTCAATCTCAGGTTAACAAAGGCCCTTCAAATGCCAATTATTATTTATATCAAGTCTGAAAAGATTTGTTTAGATTTCTTTATACACAAGACTTGCCTGATCATACACACTGCTGTGTGTCTATTATATTTGAGTGTTTGTTGTATGTGGTTGGATTGAGTGTTTTCTGAAAGTCACATGCATGTTTTTGCTTACTGTGGAGACGTTGTCATTACGATGTTCAACTTGTCATGACAGGTTCAGATACTCAGTAAAGATATTTGAATGGAAAATAAAAGTTGTGTTTATTTGGAGCACTTCAGCATTTGAGTCACCACTGTAGTGATTGCGTAGCTACTGTAGCTACTAAACTGTATGTCACCTTGACATGGTAAAAATACTGTTTCTCTGCTCATTTTTGTGGCTAGTTTGCTGATGTCGTGTTTAATACACATCATTAGCCCAGATGTATACTTCCTGGCTGCTGTATTTTGTTAACATCTTAAATGCTGCCATTTTGGGGAAAATAAACGTTTGGATTGCATCATTCATATACTTCAGTTTTCCCATTACTCAACAAGGAATTGAATGCATGGAAGACAGAAGTAGGTGAAAGGTCATGATATCAACAGCCTCTATGGAGACTCGGAGCAACTGAATAAAACAGGTTATGAACTGTATGGGGGAAGTAAATATACACTCTGTGCTCTAGCAATTTTTGTAATCTATGCATGCCCAAAGTCAGTGCCTCCTTTGGTTGTTGTTCTTTTCAGTTTTCTGACACTAAAGCTTCGCTCATTTACATCTCTTTCTTCCTTCAACAATTCTGTTCAGACAATAATTCAGGATTGTTGTACTTGTTTTTAGTATGTTTGTTTTTATATGTCATTGTTTTTAGCTGTGTTACTTGTATCTCTTATTTATTTATTTGTATTGTACTGGCTTGCTACTTGGCCAGATCACCATTGTAAATGAGAACTGGTTCTCAATTGACTCACCTGGTTAAATAAAGGTTAATAATAATACTGTTTGCATGGAGTTCTGTTGTACCAGGCACCAAAAACAAAAGGTGGACCGTTGTTGAATGTGGAGAGCCTAGATGTCCTATTGTGAATCAGAAAGCGCTGTGGCAGCCAGCTCACGTTCTCCCACCAAGGGGGTGTGATCACATCCTTCACTGATGGCCAGCATGTCTGGGGGGGAGGGGGGGGGAGGTGGCAGGAGCAGCAGGGTCATATTGCAAAGAGATCTTTCTTTTTCCCCCTCTGGCCATCTGGGAGGATGCTAGGTTTCAATATTCATGAAGTGAAGGGGGCTCGGAGAGGGAAGGAGTTTGGGATTGGCTCCCGCCAATTTACCACTCTGAGCTTTAGCCAACCAGGTGTGACTGTATTGTTTGAATGATACAGAGAGAAGGTTTTATTATATATGAGGTGAAAATTGATTGATGATGTGATGTGAATTCATGTGTGAAATTCCCCTAAAACACTGCTTAAACTACACACAATTCAGCTTTCAACTGTCTTCCATGCAAACATCCAACACAATTTTGATTGTTACAAATGTAAAAACATCTGAATATGCGTTAAAGAAATACCAACACTTTTCACATGACCAAGTAGTAGTTTACCTCGTCTTGTATTCTCTGTGGTTTCAGTTTGCCTGCAGAAATGTGCGGAAATAAGATAATAGGAGGATGGTGTGTTTTGCTGCTTGGAGGTACTGTAGTGAACTCAAAATAGTATACAGGACTCCCCTTCCAACCTTACTCTTTCTGCAGTACATCAACGAGGACAGATTACTGTTCAGTTGATCTCCATGGAAACCCTGACTTCACACTGTGACCAGCATAGGGCCAGTCGCCATGGCGATCTTCTGCCACCCTCAGTCGGAGTGCTAGATCTGCCCTGGTCGCAGTGATGCACTGCAATACAGTTATGTCTTTTTTCTATCGGTGTAAATTTTCACATCATGCAATTGCGTCAACTGTCGGTGCCTCTAAAGCATTTACCTCCCTTACCTATGTTTCCCTTTCATCATTGTTTTTGCCTGAAGACTGTTAGAAAGACTGCAATCAGACTACAGCCCTTTAACGACCGGTGACACTGTCTGTTTTGGGTGTGAATTGACAGCATAGAACTTGCCGGGGTGACAGCTTTACTGGTGTCATAATGTTCTCATAACAGATGGGATGGTGAGATTACTTTTGCACTCTGCTGTGACCTGGTAGCACGTCCTTGCTGATGCCGCAGTCCCCAGGGGTCCAGAAAAAGGCCTTTCTCTTGTTTTTGTGACAGGGTTTTGACCAGAGAAGTTAACATGGAGTAAACACACTTCAGGCTTATGACAAATCGTTATGCTATGAGGCTTGGGCCTTTACTACACAGAGAAAGGATGTAATGTTAGCATCCAAGTGTCAAGAGAGGCTGACTTTATCAAGGCAAACTCTGTGTCATTTAGAGACTGCTAGATTATCAATAATCTGGCATGAGGCTTTAAACATTGAGCTCCCACCAGATTTGATAAATATGTGCCACTCGTTGTTGGAGAGGCCCTCTTGATTTGCTGAGCAGATTCGGCTAATTAACCTGCTTCTGTTTAATGGTTAGCCTCATTAGAGAGTCTAAGGGGGATAGGGAACACTTGCCCTAGTTCACAGAACGTACTTCAAGCTTGTTTTTTTCTCATTTTCATTTAAAGACCTTTTACCTACCCGTAAACTTGACTGACTCAGAATGATCTTTACAAGATTAGTATTTTCCAGCAACCTGATTGACTAAATGACTTTAGTTATAAAACAGTGCTTCAAGCTTTGATCATCTTTATGATAATTTTGATCTTTTTGGTACATTTCATCCAGTACAATGCATGAAATCGAAACATTTATGTAAAACAAATTAGGCCTGCATGGTCATTTTCTTCTAATTGATATTTTTATTCTAATACTTAAATCTCATCATTCAAATTGTATTTAGATAAATGTTCACACAAACAAGAAAAAACTCCACCTTTGAGATAAATCCAACTATTGCAGACTCCAATTCAGGCAGACATGCGAATCGGAACATGATGACAGTTCACCTTATAGCCTCAGGTTCATACTCGGCCTTGAAATTTGAAACCCTTCTCTTTGTTTGAAGAGTAATTACTATTCTCACACTCAGTTCTCCCATTTTCAATAAGGACAAGCAAGAAAGCTAGAAACAGCTCAAGGCTGAGACTCCAGTTCTCTTGTTTCAGCGTCATGATACTGAATGAGAGGAAACCAGAACCTGTTTGTAGAGCTGTTTAATGTCACCCAGGCCTTAATGTTGTGGTTGGTTCAGAACACGCCCCTCACTACCTCCTGTTTCTTTATGTGACTCAGGAAGTAGATCTTGATGTTAAACTCTGGAAATCTAAACTCTCTGCCTCTGCATTGGTTAAAGACTAAAAAAGACAGAACTAAAAATCTATAATAAGAATTTAGTGACCCTTTCTGATGTTCACATGACCTACATTGACTTAGGTCTTGGTTCCCTAAATTCACCACCTGGTCATGAATAACAAAACAAGTCTAATGTAGCTTACTTTGTACTGAGAAAGGAACAGAAAGAGCGTGAACAAAATAAACACTTACAAAAGATTGAGCTCTTTCAACAGTTGATAGACCAAAACTTCCTAATTCTTTGCATTTTTGCCCTGAATGTATCTCAGTTATTGATTTTCTTCTCAGAGGGAATGGGACAGGTTTTTAAAGATTCCTATAGCAACCACAGTTGTTTCGTTTTTTTATTTTCAAAGCGTTATCTTGGACAGCTGAAGAATAATAGGTTAGGACATGAGAATGGGAAATATGTTCTGATCCCTGTTGTAAAGGCCAGTTTTCTTAGCTTGAATCATCTCTTGATCTCCTCATATGTGGCTTTGTGAGGAGCCTGAATGTTTGTGTCGTGTTCATGTGTGTGGAGTGTGTTTCTGTTTGTTTTCAGGACATAGCCCAGCCCACCCATCTTTCTTCATCCACTCCTTCTTCCCGCCCTTCTCCATTTTGAGACTTCTTCTCAAGCAAGCCCATGTATGGTATGGGATGGATAAGTAGAGGGGGAGGAGAGAATGGGATGGATGTTTCAAATATCCAGTGAGGAAACATAACTGGGAGCAACTGTTTTCATTGAATCCATCTGAATTAATATTTTTAGTTGTTATACACAATTATGAGGGTTTCTGCGAGTTTATGTCTGAGATAAGGTTCTTGTTGAATTGCAGTATTTTTTAAATCATATTATTTAAGATGACACAAAGTAAAATCTAAATTTCTAGTTAGGCTACGAGTTAGAAATAATTTATCACTTTTTAGCATGTTGTTTATCCAACACAATGTTTTTAATAATACTGTCTGAAAAAAGAAAAAGCGTTTGAAAACGCAGAATATTGCTCCAGATCCAGTTGTAGTTTGAGATCCGCTCCACATTTCATGTTTATTTTTCTATCCTTGGTTCAGATTTCACTGTCGTCTCACGACTAGATCCGCCATTTCACGTTACTAGAAAGGTGTTCTCGCAAGTCGTGTCATGGAAGAGCAAATCAAAACGGTCTTTGTTTTCACGGCGACGGTGATGCTCGGAAATGTGTAATTTCATTGGCCCAGTGCTAATGTCCTTTTAGTCATTTATCAATTCATTGGTAAAAATGGATAGTATAGAAACATTTTAAAAATCTTTAAATATATAATTTATGTTATGGACGAAGCATGTTATTTAATTTCCATCAATTCAAAACAAACACTTATAAAGTGTCCAATGTTTTAACCTGAATACGAACAACGCTGTACCGACCCTTAATGTAGCGAAGAGATGGTAGATCTTACACTCTTCATTTAGTGACCCAAATACCCTTAGATGTTGGAAGGGTAACAGGCAGAGTGCATTGTAGTTTCAATTCACATCCGTTGAAATAAAGGATATAACTTACCATTAAAACATGAAATGTATAATCTCACATTAAATCACTGCATGTATTTTTAAATGCTGTTTTCCCCCAATGTAACAGCCACATTAGCCACACTATTACGGTGAACTGCTTCTTGAAAGGTTCAGGAAGTGCTGAGTACTCTACCAGCCATTTTCCTGTCATTGTCACGGATAGAGTTGATAAGTCTTGAGCCAAGAACAATCCAAAGGAAAATCAAGACTGATAGGTAAAACCAGACAGCCATGTCTTCATGCTTTGTACACAATGTCATGCGAATGACCATGGCGGTTGTAAGGTTAACAATGTCACACAAATGGATAGTGTACACCGCTTTCCTCCATTCCTATGTAATTTATTACTGGAAAAACTCTAAATCATGTGTTGGTACTGTCAGAGAAGGTTGTCTTTTATTGTTCTGACTTCCGCATTCTGTTTAGTGGGATGGACAACACTGTCATCCTTTGTAAGAGATTGATATCTGTTGAGATTTAATTTTAATCTGCATAATCTCCATGCAATGCCACCTCAACCCCATGAGCCTCACCAAGTCAAATGGGCACTAGATGGCAGCAAGTGACCCAAAAGATCTTTTTGAAGTTTTCAAAGAGCAAACATGAAAGGAACCGTCTCAGCCAAAGGCCACTTTGTCAATATATTTCAAATGTCCTTCTTTATTTCAGTACAGTAAGAAATTTGCAGTGTTATAATAATAAAGTTAATATTACATTTATGAAGTTGTAGGGACTTTTAACTTTGTCATACATCATTCACGAAAATGCTATTGGTTTGAAAATACTCTGTAGTATTAAGATAACTTCTGTCCTCCTTTGACATAAAGAGTATTTGAGGTAATTAACTCAGGTAGCTGTGGTGTCTGTCTCAGGTGTCTGTCCATTGAACGTGCCACATAGAGATTGTTGATTTGGATTCATTCATTCATGGAACTACATATAATTGAATCTATATGTACAATATCTTGCCACAAGATGGTGATAAAGTATTACAACAGCAGGTGAAGTAGTCACCTTTGAAAGAAGGCAGATGGGTTTGCATGAGTCCCCCAATCTAGAATTGATTTGTTTTATTTGCCGGATCAAACATGCATCTAAATAACTGTGCCTGCTAAAGGGTTAGGACATGGGCAGTCTGTACATCATCATCTGATTATACATAGTTGTTTAAAAGGTAGTTTGTAAGAAGACTATTGACAATGTTAAATGTAATGGTCTTGTATTTGACTGTGCAGTATTCTATTGCAATCTTTATTTGTCAGAAAGGATACAAATATGTGTAACCTTCAGAAGTGCAGAAAACAAGTCCTCTAAAATCGAATGGTTTTCGAATGGAATGTTATTTCAGTCATCACATAATGAACATGCTTTATATGTATTATATGTACATAGTCTATGTGCATTTGTGTTTGAGACAGAGTGTGTGTGTGTGTGTGTGGGGGGGGGGGTAGAAATAGTACATTCAGGTGGATAGATCTGAAAATGTGTGAGTCCAGTATCATAGTAAGGTCAGTGATGTTAGACATTCCACCCATAAGCCTCCATGTGACCTTGTGAACTCTGCTCTGAGTTTGATCTAAAGGCTATCGGCTTAGTGCGTTAAACCTCTACAGACAATGGAAAGACTGGAAAGCCATTTTATTGACTGTCCTAATCTTTAAAATGTGTTGTTTTGGCAGCAAGGTGCTCGATTTAATCTGAGTAGAAAAAAATGTAATCTGTCATTTTGTGAGCTTCTTCTTGCTAAATAGGTAATTTGATACTAATGTAAGGGGTCTCTGACAACAAACTCCATGGACCTACACCACATGAGAAGTTAAACACATCATTACTTTTCAAGTCTGTTTAAGTTATTAGAGTGATTTGGGCTAAAATTGTCTAATGAAATTGAACATAGGAATAGTCCAAATGTCTTATTATTGGAAAATGAAGTGGCAATGTGACTCAATTGGAACCTTCTTCTAAGACACAATTACTGATGAACTGTGTGGCCCTGTTATGTAATCAACCAGCAATATTTTGGACTTGAACTACAGGTACTCATGCAGATGAGCTGTCAAGTTCTCTCCATAATTCAGAGTCAATCAACTACTTGGTCTGTTGGCACGGAGTTAATTCAGATTCAGAACTGATGAAGCTTCAGTAATCTCAAAATGTGGTCAACTCTGTGAGTCATTAACAAACAAAATCTGAACTCATCAAGTGAGCCATGCTATACCTTGCTTAATGCAGGGTTCCCAGTCCACTTCTTGCATTTGTTACCCTCTCTCAAACTCTATTTTTTTATTCAAAATTGTCTGTCAAAATATGAATGGCACCATAAACTCTTCTACATCATTCCTACCGCTAAAGACTATTAGGAGAAAAAATTATGTCTGCTGTCAATTGCTCGTCTGTCTGAGTGAAACAGAACAGGCTATATGAAAGGGCAAATGTGGAGCCTTTGGTAGAACTGACTGGGGGATGCAATTAGCCAGGAAGTCATGTGGGTGAGGGTGCGGGGGAGGGTTCAATCTCTGCAGGGGTTTTCTTAGGAATGAAGGGGAGTTTCTCCAATAAAGGATCTGGATGTTGTCCTTGTCTACAACACCCTTTCACAATAGAAATCTGAGATACGCAGTAGTCTGCTTTAACTCTACTGTATAATTAAACTTTTTTACACTTCATACACTTTTTAGAATGAAAAACACATGTTTTTTTAAACAGAAAAAATATTTTGTTTAAACAAAAATTCTTAATTTGTACCCTATGCATTACAGAACCCTACCTTCCTTCCTGATTGGTAGAGATAGAGGGCAATCCTTTACACTCACTCTTCAAACTGTTAAGTGTCCTCATTCAAAACCTTCCCCCTACTTATAAAATGCAAAGTTGTACTTTAGCATTCGCCTCCAGTGAATTCTGTCCATGGTACATGCACTAATACTATGCAAGACACAGAAGCTTTTAAGTGGATTACAGTGATTGGCCTGAATTAAGTTTGCTTGGTGGTCAGGTTCTACATCAGTTAAGCATAACATTGAAGTTTATTTACACTGTCCAATGATTCATTCAATGTTTTACTTCAGCACAGTTAAGTGAAGGGATTTGTTTGTCATGTGCACAGTGTGGAATTAGGTCATCCTGGACAATTACATTTATAAACAGTAACAGGATGAATTGTTGCATCTACATCTACAATATCTAATGGTACTTCTACAAATGCAGCTAGTGTAGCAGTTACCAGTTATTTCCAAAGATCTGTGTCCTCAGCACTAGAGCGCCATCTGTAAATTTTTAGGGCTCGTTACACTGAAAGCTGAACATAAATGTGATATCTGATCCATTTAAGAGATTTTTCCCTGGGGCTTTTGATGCGAGTTAATATTTGATTAGGTTTTTATTATTATCTGCCGCTTGAACCAAAGTATAGTTCATATAGTCAATGTATATAAAGTGCACATTGGAAAATAGTACCATTAGGACAGTGTTGGTGCATTGATTGTAGAGTTGAAAAAGGAAAGCAGCTTTCATAGTCATTGGTTCATAACTGGGGACAAAGATCAATATAGCACAGATAAACATTTTCAGACTCCATGCTGCATTGAAAAGCATTAACACCCACCTAACCAAACCACTTTTATTTCTTCTCCTATTCTTCTATGTGTTAGCTTGTAAAAACCATTCCTTGATGTATACAGCTTTGATGTAAATGGGCAAATTATTCTAGAGGATTATGGAGGCTCTTAACGTATGATGTTGTTTTCTTATCGCTCCATCCCAACTGTCTCAGCATGCTCTTTAAGCATGACTCTAATGCTAAATACTGAGCCTCAAGCTAAAGATTCATAAAAACCTGCAGAGACACCTTTGTCAAAATTGTGCCTTGAAGTTACATATGGCCACAGTATACACTCATGCGTGGTTGCACACATACATGTCAAACTGGTATTTAATGTTAAGTCTAGGTTCTAGGTTGAGTCTACTGCTCTTCCAGCCTTGTTGTCAGTGTGATCTATAGATCCTTTCACGTTGTGTTTGTGTAATCATTATTTAACAAATAATCTGTTATCTCACCTGGTTAACACTAAAAACTTATCTTGACCCTCCCTCTGATCACCTATACTGTCCATATGTCTACATTTCACTATCCCACCCTTCCACCCATCTACCTATCTGCATCCCAGTCACATTTCCCTTCATCCATCTCTTCACTCTTTTACGCTCTCTGTCTCTCACTCCTTTTCGCTCTCACTCTCTCATCTCTCCCCCTCATTCTCTCTCATATCATTTTGTTGGTTAGCCTTCTTTCCTCTTTGACCTTGAAGAAGTCTGAGTCAGGCAACACAAGTGCAGGTGTGACACACACACACACAGGTGTTTATCAGTGCAAGACCAGAAAGAAAGAGACAGAGTGTGTCCTGTTAGCTTTATGGAGCAAATCCACTTCACAGCCAAACTTGTGTCTTTCCAGTTCTCCTCCATCCACCCTATGTAATGTTATACATCAGGCATAGCGCCCTTGTCCAAGCAATCGATAGAGAGAGGGAGGTGGAGAGCAGGATGGGTGAGGGAGGGAAAGAAAATAGATCATAGATGATGAGAGGGCGAAGAGGAGGAGACACACCAGCAAGAGAGGGGAGGGGAGCGAGGTAGAGAAGAGAGAAAGACAAGCGAGACTGGAAGAAACAGAGAGGAAGAGAGAGAGAGAGAGAGAGAGAGAGAGAGAGAGAGAGAGAAAGATAGTGTGTGCGTGTGTGCGTGTGTGTGCGTGCGTGTGTGTGACAGTCAGTGAAACAGTGAGAGACAGTTACATAGAGAGGAGGGGAGAGAGGGGAAGATGAGATGATAAAGCAATCTGAAAGAGAAGACTGGCAGCTAGTGATTGTGGGAGAACTAGCTGGGAAGAGCGAGGGATGAAACAGAAAAGATGAAGTCAGACCAAGAGGTGTGGGAGATACTGAGATTGTGGAAGAGAGAAGGCTGAGAGAGATAGAACTACTGTCCCAGCAAGATGGTGGGACAGAGAAAGACAGGCAGGGGGGTAATAGAGAAGGTGAGACCGAGAAGGACGAGGTGCCTGAGGAAAGAGAAAGAGCAATGAAGACAGAGAGACAATGCTAAAGACAGTAGAATGCCAAAAGTACTACAATAAACTAGCCCAAACAATCAGGACACAAAAGCCTTCCGACCTGTTAAACTCCACAAACAGGATGCTGGTGTTTTACAAGAACCCACACTGACTATATGAAGGTATATGAGATGACTGGCTTGCAAGTAAGAACTGTGTTGTCCTTTTTATGTTCCATGCTACATGCGCAAGAGTGGTACTTTTAACATGAATCTGTTGTGAGAGGAAGTTGATGTCAGAATAGCCATTCCTCCTATCAGTCTCTGGTTCCTCTTAATGTGCAGGGTGGGGGAAAACCAAATACGTACACACACACACACACACACACACACACACACACACACACTCACACACACACACACACACTCATCAGGTAACACATCCTGTTATAATCATTCCATTATATGCAACACTCAGAGTCCTTGCTCATTTACAGTAGCCCAAATAGTTTTCAGTGTTCATTTTGTTGTCAGTGTAAGCTAAAACTGTACATAGTGGCATTTGCATTTAGGTGATGAGTACGGTAGTCTAATACGCCATGTTAAATTAAAAAGGTCCAAGTCGGTTAGATCAAGTCAAACATAAAGTCAATCGTATCACATTAAATGTTTACAGCAAAATGATTGACCATTTAGCGGTTGCTATACTCAGTATATTGCACTAGAGGGCGAACATATAACATCTAACAAGCCAACCCACGACACTAAATAATATCAGGTTTCTTCTAGTTTAAGGTATCAACTCAAAACCTCAGATAGCACCGCTGGACTAGTGTTGCTCCCCCATCCGTCGACATCGCAGAGACACGTTGACACATGCACTCCTGCTCTGCCTACTATAGAGAAAGGCAGCTATGGATTATCAAGTGGTAGGAGTGTGAACCGAGGCATCTGCTCCGCAATTCCAATTCCAACCGGTGAGAAGCACGCAGGAAAATGTAACAGCTTATGTCACATTGGAGCAATTCTTATACCTGAAAGTGGTCTCAAGACTTGTTCGGCGTCATCAGAAGGTTGTTTGCAGTTAAAGGCTACTCTAAATTACAGTTAAACACAGCCGAATTCAAATGTACAATGTATCTCTGTCTATTTGCGAATTGTACGTTTTAGTGTTTGATTGCTTTAATTGATTATTAATTAGCTGTGTTATTCAATTTGTTTATACTTGTTCATCTGGATATTTGCAAACGCAAATCACCTGGCCCAAAAAGTTGTAGGTCTTTAAAATAGTATATAAAATAATATAATCACACTTACAAATATCTTTCAACTTTTCTGTTTCTAAAACCTTAAGCATATCCTAATTAATGCACACGTGCGTAAGGGGATAATGAACGTGGGGCCATGACAGCCGGTAGCACTTCTAAATTAGGGGGCAAAAAATCAACACGGTAGACTCTTATTGTGCATGAACAGGGTACAAATCCATAATCCAGATCCTCTTCCCATGCTTATCATCAACCATTTGTATACCCTTGAAATGATTGACTTTCCTGGTGACCAATCGTGATACGCAAGGCGTCAAACGAGTGTTAAATCTATTTGTTCAACCAATCGGGTGTCTTTGCTGCCAGGGAATGCGTCATCAAAGTAGAATGCGAATGTGGGTTACTTGTGTTCATCCAGGCGCTCTGTCTGGCGGTCCCCTCCCCCATACAAGCGCACAATGTCGGCATTTTGCCGCTTTATTCAGCACTCTTCCAGCTTGTATTTACCATGTTCTATACTGGGTAAGAATCATACGTGTTTGCCCTCGTGTTTGAAAAGAATATACGTGATTGATAACACTGAGCAGTTTTTTCGCACTTGTTTATAGCATGTATATGTGTAGCACTGTTTTTTTGTCACGACGCGCCATTATACATGGATGAAAGTAATAACATATTTATTTGCCATTCAACCACACATTGTATGCGTCTTTGCCGAACAATATGTATATTTGGGTTATGTGAGAATTTTGCTCCGACCTTGACGCGTGAACGTATGTCAGTGTGCACATTCATTGCTGGGGCTGGAAGGATGTTCAAACGTATGTGAGAAGGGGAGGGGCAAGCATGTTTTTGACGATCGCCGGCTCGGTAGATTTTAAAATATGTACGATATAATCGTTGGAAATATCAGGTCGAAATCTAATTAGAACAACAACAACAAGGCACTTCTATTGAGCACTTGAAAGTCGGCCGATGTAGCCTGCTAAAGCCAGTTAATTTTATGTCAAAGGTATGCAGTCAAGTGCCCTAGTAATGAACAGAACGGCAATCAATCAAGCTCTACTGCGACGTCAACTCCAAAAACCTGTCTCTATTGTTCTATGTTGTTGAAAAAATATATTTGCTTTACACGACAAGAACTTCTTGGTCTGAATTGTTTTAGTTTGTACAATCAAATTATTAGTGGCTGGAAATTGATATTTGCTATAGCTGGCGAATAGAGGTGTGTCTTGTGGGTTTAGAAATACTTCCCATTGTTCCACTCCAACGCGCAAGACGCACACCTCTGCGTAGCCACTGACCAATCAGGTGTCTCAGACCGCCTTCTTTATTCCGCCCACAAGCCTATATTAAAGCCTCCGCTGTTGGTTGAATTGGCAACTGGCACAATATTATAGTGTGAGCCATATCCCAGAAAGGATTTAATCTAAAACAACTATTATTTTAGCTCGTCCATTTTATTAAACCCACATAATGGCAGATACGAAAGTTGATTCTGGTTCGGATATCTCTGCCAAGGTAAGACATTTCCTGTTTATCGTTCCGTCGGCTGATTCGTGTACTGTTTAACGGACTCGTAATCTAGATTTTTGTAAAGGATTTCCTCCCATTGATTCGCGCTCATTCAAACACCCTAAAATCCGACAATGTTGACTAATTTGAATGGCCACTTTGAACATAGCTTACGAACGCTACACTAACCACACACTTAACTAGAAGTGGATGATGGAACGTTATACAATGTAGCAAGAGTATTGCTCCCGCTCGGTGGAAAGCGTTTGCTTTCATTGTCCGTAGTGTCAGTCTGCGCGGGTTCTTTGTTTATACAAGCGTGCCGATTCTTTGAACTTTAATAATGTTAAAGCTTTTATTACAGTGAATCCGTATATTGATATTCATACGTTTTTTCACCAATGATCTGTTGGAGTAGGCTTTTCTAATTCATTCTCATCTGACGATTTGTATACCATTTCATACAGTATAGATGCTTTCATCGAAAAGCATTTCAAACATGATAAAGCTTCCATTCTGTCTAACAGTGGACATGCATGTGCGTCCTGAATTTACTCACTCTGAGATACAAGGCAAATGTGGAGTTCGGAGCCCACTTTGATTGAGGTGTGATGACTTAAGTTCACCGGCCGTTTCGAGGCAAAGCTCGTCTGAATGGACAAGGAGTCCATAAATATGCGTCTATGTAATGAGCGCACAGAAAAGGAATGGATGCCAAATATATAGGCTACCATTAACCTACTTACTATGATACAGTCCGGTTGTAGGCAATGCTATGATTTGCCATCGTGTTAAAATGATCTACACTTATCGGCCAAGATATAGCATACTTTGTAAGCTATAAAATAATATTTCTTATAGGCTAGGATGAAGACGCAACTCGGCGTCGGATTGATTACGCTTTGGGTAGTCCATAGCTGTCCAGTGTCGGCGGTCTTCCTCGATGACAAGGCTAATTATATTTTTCATCTAAGACGGCGAAAGTAGTTCAGCAACTTAGCCCAACCTACCCAATATAAAAGTTTTATATTTTACAACCGCTCTGCACATAAGGAAACTGATTGTAGACACCCACGAGTAATAAGGTATTCTACAGAAGACTTAATTGTTTTCGAAAGGTATTTGTTTCATGAGATCAACAGTCCGGCCGTAACAGTGGTCTTTATTACTATCATGACCTTATCTTCCCGATGCTGGTTTGGCCACCTAAAGGTGAACAAACGATTACCCACATAATAGAATAATGTTGTTAACGCATAGTCTGTGATCCAATAGGCGATGCCTAAGGTTGGATAAACAATTGACACAAACTTTCCAAGTCTTGGATGCCGAAGTCATCTTAAGTATAGTTGTTTATCCTACATACGTAGTCCAAGTGTAGAATATAGGCGGCTCTGAGATGTTGCAGATAAACGGATTAACGGCTAAAAGATTATATAAAGGAACTAATAATGCTATTTGTCCGATCTACGCATACGTGCTTGTTGCATTAATAATTGTTGTGAAACAAGGAAAAAGATGAGAACCACAGTGGTTACAATATATTGGTGAACTAGAAAAGTAGCCCACATAAACGAGATGCGTAGTATCAAATAGGTTTACCCCGACTAATCTCGGTGCGAGTGTGGCCAATGGCGCACAATTACTGTTGCTTAGTCTGGAGCCATGTGTCGTTTTCTATTGTCCTTTGCCTTCTGTTAAATTGGCCTTGCTCTCTCTTAGGCTCTAGGCTTCTACTATAATTTAGCTTTGCACCCTGGGTATTGCAGTGTTTTCCCGGGCGTGTCTAACGTGACATATGGTGCCGAGAAAACCTGCTGAACTACGATATCCACAGTAGGCTACCCCCAACCACAAACATTAGAGTTTCAGATTACAACACAGACAACTCCGTAAAGTAGGCGGGAGTCGAAAGCGTTGCTGATCTTTTATTTAAATGACTAAAGCAACCGAAGTTCAGCGCGAGCTCTTGGTGCGCCTCCTGTAAATTTCTGTGGTTCCTGACATGTTATTCACACAATCGCCATGCAATAAAAACTGACCCATATGAAGTAACATACTAATACATTGTATTCTTTTTACTTGCAGGACCTAAAGGAAAAGAAACTCATTGATGAGAAAGAAAATGGTAAAAAGGTTGCCACCAATGGAAAGGTAGGGATTAAGATTGCTCTTCTCTTTGCTGTAAACGAGTTTTACATTGTGTGCTCCTACCTTTTATTATCGCTCAGTAGTGTACTGCCCCAAGAGCAGAACATGTGAATATTAGGCTATAACTTAAATCCAAGAACCATTCAAAGTAGCACTCAGACTTCTGAAAGTACCCAATTATGTTTGTACCAGGTTTTTTATTTAGTTGTTTTTTCCACAGGAAAATGAGGAGAATGGTGAGCCTGAGATAGATGATGAGGATGATGAGGAAGTAGAGGATGAGGATGAGGAAGATGATGGAGAAGGTGATTGGAAGACAAGTTTTATTATCAACAAATAGTGTGTGTGCGTGTGGTGGTGGTGGTGGGGAGGGGGGGGGTGCAAAAGGAAATGCTTTTGTGACTGAGGGACTGTGGGTATATGGTTAATTCATGGAAATTGGACACTGTTTTCAGGTGATGATGATGACGATGATGATGATGACGATGAGCTGGGGGGAGGCACAAAACGGGCAGCTGATGAGGACGACGATGATGAGGATGATGAAGATGATGAGGTGAGGACAGACCTTTTGGTACGAGTGGATGACTGAAATTTGACTTTTTCAATATGGCCCTTCTATTTAGACTTAACAAAAACATCCCTCTGTACTTTTTATAGGATGAAGTGGAAACCAAGAAGCAGAAAACTGACGATGATGATTGATGCGTTTTTCTATCGTGCTGAACACTTCCTGATTCTTCACCTTCGACCTTTATGTTGGAGGTGACAGTGATGGAGGACTCAAAACATGGTCATTAGAAAGTAGAGTTCAACATCCATGTCCACACAAACACCCCAACTGTAAATTTTCTAAAGGAAACACCACCACAGCAATGCAGATCAAGGCTCCACTCTCTCTCAATGAAATACACAAAAGGAGAATTTGTTTGTATTTTTATTTACATTTTATATTTTTGTACATATTGTTAGGGGATCCGTTTCTGAATAGTGACCTCCTGTGACCAAATCGGTGCTTCTTTATGAAAGATTTATTTGGTTGACCACGTTATGATATTTCAGCTGAAGAGGATACAAAACATGTATAAATCTTAAACCGTTGAACTCAGAGCATTCCAGTAAATTCTATGTATGTTCTTTAGTTGTACCATAACTAGCGTTTGTTTGTATGGGAGGGAATGGCCAAAGAACAGGAGCCTCTTTTCCTTTCATTTTTGTTCTGTCAGCAATTTGTTTTATGATGGCCTGTTTCGATGTGTGTGTGTGAAGTTTGTTGTTTGACAATAAACCGGACTTTTATTTTGTGACTTGTATATCCTATTCTCTTATTACACTGTTTGCTGACAAGGAAACCCCACTAGAAGGATCACTATCAAACTGTCACATGTTACAAATGTTTCAAAACACCAGATTATTTGCTTTCTCACCAGACGATTATCTTACACTGAAGGTATCCACTGAATGGAAACTAATGTATTAAAGTACTGAACCTTTCTAAGTCCCTGGAAGGTGAGAGGAGACTCAGCCGTCTAGGAATAAAGGACACCTTCTTGGATCCTGTCCAGACGTCCTCTGACATCCTTGTTAAAAGGTGAGTGTGGGGTAACACTTGCTTTATTGTCCATGTTTGTGTTAGATTATAGTTCCATCTTTCAAACACCTTTTCTTTGGGACAGATGTGAGTTTGCAAATTAAGTTAGGAATAATATAAATCCCGCTCAAGGTAATGTCCAAATCTACCTCCTATATAAATAAATGCATAAATGTATTTTTTTTGACATAGGTTCTTTTGCCACTAACATGACTAATCATAATCTCATCAAACTCTCATGTCAACTCTTATTTGTAATCGTTTCATATACCACAGCTGTGTCTGAAATATGTTAAGTGGAATTAAACCAGTGGAACCACATAAAGCATCTAAATGATGTTCTACAGCAGTAAGTCTGTAATAATACTCAAAACTGTCAAGGACCTACAAAGCAAATGGAGAAAATCATGGCCTTCTGTTGCTCTTGTATGTTTACCTCCAGTGGCTTGGACCCTTTATGACAAGCTTTGTGTTGTCCCTGTGTGAGTCAGAGCGCTGCAGCTTTAACATTTTAGGATTCATGTTTGACTGACCTTAAAAGACTTGAAGATTTCCTCTATGCGAATCTGGACTCTGATCTAGTAAAGGTGGAATACACCTTCTGAACACAGCGCTTTCTCTCTGATCAGTTCATTTTCATTGGCTCTTTGATACAATAGCAAATGTTCATAAAAAAAGAAATTAAATGAACGGATCTGCCAATCACAGCTGCCAAAGATCAATAGGAATGAAACAGTGGACGTCATGACTAACACAACAGCACAGTTTATTGATTCCGCACACAAGGCTTAGTTGTTCCATCCTAGACTGTCAGAACTAGCCTGGGAGGAGAAGCTTACTGGAGAGTACGTAACAGCAGCCCTGCTTTGACAGGAGGTCAGAGGGACTTGGGAGATCAAGCCAGAGCTTTCAGGTGGATTTCAGCATGCAATGGTAGAGAAGCATGTTAGGGAAGCAGACAGCCTTACTCTCGCACTACTTATGTAAGCGCTGACAGTATTTTTCCCAACCGTCTCTACGTTTTTCAACTCAAGTCTCTAAATGTATACATACAACAATATAAACAGTTGGCAATGGGTGATGCTGATCTGCATTAGCAGAGCTCATTTGCACTGTCTAGACTGAATCAGGGCAGTGAACTCTGACTAAGCTTGCAGCAGAGGCTAGGCTGTTGCACTCTACACCTCAGTCAATCCAGGATAACACTCACCATAACCAGCACATTGTCCAATACACTCAATGTCTGACCAAGAATATCAATCTAGGGATAGGATTCACTCCACATACACTGTATCCTAAATTCGTAATATACATATATTTGAATGGAGAAATTGTACAACCACATATTAGGTGTCTGTTTCCTTTCATAAGAAAATCAGAAAAGATCAGAATTCCATGTTATTTTAGACATTTGATCATTTTTATTACCCTACGAGGAAGGTGAAATACCATTGAAGAAGGATAAAAACACCTAATTGGAGAGATTTACCTCAGTGTAATGAGATAAGGAGACAATCTGTGTGAGGTAAGGGTTCTCACACAGGCTCAGCCAGACCCATCAGCGGTAAACACAGCACGCATCCGAATCTAAAAAGTGATCAAAATGGCTAATAATCCTAATCATCTTCTGACTCCATGAGGTTGAATTCCAGGTATTTTAGGGACTGACATCCAAATATCCACTGAGGTGAGCATGGTAAGACTAGGGGATTTCTTTCAGTATTCACAGACATTTGGTTAACTTGCCATTGATTCCTGGAGAATAAATTCCAGTCTTAAGAGACGCTGCTGGTAGAAATGTTGTGTTTTGACTTGGGGCAACTTCTGGGTTTCTTATTTGACGTTGCTCCTCCTACTCTTGAATTTAGAGCCTTGTGTTTTTCTGATGAGTCTCTGCTGCCACTATGTGGACAAATCAATCTTTGCATTGTTAGCCACCCGTGTTTTCATGAATGATAGGATTTTGTAAATGTAGTTAAATGGATCAATTGAAATCACAGTCACCCTATTTTATGTTTTCTGAGCCCTACTATGTAGAGATACTTCTGTTGAGATTTGTTGTTGTTTTAAATAGTCATATAGAATCATATGGTATCATAACCCTTTAGCCTGAAACTTCCCACAATGCCTGATACATGTTCTGAAACGTTACATTGATTTTCTCAACCTCCCAAACCTCCTTGTAACTTGATTGATGATACAGGGTGTAGGACAACTTGCAGAGTGGTGACATTTTTTAAGGATGAGTCAGTTCCCAATGCTCAGGCATTGCCTCTGGAAGAAGGCAAAAACACATGAAAGACACTTCCAGCTTCCCCCACCTTCTGTCATTATATCTTTACTTCTCCCCCAACCCCCACACCTCAACACCCAGTGAAGACACAGGCATACATATCCCACCCTGGGGGGCTTTGAAACTGCTCCTGAAAGGAACGCCCTAAGAAAGTCAATGGGTATTGATGGTTTTGGATAAGTAACAGAGTAGCAGATCCTCTGCCCAATCATTCAGCACCCTGGTGATAACCACTCCCCTTTCCCCCTCCTCACCCCTTCTCTTTAAATGTACACACCCACCAACTCCCCTCCACAGTCCCCATAGAAAAGAAGGAATAAAAACTCCCTCCTTATCCACACTCAGCTCACCCCACCCTTCTAACATGTCAACCCCAAGAGACTATTATACTCCTCCCTGGCAACCATGACCTCGCCTAGCAACGGAGCCAGACCAAGTCTCCCCCACAGCAGCACTTTGAAATCACTTCCAAACAACGCCCTGTAGTCAATGTTGTAAAGGAGAGAGGTTGTTTTATGGTTTACAAGAAGACTGTGTCAATGGGTAGACCACCAAGCGGACCTCAGCAACAGGAGTGGTTCTGAAGCAGCTCTCAACATGGGGTGTAATGATGCGACTGGTTATATGGTTGCTCTGTCTTTTGTTTTTCTTAGTTCTTTTTTCCATTGGAGAACTGCCATCCCTTATTTTCTAGTTAAAAGTAATTTAAGTTACAAACGGAAATTTTGACATTTCCATTTAGGACAGTGACACAATTTTTACAGACTTTTTCATCCTTACTAGAGGTGACCTTCAGGAGTATTGAATGTATAGTGTATAGTGAACAAACATGTGTTGTAGACAAGTGAGGGAAAGAGATTGATAAGTTCCCCAAAATGTGAGGTCAGACAACCATCATTGCTTTTGATTTAAACTGTAGTGCTCCATTTTAACCACTAGAGAGTGGCAAAGTTAAACATTTAGCCCTTTTCCCAAGTGTCATGTCATGCAAGATGAATGAACAAGTCCATAATAAAAAAAGGTTGCACAGAATATTATTAAACTAATTTGTGATTGAAAACTCTTATAGCAATAGGACAGACAGCAGACATGATGACTTAAATGCATGCATTTTATAGTGACACACACACACACACACATACACGCATACACACACACACACACACACATACACACATACACACATACACACAGACAGACAGACAGACAGACATACATACATACATACATACATACATACATACATACATACATACATACATATGTGTGTGTCTCTGTCCCTTGATCCTATTCTGGCTGTGGGGGCTAATCGGCTTAGGGGCCCTGCTCGGGATGTTTAGCCCCAGCTGATTAGCTTCGATCAGGGGTGGCTTTGTTCCACCACCACTCTGGAGCAAAGACTAATCAGTTGTCTCTTTAATGACAGAACTTGATACGTGATTTCTTTTATGGAATCCTGTATTTCCAGTATATTGCCTTACTCTGACAGAACTCAACATATATAGTGAAGGAAACAAGTGGGAAATTCTGTGTCATTTTGCAATCTGAACATGACACAAATATTTTTGCATATTTACCAGGACAATGAAGTAACGTTGGGGATGTGCTCACTTGTGGTAGCAATGGATTGCAGCATGAAGACACAGAAAGGGTGTATTACTGGTTATTTCCTGAGGGCAACTATTGCATGTTATGCAACAGGACTGTTACTTTTTACAGTTGGGGCTGGACACTGTAATTATTATTCATCTTGCCACTTCATTAGATTATCAGACTGATCTAGAGTATTTAGTGATTTATTGTAATACAAAGCACAATACATGCAACATAATGTATGTTAAAGATGTCTTATCTTAGTATAAACGTAGTTGATGTTGGGGGGAGTCATCTTTCCCTTTTTGGAGAATAAGAATGAAAGCTTCACTTCGCAGGGGAGTCAAAAGTGGACTTGACCCAGAGTGCTGTCAGTGTGACGTTACAGGGCTGATACCCACCGATGCCTTGCAGTCAGGAACCCAGTTGGACTGGAGCATCAGACACACGTCTGGTCCAGGATTCAAGGCACACAGAGGTGGACACAGTGTGTAGAAAAAGCGAGAGCAACTCCCTGTCAGTCTGTAAATGTCAGCTTATCCTCTGAGCTGGGATTCTGGTCACTCTAAGACATCTCTGAGCAGCTTGGTAACCATGGGTTAGGGCACCTACAGCAGACCTGACCTGCAATAAAATCACCTGAGAGAGAGTAGAGGTCACCTGTAATCAATAATATATACATCTTCATTTGAAGAACAACCTTTGTAAGAAACTGTAAGATGTTTATTATCAATTTGCCTATGGGTTGGAAATTCAAAGAAAGGCTCAAATGTGTCCTGTGTATATGAAATATAGCTCTTGTAGTACATTGGCCGCTGTAAGTTATAGTTAAATATGTTTTATTTTCTCGTTTTAGAGTTTACAACAGAACAAATGGAACGCTGTGAATAGGGTTTTTTAACACAAGATGTTAATTTGCCAAGATAAAAGGAACACTTCAATGGAATCCCACATTTGCCTAAGAATGAACCATTTGAATACCTTATTTCCATGCTTCAAAAAAGGGATAAGGCCATTGGCCATTTGCATTACTAAGGGTGTGACATCAAACAGCTAGCGCTATTCATTTAGTCTCACTGCCATCCAGGATTTCAATGCTTGCGCTTGGTCCGTGAATGTTTCAGTCCATGAGTATATGATGTTACTAACACAGCAGTGCCTTTAAAGTAGCTGCGTGTTCATTCTAATCTGCAATGTAAACCTATTACGACACCTCGGTCACTGGTGCGTTTTAGTAAGACTGGCTACACATGGTGAACTGACAAAATAATAGAACAGAACATGAAATGGTGGAATAGAATAGAAAATAATAGAATAGTGTTTCTTCATATGCTTGCAAAAAAAAAACTAAAATATATCGTAGTGTTATAGTGTTGGTGATATATTACATCTAACATTTCCTCAAGGCTTGTTATCCAAACTTGTTTGACTAAGAAAGACATCCTTTCAAGTTGAAACATGTTGGAGTGAACTTCCCCTCGTTATTCAAAACCATTTAAGACTTCGAGAACAACATCGTTGTTATGTCACAATTGAAGCTTTTAATTCGATTTGAGTTAGGTAGGCTGTGTCTAGAATGAACTATGAATGTTTGATTCAAGAAGACAAGAGAGGAGCTCAGTTTGAGTTGTACTGGTTGTGTGAATGTGAGTTTGTGACAAGGAGGTGCTCACAGGCAGCCACATGCCTTCCCTCACGCCTCTACTTTCAGGGAAACAGGCAGGGCCTTTGTCCTGTCTGTCCAGTACACTGACGACCACAGCCATGACTGCCATCACTAACTCCAACTAATGCCTGGTGCCTTTGTGCCCCTGCTCTTTCCTTTTTTTACCCTCCTCTTCATCCCATTCACTCTTTCTTTAACGGCAACCAGACACCAGCTTTTTTGGCTCCAGGTCCTTCTTTGGGGAATAGGGGGTTTGCTGAGTGATGTGAGGGTTTCTCAGCCTTGGAGAGCAAGACAAGGCTCTCTTTTTGCTTTCTCACTCTCTTTCTGAGATGAACTGGAAATCATGACGCACGCCATTAACTTGGTTAGGGTGAAGTGTACAGACAAAAAACTGCCACTTTGGAGACACATTTGTGATAGTCAAGAACATGATGAGAATTGGATTATTTTACCCTGGACACAGTTTTGGTGATACTGATATGAAGCAGGTCTGGAAACCTGATCTAAATCTTTCATTCAGTGAGAATGAATAGGACAACATTTGCTAGTACTGAAGAAAATGTCAAGGGATATGAGAGTCAGACTTCTTCCATTTAAAATACTTCATTGTTTATCTATTTGTCTTCATTAAGGTTGCATAGACTAGGACTGAAAGACTGCAGATTGGAGATATTGGAGGTCAGATGTGTATCATGCATTATTATCCTTCTCTGTTCTCCAAGTTCGCAGAACAATCTGTGATTTCAGGACTACCATTCATCCTTTGGAGCTAGACTTTGCGTTGGTTAACGCTCTGCTGCTTGCCCATTGAAGGAGTCATGTTGCAGTTTGGCTCAAGACTGGGATCATGGTGGGGAGGAAGATCATGACAAGAGAGTGGGACACATATCTGTCTCACAGAATAAACAGTACATAAGAGGTTTCCATGTGGGGGTGCACCCAGTCTGTGTCATGGCTGACAAGAACTTGTGTGGATAGTGTAGCTTCAATAGCCTCACCTGGACAGACTGAGAGCTACATGAGGGTTTGTAAAATGTGAAAATGCAAGTGTGTTTACTTATAGTTATGGATACATTACTATTTCTGTATGTCTATTTTGACATGGTTACTTTGGTTATGTTAAGCATATTTTTTGTCCTTGTTGAGGTTTTTTACTTCTGTATCTGATCTCTTATCTAGATTGTGCCCAAAGCTTGACAGAATAAATACTCTATTTCAACAGTGGAGCAGCTTTCATCTGAGCCCAAAGAAAACACCAGCTTCAGAGTCCAACTGAGGGAAAGAGTTAGGGTTTCCTGTCTGTATTGATTTTTGCCTTGATCTGCTATTTTAGGTAACATCAACTTACTCGAAGAACACTGTAATTACAGAGCAACATCTGGAAATCATAAGAATGCAGTGTAACCAGCAAGAAAGCTTCATTTGAAATAGTAGAAAAGTATATTCTGTATAGCTTGAAACACAGCTCCTGTGTTTATTACTGGACTTATGGACTGATTATCAAGGACCGATAAGAACTGTAAAGCAACAACAAACTCCCTCAGCCCTGGTGACCACCTAGTAGTACCTAATTTCAGTTTTTTCAACAGGAATTCTAAAGAACTCCCAACTGGGAATATTTCCTCTTTGTTCTCATTATTGAAGCTGATGGAGTGCTGAACAACTACCACAGCAGGTCAAATAAACATCAATGTTGACGGATCATAAAATTGTCGTAAAACCATAAAATTATTGTATTTATTTACCTAAAAGGTTATCAAAAAGGGTTTTTAATTAACATTTCAGACAAATACGACAGTTTTAACCCTAACCATAACCCCAACCTAACCACTGTTGAGGTTGTTCTACATAGAACCCAGTTCAAACCAAGAGAGAGCCATCATACAACATCAAATCTTTAATGCTACCAAATTGCTGTTTTTTGATCTCTACCACTTCTGTGATGAGTTCCAAGTATTTGTAATATCCGAAATCTCTATCTACCAGAGCTAGGTTTTGCCCTGATAATTACATTACCATAAATAATGGGATTTTCATGAATGGTCTCGCAGGGCATTTTGCTCCCCCCTAACTCCAAGCCCCCTATGTTAAAGTCACAGCAGGCTGGGCCCACATCTGGCCCGACTAATGCCCCTGCAGGGCTGTGCTGAAAAGGACAGCCCTGAGGCATATGGTCCCCAGTCACCACAGACGTCTGTGACCATGTGGACAGAGCATTTTATTAATGACTCTTCATGAGTCATGGGGTCTGCGGGACATGAAATGCACAACATTCGGATCACACATTTGTACATATTTGCACAGATGGGTGTGTACACCCTTCCATTCACATAGACACACATACTCACCCCATGTAGACACTGCTACAGTCAAAGTCAGGCATTCACATGTACATGTGTACGACACAAGTAACACCATCAACTTTTGCACATTAAATGCTTCTGCTTCTGCTTCTGCCATATTTGTTCACCAGTATTGTCTCTTGTTCACTGATAAAATGGTGTTTGTTACCTATTTCCTTCTGCACCGTGTATAGAGTTGCCTTCTGTGATTGACTGTTCATCCTCATATTTTACAGTAACAATGGCGTAATTTCTGTCTTGTACTGAAGACCAAATCCCCTGTACTATCCAGCTAATTTAGTCTATTGTTTCAGATTATTTCTGTCAGGCATGAAAGCGATCAATTTTAGTGACAATCAGATAAAGGACACTTATTCCGAATCCCCAAAGATGGAGAGGGAGAGAGAGAAAGGAAACGAGAGGCACAGTGAAACATTTAGATAGTACTTAATCATTCTGAATAAGGTTTCGATTCTTTTCATTATCACACAAGGACTGTTATACATTTGAGGACCACAGTCATCAACTAGAGAAGGGACAATATCTCATAACGTGTCATGACCGGTGTCATGCCCCACTGACCTCCACTTAAAGTCTACACTCACTAACACAATATGCTACTGTTTGACAGCAGTCTAGTGGAGTAATGCCATGACACACAATTGTACCACAATGACCTTCCCTGAACAAATGCAGAATTGTAATCCAAAACAGTGCTTGGGCTGCCTGGTGTGCTGCATGTGTTCTACAGTGAGTGTACTGTGTATGAAAAACTACTGTGTATGAAAAGTATACAATGTGAACAGTATATTTGACATCACAGGTTAACACTTGGGCTCCATCATCTTCCATTTAAATCCTGTCTCAAGGTATTTCATATACTTAAATGAGCACCATGTTAAACACAAAAGCACCACTCACATTTAAATTTGTATGTAACTTTCTTCAGATATTTTTTTCATGGCAATTTTAATGCAAAGTACCCCTAAGCATTTGTAGTCATGGCAATCATTTAGGAAGCCCCCATCTACTTGCTCAGATACATTGAACCTCCTCTTGTATACATGTTGACTTGGGGTCACTGCACAGCTTTCATGGAGGTGAAGTATGAAGTGGGCAAGATGCGCTTAAGCCTTGTCTCTTGTGTGTGGAGGGTCCTGTAGAGGGGGGTGCATCAACATACACATCAAATTATGTAAGGACAGGATTTGATGGGTGCCATCTGGCCATTCAGAAAAACCGTAAGCTTTGGGCCTGCAACTACTGGCATTTTCATCAACTGCTTGGGTCAGTGAGGGCCTTGACAGGATTATCAGGCAATCCCACACTCCTTCTGGGCGAGGAATGAAGCTACGGCTGCCAATCAGATGAAGATTCTACAAGAGATAGACATTTCTTACTGACCCACAGCTGGAAACAAATGTTTGAGTTGAAACAGGCTTTTTTTCAGAACACACCCAAGGTTTGTGTCAACATACTGATTGGATGACTTGTTACTGTCCTTTCAACCAATTAATTTGTCATAAGTCTGCAACGTGCACCGTAAATGTGTGCTGAACTCTAGAAAGTCATATTTTAGAAAATTGCACAAGTTTTAGCTGTGATGGCTGCTAAAACCTGGCTGTGATTTTGGGCATGTGCATCTGTGTTGGTGTGGGTGTTTTGTGTCTGTATGTTTGTTTATAGTGTTGCAGAATGCGCTAAAGACCATGGCTGCCAAAGCCCATAGTTATGCCAAGATTAATTATGATTATGTTGTCGCAATAGGGATGAAAAAAAAGACATCTGCAGTAATCGTATTATAGTGTCAGATATCAGACAGTGCCAGGTATCACTACACAATCACAGAGGAGATGATCCAGAGTGGACACATTCCAATTGTCCTGATGGTGAACAGGCTTTAGAATATTGTGGTTGGCATGTATTCAATAGAATGATATCTATATTCTTAAGGTAGGCTAATTAACATAAATCAATCACAGGTCAGACAATTTACTCTATAAGAAGACCCGCCTCATATGTCACAATATGTCTTTTAGCCACAATACCCTCAATTGTACTCCCAAGGATAGAAATAAAAATCATTATCTTGGAGGTCTTCAGATATTAAGGCATTCCTTAAGAAATAACATCCTGATTTTCAACCATTTACCATATGATTATTTTAAGCACTGTAAAATTTTAATAAAACCTGAATGTGTGCTACATTTCATTTATCAAGACTGTTTGGAAACTGTATACGCATAGCATGTGTATGTTAAGAATAGTACACATGAGACAGAAAAAGGGAGAAGAGAGAGAGAGAGAGAGAGAGAGAGAGAGAGAGAGAGAGAGAGAGAGAGAGAGAGAGCGCGCGAGAGAGAAAGAAGCACAAGAGTGGCTTGCCTTTACATACTTTTACACTGAGCCAGACTCAGAGATGGTCATTCATAAAACATAGCCATCTAAAAATAAAATCCTCTTTTAACAGAACTGCCTCTGATCTGGGCCAGTTCGTGAATTGTTTGCTTCTTTTCATGTTAGAAATAGGAGGTAAGGCGTGTTTGTTTGAAAGACAATATTTCTTACTGTAGACCTTATGGAAAAAACGATTACGTTTCAGTGCATGCTGTTGGTAGGTTTGATAATAAGAACACACTCTAACTACATCATTTCAGATTAACAAATTAGAACAAGATTATTTTTCTGACCATGTGATGCCAAAAATGTCAAACCAGAGTTGGATTTGTGTGAATAGTGTTAGCTCTCCAAAAGCTGGTTGAACTGGATGCAAATTATATTATTTCATAAAAAACATATTTAGTATGTTGTAAAATTAATGTTTCAACAAATTTTCAACAGAGCACAAAAATACTGACATGAAAGCATTTTTAATAATGGGGTACACATCTGCCTACTGTGCAGAAAGAAAACTGAGATGTAATGAATCCTGTTAATTGCAAACTGTCCAGTTGAAGGAAATCTGCTTCTTATAATGTATTTAACTTGCTAGTCAAAATGACTAGTCATAATAATATAGACTATACGACTGAACTATTAACCACAACGGATTATGGAATCTACCAATGATCAAACGCTAACTTTGGAAAGTGGCAGGGATGGTAGACTGTTTAAAAGGTTCTTTTGGGGTACCATGATTGATGCATCTCATTGATACAAGAAACTCACACCAAATCATTTTGCCAAGGGACATAATGTCAACAACAGTTTGTCCCTGGTCTTCGCCAACATAACTAGAGTGCTTCCTTATACATCAAGAAAATCTAAAGTCTCAGTGTCCTTCTCTTCCAAGATCTTTAAAGGTGCATGATTGGGCGGTCAAGGGTAGAGTTTGAAATCACGTGATACACTTCCAACCCAAAGACGCCATTTTGCAGGAAAGTTTGGAATTTTCTGTCATACTGTAGAGAGAAAGGAGGAGGGGTACTGAAATAAGTTTAGCACGAAGGTTTACGTTCATATTTTGCGGAGAAAAGAGCACGAAGACCAAGTTTCTGGATTAGAAGAAGTAGTCGCATTGGCACGGGACGAGTTCATTGTTGCCAATGAACTACATTTGCGGTTTTTAATTTTTTTTTCCAGACACCCTTGCTGCAACCCTGACATTTTCTTAGTTGCGTGGACACCTGGGCATGCACGACGGGACGACTGAAAAGGCATTTTTGTGCTTTGTATGGATTTTTACGTGCAGTCGGACATAGTCAGTAAAAGACCGACTATAGCATATGTGGTGTCGTGGCGTCCCCTGTTTGCCGCTGTCAGGTTCAAGAAGTGCAGCTGTCAGCTAGCTGGTACTCGGTAGTTGCATTTTTTGCAGGGATCTCCTCTCTGCCTACATTTAAACGGTAACGTTACTGTAGCTACCTCTTTTAGAAACACAGTGACGTGTTCTTTCCAGTTTGTTTGGGGAATTTTACATACGGAACTTGCAGTTTCATTGTGGAGCGATTTTGTTGCCCCTTGGCACTGATATTGGACACCAGCAGAGTGAAAGTGTTCCAGTCGCGTGCTCTTAACACATTTAGTATCTGCGACTGGCGGCATAGCGGGTTAGCGTGCTAGCTATATCACATTGGCTCGAGCCAGCCTAATCATGCCAGTACGAAAGAAAGGTAAGCGGCTTTTACCTAATTGTATCTAACGTTAGCAAGCTAGCTTACTACCCGGCAGCTATTAATGCAGGTAGCTAGCTACCTGCATACAAGTCGCTAACTAGTCTTTAATGACACTGTGGCAAACGATATTTTACCTGTCTTCCAATACAATTACAGTTAATAGATATAATTTGCTATATAGTTACAATAGTCTAATGTAGTTTCCCCCGGTGATGATGAGCAAGTAGCTAGCATAGTCACATAGAGCTGGTGGGCTAAGTTGCTCTTGGGGCACCAAGATCGCTTACCAGTTTCTAACCTGTAAAGTCGGTGTTTCTTACTAGCTAGCTAGCTAATCACGCCTACTCAGTTGCACCGTGGCCAATTGAATGAAATGTTACAATCCTGTACCACAGTGTAAAAGTATTTTGCACCGTATGTTTTGCTGCCTCTAATATGTTGTAAGCATGCTGTGTGCATGCATGCAGAATGTATCCTGTCTAGTGTATAGCCTAATAGTTGCAAGCATAGTCAAATAGCTACAAGTTGGAGGCCTATCACTTTTACAACTTCGTTCGGGACCTATAACATTGTTCCGGCTTGGATGAATTGATGCAAGATGCCATGGTTCCTTTGTCTTTTCATTTAGATGGTTTTTTCTTCTTTTCTGTAGATGCACAGCGAGCCCTGTCACTCTTGGAAGAATATCGAACAAAGCTTAATCATACGGAGGACCGACAATTGAGACACTCAATTCAGAGGGTTATTGACATCTTTCAGAGTAACCTTTTCCAGGCACTCATAGGTAAGTTTACAACTTTCATTATTTGAAGGAAACGTTTCATTCTCTAAGTTAAGACACACTGTAATGTATTGACTTGAAATGAGTTGAAGTTGACACATCAACTCATTGGTGCACGTGATGATTGCCTACTTTTAGCTTTTGGAGATGTTCCACCCAACATGTTTTCCATATCATGGAGTAACCTCAAGGCATATGAGGCTATTCTAGATGTTTATATTTGTTATGTAAGAAAGGGGTAGACGTGGGTGTTTTATTTATTTTATTTTTTAATGTACATTCCAGGTTTTAGCCATGAAATGTCTTGTCGCTTGTGGTATGATTCTCTTGTAGCAATTCTTCAGAATCTTGATTAGTGAATGAGGCAATGTAATTGAGAACCTTTCTGCTCTTGATTAGTAACATAGAAGCTGCTGTGTCATCACACAGGAACGTAAGGTTATAAAGTTGTCTCGCTATACCAGTGTGACTCAGTTCCCATTGTGGCTTTTTAGGCTGTTTCATAAACATTGAGAGCAGTTTCAGAAATGTAGAGGACTTGTCCTTTTAAGAGAAGACGATTTTTAAAAGCTGTCTTTTGAATATCGTTTGTATGTATAAATTGTTTTGCATAGAAACGGTCAGAAATAGTTTTTCAATTTAATAAATATATATTTTTGCAGACATCTAAAACCTTTATGGGTGCATTGATGGGTATTTCAGTGTGTCTGTTGTCATGCATGTCTAAGCTTCCTCCTGATGTCCAGATAGAGCGTGGTGTTTTCACTTCCTAGTTAAGATGCGTGAGCTTCAGTAATCAGCTATCATGTTCCTGTGCCTCACTGGAACAGTTCTGCCATCTCTGCAATGAAATCAGAAGTGACTGATAGCTTGTCTAACTCTGACGAACCTCAACCTTTTAGATCTACTTTTTGCGAGGACCCATGCAACTTAGCTGCCCTGCATTGCTTTTTGTTCTCCAGAACGTCCCCATGTCACCACACATGGCCCCCTTACTGCAGCTTACTGCAATGTTCCCTGTTTATTGACCTGTCAATCAATTATGATAGACTATTTACTTAATCAAACAGGGATATTTAACTCGACTTCAGGATAGAGTAATATCTACCTCTTTGGCGACAGTATCTGAGGCCTGAGGGCCGGGTTTAAGGCACTCCTTCAGGCTTTAACAGACGAACCACCAAGTACAAACGCTGTGTGGAAACTAACCGAGCAGCAGGAATGTGGCCTGGCCTGTTTGAGTTTCCCAGGGCACTCTGGCTAGCTGGCTTCAAGCCAATTCCTCTTACTGTCAATCCCTCCAAGGTGTAAAAAGCTCTGTGTCTTTAATGCCATCGCCAACTGTCAGTCCATAGTCATACAGCTCAGTGTAGGAGGAGTTTCTCTGTTTTACTAGATTTAAAAGAGCTTTCTGTTTTGAGGGAGATTTCTACTCCTGGTCCAAGACTGTATATTAACACACATGGTACTTTTAAAATCAGTTTAACATGTCAGGCATGCTTGGTTTGGGTGGGCCATTGAGAGTTCTTTATAGATATGTTCTAAAGGTTAAGAGCCCTGAATTGCTGTAATAATCATCTTTTATGGTTGCAGCAATATCAATTTCTCCTGCGTTTCTCATCAGAAAGTGATGCCTGCTTTTTTTCAGACAGTCTCATACGCATGCACGCACACAGACATTCCACCATCTTTGAGTGTTGCTAATGAAAAATAGATTGCTGTCACAGTTTCCAATATACTCAAGCCATCCCCCCCCTCCAAAATATGTATGCATAGGGCCAAACAAAATGTAATCCGTCAGTTGACATGATGATTACCCCGAGTCCTAATCCTGCTGCTGCTGCTTTACTGCAACAGGGGAGAGGGAGGGGACTACAGACCAGAAAAAGGGTGAAAAGAGGGAGATGGAGAAGAGGAAAAAAAGCAAATTAAATGGACAATGTGTGTGGGGAATACTCAATGGCCTTGCAGTGTCAATTCCCATTGAGTAGGCTTCTAAGTATATTTGAGGATTATCTGACCTGTGAGATGCTAATTGTTGATTGTAAATTGCACATTGGTTGGCTACAGTGTAGATTGAGTAGTCTCTCTTACTAGGGAGAGTCCTACTGTGAATAACATTGAAGTTCAGATCTAAACGCTTACCTGTCCATTTTCTGATGATTTTATACCACAGATGAATAATCTGAGATTATGCCTGTACTCGCAAAACTAGGTAAACCAATGAGCTGGTAACTAATCTCAGTCCCTTGTTGGTTGGTTGGCTGGGTGGCTGTGTGTGTTTGTGAACATTCATCAAGTATAAGAATCTATGCAAGAAGCCAAGTTTGCACTGTGAAGCAACTGTAATGCTATCCCACAATTCCACAGTGGCTCTGTTTGATCGGATATCAATACTGCACTCTGTTTAAGGTTGGGCCTTACCCACAGTCTTGTCCCTCGAGGGTGTAACAGCCAACATGAGACAAGGGAACCTGGGAAAGCTGCGACACCAGAGGCAGACACTTAAGCATTTGTTTTGACATGCCTATTATTATGCAATAGGAAGGCTTGGTGCTTAGAGCATTTGTGTGTGTAGCTACAAGATTTTTGTTTGTAATTAAGTTGTTATTGACTTCTGATAGATTTACACTGTCTGACTGTATTGTTTGTATAGTGAACCATTGCAGTGTTAAGTCACGGTAGTTGTTTCAAACCACAGTTTGTATCTCTTTGGTTGACCACCAATGATGTTGTAACTGACAAGAAGTCAGTCTAAAAGCCCCCTCCCATGCTGGTGTACAAGTGAGAAGAGGCATCCGGTTTCAAATTGACTCACTACTCACATCTCAGTGAACAACGAAAAGACCAATTTGCTCCATTACCTCCTTTACAATATAATCCCCCTCACACCCCCTCCTGTCTCACCCAAGTTGACCCCTTTGGCTGATTGTAATACTGATCGCTTCTCCTCCTGATCTCGGAGGAGGCTCATCCAGTTACAGTGGCGATGTGATATGTGACTGGCATTGACTCAAACTTCCTAGGTGATGATGTGGCTGATGACTCACTGTGTTATCAATTGGGACTCTTGCCGTGAGTGCTGCTGGACTTTATACTATGACATTATCCTGCTCTTGTCTCAAATATGTAATTGTTACTGATGGTGATGTTTTGTCCTGGGAAAAGGAAGACTAAGAGATGTAGGCAGCATTATATAATTTTACAATGAGAATGAAAATTCCACCCAACTGAAAATTGAGATGTGTAACAGAAGAATAGGAAGTTTTTGTCTGTAGTGTCACTCGCTACTTCTTTTCAAACCGGTGCCACAGCTTTGTTCAATCTGTTAAGGACCAACCAGTAGCAAAATGTTACATAAAACAAACACACATTTTGGTGTTCAACTTCAGGTGTCACTGCTCACTATTTAGATTGGGAAGATTGCTGTCTTATTTGCATTGCATTTAATGTATTTAAACACAGTCCTCCAAAGTTTCTCACAAGTGCCCAGATAATTCTGGATCTCATCTGAAATGTTTTGGCTTTCTTTGAATGAAAGATGACTCGTGTTTGCATTGATGATATGGAAAAAAACTACTGGATTAATCAAAATTGGCAGCCTGTTACCTTCAGTCTGACCCCAGTAGAACTGGTCACAGGGGATTCAGTTGGATTTGATTACTTCCGCTTGGAACACAGTTGTAACCCCATGTAGATTGTTTCTACAGATGGTGACTTCAAAATAGATTGCCAGTGCTGTTTCTCTATGTTGTGATCCTCCCCATAAACCACTCAACATTATATTAGTTCCTAAATCTTTCATATTTTAAGAACCAAAAACAAGAAATAAAACCATCATGCAAAGTATAAATGGCCAGTCTGGTATGATCAGCCTAGGGAGAGGCTGGGTTGCCTGACAGGAATGGTTTGATTGGATTTAAAAGACCCAGTCTGGTTTCTAATTATGACTATCATTAAAGGGTGATCCTATGTTCTGTTCGAGAACATCTGTACCCAACAAAAGTAGCCCTGCCAGGTCAAAGAAAGACCGGTTATTTTGGATCCCTCCATTCTCAGTAAACCCTGGTCAAATTGTGCGTCCATAAATATAGTATCATGACAAGTATGGGAACGCTTGCGGTTTAGTTAAAAAATACCATCTTCTCGCATAGGAGTGTCAGTACTGACAGAGAGTTAGGCCAATTTGTTCACCAGTTGCAAACCTTAATGAAGTTTGAGCTCAAATAATTGTGATGAGCTTTCTCTAGCCTTCAGGGCATAAATGTCATTTAGTCTAATGTCCTGGTTTCAAGTTAAAATGTTCAAATATTCATGTTCACCCTTGAAGGCACTTGTAAGGCACAAAACATCTGGACTTTTGCATATACTTAATGTAATGAAAGGTTTCCTCTAAAAGCTTATTTACTTCAAATCACTATTGTCTTCTGTTAAGTTGTAGTGTGTGCGTGTGTGTGTGTGTGTGTGTGTGTGTGTGTGTGTGTGATATTGCATGGCTCCAAAGTGAGCAGACACAGTCTGTCAGAAGAAGAAAGCAGAGCCAGGGGAATCACCCCCACCAATATGTATTATACAAATATTTACTCTAATGCCTCTTGCTTCTCCATGTGATCTAGCAGTTATTTCGAGCGGCCTGTCATCCAATCTGTGTCTTACACTGTCTGCTCCCTTCAGATTTAGTGTTCTTATTCAGCTCGCCAAGCAGACCGTGATGAATCCAGACTGTACAGTAATTCCTTATCATTTCTTTTTATCATCCTGATTGTAAACCCAGGGCAATAGGCTTTGCTCATTTATGGATCATTAACATAATTGGGATCAAATGTATTATGAGTACTATACCCAATTCCAAAACAGTTTGTCAGTTGAGCATGTTGGAGTATGTTATTGAAGTGGCTTGAATGAACATGTCATTCATACTTGGCTGGCATTGCAGGGGCTGGCTAGCTAGTTAGCTTCCAACTTTGTGAAACCCATCCAGAGTATTGACTTGGTACCAACACAGTGTAGCAGTGTGGAAGCCACCCGCTGTCCTGGTGCCTGTGCACGGCTGCTAAAAATACTAAACTTGTCTTTTGCCAGCTTTTGCTTCTGTCCCACTAAAAGCTATCGTCGGGTTCTTCCAAGTAAAGACCAAGGTGTGATCTGAAACATATTTTGCCGGGAAAAGATGGATTCCCATACTGTTGTTGTTACAATCCTACACCGAACTATGAAAGAAGCCGACAACAGATTAAAGTAATTTGTGTGATTCATATTCTGGTCATTCAGGGGCAGAAGGCATAACTTGACTTAGGGCTTTCACCTTAACAGCATACTGTAAACCCAATGATACGTGATATATGATATGTCAGCACTGTCACTGGCTTTTTGGAAGGGAGGTTGGGATCTCCTCTAAACCTGTGCTATAGTTGAAGTTAGGTATTGAGGTCAGGCAGGACTCCTGGAGGAGCATGGCTCTCGACCAAAATAGGATTCGATGTGCTGAATGGCCAACAAAAGTTTATTTTGGGAGGAGATGTGGGATGTAATATACTGCCTTGCTCAAGCTTTGTTAGGTGATGGTTCTGAGTTTCTCCTTCAGACTCATAGACAGAGCTGGAACAGGCAGAGCAAACTGTAGATGAAACTGTGCTGTTACTTTGGTAGTTGCTCAGTAGCTTGTTCCAGTCATGACATGTAGTCATGATTAATAATTTCAAAATGTTTGGCTTGGAGGGCACAGATTACATGAAAGGTCACTTCACGCCAAGTCCAGTTGTTGCTCAGACAAGAATAAGCGCCTGGCTTTCGTGCCACGCGCGAGTGTAACCCGATGAAAGTTGTAACAGCTGTGAATGACCTTTACAGCCCCTCCCCTTCTCTCCCTATTCAAACTATGTTCTGTGTGCTTGTCATGTCTAGGCTAAAAACTGTCAAGTTCATTCCAGGTTATACAATTTAAGTTATAAGTGTTATCTTCAACAACTCTCATCGTCAAGTAGGCTAAAGGACAGAAAGACTGATTATTAAAATCGTCCAAAAATGTAATTACCCAAATCTTGGAACAGCAAGACCTAGATTTCTGACAAGATTCCTGGTGGAGACTAAATGCCATTGCTGAAGGCCACTTGGAAGCACTGAACTATTGTACTACTTCTGTCTGGTGTTATATAATCCTTATCATATTAGCTCTCATTTTACTGCTCCTTTAGTAACCTATTCTTTTCCTCTCTTTCTATCTTTATTCCCCAATAAGCTGTTAGTTCTAACTATGGGTATAGTAACGGTCCCTTTCCTCCCTGTATCCGTCTTGCTGTTACAGATATCCAGGAATTTTACGAAGTGACCTTATTGGACAGTCAGAAATGTGTGGAGTCACCAAAGGCAGTGGAACCTATGCCGCCAGTCAACCTGTGGGACTTCTCCAGCCTCCAAAGCACAACGGTGACTTCCGACACCCTGCCCAGCCTTAGCACCAGCATAGAGGTAAGCTCAAACTAGGGTTGGTACTTAAATGTCCTTAATGCGACATGATGCATTATTTTACTCCTCGGTAGAGCATGGTTATGTGATGATATGTTTTTCATCTGTTAAAAAAGGGCGTCTATGGTGGATATAATGAGGTGGTTTCATCTTTGTAGGTTCAGAAAAAAAATCATGTGTGAACCTGTCCTTGAGTTATCCTGGTGTTATGGCTATTTTTGAATGCCGCTGCCCATTGTGTCACCAAAACATGCTTCTTCCATAAGAGTACATACCATCCACATGAAATGCCACTTTTGATCAGCTGCTTTGTTGCAACATATTCAAATGTATGCATTTGCAAGAGCTCAGTGCTTATTTGATGTCTTCCAGTTTAGTTGTTTTGGGTTTCCTTGAACATGCCTTGGTTTGACTCTTAAGTGAAGGAAAATGCCATTTCAGCTCCACTGAACATCCTTTCAAATCTCAATAAGACACTGGTCAATCACAATGTGGATGATGTATGCATCTTTAGCTTTGGGAATTAGAGAGCAGAAACTGAACTTCCCCCCTTGAAAGCTGCATAACAATGATCCCTTCTTTGGTGGTTGAAGTACTTTAATTGATAGTTTTAGTTATAACAACAACATTGATTCAGTCAGTTGAGTGTTTTTGTTATTTCAAACGTTGTGTTAGAAATAGCCTGTGTTCCACTTTGGCAATTACAGGACAAGACTCCTTAGTAATAAGTTTTGGCCCAAACACTCCCTGCCTCCCTCCTTGCCTCCCTCCCTCCCTACCTCTACCTCTCTCTCTTTCTACTGCTTTAGGCTACCCAGCAACTAGAATAGTATAGGTGCTACATTATTTTTTTGTTGATAACTGGAAGATGAACCAGCAAGCTTTTTGTTTCTGTACCTGATGTGGGTGAGATGTTCAGCCAACTATTGAGGCTACACACAGCATCTCATCTCAGTCCTAGGTTTTTCATTTCAGCTGGCCTGACATGTCATCACCAAAATTCCGAATGTTTTGCCAAGCGCATTGCCAGCCCGTTCAACATGCCATGTAATGGACAGTAGTACTCTGTGTATGGAGCTTAAATAGTTTCTAACAGTAAATCTAACAGTTTATGGACTGTAACTCATTCTTATTCTATGCGTTCTCAAAGCTTATCTGGAATGGTAATCTATCAAATTGAACACCTTCTCCCTTTTCCTCCTCCTCCTCCTCCATTGTTTCTTGTTGTAAACACACATGTTCACTCTCAGGACTCTCCCCTTCTAAATGAAATACTGCACACGCTGGCACAGGCAAAAGCCTCGCCCTATGAGGTCCAACAAGTAAGTACTCCACCTCTGTTATCGGTGTGGGTGGGGATGGGGCGCCTTCCCCTCGCCGCATGGCCCATCCCACTCCTGTGTACTTTTGACCATACCAGGGTTGTCAGGGGTGGGACCGTCATGTTTCAGGGCTCATTGTGTTTCCCTCCATTTTGGGCTTCTCTTATTGGGTTGACTGCAGTACATCTCCTGTCTTAGAATACCTATGAATTGATTGGCTGATGGCTTCTATTAATCTGTGTTGGAATTCTCTTTTGAAAGAAGCCAAGTGTACCGCAGATTTGGATACACTTGTTGAAAGCAGTGTGAGCAAATGGGTAAATGAGTTTATGGAGACTGGAGTTGTACTTTCTCAACCTGAAAGGTGGTGGTACATTTGAGTTGAATTATTGTGGACGATGCATTGCTGTTGTTCAGGCAACCCTTTACTTTCTTCCTGGTGTAACTACTATATATGGCAGTCGTCACAATGCATCTGAAATGTGTTTTCCTGCCATGTCTATCTTTGAGAAAAGCCATTCTTGAAAGTATATTTATCTTTGTGTTTTATTTTTTCAAGTAATTTGTCAACATTGTTTATAAATGTATACTTGTATGGGTCAGAATGAACTAAACAAAGGAGTGGATGAGCATTGTGTGGCGTAAACAGCCATCTTCATATTATCTGCGTTTAGTCGCGGCCTCTTAGACATGCTTCTCTTGAGAATCAACCCTGTGGCAGTATTTTAGACCGTCACGCTTCATGAATCCAGCATTCTGTCAGCAAAACAGATCAGTCTAGTCAATGTCACACTATTTCTTCTACGTTCTCTTGGCGTTGAAGATGCTTCTTCTGAAGGTATTGAGGCACTGTGGTGTTGGCCCTGGTTGCTTTACGACACGCAGGCATCATGTGTGCAGGAGGAGCTGCTTGTAAGATGGAGCACTAATCACAGAAGCTGACATCAAATATTTATCAGTGAGCAGCGTTTCAGGGCACTGTTCCTCTGCTGGGACTAGTGTTCTCCCCTTGTGCCTTATGCCCTGCCCATGTGCCTCCTAGCATGTACCTCATCTTTGGTCAGTGTAGTCTGCTTTAAGGTGAACTCTTATTCAGCCGTATGATCCACATTGGGCTTATGGGTGTGCTATTGAAATGTATGTTTTAAGGATGTAGTAGAAACCATGCTCCTGACTTTCCCTTTTCATTTATCTTCTCCAGAAAAGGGACTTTTGAGAAACTGTCTGCAGTTTTGATTTGTTGTTTAGTGTTTTTCTTCAGCTGCTTTCCTGAACAGCCCAGTGATAAGAATGTCTACAATTAGTTATTTTAATATCTCTATATTTGTTAATCAGTCATGGTGATGTGTCATATTCAGTAGCCTCACTTTTGGGCTACTTTCGTGACTGATTTAAAAAAGTTAAATAATTCCACAATACATAAAAAACTTAAATATATGCTTTGGTTGAAACTTGAAATGTGTCCAGGTGAAGCTAGCCGATTCCTTTAGACAAGCGGATGTAAGTAAGCAAACCTCATCCATGATATATTGAAGATAACCTAAAATATTTATGATTTTGAGTTTCCAAACGCATAGTGCATCTCGCTTTCCACACCCAAAAAGGCTAACTCCGTCTCCTATAAATCTGCCAGCCCGCAATCATTCAAGGTTATGTCTGATCGTTAACAGATAGAAGATAAGTTTGCTGAAGCAAGTAGGCTAAGCATCATTCTCACGTGCTTGATTGCGCTTTTGATGGATGAATCATCTGATAATAGTATTTGCCTCAGATCACTCACTGACTGTTCTCAGCCATTACGGATTTAGTTCACAAAGAACGTTACAGTTACCTTTCATCATTTTAGCGCCACGCGGTTCTAAGGTCTCGAATTGGTAATATAACCTACTGGTAAAAGGGGCAATGGCTAAATCCTTCAGTGTCCTGGTCACTTCTTACATTTGTATGTGTAAACACTTTAAATCATTAGCTCATTTTAAAGAATATTTGCTGGGTTGAATTAACTGAGTCGTAAGTGCACGGTGCTTTTGGATGAAAACACATTTGTTAGATTGACACAACGTCTCAGTTCCGATATTGACAATTAAGTAAAAAACTACCATAATTCGATGGGACCAGCAGCTCTATAGCTCGTTCGGGCTGTCGGTTGAGCTGTCGGTTCACTGTGAATGCAAGCACGGGTGAATGCAAGCACGGGTGAATGCAAGCACGGGTGAATGCAAGCACGGGTGAATGCAAGCACGGGTGAATGCATGCGCGTAGTTGGTCGCTGCTTTTGCAAATTCGCTGGAATGAACTAGCATGATACAGTGGTCAATCTCAGCTAATACTGTGTAGGGCAGGCTATCTCCAGCACAGAATGGGTTAAAGCTACGCTTACAAAATTGCCCACGTTTCTGGGATGGAGTTAGCTTGGTCCTCTGCAACGCGTTGATGACCGTAGCGCTGTATCTATTCCTGCGCATGAAAGTAATTATATTCTACATTCTGGATATCACCAATTACGCATGGAGTAAGTTAGAGGTGGGGAGCTCACCCCCTGTGCTGTCACCGACACCAGAAGACTGCGCGTCTATCGGCGTATGTGAGATTTCTTTAAGGAAAAACTGCCCTGTCCCGAGCGCATTTGAGAGTAGGTGTGAAATGAAATGCTGCTGATACTTCCGAGGCTTCTACCTCCTAACAAAGAAGGATGGACTGCATATGCATTGTCACAACCAAGGTAATTTATGTCGGAAATGGTCAAAATTGGCGCTTTTATCGAAGTTTTCTTGTTTTCCCATATGATAGGTGAACATCAGATTTGTAGTTCAAGACACATTTGATTCAGCCTTAATATATATACACCTACTCCACGTTGGTAATGGTATTTATAATGCAATATGTTATGGGTTCATGCTTGGATTTCTTGTAGCTTTCTCATAAGGATGCGTGGTAGTAGTAGCTGCTAATGTACTAGTGATCTGTTCCCTCAAGACATTTCATATGGCACGTTTTCCTATTCATACAGCACATTATTTAGTAAGCGTGTACTGCAGCCTTTTTAGTTGCTGTGGTCAGGGGTTATAGGGTGAGTAGCCCACTGCACTCATGATTCTTCTGTTACTGTGGATTTATGTACCAGTCCTAAAACGCGCGCACGCACACACACACACACACACACACACACAACCAAACAACCAACTTTTAGAGTGCACTTCATATTGCTTCATATTACCCAAGTCTTGGTCGTCATCCGTTCTCTGTAATATTTGGTGTTGGTTGTTTTTGTGCTGGTAACAGTGGGAATGCCCAGAAACGTAACCTTTTAGGTGGATCATTAGATCTATGTGGTTTTCATAGGCAGGTGCATTTCAAGCTTTTACAATCCAGTCTAGGACAATGGTTGGTTGTAGTTTAAACAACCAGGACATTTCCCCATGGCTTCAACTAATGAAAGCAGCAATAGTTTGAGAAACTACATTAAATATATCTACTGTTTAACTGTTCATTCTAAAAAGAGCAATGTATTAATATATAAGAACATAACATTGGGTTCTTGTACTAATTATGCTGGTGTAGACCCAGTTGAAAGCCCCTTTGCTCTGTAAGTAAAATCACTGAAGGGTCTCGAGTTTTATGTAGCCTACATTGTCACCTATTTTCATGTGACCTACCCATTTCAACTCACCTCAAATACAATACAATTATATTGGATTCTGAGGTGCAAATGGGCAAACCAACTGCATCATTTTCATCCTTGGGCTTGAAAACAACAAACCTGCTGTGGTCACCAGTCCCCCCCCCCCACCCTTACTCCAACTAGACTACCTGCAACAGGGAGTTTTCCCAACTGCTACAAAAGATCCCCTGCCTGTTTGTGAGAGGTGGTGGGGGGGTGTGAGAGTCTGCTGCCTCTGTCACACACACTAGCCCCTCTGGCTTCTCCTGCTGCTCTTGTGCCCTACAGACAGCAGTGGCTGGATACATACTGTGCCTTTGTGCATCAAGGTCCCCTCCCCCATCGTAGACACTTGTTCTGTTAGACAGCCGCATCGATTCCAGTCTGCAGACTCTGTGGTCCAGAGTGTTGGAGTTTGGAGAGCTCACACTCTTACTGGAGCTGCAGGTGCAGAACAAAAGGTGTAGGGAACCAAAGATGGCTTACTGCCTCTTCTGGGATCACTTTAATGCTGGGATATTCAGAATGAGTCAAAGATAGGATAAAAATAGGCATAGGAGTGTGAGTTTAGGGGAGAGAACATACAGAAAGGAGGACTTTTTCCTAATCTAAAAAGAGCCACGCAGAGAGTGAAATGTGCAGTATGAGTTCAGGACAGTAGATCTCAGTGTAGCTTGGATTTGTTGAACACCAGAGCTATTCCCACACTTGCGAGAAAAGAAAAACAATTAGTGGTGAACTGCCACAGCCAATAAGGACCCCAATTAGCACCAGATGTGAACCGTGTGGTTGAACCGTTACGGCCATGGTCTCTTGAACCAAACCTGTCCTGTCGTTCTGTCAGAGCAGCAGGGACATGAGGAATAAAGCATCTTGGTGTATATTTGTACATCTCCAGATCCATGTGGGCTTCATGGGATGACTTTAGTCAGGCTTTACTCTCTTAAAGTCCTGCAGTATCAGAGGCAGTGCAGTGGCCATATCCATGGTTCTCGCTAGTGTGCACATCTCAAATCCAGGATTTTACTCTAATACAAGTGAGCCGTACATTTTGTTTTCTCATATGTAGTTCTGAAGTGTGTATTGTCTGCAAAGTGTGAGCTGTGGTTCCCACTTGTTCTAGCTGTTCTAGTCCTCCTCGATTAAATGCTGGGGGGACAAAGGCATGCAAAAGATCTATTCCTGTCAAACTTGTGAAAAAAGCTGTTTTTATTTCTTTATTTATATTAGCTTGATTTGGTGTTCAATATGTATTCTTTAGGTTGTTCAGTGTAAATGCTTGACATCCCTCCTTTATTGCTGTGATAGGGAGAACACTAGGGTGTACGGTGTCCAAAAGGAATCTGGGTATGAATGTTAATGTATTCAATGTGCTTGCATCACACGGTCCATTATAATGTTTCTAAGTGGCTTTACAGTACTCGTCTTCTTTCTGGGTTAACCTCAGTGGCTGCCGCTGTGTTGGTGCATTACCAGGAATGTTTAGCATAGTGCAGTGCTGCATTAGCATGGGAGCGTGTGGAGGAAGGCTGGAGTGAGTCAGATCTCCTGCTTCTCCCACCTCAGGCAGCCCAGACTCGGCTCAGTCTAGCAGGCTGGGAAGGTCCTGATGCTTGTGCTGCGTTTGGATGCCACCACCAGCTTCCACACCGCGGCCTGTTCTGACTTGGGATGGGACACTGGACACATCGCTGTGTCTGTATGGGGTGTTTGACGGACTGTGGGAGAATTGTACTACACACAAATGTTTATGTAAACTTAGCCTTCTTCCCTCAAAAGGAAATGATTTAACCAGTGCTACTGTAGTACTACTGTAGTATATTCTGGCCTATGTATACATGCTGATGATAAATGCCAAGCAAGGTTTTGGTAACGTAGCAGTGTAATATTGCGTTGTTTCTATATACATGGTTTTTAATAGAACCAGTTGTAATAAAGTTCCTTCATTTCAGTTTGTATTTATGTTTGAATTTCCCATATTCAGTGCCTTCGCCACTGCTTCAACAGTAACTTTATTTGAATAGTTGTCTAGGAAGCAGTTTGCTGAATAATTGACAACATGCACCAGCTAGATAAGCATTTTAGAGATGTATGGGAACCTCATGACCCGGAAAGTACCTCCAAGTACACAGAAAGGCAGTGTCTGTATACATAATGTAGTGTAGGCAAATATTTGCAAACTAAAGGGTTTGGGTTGCGCCATGCGGCATGTGCTTCAGATGTAAAGTCAGGAAGGAATACAAGCTGCTCCTGTCACACAACGTATTTTGGTGCTTTTCTGCCTAACCGGACAAAACCAGACATCCTGTATTCCTACACATGCATCAAATCTGCTGGCGTTGCTTGTCTAGGTTTGTTTGGCATTGCAGAATGTTGTGTTTAATAACATGGACTGGGCCACCCAAATCCTGTTCTATCTGTCCAAATCTGGTCAAGGGTAACCAGTGATGAGGTTTAACTCTGCTGGCCTGTATCACAGGCATAACGGGATTCATACATGAAGCTGTGCTGGCAGTCAGTCATTCATAGTTAAGGTTTGTTAGGCTATTCCTACATTACCAATGGATTAGTGGCAAAGGTAGCTATGCTCTTCATTTGAACAGGAACTCGCCTCCTATGACATCCTCACCCTCCCACCTCTTCTCTCCTTATTTTTTCACCTCTTAATTATCTGCCCTCTCTTCATTACATTGTTCATCCTACAATATGTTAGAGCCCTCTCTATTTTCAGTTCTTTCCTTTCTCTCGTCTTGAACCTTAACCTTATGTTGTTCTCCCTACGCCCCTCAGTTAACTTGTCATGGTGCCTGTTGTATGCTGTTGAGGTCAATGCGTGGTGCGTGGGGTGCATGCAACGTGTGCTGTGGGGGTTCAGGCAGTGGTAGCCTCCCTCGGTGTGGCTCTCTGGCGCTTGTCCTCCTTGAGGGCACATCAGCCTTGGCTCCAAGAGCACAGATTTCCATGTGGATCTTGTGGCACGGGTCCTGCCCACCTCCCTCTCCCCTCTATCCGTGCTCCAAGGTTTCTCCCCTCTCCATCGGCCTCTCTTGCCTCCTCCATCCCTCGCGCCCCTGTAGCCCCCGCTCGTCCATGCCCCTCCCTCTCCTCGCCCCTCTGCTCCTCCTCCTCCCCCTCCCTCCCTCCCGTCCCTCCCTCTGATCCGGACACTAGTCTCCTCCATGTCCTTCTCCTATATCAATCTTCCATCCATTTACTTTTTTTCTCTAAGCTGAGTGCTCAGCTCCCCATTTTTCTAAAACCTGTGATTTTAGTGACTGGTGTAGACCACTGAACCACACAGCTTTACTCCCTGACTAACATCAGCTTATCAGAAATAGCCTATATTTTATAATAACCTGTTTTCATAATTAAGTAATTTGGTTGTTGGGGATAGTTTAAGTTTAGCAGCTCCAATCCCGCAGTAATCGCTACTCTTCCGAATAAGTCCAGGTTGAGGTGCAAACGTAACAGATTTGAAAATGGGTCGCATGAGAAGTGACGCACACTGGTTTACAGGAAGTCACAGGCATGACTGGCGAGTTTCCCTTCGGGGGTTTAGGCTGTGGGTTACTTTGTAGCATTGGTTTAGCAGCCTTTAAATGTAGTTTTTCCAACAACGCTGTTATTCTCCAATAATTGGCAACTATATGAAATGTTACCCTACTTAGGGTTTGTGCCACTGTAAAACCACGCTCCCTAAGTGGTGTACGATCTGCTGTTTTGAACCCTTTTTCTAAGCAAAATCACTGAACACTTCTAACATCAAATTGACAGCCAGAATGGAAAGGACAAACTGAAAGAGTGTCCTTTTGCATTGAACTCTCCAAAGACAAAGAGTGCTTCACATCAGAAGTGCATAATGGTTGTGTGATGAAGCTGTAGGTGAAGGCAGAAGCTGCCACCCGGCTCAAATCATGCGGAGCCAATGGAGCATTGAGCAGCATCACACTGGGACGCATGTCTTAAACCCTATTTGTGCTGTAGCTCATGATGCTTAATCAACATAGGAGTTGTTGTCGGTGTAGCGAGGTTACTGACTTGACTTGAGATTAGGGTTAGTCTCCAACCATGGGGGGTTGAAGACTAAACTCTCTACCTCTATGTGATCCTCTAACACACACACACACACGCTCGCAGTCATGCAGCACAGAACCACGTGCACACACGCGCACATAGTAATCTCCTCTCTGCTACACATTTGTATGCATGGTGAAGGAGAAGCAGGGGTTCTCTGCATATTAAACTCAGCTGTCATATCTGCTGCAGCGGTGCTGTGTTCTCCCATTCTTTTAACCACTGAATAATGCAGGAGGAGGGATGGGGGAGGGGGGGAGAGGTTAAGGATGGGAGAAACAGTGTGGGTGTGGTGTGCACTGTAAAAACTCATTTATAGTCTACAAACTCCTAGGCTTGAGATCCACAGGCAAGGCTGACATCTCTGTCACGCATGACTTGGTGACGCGTCACCCTGCATGCCAAGAGATGGACAGGTGGCCAAGCGGCTGCCAGTCAGCTAGGTCATTTTCCCTTTGAAACTTTCTTCCTTTGTCTCAAAAGTCCTTTTAGTGTAACACCTGCACAGTCAACTAATTCATGATGATGACCGTCTGTAGAATGGAGACATGGGCAATAGTTCAAGTGACAAGACTCTACATTTCTCGCTCTCTCACACTCCCTCTCGCCCTCCACAACTCCCAACCCGGCTTAAAACATTTATACATTGCTAGAAGCTTTTATCCAGAGACTGCAGCTTCTAAAGAACACGTTTTGTATTCTGGAATGAGAGAAGAACCGGGAGGACATTCCTGCTTGTCTGTATTGTGAACTTTAGTTTGTTTGGAAACGTCCTCTGCTATTCTCTCTAGCACCAGGCATGTCATTTCTTATAGTATGGATGAACTTGTAAGAACGTGCAGGTTCAAGTCTTCCATTTCAAAGCCCAGGAAAATACATTACCACAGTGGGATGTTCTGTAACTCCTCCCCGTGCTTCTCCAGGAGGGTGATGCCTTTAGTCAGGCAGGAAAGGAACATGGGGCTTCTTTCCTCCAGTGTGGGGCCTCAGCTACAACTGAAATTCCTCCAAAGATGAGATCTACGTTGGTTCTACTCCCTGAGAAACATCCCAGAAGATGGGCCCCTTCCTCTCAGTCTGGGACCGGAACACGACCATTGATCTTTAAACGTTCATGCGTTAGCATTTCATTATACCCATCTTTTAACTTCAACATCTTTAAAATAACTTATTTATCAAACCTATAGCCGGAGGCTCTTCGCCCACATCTCTATGCCTCCTTCACGGGGCAGTGAGGCGAGCCACTCAGTGAGACGTTAGTAATGATGTGGAGCATGCCCTTTGCCCCCCCCTGGCACTGGCCACCCACCCCCCCCTTCTCCCTCCGGTCCAGTCCTGCCATCTGCAGAGAGATGCTGCCGCCAACAAGCTTCTCCTTCGCTTCTTTTTGCATAAAAACAGTAGCCAAGCAGCCAGTCACCCTACCAGCCTACCCAGTCTACTAGCGCCTGTGTCACCTGACCCTGATCTCCTGCGGATCCAGGTCCAGGTCCTCCACAGCCAGTTGGAGAGGTCCATCTGATCCACAATCAGTCCTTAAGGGCAGGAGAGATGTGACCCTGGCTGGCATCGAATGGCTGTGTTTGGCTCCACACACACACATCCCCCTCCTTACTTCCCTCTCTCTGCTCCCTCTTCTCCCCTCCCCTTCCCTCCGGGGGCCACCACTGCCATCTGTGTGGCTGCTTGCTTTTCTAAGGAGAGGCGTCAGGCATGGGGCCAACTGTGGAGCTCTGCTTCAGCCTGAAATCAGAACCTCCAGAATCGGGCTGCTTGTACTTGTGAATAAGATGTCAGAATGTGACCTTTAGGGCTTCTAATTTGAGTGTATCAACAAACTTAATGTGGAGTAGTGTGGCAGGGGAAGGGAATTTATGCCTGTATTTATGTAGCACCGTGGTTCTGGGAAGCACGACATTTGGTTCCACTGTATGCCCCCGCATGTAGCGGAATGACAATAAAGCTCAACTTGACTTGAATTTCTTTTGAAGTTTTTGAAGGTTTCTGTAGTTTCTGTCATCTTGTGTGTTCTTAATATAATGTTTTCTTTATAAATACATTTTATTAAAGATGTTGGGTTTTAGTTGGGTTATTTAAAGTGCTGTTATTTTCAAACATCAGTGCTGGGCTGTGTTGTGTAGTGTGTGGAGCCCATGCTATGTATGGCATGAGAATTCGAGCTATACTGACTGTCCTTTTAGTAATGAAATGCTGCCCTCTTCTGTTAGGCAGTGTTACTAACAGGAGGAGTCCTGGTGGTGATGGTTTCTCAAGGGTTCACTTGAAGCTTCTATTTGGTTCTCTTTTGAAGTGTTCTAAACTCTGAGCTGTGGCCTCCTCCTGGCTCTTCTGTATAGGCCTGGGAAGGAGCAACTGGAAAGCGTAGACATGCCAAATGACGTAGCACTAACCCAGAATACCAAGCAGACTAAAGAGGAACCTTTAGGGATGTAAACCAGGAAAAACTGTTTTGCTGCTGTTGCAGTGTTTTCTGGCTGACACTTTTGAGACCTTTCGGAATCTACGGCAGTAGAGATTTTCCATGCCCACCAGGGGGCATTACACCCATTAGCAACGCTGCCTCCAATCGTGCTGGTCCTCGTGTTACTGATAGACTGGTCACTCACTGGGACAGGTTTGTCTGCTTGTGTTCTAGATGATCAGGTCACTTTTAAGTCATGAAACATTGCCGTGAGATAGTCAAAGAGGATAACAAATGAAATTTCTTCCATTTCTCACCAAATAGAAGCTAGGGCAGCCGCTTCTCCTGTGGAGATTGAGTTACATTACGATTTAACGATTTAGTCTAGAGTCTGTATGCTTCACGTTAGACCTGTGGTGCTGAAATCTTAGCCTCCCAAGCCTCGAACCACTCTGTCATTTTGTAATCCCTTCCTTCCTTTCTTCCTCCCTCCCTCTCTTCCTTCCTTTCTTCCTCCCTCTCTTTCTCTCACTCTCACTTCAGCTCTCTTTGGCCCCACTGGCCGTCATTAGAGACTGTCGTGGTCGTTTTGATGTGCTGTCCTGCTGAGGTCTTTCCCCTCCATGTGTGTCAGGAGCCCACAGAGGATTAGCCTGCCTCAGCCTCACGTCCTGCTCCATCATCAGCCTCCCCAACAGCCTCCCCAACACTGTGTGGGACCTCCTCTCCTGATAGGGCTGTGGAGGGGTCACATTCTACAGATGCTCTCTCTCTTGCTCTATCTTTTTCTCTTTCTCTCTCTCTTTCTACACACACACACACACACACACACACACACACACACACACACCCTTCTCATACGCATGCATTTACTAATTGTGTATGGTTGACAGAAAGAGGCACAGGACGGGGTTATGTGTCGGCAGGAAACCTGCTAGATGAAAGCCTCTTACAGGACTTTTTTTACTGCTCCTTTTATTTCATTTGTCAGTGAGTCAGAGTAAATCTTTTGTGGACATATCTCTCGCAAGGAAACAAGTTTGAGTGACACACACACACACAGTGAGACTTTCATTTGTGTACCTTTTAATGTGGGCCTATAAGCCCACTTTTACGTCCATGTTGGCCATATTGTGAGTATGCAGGGAGTGACGCATGTTTATGACAGGGCTGTTTGCAGTCTGACTCAGTCTTTGATCATGAAGCAGTCAGACAGCTGAACGAATGCAAATGGGGGTAATTGGTGCAAATTGTACAAATGGAACCATTATCTTCTGCCCTATTTCAACGCTCGCCAAATCCGCTCCCTGCTCAAGGTCTTATTGATACATTTTGCAGATTGTAATTCAGCTATTATATGTTAGGCCGTCAGAATAGGAATTAGGGTAAATAAAAATGCAAATTTTAATTCCCTTCGTCACCTTCAACCATGACCTACTCTGAAACCCTTTTACTAACAAAAGATGGATAAATAGTAGGCTATTGTCACTGTCAAGAATAAAAAAAATAGATATATACTGTGTGTGTGTATATATATATATATATATTGAAATGACATGGGCACACAGTAATGTGGAGTGAATTATCCATGAGCATTTAAACAACTAGTACCCTGTACAGACCAGCACTTCACACTTCCTCTGTGAAATCACCAAGGGGTCTGTGGGTGTTCTTCAACTGTCAATGTTCTTTGTCTAGGGTAGCTATAGAACTCTATATCGTAAGTGTGTGGATGGGAGCGCGTGTGTGTGCGCACATGTCTGTGAGTGTGTGTGTGAGCGAGCGCACGTGTGTTTTCAGAGCAGAGGGGGGGGGGGGCGGAGTTTGTGAGCTCCCGCACATGCGTCTCCAGACGGCCTGAAGCGGAACATGAGCTGCTCTCTCAGCACCACAGCCCCACACCAGCTGAGTGGACCCATGATGCAATCATTCCTTTTTCTAATGACTTACTGTGGAAACACACACACGCACAAACACACTCATACATAGTTAGACAACCTAAGAGAAGATAGAATGGAAAGAGTCATATCGTAAGACAAAGCCGCTCTTCACTTCGTGTCCTGACTTCAAGGTGTTCTTCGATAAGCCACTCTGACGCTTTCGTTGCTCTCCATCCAGTTCTGAATGGGTGTTATCACAGCATCTAGTCCCTCTGCAGATCTGGGCCCCCTCAGACACGCTCCTCTAGGGGAGGGAGTTAAGCTTTACTTCTGAAGATCATATCGAGGAAGGTGGCACACTTGTCATACACTGAATACCTTCACATGCAGGCGCTGCAATATCTGGAGTGGATATGAGACTATAATGTAACATAAAAAACATAAACATACATGGAAATAGAGATGCCATCCTTAGTGCAAATCCCTGCTGCGTTCTCTTGTTTTCAGAACTGCATTACCATGACCCAAAAGGGACGAGGTTTCGTTTGCATTATCCCCCCCCCCCCCACTTAGCAAGTTTCCTCAAGCAAAGTCACAGAGATCACTCTCCTCTACTCCTCCTCTCACTGGCACACATTTTTTGTACAAAGGATTCTTTGCTGTGTTAAGTGAATTGGTAGTAAACGTGAATGGGTCAAATAAATATGCATCCCACCTTTCCTGTCAGACAAGCCTGACATTTTAAATGTGGTCACGTTGTATGGCTCTGTGTAGTTTTGTTCTGTGGCTGGGCACAACCGCTCTACATTGAACGGTCACAGCCAAGGGTCGTCCATTTAGCCGCCTTCTCTGTTCAGTCATCTGATTGGTCACTGGATTTTCTCCCCCTCCCCCTTCCACATTTACAACATGCACACCCCACCCCCAGTTGCCCACTGTCTATCCTGAATGTATACACACATAGGAGATCACACCATTAGCTATACTCTTCTCTCTCTAAGTCCCCCAGGAGACACTGTCCTTCCTCTCCCAACGCACAGCCAAGGCAACCTTAGCTCTCCTTCTTTCTACTCCCCCTCAGGAGATGTCCTGCCCTCCTCATAAATGCCGCCTAACTCTGTCCCTTATCGCCCTTATCTCCATAGTGCCTGCACGTGCCCTCAGGATGCTGCAGGCTGGCATATCTCTGCTGAGCGCTGGCTTGGCCCATCCCCTCCTTACTCCTGCCTGGGGAATTTACTACTCAGCCTTGTCCAATGCTCACTAACCCGCTCTATATCGCTCAACATCCCCTTAGGACATGTTTTCTTTCTCTCCCTCTCTCTTTCTCTCCCTCTCTCCCTCTCTTTCTCTCCCTTTTGCCCTCTCTATTTCTCTCCCCCTCTGTGTCTCTCTTTCTCTCCCTCTGTCTCTCCTTCTCTCCCTCTCTTCCTCTCTTTCTCTCCCTCTTTGTCTCCCTTTGTCTCTGTCTCTCCCTCTGTCTCCGTTTCTCTCTGTTTCTCTCCCTCTCTGTCTCTGTCTCATATCCTGAGTCTCTGCTCTGCTTTAGCTGGGCCATGTGACAACAAACTGCATGCTGCTGCCCGCTTCCCCTCCCTCTCTCTACCCCTGCTCTCCTTTCCTCCTCGCTCGCTTGTTCTCTTACTGTCTCATATTCTCTCTCTCCCCCTCTCTCTCACTCTCTCCACTGAGGCTGTGTGACAGTGTCTCCCCTCCGTCAGCCAGAGCAGTGTTTGACAGACGCAGCTCGGCCGTAGGTGCACCCTCAAAGCCCCGACAACCTCCTGCATCCTCCCACTCGAAAAACGAACAACCTTAGACCACCCCCTTTCCCCAGCGTCCAATCAGACCCCTACAGATGACAGCTTAGCACACACACACACACATGCTCGCTTGCTTGCTCGCTCTCCCTCTCCCTCACACGCATCATGGCTCCTCTGTGGCTCTGGTGAGCGCGCTGCTTCTCTCCGAGCATGTTGCCTGCTGAGGAGGAAACTAAAGAGGGGACAGCATAGGGAGACGAGGAAGCGAGAAGACCTGGAAGACAAGAGGAGAGCCGAGCAAGCCTCCAGAGCCAAGAAGCGGAAGGAGACAGGATAGGTAGGCGAAGGAGGGCAAGACGACAACGAGGTGGAGGAAGAGGAGCCGGGGAAGGAGAGGGCACAGGCCCCTGGATGAGGGAAGCACACTGGGTGTCTTTTCCCCCCCACGACGATGGAGTGATGCGAGGAATGAGGGCGGATGGTGAGAGCAGGCAGCAGCAGCAGCAGCAGTGGAGGAGGAGGTGGAGGAGGAGGTGCTGGCAGCGCAGGGGGAGCCGGGGGCAGCCGGAGAGGCAGGAGCAGCAGGCACCAGTCTCGGAGGAGGCGCGTCTCGGCCAACTGCCCCGGCACCGAGAAAATGTCTCCCAGTGTGAAAAACTTGGACTGCTTTTCTCCTATGCTCTGCCATTGCAAAGTAGCATGTACCAACAGCACTATCTCCTTAATGTTTGGGTGCAAGGTGGGTGATGGTCTTTTTCTGGGTTTTTAAATTAGATTTTCACATGAATACCCTTCCTGACAGGGTCTAAGGTCTTTGAAGTTGACCTTTTTTACTTCAGAATTGATGTGATTCGTTGATTGTGTCGGCACCGCTTTTTACCCGGTCGGTCGTTTTGATGTTTGCAGATGTAACAACAAAACAAGCCTGACTGAGAGGAGGCTGTTTACTGTTCCACCTACGAGCACTTTGATAGGTGGACAGAGCTGCCTATCACCTTGGCCTATGTGAAGGGGCCAATTGCAAGATCCGGATGTTCAAGTAGTATTCAATAGCGGAGTGCCTTGGTGACAGATGAGCTCAGTGGGCATGTGCATGTGTTCCTGACGTGCTTCTTACCACAGATTGTCAGGATATCAAGCTGACATGCGATGGAGCCTCATTCTCATGTACCAAAAAATTACTCAAAATCCCTATTTGTTTTCAAGATAAATACTGTAATGAGATCGAAAAACACACTTGACAAGAATTGAGGGTGTTCCTTAATCTACGAAACAATATTCTATTTGTAATTTGAAGAAAAATCTGTCGAACCTTGACATTATGTATTTTACGACAGTTTGAGTCTCATCATACAATGAATGAAGGCTTGACTTCTGTGAGAATTGCAACTTGAAACACATTATGTTCACCTTTGACCTCTTGGAGAGGGTGACCTCTGGGATTGCTCGTCTCTCTCAATTGCAAAATTGACTTGATCTATTGTGGTCAAAACACAATTTCTTAATATAGCGTCTTGCTGGAACATGTTAGCCGTAAAAATGTCCAAACTAATGTGTTTGATTTTGAAAATATATTTGTCCTTCATTTAAGAATGCTTTGAGATGCAGTTGAATTAAAACACTATCTATGCAGACTTAAAGTAGCTCGGAACATGCTCTGGAGAGTCGCCCTTGCAGACTCTCCATGGCCACTCATCTGGAATAATCTGATGTGCTAATTCGGGATTTGAAAGACATGTTTCCCCATTGTTAGATACTGGGTCGCCTTGTGTAGAGGGCTTCATCTAATCTCAGTTCACCTCCAAAGCAGATTGACTGAGCAACATGTCATTAATCAAAAGTGACAGAACAGCAAAACCCTTTCCAAGCCGTACTGTACCATTCAAGTATTAACACCTTTTCAAACAGCAGTATGAAAAGGTATATTTTTATTATCAGTCGTGTGCAGGATATATAAACTGAGGCAGAAAGCAGACAATAGCTTCTCTACAATAAATGGTAATTATACAGTTGATTCTTCAAACTGTCTCCTTTCCTTCCTTGCTCTAGTAACATCGGCACAGCAGCTTTGTGTGTCTGTGTGTGGATGCCACTTGGGCCTATTTTTAGCATCCTTGGCAGGCAGGAGTCGGCGGTTTGCCTTGGCCGGCCCTGCTGCTCCGGAGCATGATGCATCGATTTAACAGCCGCCAAGACGTAGGAGCAGACACTGCAGGCCTCTCCAGGCAGAGGTTGTCATTAGTGGCACGAGCGCGTGCCGGAAAGAAAGCATCACGGCGGTACTTTCATTTCTATACTTCTCGTGTTCTGCTTCTCTTCCTCAAACAGTCTCTCGTTCATGGCTTTCCTCTCATCCATCTCATTGAGCCAATTCCCTTGAGTGAAGGCCTGTGTTTCTGGGCTGGATGGCTGGTTATTTTGGTGCCTCTGCCCCTCACCCAAATGACCTTTCAAGGGACCGTACCCGCCTCTCTGCTCTTGTGGATGGAGCTCAGGTCATTTGGAGGCAGGAGTAGAGCTAGCGCCGCCTGAAGGCGCCTGATGTTCCCCCCCATCTGTCTTAACATTTGTGTGCAGGAGAGGAGGAGTGCAATCTAACACACTTATTCGAATTTGCTTCTTTTGTATGGAATCCCAAAGGAGGGCTGTTTCACAGTTTAATATTGATATATTGACTTGGACAGTGCTCTGTTTGTGGCCAACATAGGCTTGCGGATGTCGGCCATAATTGCCGCCTCTTAGTTCACCACGTCAATAGTAAAAAGCACCTTTTAACAGACATCACTACAGTGTCCATCCAACGTGTGCTGCCTGCTGGGATGCAATTGACAGGCTTGTCCTTTGGAGCAGACTGAGCACATGATCCAGTTTGAGCCTGTCCTCTGCTCACTGGTGACCGCACTGCTGGCAGGTTCCCAGTCCCAAACCAGCTGTCCATGCTGGACTTCCTGACCATTTTCTGGATTTAGTTGCCCCCGGTGAATTGGTGTTAATCTACGCTCGTTGTTAATCCACACTGTAGTTTCCTTTGATTTGAATGGAAAAGCCCATGACAGACAGCTGGTTGTAATCAAATGTCCCTGATGCATCCTATTCTAACCTCATCAAAGACAATCCTGCTTCCTGGAGATGTGTGGAGGGTCAGGGAAGAGGCTGTCGACGTCATTTCAAGTGTGTTTGACAGAGGTTCTCCAGAATGAGACACTTTCCCTAAGTATGGAACTGACTATGGCTGTGTCACTACAAATGATGTGATTCGTCATTTGTTAGAAAGTATAAGAGCCTTCCTTCTGATAGTTGACGTGCCAGCAAGTGACAGTCAATGACTTGTGTGGAGTAATCTGATTAGTGAGACCTCAAAAAGCTGCTTATCCTCTAGAGATTCAAACACTGGTGTGGATGACATGATCATGACAGTAAGACAGATGTTACACACTGTGAATTGTCCTTGAGATCATTGTAGTAATGCCTATACTCCTGAATAACAAACGAACAGAATACTCCTCAATACATTTCACACTTTCAAATGTTCAAAGGTTCACAACACAGGTTTCCTTTTCTCAATTTTTTCCATGCTTGTAGTCTTCTGACATGTTCTTGAATGCGGAATGACTACAATGTGCAAATCCCTTATTGTGATAGTCTGTTAGAATGGCTTTTCTCCCAGCACTGTTTGGCTCAATGTGTATCCACAGACTAAATGCCAGTTTTAAATTCAAATTAGGGCTAAAAATGTTTTTGATCAGAACTGGAATTTTCCTGTAAAATAGCTAAACGTGTGGTAGTACAGGGCCACCATGGTAGTGGTATTTATTCACTTGCATTCTTGGTGCCTTTTGGTCAGTGCATATGGCAGTTGATCATGTGTTCAATTGAATTACAGGAATTGTAATTTTCCCAGCTGGCAGTAGCTTGTGTGGGCACTCTATTTTGATCAAGTTATTATTTCAAATGGTTTTACATCTCTTTTTTTCCTTTTTTATTTTCTGCTTCAATATAAAAATGTGAACTGCTAAAAACTCGAAAGGATAGCAATGCATTATGTTTTACAAGCATTTTAAATGTCTGTGAAGCTCAACTAACCATTGGTTACAAACTGTGTACTTTCTTAACCAGGACATTGAAACTGTAGAGGGTGATGACATCACATTCAGTGGTGCCACTGGTTGCTAGGAGATACCTCCCTCCCAGGTGACCTACCCATCATGTATGTCCACTAGCATAGACAAGCTGCGTTTTGACTGGAAACCTCTAGAACAAGAACGAGTATAGAGAAGGAGTTGAACCAGTAATCTGTACAGATATTACCTTTTAGTTGACCTCAGTTAGTGTTTACCCGAGTACTTCTTTCAATTCAGACTAAGAATGTGTTTTGCTTTGGATAATGGGTGATAGTCTCTGGAGTCTGGCCTGTGAAATCCTCAGCCATACCATGTGGTGGTTCCTGATGCAGCTCTCTAAAGAATATTCTGCCGCCTCAGGAAATATCGTTCTCAGAAATCTTGTTGCATGTGGATCAATAAATCCGGAGCTGTAGATAAGATCAACCTGCCTCTTCCATTCCCATGAGCATCATGTTAGAATGTAATCTACCTGTGTTTGAATCACTTCCTTCACCTTTCCCCCCTTGGGTGAAAGTGTTTGTTGGTTGGTTGTTTCTGTCATCTGATGAGCCAGTTGCCTTGGAAACTGTGGCTTTGCAGTTGTCTCCTGTAAACGTGTATTGAAAGAAAAAAGCTAAGAGGGGAGGGGTGTGTGAGGGGGATGTCAGTTAATAATGCCCCCATCTGACACAACATCCATGAGCCACCACTATACAGGCTCCAGATGAAAAAAGCTGTTTTAGAGATCTAAGGTTTCAGGTCAAAACATCAAACAGCACCATGCATATTCAGACTTTTAATTCTACTATTGACAAACCAAAAGTGGACCAGGCTAGTTTTCATGTCCCTCTTGAACTCTAAGCCTGTTCTATTGAAGTTGGTTGATATTACTTACAGGTTCACTGGGTGAAAAGCTCAGTTTGACCCTAATTCTCCACTGCTTCATCATGTTCAACGGCACTGTGCTCTGTGAGTAGGCGCCACCCAATCAGTGTTCCTCCGCTTAACTCATCTCTTTGGTATCTGTCTGTTCTCCGCAGAAGTACAAGCACCACGATGAGGACACGTCGCCCCAGGAGCAGAGCTCCCCCCAGCTCACAGACGACAGTCCCGGCCCTGAGCTGGTCCAGGTGGCGGAGAAAAACCTCTCCCAGATCGAGAATGTGCACGGCTACGTGGCACACGCACACATCTCACCCATGAAGGTAGGAGCACCAGTAAACCACTGGGAACACCTGGCACTTTTTGATTCTCTGCTTGTAAACTGTATACCTGTCTTAACAGATGACACACACACCCCTCTGTTTCATCATGTTACTGTACCCATGAATACACATCTCCTCTTTACACTTGCTCATACCTACTTGATCTCGCCCACATTCACTACACTCTCATGCCAAGGGGGGATGAGAGAGAAATTGGAATGCTTGTTCCTCTCCCCATGTCACTGTGTGTGCCTCACTGAGACAGTGCCCGGAACTGGCCCACATGCCATACATGTACTCATGCATACATGTATCACCTCATGGGCTCTGATTGGACCCCCTGCAGTGCATCAACAAGGCTACAGGTACCATGCAATGGCAATGACTTCACTGTCTCTAATACAGGCTACGAATGTAGCTTAAACTTTGTGCAGTACTAGTAGGCAACAAAGACCATCTTGATCTGGGCACTTTTCAAACCAGTCATTGCTCTCATCAGTGGATATTTATTCAGACCACTTAAAACTGCTAATATTCGATCAGTTATACTCCGAAAATATTGTATACCTCGGGTTAGTTAGGGTGATTCAATAATACAACAGTAAAAAAACATAAATGTTCTATTATTTAATATAACAATTTTGCATATTAACTCTGCTGCACGCATTATAATTCAATAATTAATGCTATTTTTTGCATCCTTTGCAATTATAGTTTGTCGCAAGTCATCTTTAGCTATAGCTTTGGTGGCATTTGTTGCTGTGGCATAAGATGCAGCAATCCTAGACTAGTCTTTGTGACTCTGTTTCTCAGTCTAATTTGGTAGGTTGTATTGCAGTGATTTATTGTTGGTGTTTCTTGTGCAGTTGCTGTTGGCACCAATGAAATGAATGTCTGGCTTTAGTTTCTGCCCCTAGATGTAGTCTATACTGTATCTCCAAGCCCCCAGATGTAGTCTATATTGTAGCTCAAAGCCCCCAGATGCAGTCTATATTGTAGCTGAAAGCCCCCAGATGTAGTCTATATTGTAGCTCAAAGCCCCCAGATGTAGTCTATACTGTAGCTTAAAGCCCGCAGATGTAGTCTATACTGTAGCTCAAAGCCCCCAGATGTAGTCTATACTGTAGCTCGAAGCCCCCAGATGTAGTCTATACTGTAGCTCGAAGCCCCCAGATGTAGTCTATATTGTAGCTCAAAGCCCCCAGATGTAGTCTATATTGTAGCTCAAAGCCCCCAGATGTAGTCTATCGTAGTTCAAAGCCCCCAGATGTAGTCTATATTGTAGCTCAAAGCCCCCAGATGTAGTCTATACTGTAGCTCGAAGCCCCCAGATGTAGTCTACCGTAGCTCAAAGTCCCCCAGATGTAGTCTATACTGTAGCTCAAAGCTTAATGCTTTTTTCCTTTCCTGTCATGACTCATGCGGCACCTTTGCAAGCAGAGGATAGTGTGTTATCATTTCAAAACCCACTAGTGTTCCCAACAGACTCCCAACAGTATTCCTAGTATTCCCAACATCAAATGCTTGGATTTCAAGCCTCACATTGGAGCTATTCTGTACAATTCGATTCCTGGTCTTGTTCATTACCAGAGTTAACTGTCAGGAAGTGGAATTGGCATAATTGATTTAGCACAAGTAACTCAACTAATAACGCAGGGTTGTGAAGATCTCTAAAGGGCCGATGCTGCCACCATGTGCTCAAGATGTAGTGACGGCAGGGCTCATGAACCACTTTGTACAGCTACCTCAGTCTACTGGGTCTTAACTAGCCTGAGCTTCAGCACGAGATGCTAGCTAACGGCACACTGCTGCCACCCAGAGGCTGTTTAGAGTAAAGGAATGAGATGTTGGCCCTAGTCACAGGGGTAACAACTTAGTTGTGTTCATGAACCATTTTGCGCCGCTGTTGATGCTGCAGCTTATGTCTGTGTGCCGAGTCCTTGCATGGTGTTCCTCAGTCAAGGCATGGTTACGACAATGTCAGCACATCTTCTGCCCTGGATTCCAGCCCATGTGGATGGAATCCTAGAGTGTGATGGTGCTGACTGATAAAGGATCCCGCTTCACAGTCTGTCCTCAACCCTGAGGTTGTGTTGGGAACTTGGGGGGATGAGTGTGGCGTGCATAACACTGCTTGGAACTTTTGAGTGTCCCATTTCATGAACGAGCAATTCCTCCCCATCTCCCTTGGACTGCTTCAAGTCAAGCCATTCGCCATGAAACACTCGTATGGTGTTTTTGCTAATGGCAGGCGATTGTGTGTCATACAGTGTTGCAATAACCCAGTCATCCCTTTCTGACCTGACCTGGCTAATCAGACTAAACAACACTGATTGCTTGAAGCCAGTTAGACCCATGCTTGATTTGTTGTTGTCTGGAGGTTGGAGGATGCGTGTCTGTTCCTACATCGTCTGAGGTCAACTGCAGTTACCAGGGGTTCAACTGATCGCTGGTCCTGGAGAGCTTGCAGTGTGGGTTTGCATTAACCAGCAAAAATCTTGCTGGTCAGCTCGGAATTAGTCTAATCAAAATTCAAACAACCATGCTTGATTACACACAGTACGTGAATGACTACAGTTTGAATGATTCCTAAACGACCTATAAGAAAACATCTCTTACAACCCCCCCCTTCACTGCCACAGCAGACCCAGTAACTCTCCGCGATGAGGATCAGATAGTGCTGCAAGATCTGTCCGTTTTTTTTTTTTTGTACCTCTCGCATCGTATTAACTTCCCTGGTTTAGCTTAGCCGTTCCAGTGTTTCACTCAGCGTGCAGGCTAAGATGTCCTTGTTTTGTTCATCCTCCATACCTACTTCTCCCACTCCCTCTTGTCCTTGGTTTCTGCTCTGACGTCTTCTCTGCCTTTCCATTCATGTCCATCTCTATCTTTATCTCACTGTTTATCTCTCGCTTTCTCGTTCTGTCTCTGTCTTTCTCTCGTTCCCCCTCTCCACCTTATCTCTCTTTCAGCTTTTCTGATTAACGCTGCTTTTTTGCTACGTTTCCTGTTCTATGTTAGTAACCCTTTCAGTTCCGTGCCCCCCTCCCCCCTCTTCTGTAGGTAGCGTCTCTGGAATGCATCTTTGACGGGCCATCTGCTTTAGGACAGCAGGAAGTCCCTCCCCTCACGCCCACGTCCCCGTACCCTCCAAGCGAGGACTGCCCCCTCCCTTCGTGCTCCTCTGCCCCACCCCCAACCAGCACATTTTCATAACACTCTTCTCCCCCCTCTCCTTGTAGATGCCTTGTCATAGAGCCACTGCGGTCCGGAGGGGTGAGGAGGTTGGGGGGGGGAGCATGACTCTATTGTGCTTGACACTTTATTGGCTGTGTGAGGAGGGAAGGGATCTCAACACATGAGGTAACATAGTCCAGAATGCAGCCTCTCTCACATGGACCTTGTTGCTCACCTTGGACAGTCTAAACTTGGCGTCAGACATGGGCGTCGCCTCTTATGTGGCTGACACTTTATTGGCTGTGTGAGGAGGGAAGGGATCTCAACACATGAGGTAACATAGTCCAGAATGCAGCCTCTCTCACATGGACCTTGTTGCTCACCTTGGACAGTCTAAACTTGGCGTCAGACATGGGCGTGGCCTGCTGTAAGTAAGCGAGGTCTGTGATGTGACAAGTCTCATCAAGCTATCTACAGTATTGGCAATGCTGGATGTAAAGGTTGTCATGCTGCTGTTAACACCTGCTTGAGCAGGGCAGGGCAGTAAATAATCTCTATAAAAGGCTTTGGGTTAAATTTTTGAATCACGGTTTAAGTTTGAAATGCTTAAACAGCTGGAGAACAGCTCTTTATAATTCATGCACCTTCACCACACATTTAGTTACAGAATTGATGTTAAGACACATTCCATTCTCTGGTAGTAGGAAACGAGGAGGAGAGCTCTTGCAGGATTAACAAAAATGTTATCGCAAACTAATACAGCTTTCTGGATTTCAGACTGTGAATGCTTCCAGACACATGCTAGAATATGTTTCAAGAAAAGAAAAAATACATTGAGAAAATCAGTGTTCCACATTAGTCATCTTTGCTTCCTTTCCAAACTGTTATGTATGTGTGTATGGATGTATGTTTCAGTGTATGGATGTATGTGTGTGGGCGGGCCACAAATTGGCCATTAATGAGGAATGTAACAACGACAGGTTGTTAAACTGAGAGAAACCTTGGCAGTGCAGCTCTCCATCCCCCAGTCCATTGTTCTCTCACAGTTCATCTCCAGCGCTGCTTCACGCTGCCCTTCTGCCATCAGTGACGTCAGCAGCCCGTATCTTCACCACCGCTGCCTGCGATTACAGACATGAATGGAATCACATTCTGGGAAGATGTCGAAGGTAGAAAAGTGACGGCGCAGCAGAGAAGAGGACATGCTGTCTCTCTGTCTCTCTGTCTCTCTGTCTCTCTGTCTCTCTCTCTGTCGTTCCTTCGCGCCTCCTCTCAAGCAGCACCGTGGAAACGTTGGAGCTGAATGCTGACACGGACCAAAGGCAAAACTGACACCAAGAAAAATGGAGGACCTTGTGTGAGATATAGAGGGAGAGTAGTTCAGGGGAGGGGGAAGAGAGGGAGATTGAAAGAGAGAGAGAGAGAGAGAGAGAAGGTTGAACTTACATGGAAGGACAAGGACAGATTTAGTGAGGCTTTCTTTAATGGGCAAGGTGGGATGGAGTGCAGCAGTGACTGCCTCCTATCTCTCGACCAAGATTTACAGCGCCACATCAGCATTACCTACGTCTACCCACTTAACATACCCTGGAATCCAGTGTGACGTACAAATGTCCTAAAAAATACAAATACACCGATGTCACACCCTATTGAAAATCAATTAAACGCAAATATTCAAAACCATCAGCAGTTGCTGAGCCACGGTTCTGACTCCGACGTGGCCACTAAAGCCGCACGACAGGCACAAGACAAGCCCTCCCGTACTGGACCAGGACGCTGCAGGCAGACGCCGTAGCGCTGGAGCCCGGATGGCAGACGCTGAGCAGTAATGGATGGCTCCCTGAAAAAGCTCCAGAGCATTCTGTTCAGCCTGTGGAGGAATGCAGGGATTCATTCTGCCAGCACCCCCCTCCCTTCCCCCCCCCCTCCAATCCTCCCCCTCTCCATTGTCGGGGTGTTCAAGTCAGCGTTCTGCAAGCATGAGATTCGCCTGCTGACTCATTTGTCGAATGGGGGGAATGGGAGGATGAGTAGAGCTAATGCACCTGGATCCAACCCCGTGCGAACCATGAGAAATTAGGCTGAAGGAGAGGGCAGAGGGGAGGAGAAAGGGAGAGAATGGACGCTGGTCAGAAGAGAAGAGGTTAATAAAGCAGCATTTTAAAAAATGCAGAGAGATTTGAAGACGGCTATCTCTCTCTCTCCCTCCCTCCTCTCCCTCTGTCTCCCCCTCTCCCTTGCTTACTCTCCATCTTCTCCACACACATCCTCACTATTTCCCCTCTTTCATCCTTTGCACCAGTCTGACATTCCCTGTGCACCAGACGGACACGGACAGACTGAGGCTCGTCTCCTCGTCAGACAGACTTGCTTTCTCTCCCACCAGAGGTTAATCCGCCCTGAGAGGCTGATTTGACTCTCTCGTCACGTCCAGTGCCTGTCTGTAACAAGAAGGACTGTACAGACTTTAAGTGCCTGTTGAGGGAAGTCTGCGTAGGACAGCAAACCTCTGGCTCTCAGCTCCTCGATCTTCCCGTCCGGCGTCTGCAGACCCTCCACCATTGCCTCAGTGTCTACGTGGTGGGGGGACAACGCCGAGGTGAGCATCTGTCTGTATCTACCGATAGCGAGCTCACCTCCACGCTCTCAAAGCAGCCTGCGTGGATTTTTGCCTGCAAGACTAGGGAGCGAGGGGGGAGAAATAAGTGAGGGAGGGGGGGACACGAGCCAGTGTGAAGCTGGAGTGAAGACCCCCCCCTCCTCCTCCTCCTCCCCCTCCCCACCCGTCTGATTCTCTCTCTTCCAACCACCACAACCAGCAGCAGAAGCCCTCAGCCCACAGCAGGCAGTGCAGCACCTAGGCAGAGGCAAAGCTAGAAGCAGCAGAAGCAACAAGCATGCTGTCCTCAGTGTGGTACGCCAAGAAGATGGGCCGCCGCATCATGGGCACCCTGCGGAGGACCAAGAGGCTGCACCGGCGCCTGCTGGTAGGTCGGTCACCCACAGCCCCTCCGGAGCTTCACGCTGGGTGGGGAGGGAGAGAGAGAGAGAGCGGCGGGTGTGGAGGCGCTAGCAGGCAGGCATGATGGGGCTGTGCTGCTTCCAGGAGGACTGAGTGCCGCCCTTATGCCGTATGAGTCATTTTATACGACGTGTCAGAACAGAAGGAAAACAACTGTGTGTGTCTGTGTGTGCGTGTGTGTGTGTAGCAATGCTATGCTGTCTCGGTGCGCGCAGGGCTCCCGACTTATTTTGATTCATGTGGTCAGAGACTAACTCTTGTTTGTGTGTTGGGTGGCTTGAGCTGAGCCGCACATGCGGTGTCTGTGTTTGGCTGGTTTGGGATTGTCGTTTTCTTCTGTCATGTCATAGTAAAGGGAACAGACAAAACAAGGTGGTTGAAGGTATAGCATAGAAAGCTAGTGCTGCGTCATTTATCATCTGTACATTGTAGGTTGCAGATAAATGACTGGGGCAGCTAACGGCTACACAGAGAATAAATACTGTGATGAGCTGTGTAGTGAGCGCAGCATCTCAAGTGGGGGAAGGAAAAAAAATGGCCTCGTTGATAATCCATTTGACATAACATGGCACACGTACTGTAATAATTTTCAAGGATTTATTCGCCCGCAGAGTTGTCAAAGGAAATGACATGTGACAAGAGCTGCAGTGTGCAGAACGAGAAGCTTCAAAGCAGCAGAGACGCAGAAACTCCGTGTTGTACGGTGTTGTTGTGCGGGTGCGTCCAAGGTAATCTGATATCGATGCAGCATTTATTGGACGAGTCCTCGCTGAGTTGCTGTCTAAATTGCTCCCACAGGGTGCTGCGAGTCTTAACATAGGGGTGTGGGGTCAGAGAGGGGAAATGGGCGAGTGGAGGATTTTGCCCTAAACACACTCTGCCCTATGTTATGGTATTCTGCTTTTTGTTCCTTGTACCAAAATATATCCTCTGGATTATAATGATTAGTTGCATTCTCACTGTCTGTGGATATCAATATCCTATTAACGTTACGAATTGCCCAGGAATGAGGTGTACGTCGGTGTACTATGAAGACTGCATAAACACTCTTGCGTAGTGAAGGGCTGATGTTGGGAACCCCTGCAGTACCACATGCCTTTCCCAGCGTTGCCTAGCAACCTCTGGGCTCCTGACACGCAGCACTAGCCCCCCCCCCCCCCCTCCCTATTTACTGCCTCAAACAGGGACTTGGCCACCCAGGTTCTGTCTCACGCACACACGTGGAGGCAGCAGGACTAATGGCACTTGCTTACATCCTGATGCTTCAGCACATCCAAGACACTCACGTTCTAACCAGAGCATTTACAAGGCGTCGGTACATTACTGGAACTCAAACAGCCACACAAACCAATATTATCCAGCTCAAAGTCACGTTGGTTAGTGCAAAGGCGTTTCTGTGGCTGCGCTTCAGCAATTAATAAGTACTAATAAGTGTTACAGTGTAGAGCAAATGATGACATGTCAATTGAAGACATGCCAAACTGTAGGTACAAATCTGGATGTTTTGGTGCATCTGATGCAAAGGGTTTCTTAATTATCCGAGTTATTGGTGTGTTTGACTTACAAACAGTGTAGAGGCCAGCTTTTAGGTAGGGATCATCCTGTCCACAAAGAGGGCTAAGGATACGACGGAAGCCAGAGTAAGGACTGGCTATCATATACGACCCAAACGTGCACAGATGCGCTCTGTTTCCTGTAGATGGCGCTGGAGACGCGTTGTTCCACGACTACTCTCTAATCCTAATCCACAGGAGATCTGTAGTGTAATTTAACATTATACCTGTCATTATATGGAGCCATATTGGAGACCAGAACAACAGGATAGCCTTAGCATGTCACACAGAGGTGAAATTGTGTCTCCAATCATTTCTGTAGGGTACAGACAGAGCTCATTAGCTTCCACACTTTGTTCCCCATCAACTGTACTTTGCTTGTTTGCTGTAGACTGATGACATCAGTTACATTACATCATTACATCCACAGTTACCAATAGACAATAGATCAATAGACAATAGACATCAGTGGACATTGCACGCCTCTCTTTGCCATCTTGTTTGGAGGTTTGGTGGAAATAGTTCAACAGTATTGGTTAGTGGATTGGACTGGAATACAGTTTCACGCCAGGCTATTGGTTTTGGAACAGGACCACAGGAAGTAGTGAGGGGGGAGGGATGGTCTACTAGTGATGGCCACATGCACATGCATACATGACTTGTCACAGGACCAGTATATTGGCATCTGTGTGTGGCAGATGACAGGATCAGCTCTGAATGCTAAAGAGGGTGGAGCCCAAACCCTCCTCACCAACCACGGCACTGAAGCCGGTCTTATAGAAACCCACTGACAAAATCCAGCCTCAGTCCTAATTGCGTAACCTTAATTGTCATTTCAACTTGACTATGTAGGTTATTCTCCGGCATATTTTATGCTCTATAAATCATTCCTCCATTCATAATTTACTGTATGTAAAGGCTGTCTACTGTGTGCCCGTCTATGCATGGCCATCTGGCCCAGTGCGTAAGCCAGCCTTGCTTTATCGGTGGGGAGGGGTCCCCCTCTGTGGTGACAGATTTGTGGGGAACAGTAGGACTACCAAGCTAAGCCGTCATCAGTGTGATTGCAGTATGAGCTACCTGGTATAATACATCTTGAAGAATTCCTTCTGAGATTCCATACCAAGGTGAGAGGGACTTCGACACTATAGAACAGGGCTTCAGTCGACAGTGCAAACTAGAACCTTACACTCTTTAAAAGATAGTTTACCAAGGTCTTGATGTTATACATTCAGTATAAAATAATAACCAGTATTATAACTACAGAACCACTTTTCTGTTGTAGTTATAATAAAGGGGTGTTACAATAACTAATAACTTGTACAGAAATATATGGTTGAGTCTGTAACACTACCGAAGTTCCTTGCCTAATAACTGTTTGAAGTGGATCCTTTGATCAACTGTTAAACACATTTTTCATCGGCTGCCAACAATGTACACTATGATTCACTCAGCCAGTGGAAAAAAAATACTTGTTATTCATGGTATTTAATAAAAATGGACTCCATTGACTCCATAAATTAAGACCAAAGTAGATTAGTAATAAGTGTATTCCATGAATATGAGCTAAAGTGACGAGAACCTTTTAACTATCTAAAAATGGCATATCCATTCAAAACAAAACTGCCTGACTTTTGACAACAAGGTGTTTTCAAAATCAAAGGTGAAGTCTTAATACCTTGTGGCCAGACTACATGGTTACTGCTTGCTCATCAGCAACAAACCTAATGGATGCTGATCTGGGCACAGAACACAACATTTTAACATCAAGATCTATAGACTATAGAACAGTGACGTTGCGTTGCAATTCCTGTCATCTAATGACATGTATGACTGTGTATCCTAATCTAGGGGCAACATTGATTATTCATGCCGGGAGAAGGGGCCCCCCCAGTGCTGACATGTGCCATACTCACTGGAGCCTATTAATTGGCATGAGAATGAGAGGAGATGAGAGAGAGAGAGAGAGGGTGTGAGAGAGACAGAGGGTGCGAGTTAGAGAGACAACGCATGTAAGGGAGAAACTGGACGGGGAGGGTGTAAATGAGTCAGTTAGTGAGCTAGTCCAGTGAAGAGAGGGTGTTCTCTTTGAAAGAATACACAGAGAGCAAGATGGCTGATGGGGCTAAAGCCTGAGACACAGGATCGGGTTTGGCTTTGATCTTTTGGCCAACGCGCTTCTCCTCATCGCTGCGGAACATTTTCTTGCGTCTCCTCTCCCTCTGGAACCAACAGTTTCTCATCTTCTTCTGAAAAGCTAAAGAGAATGACTACCTACTACGCAAGACACGAATACGGCTCCAAGGCCTCCAATGGGGGCGAGCTTGGCCCGTCCAAACCAGCGCCTGGTAACCCACGGGTGAACCAGAATCTCCAGGAGTCCCTCGCACACCTTCACCCCCTTCAAAGGCAGCACGCTATAGAGCTACACCAACAACAGCTCCAGAAACAACAGTCACAGCAGCAGCAGCTTCACCAGCAGCAGCCGTACCAACAGCAAGGCCATCCACCAGTTCAGGCATCTTTAGCAACATTCACAGCCTGCACTCTCCCTGCCTCGTGCAGAGCCAGGAGCCGTTTCATTAACCTTCGGGACAGCGTGAAGAAAAGCCCCACCAAAAGTACGGCTAAAGTGCCAGGTGGGGGAGGAGTGAGGCCTGACATACCGTGGGTCCCGTTCTCCTTCGACAAGGTATACCTTACCATCATCTCATCAGTTCACCACAAAGAGTTGTGGTACAGGTACTAGTGTGCTGGCAAAAGGAATGTGTGGGAAGTATGTCCTTATAGTGTGGACTGCAGTGTTCATGTCAAATCCTAGATGAATGTGATTGGTTATTTCTAGCCATGATGTTATAGTTCTTTACTTGGGAAATACTGGAAAATAGACTTTGGTCTTTGGGACTTTGAAGGGAGGGTGCTGGTAAGATGATCATTACATGGCTTTCTGCCTGGGTTCAGTTGATTGAACTGATTGTTTATTTTGTGAAACCTATTTCCTATGAGATTTTTTTTGTAGTTGAATGCCCCTCTAAATTGTAGTTTTAACACCTCTCACCATTAGTTAGTTCAGGCATTCAATTCTTTCAGCTCTTCGACAACTAAACATTAGACAATAACAATGCAATACAGAAGCTACTGTTCATAAAGCTGATTGTTGTACTGTTCATTCATAGGCTTCAGTCTTATACAATTCAATTTTAATCTCTGGTCTGTCGTGTGTTGCGGAGAGAGTTTGTATTCATTTGGAGCAATTAAGCACCATTGTGAAAGGATTTTCAAGCGGAGCTTCGAAAGTAGGGCTTGCAGATCAATGTTGTTGATCCAGGCTAATTTTAGCAGCAGTGCTTCATCTCTGTTTTCCATGGGTCTTGGTTCAGCAGTGATAAAGCCCTTCCCAGCTCTGCTACTGCACTTCTGTAGAGCTTCATGACACCGCTGATGTCAAAGGCTTGAGTTCTTATGATGTGAGAATGAACTGTACTCTGTCCTCAACAAAGTGTTTTTGTCAAACTTTGGGCATTTGTTTTTACTTTGAGAGATGACAGCAGGACTACATTCAGTAACTGACTGAAGCAATGCATTAGGATTTGTGGATAAATCCATAAAGCTTCCTTTCTCTAGTGATTTGTGGAACACCTGCTTTGACAGTAAATAAACCATGTTCGTATACAGTCGTGAATGAAAAACATGAATACAGCAAACGGTACTTGGCATCATACCAAGCTTGAAAATATGTCTCATAAAATCATAGTTCACGTCTTAGAACAATTCCAATGCATTCAATGGCTAAATACCTCAGAAGCATGTCCAACCAGGCAGCCCTTCTGCCATTGAAAGCACAAACACGTATGACTCAAATTATGTCAGTCATCCTTGTGGTGAGTCACCTCACAAGGGTGTGAATTTAAAAGAACGCGTGAACACATGCGATGATTCACGCGAAACCCAACTCATGATAGTTCTGTTATCTATTCTAACCAAAGAAAGTCGACACGGGCCCAGAAAAAAGGAGCTGACCAAACCTTTCCTCAGGGTGATGCTACCCCTCTATTACACAGCCATCTGTCACTTGTCCCTTGCTGCCATGGTGTTTGGAAACACCCCTTGTACTATGCTGTGAAGGGTAAAGGTGCCTTGCCTCTCTGATGCACTACAGGGGGATCACTTGCAAATCACATGATGGAAGTCACAAACCAACTGAAGGAGACTTTGGAACCAGTACACTCATAAACAGACTACATGGATGATGAATTTGTTCTACTTGACCCCTAAGAAGATTGACAGGCTCTTTGGAGTTGTCAAATTGAGACCCATTGTGCTGGGTAGTTACTTCACTCACTAAGTCATGTAAAAAAAACTGTACAAAGATGGCACGATTTTAAGTTTTCATTTACATTTCTAATCACAAAAAGGGTATCTGTCGAGGCCATACCATACTGAGTCTCATCTATACACTAGGATTTGGAATTATTAAAAAAAGAAGAAAAAAAAGATTCTCCACACAATTTCTCTCTTCAACACTTGCACAGACACACAAGCATACGCCCTCTCATCCTCCCTGTCGCCCTATCACGTTCTCTCTTGCTGTTCATCTTTGTTGCAGTGTTTGTCTGACCTTTGACCCCCTCATGCCATTGTTTAGCAGACCGATGCCGCCCCGCCTTCCTCACCCATAATCCCTGTGATCCCAATCTCAGCTGAGACTGCTGTCATCCCTCCGACGTCACAGGTTTTTTTTCCACCATCCTGTCCTTATTTATTTATTTTGCTGTTGGTCATTTTGTTGTATTCATTTTTTTCCCCCATCCCTGCCATTCCACTTTTGGTTTGATGGAGTTAGGAGATTACAGTGAGAGAGACAGAAAGAGAGATTGTGGGAAGAGTTCCATATTTTCCCTTTTTGACTAAAACAGCCCATCTGTGTGCTACCCAGGCTCAGATACAGAGAGAGGGAGAGAAAGAGAGAGAGACAGTGAGAGAGGAAGGGAAGTGGTGAGCACCACCGATGCCAGCCCGGAGGACTTAATTTGATTTATTTAGCCTTCATGCTTCAGCATTGCATATTCTGCAGTGTAAAATGCCATGTACGTATGTTCCCCACCCCGGTAATCTCCTCTGAAAGCCAGTCCCTCCCCTTTTCATCCTCAGTTGGTGTGTAGCATCATGAGGAGAGTAAGTGAATGCTGTCTTTTCTAACAGAAGGGGGGGAAATGGGCTATTTGAGGGTCTTTATGTTTAAAAAAACAATTGATCCGTTTTTGGAGCACTGTCCGAATTTAGAATGGAATTGGCAGTTTTCTTTTAGAAGTGTACTATGTCATACTTTGGAATGCTGTCCTGAAAAGCCAAAGAATGAGCTGATTTTGTTTCCGTTTCCAGGCGAACCCTCCCCCTGTAGTGGTCAATACAGACAGTCTGGACACGCCTCCATATGTAAGTTCAACATGTTTGTTCATCTACTGTCGCTGTACAGTCATAGCATATTACATCATGTATTGCTTTGTGAAATGTCCTCTTTCCATTTGGATTCTCATAAATGTATTTATACACGTCAACAACACATCATTGCATTGAGGTTTTTCATGAATAGCTGTGTATTGTACATTCTTTTAAATCAAATCTTTTAATATCCGAAGAAATATTCCAAATCCATATTTCAGTCTAAATGGAAAGGACTGGTTCGTTCTTGTGTGTGTCTCTGTCAGAAACATGTTGGTCATCTGTGGGTTCTGCAGTAACCAGCCAGAGTGCATCGCCTCAGTTAATGTCTTCACTTCATTTCCCATGAGGTCCGAGCAGGGGAGGTCAGGGGTTAAGGCTGCCTATTATTCTGACTACTCAAGATGATGACATCTGCATCTTTCTCTAAAACAAAAGCCTCGGCAGCTTTGAAATAAGCACATCGGAGCCTCATGGGATCCATGCTTGACTTTGTTCTCTTAGTGGAGCAGTTATGGGATTCTAGGATGGGATTTGCCCTCTTTGACATTCAGATGGGAGCAGGCTCCTATTGTGAGGTACATGTTGGAAATATGTAAAGACTCTAACATTTACATTTTGTTGACTTAGCAGATGCTTTTATCCAAAGCGACATGCAAACTAGTGCTTAACTTCATATCTTCAAATGTTAATGTTCAAATGAAATGTTGAACATTTTGTTGCTCCTTTATAGAGGGAATTGTGTGCTGTCCTTGGTGCTGAAAGCAGATTGACGCTGGCAGTGTATCCAAGCCTTATACACTCCATGGTATATTCACTCAAAGCATTTCAGAATAAAGACTACCTGACAAAAGGCTGCAAGCAGTGTTTACAAAGTATAAACAGTGACCTGATGTAAGCCGGTATTCTGTTTATATGCTGCTTCATAATGTCCTGATTAGAGTGTTTACCAACCTGTACATCACCTTTACTTGTCCTGTTTGGTCATGTGAAGTGAGTAAAGAGGGTAATGGATGAAGATATTTGAAGGGCCTCAGTAATGTAGAGGAATTCCTGTCAAGCAATGACACCAAATGTCAAAAGCAGGTGATGCAGCTTTTCTTCATCCTCTTCCTTGGCCGCATAGCAATCAGAGTGAAACTGACGACGACGAAGCAGCCTTTCAAACTTTCTCCTTCACCTGATTGGATCAGCAGCACTCGACATTGGAGGCTGTCAGCAATATGGGGCTTTGTCTTAGCACGAGTTATTGTGCTGGGGGAGAAAGACAGGATCAAAGCAGGGGAGATGCTGGTGCTGCTTCTGCAGGTTCTGCTTCTGCAGGTTCTGCTGACTGACAGGGCCTCCCACTTCTCTGAGTACATCCTGGGCGTTTCATGTCTTTCATTCTCACGAATCCATAACGGAAAGTACCTATCGTCGCCCACAGTAACCATTGACAAACCGAACGTCAATCTAAAAACGTTTTGTCTTGATTTTAGGCCCTTTTATTGATGGATATCATCAATAATCTGCTCTGACGACAGTGCAGACCTGGCTGCTCCTAGAGCCAGACATGTCTTGTGTGTGTGTGTGTGTGTGTGTGTATATATCTGTGTGTGTGCGTGCGTGTTGTGGTTGAGCGTAGACGAACAAGCCTCAGGGCTGACCGACCCATGAACAGGAACAGGCCAACACACTATTGATTGTTCTACCAGAGTGAGATAATCGGTCCACTGAGATAAGGTTTGTCAATCACCCAAACAGCATCAATCATCACCAGTCAAGAAACCTACTACTAGTTGTGGTTGGTTTGTGTAGTTTGAGAGCAGTATCATGGCACAGCCAGATCAGTCCCCACAACATCTGCACAGTAGTGGAGAGGCTCATTCAAGTGTGCATGAGACTGGTCCAGGTCACGTATTAGCTTGGCAGAGTTCTGACCAGAACAGGTTGGTAGTTACCAGTCCTGTTCACATCTGCACACATTATATCCACTTGGCTGGATATTGACAATGCAGTGAAAGCCTGAGTGCTGACCTAAGGGCAAAACAGTGCTCTGCTATTGAATTCATCCAACCGCCTTTCTGAAGACTTTGGACAAACTTTGGTATTAAAGCCTCTACTAAATGGGGACATGTAATGTAAATGAAGGCAGTGCAGTTGTCCGTAGAGAGATGTGTGTTTGACATCTTCCTTGACCTCAACATTGTGTTAATCTACAGTCCACCTTCAGAAACGGAACAAGTGGATTCAGTGGATAATCCTAACTCCTCCCATCTCTTGCTCTTACCTTTTGTAGGTAAATGGAACCGAAGCAGATTATGAATATGAGGAGATTACGCTTGAACGGGTAAGGGAGGCCTCACCTTTTTGTTGTAGTTGTTGTCACCCCCCTCCTCCCTCCTGCTCTTAGTGTGGCTTCATTAGTACAGAATGCAATCTGACTGATTTTTCCCCAGAAACGGTGTCAAATTAGCCCATGTTTTATTGCTTTAGAATGTAATCCGCCACAATATTGCAAAGTATTTTGACTTTGACCCATCTACATTTTCATTCAGATAACAAAAAAATATTGTATTCATTTTCTTCTTAATCCACATTGTGTGTACTTCATTTGACCTCCACTTATTACACAACCTCCAGACTTGTAGCGATGGAGAGTCTGCTTCAATGATGCAACACAAATGGATCCCTGCTTTAAAAATCCCACAAAGGAAATTACATTCTGCCATTGAACACAGGAATTATTAGACTGCATTGTATTCTCGGCTCTTCAAGGACATATCTTATTGAGTTATGAATACCTGTATCTCATAATGAAGTTCTGTCTATGATTCCTTACTTTTTTTTCCCTTTTTTTTTTTTCCTACACACACCCAAGTCTTTCACTTAGTACACTCCGGCCCCTTGCTAAATGTACCCGCATCTTAATCCTGGAATGTGCCTGTGGTGATGTCTTTTAAAAATTATTTTCATCTTCTTTTTTTCGTGTGACCTAATTCAGCTGTGCTCTCTCAAGTGCACATTATTATTAACACAGCGGAAATAAAAAAGACTTCTCCGCAAGCTGCCTCCCTTCTCGCTCCTCTCCCTTCTCGTTCCTCTCCCTGCTCCTCTCCCTGTTCGCTCCTCTCCCTGTTCGCTTTTCTCCCTGTTCGCTCCTCGCCCTTCTCGCTCCCCTCCCTGTTCGCTCCTCTCCCTTCTCGCTCCTCGCCCTTCTCGCTCCTCGCCCTTCTCGCTCCTCGCCCCTCTCGCTTCTCTCCCTGTTCGCTCTTCTCCTTGTTTGCTCCTCTCCCTTCTCACTCCTCTCCCTTCTCGCTCCTCTCCCTGTTTGCTCCTCTCCCTGCTTGCTCCTCTCCCTTCTTGCTCCTTTCCCTTCTCGCACCCCTCCCTGTTCACTCCTCTCCCTTCTCGCTCCCCTCCCTGTGCGCTCCTCTCCCTTCTCGCTCCTCTCCCTTCTCGCTCCTCTCCCTTCTCGCTCCTTGCCCTTCTCGCACCTCTTCCTTCTCGCTCCTCTCCCTTCTCCCACCTCTTCCTAGGCCGCTGTTCTTCAGACACGCACACTTTTTCCGTGTGTGCCTGTTCTAGTGCTGTTTAGAGTTGAGACCCCATTCAAACATTCCTGCCCTGCAGTATCTATTGCCTCTGCTGCTGTTGACTGACGTGTGTGTGGCTCTTGCTTGCTTCTGTGTCTCCAGGGAAACTCAGGTTTGGGTTTCAGTATTGCAGGGGGCACAGATAACCCTCACATCGGTGAAGACCCCAGCATCTTCATCACTAAAGTCATCCCTGGGGGGGCAGCAGCCCAGGATGGGCGTCTACGGTGAGGAGCACACACACATACACGCACACGCACACCTACATGCACACTCACACATGCATACACACATACACACACACAAAGACTGCATGACATTATTCACACGGATCCTGCGTATAGGTTTGTATGGATATATTTAGCTAGAGTGTTATACCTCACAGGAGGACCAGGCGTAAGTGCACTGTGGCTGTAAGTATAGACGTGTAGAAATGAGTGGCGATAGATGTTCAACCTGTGAATTTGTGCTCCGGAGTAAAGGAGGCATGTCCACACAGGAAACAAAGACCTTCAGAAGGGCCGCCAGGTTGGATTCCACAGAAGAGTAACGATCTGGCGGGTCGAGCCAGCGGCAGTAGATCCCCTAACTGTGTATGATGGACACGCAGCCTTTACCTGCTGCCCAGACGAACCCCACAGACTCGGGCTCATTTCACTGCTCCATTAATGTTTCAGAGAGTCCTGGCCGGGGAGGGAGTGGAATACAGGTGCTGATGACAGGCAGGATAAGGATAGGATCACAGCCGGGGGGGGGGCGGGGTCAAATATGCCTTACTCTATGGAGAGTCTGATTGCTCGCTCGCGCAGGAGTGTTTTTCTTTTGTGCATGTTGTTGAGTCGGTGTCAAAGGGTCATGTTTCTATGTCTTTGTTGATGTATTGATGAGGGTCAGGTCCATTTTACCATGCAAATTCATTTCATTATAAACAAACCCTTTGAAACGAAAGGACAGTTTGGACCAAGTCTGAGTTCTTCCAGCATAATGTCCAGATGAGCCCGAGCCTGACCCACCCCCTGACCGTGTCCCTCAACAGTGTCAACGATGTGATCCTGCGGGTCAACGAGGCTGATGTCCGGGACGTGACCCACAGTCGGGCGGTGGAGGCGCTGAAGGAGGCGGGCTCGCTGGTGCGTCTCTACGTGCGCCGGAGGAAGGCTGTGTCTGAGAAGCTGATGGAGATCAAGTTGGTGAAAGGGCCTAAAGGTACGGACAGGAGCATCACTCAGGTCACATGATTGGCTGTTTTGCATGTAATGAGACATACCCAAGTTATAACCCAGCAAACATACATGATAATCATCAATCTTAAAGTCATATTGATCCCCTGTTCTGGGGGACAACTGAATTATCGTACATCTCAGCAAATGCCATTATTATTAATAATATAATTTTGTACAGATCCCCAAGTTATTATAATTGACTTTTAATCTGTTATTTGGGGCGTTGAGAATAAACCTTTCTGTCCAGTATAGAGGCTTTAGCATAGTTGTTTTCAACATTATTCATCTGCTTGAAGACAATTTAGAAGGAAAAGCACTTATATTGAGGAATCTTTTTTTCCCTCCTCAACATGTCAGGGTTTAATCCTAAATGTAATAAAAGAAGCAATAATGGTAAATCACTTCTTTGGATTAAGACTGGCCAGGGGGTTCTGACGGGGGAGGTGGTGGGGGCTGGGGGGGGATTGTCCAAGTCACACCACCCTTCTGGCACAAACTGCATTAACTTGGGCTGCTGGCAAACACAACCTCTGGCCTTCTCAGTTAGAATTGTATGTAGGCTTCATTATCAATGATGCAAAAGAGGACAATATTGTGCTTTTCATTTCTGGGTGGTAAATAATAAATATATGTAGATTTGTTTTCAATCTGTTGTCTTTATTTGCCAAGTCGCTTTTGCGTCAAAACCCCCAGGGTCTTATGATTATTATGATTATTACTCAGACAGCTGGAACAAATGTTTGCCTCCTGTGAAACCTATAGAACAGGGTTTCCTTTGTCAGGTTTATTATACTAAAGTATGTGAAATGGTCCTATTTGTCTCGCCACGGGGATCTGACAGATTTGCCCTTTTGTGTTGGTCTCTCTCAGGTCTTGGTTTCAGTATAGCAGGAGGTGTGGGGAACCAGCACATCCCAGGGGATAACAGCATCTACGTCACCAAAATCATCGAAGGAGGAGCCGCCCACAAAGACGGGAGATTACAGATAGGAGACAAACTTCTGGCTGTAAGTGTCACATTTAGACTGGTGCCTTTGGACACGTTGGTCTTTTGTCGAATGATATCACGTCCTGTGTGTGTGTGTGGGGGTGGGTGTGGGGGTGGGTGGGTGTGTGGGTGTGTGTACCACCCAAGTCTTCAACCTTCTTGTCTGCCCCTGTTCCTGTCTGTTCTTGAGCAGGTGAACAGTGCTTGCCTTGAAGAGGTGAGCCATGAACACGCCGTGACTGCCTTGAAAAACACCCCCGACGTGGTCTACTTGAAAGTGGCAAAACCCAACAGTGTCTTCATGAATGACAGCTTTGCGCCTCCTGACATCACCAACTGTGAGTAAGCTTTGTGTTGGTTCGTATTAACTAGCTCCCTTTCAGACTTGATGTAAACATGTACCCTCTTTTTCTCTGCTAACTGAACCTAAGAAACGTGGATGTGCATCTTGGATGTGCGATAATGACATCTGATAAGTAAACAAAAAAGAAATGCATCAAATGAAGGATACAATCAATGATGAATTTGAGTTTATTTGGCTCGACAAGACCATTATAGTGATACTGATGACTTCATAAAACTGATTCCCATATCTGGGATTTCTTTAATCTGACATGTAGTTTTACCGCTCCATTGGTCTTACTTGGCTTCCTTATTTATGTGAAATGCACTGGATAACACAAGGTGGTAAACTCCTGTCCTGTGTGAGAATGATCTGGGAAATAGATGAAAGGATTCCTTGACACATTCTGACTCCTAACCACACTCGGACCAGATGCATCCAATTGCACAACAAAAGGAAGAAGAAGAAGGCGAAGAGAAAAAAGCCAGCCACCCAAATCACAAACCAATTTGCAAAAACTACAAAATGTGCCAGAGAAGCAGACCCAGCTGCCCCCCCTGACATTTCCATGGTGCTGAGGTTGAAAGTGTGTCAGATCAGCCACCACATTGATCTGTCCTGCCTGCTAGTGGCGACGCCGGGGGGGAGGGGTACTAACAGCCCCACCGAGGAAAGGGCTCAAGCCCTATTGATTGGTCACATCTGACCAAACTACCCCCACAGTGACGCCATTCCCATTCTCAGCCCTGAAGGCCTCAGCAGAACGGCACCTGTCGGTGAGGTTAATGTTTACGCTGTGAAGCAGCGTGTCAGCAAGTGATGCCAGCCAGTCACGATACCCCTCATAGTCATCAGATTGTTTCCCCAAAAAGATGGTTTATTCAAGGCCGTGTGACTTATTTGAAGGTGGTATTACAAAGCAGACCACGTGTGACCACCATAGACTACTTTCCTTATTGGGAAGGCAAAGGAATGTTAGAGATTGACACATCACACCAATATTTTTTTAATTGGATATTCTGCTAGTCTTATAGGTATAAGCATAGTTATATGTTCTAGAACAACATAGCCAAACATCAAGGTGAACCATTCATTTTGTAGTGAGATTGGCTCTCCCTCAGGCACCAAAGGTCTTTTCTTGCATCCTGAGGCTAGAAGCCTCTACAGACACACGCCACACACAAGTTGTTTAAATGCATCCCATTCATTTATGCTTCAGCTAATTATTGGCGAAGGGAAATTCACATGGGATCACAATTGATCCATCTCAACTAAAGGACAACACTCCCTCTGATTGACTGTGACTGGCACGTTTCAAAGTCCCAACTATGCAGCACTCTCCTTAAACACCACCGCTTCACAGACATTAGTGGCAATTTGCTTCCTTGATGGATCCCAACATAGGTGATGGTAGGGTTGAGTTTGCTCAAGGGTGAACAAGGAGATCGTCAGTTGCTGCATTGTACAGATTTCTTTCCAGCAACGCCAGAACAAGATGAGATGTTGGAGGAAAAGAGGCCATCAAGAATGGATACAATAGCATCTTATCTTCTGGGAGCCTCATTTCAGATATTCATAAATGATAAGTTAACATGTCACCGGCAATTCAGTTGAGGACTGTAGTACAGCCAGGCAGACGATGGGTTAGTGAAGTTAATACTGGACATTCATTTCAATTATAGATATAGTTGAGTATATATAGGATATATAGCTCTTTAGATATTGTCCCAGTAAAAAAATCATTCACTCATGTAATTGCATGAAAGACCTTAGCTAGTTCCATCTCCATCCATCAGATTCTTTAAATAATTACAAACTGTGTACAGTGCGGGTCTAGAAGAGTGACTACATAGACATTCAAACATGCTGAGTTATTTGTGTGACACTGACTTGACAGCTGGACCAAAATACTTTTGAAATACAGTAAAAAGGTCATCTGCTCCACCTTGAGCGCAAGGCTGGAGGCACCTGTCACTATCAGTGTCTTGGCAGTCCCCCCTCTCGGTCCTCTGCTCTCTAAAAAGCCCCTCCAACTGCAAGCTAACGCTAACGCGGCGCTCGCATAGATCCCCTGAGACAAGGAGAGCGCTGTCATGACGCGTTGACTCACAGGCGTGAAGGACAAACGACAACATGAAATCACAGGCTGGCTGTCATGTGCCTAGCTGCTGCTGCTACAATGCTTTCTAATCCAGACAGTAATACACTAATGCAGAGAACAGGGAGAGGTTGGTGGGGGGGGAGCAATATTATAATGATGGTTTCTGCTAGGAAGCATGGAGAAGGATCTAAACCAGAGTTAATGAATGAGAAATAATTCTGTTAAGTGTGCACAATGGCTCAATACTGGGTGGTTGGGGAGGGGGGGGGGCATGATTGTGTTGATGGGTCTTGATGTGGTGTGCACTGTACAATTATTCTCCTGTCTGGAGTTATCAGAGGCACCAATGGGGCTGATTGGATCAGGCGAAGGGGCTGGGGAGGGAGGCTGCAATTAAGGGATAATCAAGACTTGATCTCCCCTTGTTATATCTCTTTGAAAAAAGTAGTCTGGGGATTCATTGCCAATGTAGCATACCTACTCGAAGTTGCATAAATACATGTCAACTTGTATTAATTTAAGTGTTGTATAAGTGCATGGTTTGAGAAAGTCAATAACAAGGTGCCTTTTTTAGGAGATATTTTTTCCAGGTTTGTTAACAAACATGTATGTATGTAGATGTTCTCTTGAGAGATATTAAATTACAATTGCGATATATCACTTTCTCTGTCACAGAAACCATCTTCATTTCATCTGCATGGTTTTCTGCCACTGAGAACATTTCAAACTAGTGAGCTTTTGTGTTGCAAGCACTGTTTGAGACTTACACTGCAATCCTTTTTAGTAGATCATGTTTGGGACCATACCAGTATTTTGTGTAAACCATGTCACTCACCATCAGCTAACTATTGGGGAGATCAGACTGTTTATGAAATAATAAAACCAAAGTTCTAAACTAAGCTACCATGTTCCCAATATAACAGTCAAATAGAGTATACCTTCACCATCTGCACGCAGCAAGGGTAACAAATCCTCAGACATTTGACTGGAGATGACAGCATCATACCTCGACCAGGTTCCAAAGGCTCAGGACAATGTTCCAAAGTTGGAATTGAGACTACATAATGCATGAGTGGCTAGCTGAAGCTTTGGCACAGAGCCAATTGTGCCAGTGAAACTGCCGACCTCCAAGCCCCTTTGAAAAAAGCATGTGAGAGGAACGACTGATCTTGAGGTTGTAACTGACTTTCACAGAGTAAAGGGTAATATTATGACAAATCAGTGGCTCGTCTTTCAGTCAGCTAATGAGGTTCCCAGCGTCTAATTTATCACTGTTAAGTACAGCGAACATCGTATGTGCTCAAATTAAGCAACTATCTGTTTCTGTCATGTAGCTATAGTACATTACCTTGTCTCCCCATCATGGAAATAGGAATGAGAGCATTGGCTGTTGGCTCTTTCCAACACGGAGATGCACACTGGCATGCAACGAATGCTCAGGGTTGCATTACTTAACCACCCCATCACCCCACCCCCCCATACCCCCCAAGGTCTATCGTGCCTCACACAATCACATCTGTAACTGTAGCCCAGTGGCAAATTAGCTGAAGGATTGAAGTTGAGACTGTTTCTCCTCCCAAGCTGCTTTCTTTGGCACTGTGTGGGATCAGATGTTGGAGATGTGTTTCAAAGACTTAACGGCTTAGTAGACCAGACCCCAGAGTCTTGAGAACCTTCCTAGGCATACGCACATACCCTGCTCTCCTCTCCTGTGAAAGCTAGCGCAGGGCGACAGAGTTCCGCTTCTGGTGAGCCGTTTGGCGTGTGTTTCTGCTTCACCATGTTGCACCACTTCTGTGGCTTTGGCATCTAAGACTGTGGTTTTGTTCTGTCTATCAGCCTACTCCCAACACATGGAGAACCATATCAGTCCTCCCAGCTTCCTGGGACAGCCCCTCCCACCTGCCCCCTCAGGACGCTACTCACCCACACCCAAGAGCATGCTGGGAGAGGATGATGTCACAAGGTAAGGCAAAAATGATGGCTTTGAAAGTCTTGTCATGATTGATGATGCTTGTCCACAGTGTGTGTCAACACATCTGGGGTAGACTTCGGTATGGGCAGACTATGAATAGGAGGCATGGAATGCTGGAGGGGTGTGTAAGTGGAAGATATGATAGGATAGAGGGACAGTCTGATTGATGGGGGGATGAATGGAGTGCTATAGAGAGGTGGATTGATAGAGGCCATAAGGATTTCGAATGGAAAAAGGGATGCGCTTGAAAGGAGAGAGTGTGCTAAAGCAGGGAGATTTGTGTGCGACCAGCCTTGGAAGGTTTAGAGAGAGGGTCTTGGGAGATGAAGTAGCCTCTACCAAGCCTCTGTGTCTCTGTCCTTTTTTAATATTTCAACTCTCCCCTCCAACAGAGCTCCGCTTAGTCTGATGGCACTCAAGCCAGAGAGTGAACAGGATTTGTTTTTAATTTCTCTGAAGCCAGTCAGCCAAAAGCGCCAATTGTGTGCAGCCTTATGCCTTCCAGGTAAACAGGAGGGCAGATGGCCAGTCCCCTGGCGATAGTTCTCTTTCTCTCTCACTTTGTCTCTCCGTCACACTCTCTCGGTTTCTATCTCCTCATTCTTTGTTTTGTGTGTCTGTGAAGAAAGGAGCAGGGCAGGAGCTGTGCACGTGCCAGGCCTGTATACCCTTCCACAGGGTCACCTTGTGACCTTTATTGTGAAGGGGAGGAAACTAGGCAGACGAGTAGTAGCAGAGGAACACCCGAAAATCTTCAAGATTTTGTACAACTTGACTGTCCTGAGCCTCTTGATGCGTCTAGTAAGAGAGGGGCACTAACAACAGTCTAGCGTTTAGTAGTGTGGAAAAAGGCTGTTTGTGTTGAACCAAGACAAACGAACAGCACAAACACAGAATTAACTGACTAACAAACAGAAGACAGGAAGGGGTTTGAAAAAGACAGACACTGAGATGATGAGTTAAAGCAGTTGTAGTAATAATGATCGCTATGCTTGACGTGTAAGCAGCCAATCACAGATAGTAAGATGAGATGAGAGGAAGGAGAGAAACAAAAGGAAAGGGCGATAAACATACAGTAATATACTCAAACCTGACAATGCTGCTGGATTAGAAAAAAAATCTTAGTGTTGTTTTCTATAAATGTCAAATGCACTGTTGTGTAATTTGATTTTTTGTAAGTTTCATTTTTATGCCCTATAATGGCTATCCTGTCAAATGACCAACAATACAACGTAGTAGTATTGTATCATGTCCTTCTCTTGCTCTTGTGTAGCACCTTGCTCTGTATTTGTGATAGAACATGGTGGTTTTGCCCTCTAGTGGTCAAACCTGTTTATCACAGTAATAAACTGATGAAGCAAGCGATGCATATCAAAACCATCATTTATTATTTGATTAGATTTTTTTTATTTTATTCATATTCTCAACTGGTTTAGCTTAAATTATTTCGATTCAATAAAGCCTCAAGTGTCAAAGTTACAAAATTGCTTCCTTGGTTCTCTAAAATGACAACCCTTTGGAGAGAGAGCTGGATGAAAAGGAACTTTCTCTTCTCTGTGAATCTAACTCCTTCATTTGTCTTGTCCCCCAGAGAACCTAGAAAAGTGGTGCTCCACAGAGGAGCTACAGGCCTGGGCTTCAACATCGTGGGCGGGGAGGATGGAGAGGGAATCTTCATCTCCTTTATCCTGGCCGGAGGTCCTGCTGACCTGTGTGGAGAGCTAAGGAGAGGAGACCGCCTTGTCTCTGTAAGAACGCATGCACATTGTCACACACATGCAAGAACATATAATCACATTTAAATTAGAAAATGTTTTAAATATGAATTATTCCTCCCCTTCACCTTAGTTATTTAAATGTTTCAAACAGCCTCCACAGTGGTTGATCTGTATCATCCTTGGCAGGTGAATGGGGTGGACCTCCGCAGTGCCACACACGAACAGGCGGCGGCAGCCCTAAAGAACGCTGGTCAGACTGTCACCATCGTGGCCCACTACAGACCAGAAGGTGAGCCACTGGGATATTATCTCCTCTTATGTTCTGATTATAGGGCCATGGCAGCAGCGTTAGCAAGTAAGATGTTTCAATCAGCGTAAGTTCAAGTCAAGGTCAAGCTTCGGAATTCAATTGAATACATCAGCATGAAATGTGTTTGGAGGGTGATTTATGAGAGAGGGTTGGGACAGGGTGTTCACGACAGGAGGGGGGAGGAGGGAACAGGGATTGAATTATTGAAAGATGAGAGAGGGAGAGGAGGTAAGTGAGAAGGGGAGAGAAGCCAGGAGACTGGAGAGGAGGATTGCAGAGGCAGCAGAATGACCACGTTAGGAACAGTCACTAGAAGATGCTGCTTCAGTAGGCTGAAGCTCTGCTGCTCAGGACTGGACCAGCTACTGGCTGGAGTATTTGAACTTTGCGTTGAGTCCTCTTGTAAGTACGGACCCTGGTCATGAGGAAGTGAGCTGATAGTCACTGGTTTGGTTTGTAATCGTAAACTTTACTGCTGTCCTTCTGAAGAATTTGAAAGAACTGTTTATCATGTATATGCTTGTCAGTATATCATGTTGACGCTTGCCTCTCTGAAAGTTTGAGGGACAATAAGATAACAAGGCAATAACATTAGGTTTGTATAACATTAGGTTTCTTTTAAAAGATTGGAATGCTTCTTTAAACGTCTTGGTGCTGTCTTCATCGTTGTGTTGGTTGGATTTTTGGTAGAATTGGAAGGCTTTTTAAATTGCCTGCACCAAGCCATCTTTGTCACAACTGGCCCGAGTTGTGGTGGTGTGAGCTCCCTGGCTGTCCCCTCCAGCATGTGATTCCATCACATGCCTGTTTACTGCATGTTCACCGCACAGTGACAGGTGGGGGGTTATATTCACCTCACCCTGGATGTCTTATCCTTGTCTTCAATGAACTGGACTTTGTGCTATTTGTTATTGGTAGCAAGACTTTACAAAAGCATCAGTCTTATGGTTTTCCACGTAGGTCATTCAAACCAGCAGGATCATTTTAACATATCAAATGTCAGCTCAAAGCACCATGCTTTATTTAGCTCTTTTTGTTTCTGTCCTGGATTAAATCTATGTACATTTATAGATTTAACATTCCTCCAGGTTGAACTTAATCCAAGTTTTGATTGAGTTCTTAGTTAGCATTAGTTGGAACTGAGACACACATCATATGTATGCTGTTGGGTTGGGGTTACTTCTGTTGCATTTGAAGGTTGACTTGGCTACTAATTGTCTTCTTCACTTGGTCAGGTTTTTCTTTCATGTGCATGTCCTTGTAATTCTGGATCCTTCTGATCTGCAATAAAAACAGCTTTTTCATGCAGTCAAACGTCATGCATGGGTCTTGTTTTTCCTCCAGAGTATAGTCGCTTTGAGGCCAAGATTCACGACCTGCGGGAACAGATGATGAACAGCAGCATCAGCTCTGGGTCGGGCTCCCTGCGGACCAGTCAGAAGCGATCACTCTACGTTAGGTAAGGAGGAGAAATACTGCCTCTGTTAAGGAAGCCTGCTCTACGCAAACACCCTAGAACCACTCTGGGGACAACTGCTGACAAATTGGAAGAGTATATCCCTGTCATCTGTTTCAGTAAACAGAGAAAAGCCTTGCTCATTGATTACATTTGACCACAAACTAAGATGTTCTCACCATCTCTCTGTCTGCTTCTCCAGAGCCCTGTTCGACTATGACAAAACCAAGGACTCGGGTCTTCCGAGCCAGGGCCTCAACTTCAAGTTTGGGGACATCCTTCACGTGGTGAACGCGTCCGATGACGAGTGGTGGCAGGCCAGGCAGGTGACCCCTGAGGGCGAGGTGGAGGAAGTGGGCGTCATCCCCAGCAAGAGACGGTAAAGTCACCCCCAATGTGCTAGTCTGCACAGTGACGGCACACACACACTTTCAAACTAATTTCTGCCCTTCTGAGGTGCAATAAAGCAAAAGCACTTTATGGTGCTATGAAATTCCCTAAATCGATATTTATTGTCAGGTTATATGATCAAATCTTGAGTTTCAGAAGTACCAGCTTGCATGCTGTCAGTTAGGATCAGATTTCCCCTTGGTCTTTTTTCTGGACAAGTGTGCAGTTGATGTTGTTTCTCCAGAGAGAACAACGAGAAGCGTAGAACTGAGTTAGACAAACTCCTAGCAGAGGTCCTCCTGGCTGCACACAGCAGATATCTTGCTCCGGGTTCTTTCAGATACTCATCCTGAATATTTCAAGTGGCCTCTCTGGTTAGCCTGCTATTGTGATGGCTCTGAGGGGCCGCAACCAGATGAGCCGTCCTGGTGTCCGGTGTCCAGAGTTTCCATGGGATCAGAAGGCGGTGTGATGTGTGGGACTGTGGTTATGAGGAAGGGGAGTCAGTAGGTGGCTAACTATGAACAACACTTGACTCTCTGTTACTTTTCTTCTTAGGGTGGAAAAGAAGGAACGGGCGCGGTTAAAGACGGTCAAGTTTAACTCCAAGTCTCGAGACAGAGGGGTAAGAGCAGCAGTCTGTCCATTTAGCTATGAGGAGCTAGTATAGTCATACAGTGGATTTTAGCCTGTGTATATGTATATGTATATAATTTTTTTTACGTAATTGTGATGGACTGACATAGTGTGCATGTAAATGCCTCCGTTTCTGCACATTGTGTGTGTGTATAAGGTTTTCAACCTGCGCTTTCAACCAAGCATTAGATGTTATTTTCTTACTTCGTCATGTTGAACAATTGCCGTCTCAAGTCATTAAGGAACAGGATTGTTTAATATTAATTTGAAAAATACTAATAAGTCTTGACTGCCCGTAATGTTCACTGACTGTCTAATGTTGTAAATGCTGGCCAGAAAGTTTAACAGCATGTGTCAATGACCTTTTTTACTGTCGCTGCCCCAAGTCTAGCCGTATTTGCCTTTGATAACATGTATTCGTGTAAATATAACTGCACTGACATGCCTTTGTCAGCCGCATTCTCCGTCCCCTTACCGTGAGATAACATCCTGCGGCGTGTTCCTCTGACATACCAGCCCACCCAGCACTGCCTCCTAACACGGCCATCAGGAAGCCCCCCCCCCCCCCAAACCAACGTGCATGAGTGGAACAAACCAAAAGACTGATACGCTTGCCATTGATGTCTGCCTCTCGGCCTCTGCTGCTTCTATCCTCACCACGCCCTTCCTCTTCAGCATTCTGTCCTCCTCTCTTTTCCTCTCCTCACTCCCTCTGTCACCCCCCAGACACCCCCCCCCTCTCTCTCTGCTGATGGTAACCTAACTCTGGCTGCTCTGAGTTTGTAACAGGCGCTGCATGTTCTAACCTCACCCATCTGACAGGGAAATGACAGGTTTTTGTGCGTTTTGCTATTGATTCACTCTGCATTTTGAATAGAGGGGAGAAGTGTGTTTTTACATTAGAGGACAGAGTACTGAGCAAAATGCAAGCGCACGCATCATTATTTTTCAAAGGTTGCTTCAGCCAACTGACCCTACAAACTGTTGTTGACAACATGCATCTTTAATCATAACATCAGGTTTTGGAGCAGGCATTTGCCTAAATACCATTTAATCTAACTTAGCCCACTTTTCCCCTCTTGGCATGTAAATAATGAAGGGGTTTTAAGAACAGTTTGTATCATAGCTCTCTCTCCCTCTCTTTCTTGGAGAAAGATATTCCTTTCCAGTTGAACATTCCTACATATTGTTTTGCATTGATTGTACTTCTCTGATTCTGTGGCTATTGTATTTTTGGTTTGTATGGTTAAAGCATTTCCAAATATGTATCAGAACATATAATTTCAACACAATCAACCATATCTATTAAGTAATATATGTACACTACAAACACCATACCAAGCGGACTTTATTGAACATACACAGTATTCATAATGCTGCCATATACAATTCTTCCTATTAAGCAGCTTGAATACAGTGACAAGCTTATTCAAAATGTCCAACGTTGAGCCTTCCTGCTGACTTGGCAGGAAGCAGCTCTAGCCACAGACTCAAAAGTACCAGGTGGTGGAGAGGGCTCGCATTTTCTTCATGTCAACATCCGACATCCCCCTCCCCTTTTCACCCCTTTTTGTTTCTTTCATCCCCCCTCCTCCCTCTCTCCTCTCTTGCCTCTCCCCTCCTCCCTATCTATTTCTTTCCTGTCCCCTCCTCCCTCTCTCGCTCTCTCTCTCTTCCCTCCCCTTTTCCTCTCCCCTCCTCCATCTCTATCTTTCTTGTCCCCTTCTCCCTCTCTCTTTCCTCTTCCCTCCTCCCTCTCCCTCTCTCTTCTCTTTCCTCTTCCCTCCTCCCTCTCTCCTCTCTTTCCTCCCCCCTCTACCCTCCTCCCTCTCTTCCTCAGCAGTCACTCAATGACAAGCGTAAAAAGAACCTCTTTTCCCGAAAGTTCCTTTTCTACAAGAACAAGGATGCGAGCGAGCAGGAAACAAGCGATGTTGACCGTAAGTACAGCGCGAGCGAGAGTTAAGGCCGTTGACGGGGGCAGCCTGTCAGTGCTAAAGGTCGGAGGTCAGGACCGAGAGGAGAGGCCAGAGAGGTTACTTCCAGACAAAGCATCAGTCAGTGCAACAGGAGCAGACCGCAGCAATATTCGGTGATAAACCAAATCTCCATAGAAGCCAATCAATGTCAAAATCTGGAATTACCACTATACATTGGCTGTTGGGAAATTTATAAGAGTAAAATTATGTTGGATCCCAAATCTCTGGCGTTCAAGCGGCCCTTGAACCACAAAGCCCCCCTGTTGCACTGGCCTAGCTGGTCTGGTCGGAGTCCACCCCCACTCGTCTCTCTCTGGCTGTAACTCCAGTAACATTTTGTCCTCTTGTGGTTGTGCTCTCTCCTGTTTGGCTTGCTCTCTGCTGGCTGCTCCGCAGGACAACCCTGACGACATGCTCTCAAAAGGCCAGAGTAAGTTCTCTCAGCTCCCAGACCCCAACCTAGGCTGCAGCAGCTAAGGCGTTCAAGCCGTCTACCCAGTCTCATTATTTCCTCTGGATAAGAACCTTTCTCCATTCTTTCCCTCTTCAGTCCATGTACATGCAACAACCTCTGTATATCTAGACACGTCACCTACATCAGCACAAGCCTACTGCACACATAACAGCCCCCCCCTCCCTGCAGTCCCATCATCCCTGCAGCATCCCCAGTAGTGCCTCCAGCCCATCTCCAGCCTCTTGCATCCTTTCATCAGGCCTTCATAGAGATTAGGTCTCATTCCCTTTTCATTAGTGGTTATGACAAGCAGGTAAGTCCTCACCCTTATCCATTATCTACCCAACACAAGTATTTTAGAGGAGAGGCACTTTTCAGCCATATCCTTTGTTTGGTTAATTCAGTGTCTTAGACACCCTTTAGCTAGGCTAGTTTTGGTATGTGTACTATATATGCAGTTCTACCGTATATGTGGACTTTGACTATAAAGCAGAATGTGAAAAATTACCTAGCGAAGAAACATGCGCTGGTGTGCGTTTTTATGTGTGCAAGTATGTATGATTTGTCTTTTTTTATTCTTTTGGTCTTCTCAAGAGAAATATATTTTTGATGTAGCATGTGATGGAGGACTAAAGAAGGAACAAATGAATTGGATGTTCCTCTGTATTTTAAATGGATATTCTCTTCATACTTAACCAAGGAAAGCCACTGGGTTGACCCACACTGAATCACTGCCCTTACTGTACTGTGGTAACTCACCAAACATATCCCTCCTCTGTTGTAATTCCAGAACATGTGACCTCTAATGCCAGCGATAGTGAAAGTAGTTACCGTAAGTCTCACTACGATTTTAGGCATTAACAGCTGCTAAATGTTCTGCCCTCTGCTCCCTGGAACAGGCTGTGCGGAATGATGCTAAAATACTGACGCTAACCAATCATAACACACTAAAGCAGCTGTATGTGAGCTACCAATGACTCAGCGTGAGTCGACACAGGCTCAGTCACTGGCTTGCAGCTGTAAGAAAACTGGTCTCGTGATGTCACTAAATGGTACCCTAAGCAGCATCTTAAGTACTTGTTTTTCAAGAGGACTTTCTTCATGCCAGCATTGTTGATCACATAAGTAATTAAACAATTAACTTGTGGATGTGTCTGTTAGTAGATGTAGACACAAGCAGACTGCATGATGCTGCAGTATTTCTTCCAGTAACCTTAGTTGGAGTTCTAATCTTGGTCGATACAGCTGTAAAAAAATAAATAAATGGACCTCCTGCTTTTGGCTTGTTAATCCTCATTAATCAAGTTAAATGTATGAACGATATAAAAAGCTTGCGAGGCTTCTGTGTTGCATGTGTCAGCGTGGGATGAATGTGTGGGGTTTGGAATGTGTCCACACGTGTGTGTATGTAGTCTGCATGGTTAATCTTTTGATCTTAACATGAAAGGGATAGTGTTAGCATTGTGGACTAATCCATACATTATTGATCTTCGTCTTGCAAACAATGTTGGGATCTAATTTAACAAGTCAGGGTGTTGGATGCCCATAGCAACCAGATGATAGGAGTGTACTGTCATCACTAAGTAGTTTACCTACAGTAGAAACTGATGCTTCTACTGAAAGTGATGTAGCTTTTCCATTTTCACTGCATCGTCCGTATCATCCTTCCATAGCTGTCCATAAGATCCTCCACACTGCTGATGTATTTGCACACATTTACTAGATGTGATGCGCACACATGCACACCAAGCCAATCTTAAATTTTGGCGTATAGCGTAATTGCCTACATGACATTTTACATGACCAGTAGGGCTGTTAGTGGTAGGAGTAATAGCTGTTGTTAGCTTTAATATGTTCTGTTAAACATGTGAAACCTTCTTTATTCCCAGGTGGTCAAGAGGAATATGTGCTGTCCTATGAGCCAGTGAGCCAACAGGAAGGTAGGCTGGGTTTCCTGTCCTCTTCTTCCATTATGCTCACTATGGTAGCAGGTCATTGGAAGTTGATAAGTGCAATGTATGAAGGATACCTTGTATTATACATGATGCCTCAGATATATCAAGTGTTTTTAAACACTTGCTATATATATAGATATATATCTATATAGATATATAGAGATATATAGATATATATATATCTATATATATCTATATATATATATCTATATATATATATCTTTTTTAACATTATAAATGTGTTTTTAATTTATATGGAATTAATCGGAAAAATCCTTCCATTAGTGAACTACACCCGACCAGTTATAATCCTGGGTCCCATGAAAGACCGGATAAATGATGACCTGATATCGGAGTTCCCAGACAAATTTGGTTCTTGTGTTCCTCGTGAGTATAATGTAACTGGTCAACAGCTTGTGATGTGCCTGCCAATGGCCATGCATATGTAATTACCTGCTAACCAATAGCCCCCCGTATCTGCGTTTAAAGTTGACCTGTCCCACCACATGTTTACTACTGTGCATAAACATCAATGGTTAACACTGAGCAATTAAACTAACACTGAGCACTTGAAAATGCTGCAACCATCATAAAATCTATATAGTGATCAGTTGAATCCCTCCCGGAGTAGTCCTTTCTTTCCATTGTATGTTCCCTGAGAGAATCCGCCCTTCTCTTTGTGTCAGACACAACCCGGCCCAAGCGGGACTACGAGGTGGATGCCAGAGACTACCACTTTGTGGTCTCCAGAGAGCAGATGGAGAAGGACATCCAGGATCACAAGTTCATTGAGGCGGGCCAGTATAACAACCACCTCTACGGCACCAGTGTGCAGTCTGTACGGGAGGTGGCAGAGAAGGTACACAACATGCAAAACCTACCTTTAGTGCTTTTATTATATTCTTTTATACATATGTCTTTTATTACATATTTTTAATTGTATTTTATAAAACATGTGCCAACCAGAAAGGTAGCCCTTAGTGATTCAAGTCAGTTTAATTTTAAAGCACATTTAAAAGCAGCCAACGCCGACCAAAGTGCTGACTCTCCAAAGTGCCTCTCCCGTTCCCACCCCGCCTCAGGGCAAACACTGCATTCTGGACGTGTCGGGCAACGCCATCAAGAGACTCCAGCTGGCACAGCTGCACCCCATCGCTGTCTTCATCAAACCCAAATCAGTGGAGAACATTATGTGAGTGAGCGTGCTGTTAGGCAGCTGATAGGCCAACGTGTCTGGGGTTGGTCACATGAACACAGAACAACACCTCATGTTTGTTTAGTTGTAAATACCATATACACTGACCAGCCATTACATTATGACCACTTACACATGAGGTGAGTAACACTAACTATCCTGTTATCAGGGCACCTGTCAGAAGGTGGGATATATATTAGACATACAAATGAGCATTTTGTCATCAAAGTTGATGTTGGAAGCAAGGAAAAGAGCAAGCAGAAGGATTTGACTTTGACAAGCCAAATTGCGATTGGTAGACGACTGGGTCAGAACAGCTCCAAAATCCCAGCTCTTATGGAGTGTTACCAGTCTGCAGTGGTCAAAGCAGGACAAAGCACTGCCAGTGGAAATGGGCCATAATGCTTCTCTCCTCTTCACCATCATTACCAGGGAAATGAACAAGAGACTGACAGATGAGCAGGGAAGGAAGACCTTTGACAGAGCTACCAAGCTGGAACAGGAGTTCACCGAGCATTTTACAGGTCAGATCACACACTCACTCACTCACTCTCTCACACACACACACACACACACACACACACACACACACACACACACACACACACGCACACACACACACACGGCAGCAACTAGTTTTGTGTTTGTGCTTTCACGGTGTGTGCAAACTATAGTGATACTATAGTGAAATAATGCTTAATAATAATTCCAGTAAACCAACTTCAAGGTAATGTACTGACTGTCCTTCTGTCTTTCAGCTATTGTTCAAGGAGACACTTTGGAGGAGATCTACGATCAAGTCAAACAGATCATAGAGGAACAATCTGGCCCGTTCATATGGGTACTATCCAAGGAGAAGTTATGAAAGGTCACACTTTCTACTCCGCCATTGTCCTCTCTGTATTTATATTTTTTTTAATTTTTTTTTTTTTTTTTTACCAAACTGGTCTGCTGTAACTGCCCAACCCAACTTACCCACCCCTTGTCTACCTGCTACATAGTCCCTGATACCATCATTCTCTTTCCTACCTAACCCACTCCCCCCTCCCCCTCTCTCTGCCAGGTTTCTCACATTAAGGTCAAAGTTTTTCAGACCTTATTGGCCAACCAGAAAACGTTGGACCATGTAGTACGAAGTGTTGAGTCCCTATTGGGGTCACCCCTGCGAAGTGACACCCAGTGAACAAGACCAGCAGCGCAAAGCACACAGGGTGTAGGATTTCAAACAACGGTACAGTTCCTTAATGTTTAAGGGAGGTGAAAAAAATGTGTATGTGTAAGTGGATTGTGGGTGCGTATGTCCTATTTAAAAAGGTTTTTATTTTGAAGGGGGAGGGGGGTCGAAGACGACTGAGGGGATTTCTGTCTCAGGCTTTCAGGCGTCAAAAGTATAGTGGAAACACAGAGCAAAACTTTGCACGTTATAGCTTTAACAGCATGTCTTTTAGTATATTTTCTCCCCTCCACCCCTTATCATCCTGTTCCTTCAGCATACACGGTATATCATACAATTATTATTTTCCTTTTTTAACACATAGTTGTATTCAATTTTTCTCTCTTTACCAGTGTGTCCATGATAGAAAAGCCATTGTACTTTGCATCTTTGAGTGACACAAATATGCATTTTGTGTGTGACAGGTTAGAAAGTCTTTAACTCAAGTCCTGAAGGTGAGTTTGTGGAAGTGTGTTCTGGAATTTACCGAGTAGAGTGACCAAGAGGGAGGACTCTGTCTTGTACTGTTCGATTTAACAGGAAATAGCAGATTTATTTTTTAACTAATCTGGCCAGTGGGTGTCCGGACAAATTGACTTTTGTAAGGCCGTGTTATAAAAAGCTCAATGCTGATAAGAGGACTACACACAAGCGCACTGCTTCAGAGCTTGAGTTTAAGATCGCTATAAGAATGATGTAACAGTTGTTTTAAAGCAGTCATCAGTGTCTTACTGTTCAATGACCTATCTTTGATCATTTGATTTCTTTTTTTAAGAGTCCTTTACAAATGCGGAAAAGGAACTGCCATTGTAGGTGTCCATAGATCTGTCAGCAAAATGCAGATGCAACAATTGAAGAATTTATTGTACAATGAGATTTTAACAGATATTTAACCCTCCGTAAACTGCCTATTTTGTTATAATAAAAGTCTATATTGAACTTTACTTAAGCACTACTACTATGGGAATTATTTTCTTTGCATTGTTAATCATATATAATACAAAAAGTATAAAGATCTTTAAATATGAATATATTTTTCTTTTAAGTTTTTCACCATCTCCACCTTTTGTCTTTAATTTTCTTTTTTAATCATAATAAAGGTTTAATATAGTAAAATGATTATTCTAACATCGCTCCCTTTTCTGGTTCCCCTGAACCTGTGGGAATGCTGATTTATGACTTGATACCTCAACTTTTTGTTAAAACAAAAAACTAACAAAAAGCAGAGAAATTGACAGAATGTCATGTTTGACAGGAATGTGAGATGTAGATTTAGGACTGCAAACCAGCACAGTTGCTGTGCCAGAGTAAGAGCGCACTGCCCTAGAGAGTCAGACTGCTGAAGGAAGGTGTTGAAACTGTATTTCTTGAAGATAAGTCCTAAAAAGCCGGAGATTGCGCAATCATTCTTCTTACATATGTGAAACAAGCTTTGATGTCTTGTGAAATACTTCAATCAACAGACAGCCGAAAAGAACAGTGTCAATCCCCACCCCACGGTTACCCAATGCAACATCACCGCATCTTGATGCAACCTTCATGCGAGGAATGTACTGGCTATTCTCGTACAGGTTTCTCCAGACTGGTTCTAGATGTGAACTTGTGGTTCACTAGAGATGCCAGACTTTTTATATTGACTTTACCCAGCAGAGGGTGCTATATCTGGTCTCTGAGCAAAGGTCTATCCTTTCCATTTGCTCCTCTCTGAGGAGCAAATGGAATTGCTTTTTCTACAGTCAAGACAGCTTCTACTTCCACCTCACCACCCCAGTCCATCTCCTGGACCCTCTGGGAAATGTAAATATCGGACAGATTCTCATTCATTCCATTGGTCTAAACGAGGAGAACGGTCAATAAAGAAAACAAGAATAGACTTTTCTCATACAACTGAGTGTCTCTTATAATGAATAAGTGGTCAGATTGGATGTTGTTCAGTTTGAATTTAAACATTTTAGTGTTGGTGTGTGTGAGAAAATTGTGTGCAGGTATTCTGAACCTGAGATTATATGTCTGTGTCCACAGAGTAAAATATAGATTTTACTTGTAACTAGATTTCAACATTACTTCAAAAATCTGTAAAGTTTGCTTGGAACAACACGAGGACAATTTATCTGACAGTCAATCATACAACGACTAAGACAATTTACGTTACTCTAAAGGAAAATAAGCGGATGACAGTAAATTACAGTCATTTCAATGGGGATCCAGTTTCGAAGACAATCCTCATACCGTGATATGGATTTACCAGAAAGTACAATATAATAGCATGCAAGGCAAAGAGCCAGTAGGCCTATAAGCAAAGGCAAGTATCTTTTATTTCCAATAGCGTGCATATCAAGATGCCATATAGTTGACATTTGGTAAGTACCGGTGTGTAACATTCATGGCCCGCAGAACACAGAGGGAGGTCAGTGGCTCTGCATTGCCATAACAAGATGCCTTTACGCAGAGGAAAATCGCATGAACACACCCCCATGAGTTGTTAATTTCTGTCATTTGTCTTTGTGTTTTATTTGCCTCGAAGCGTCTCTAATTCCGTCTTTCACGTCCTTGACTAAAGTGTCCCGCAGTCTCCCAGCTTTTCTTCCCATTTCTCCGAAGTCCTTTGGAAGTTCTGACGTTTCATGGCGTATCTGACGCACTGTATTTGACTTCAGGACTTTGGTTGTCGCGTCTTTCCCAGCTATCTGAGCCTTCATCAAAGCATAAGCCGTAATCTGTGCGGCCCGTCTGACCGGTCTTGACTCGGCAAGTTTTTCTACAAGTTGCGCTTTATTTACTAAAGCGGAGAGGAGGTACTTCAACACCATGTCCCGATACTTCAACAAAATGTTAAATATCACGACTGACTAATATCGTGTGGATAATGTGACTGAACCAACGTCCGGTCTTCCTTGCCACTCCTTTGCCTGTTTTTAAAACCATGTGTAAAAAATATCGCCCTCTGTGGTATGGATGTCTTCAGAGATAGAGGAACAGCCGTGCTATAAATGATTTTTAGATAAATCAAACAGATTGCATCCAATGCGGTAGCTGAATATTTCTGATCCAGAAGTGGAAGAATGAGATAGAACTTTATCTTCTCATGTTTTCTGCAGTTAATTAATTTTTAGAGAGTCAAATTGAAAATAAATGTATTTTCAGGTGGGTCAATGTAAGCACACATCTTTATGACAACTGCATTTGAGTTTATTGTTAGGTGTCATGCCTTAACTCAGCTAGATTTTTCCTGAGCCCCAAATATGACGGCAGAACCTGGCGTTCCTTTACAAACCGAAAAAAAAACTGTTTTCAACTCAAACGTTTGCCGGTAAAAAGCCTGATATTATGTTTTCTGACAGACACAGAAATACAAGATGTTTCGCATCTCCTACTATCGTAGGTCGACTTTCAGATGAAAAGGGCAAATTCAGACGGTGTTTTAACTGTTGTAACGCTGCACCTTCAAATAGTAACGCAAGAGGGAGCCAATGCACACTAATGAATGAAGTCAACAGGAAACTATGTACGCTGCTTCAAAGAAAAAACGAATCTAATCAAATCTATTTTGCGGCTTTTGTCATAAATGTACAGCCTACTGTTTCTTGAGTTCTTGTATTCTGTAAGTACATGTCACTGTAATTGGAAGTTCAGTTGGGAGCTGCATGTTATGAAACGCTCAGCAATTTTTACTTGAGGGTTTGTTAATAAGTTTAGCTTGCCTGACCATTTGTAAGAATACAATTAAAAAGTTTAACAAATATTTACCGATGAGTATTTATAAATACTAAATTAAATTAAAAGTGTATCTTAGTTTTGCCATGCTGTCGTTGTTTCTTCTCTTTTAGAGTATATGTCATAGTGAAAATACACATAACACTTAGTAGTAAATAATATATACTACTTTTTTTTAAATCCATCAACTCTGGGATCCACTGGTCGTCCTGAATTCCTACTGGAACCTTGCGCTGGCATGTGATGACTTGGAAAAAACTGGTCTGGATGCGAATAGGCACATGGGTGAGGGAACAGGGAAGAAGAAGGGGACATCACAGAACACATCAGTGACACCTTAAAGTGAAACATGGCAGACTGAAATTCAACTGCAAATTTGGATACTGACAATGTGTTGGAATATATATTCGCTTGGATTTGAATATGTTTGATTCAGACATTTTTGTTTCCAGTGGTCTCTGCTGGTCCTAATCGTTGAGCTGGGAGGATATGGAGGTCGGACTAGCTCGCGGCGATTGCTACAGACCTTCTCACTGAATCAGCATGTCAGCAGGCTGACCTGAAACTAAAGTATAAATTGCAAATAGCTTGCTTTGGATATCTATGAGAAGTTAAATGGTTGTAAAATACTAGGAAGCTTCGTATGTTGCCAATTCTAATGGCTAAGGAACCAGCTAGCCAGCAATCAAACAATGAAATTGTGTGTGCAAGCTGGTTAAGGGCGAGTAAACTTGACGACCAAAGAAGGATTCTCTGATTGAAATACAACTTCGTGTAATTAGTCAACGGGTCGATAAACAACGCAGCACCGGCATCGCTCTGAAGACCGTACTGTGGACTTTTAGGTTTTTGACTGTCTGATTAGTGAAGCTCACTACCGAAAGGTGTTGTAGTCCTACAAGAATGGAGATCGACTCCGTTACAGGCGACGTGGATTCCCTTCACGGGGGACTGATTTCCTTTGAACCCTTGGTGGACCGAATTCTGGTGGATTCGCTGTGCCAACAACAAGGATGGATGCGCGTGTATGGTAAGACGTTCAGAAAACTTAAAACTGTAATAACTACACATTTGCTTGTCCTGGTTTTTCAACCGTGACACAAACTCGGTAGGTTATGGTGACAACAGTGGATGGATTCGGTCCGACCGTATTATAGATATCATTTTGAATGTGATCTGAACACGAAAATGACTTATTACATTAAAAAACTAGCTCCTTCCAAATGCCCAGGTGTTTTGTATTTTCAGGACCTCTCTTGCCACAATAACGTCATATGGGGTTGTGTTCCTAAACAATCGAAATAAGAGCCCGTAAATATATATTGAGTAGATATTCAAAATGTAAACTACAAATTAATTTCGTTAAATATTGGACCAGAGCTCGATTATATTGTATCTGTCAATGACTTTCAGGACAAGGTCTACCTGGTTGGTTTATAGTGTGAATGTTTTGCAGTTGATACCGTACAAAGATAGACTAATTAAGTGTTCTTTTATGGATAATGCATTTTCAGGGGTTTTGAGAAAATGATCAGATTTTGTGTTTTAGTATTTAACTTTTATTGCTTTGGGAAAATATTTTAAGTTTCTTGGCAACTAGTTAATCAGTATGAACTTTCCAAATAAATATACAAATATGTAAAGTTGTGATTATAAAATAGTTATAGTGTTTCAATTTCTAAGCTTCCACAGTTAACTGGACCCATGTGACCTCTACATTAGTTACCCTGAAGATGTTGTTTAGGAGCTTGTGGTGGAGCAGCAGTGAATGGTGTGATTGTTTGTGGAGGCTTGAGGAGTCTCACACGCAGGACTCTCTCAGGATGTTTGCCTCCACTTCCCTGTTCCCTTCTCTCCACCCCCTCGTTTTGCCTTCTTGAAACGACTTGGTGTGGCTGTGATGTAAGCAGACCATTCTGTGAATGACCTCAGCGACCAGGATTCCAGAGCGGGCGGCACCAGTATTCGTCACTGCGATCCAAAACTGAAATAACTCAACAAGGATGCTTGTGCATCCAGATATCAATTCTCTCTCGCTCTCGCTCTCTCTCTCTCTCTCTCTCTCTCTCTCTCTCTCTCTCTCTCTCTCTCTCTCTGGTTCTGTCTCTGTCTCTGTCTCTCTCTTTCTCTCTGTCTCTCTCTCTTTCTCTCTCTCTCTCCTCTTATTGTGGACATTCCATATGCATACTTTGCAGAACATTTTACTTCCTAATTGAATTCAGTTTGTGAAATTTTGGCGCTAAGCAGTGTTGTCATGACTGCTTTGCTCTGGACTGTCAAAGTAATGATAGCATCACTCCAAACTGTGTTATTATAGTAAACAGACAAATTATTCATAGGACAGTGTTCAGATATTTAACAGTCCAGAAGCATAATCCAAGAATAGCCTGTAAAGCACAAGTTTACTTAACCCTTGTGTGATTCAAACTTTGCCCCATACTGGTTAGGATTAGCCCCAGCCCAGGTCTCTTTAATGTGGATTGTCAGTGTCCTCCCTGATTCTTTTTAAAGCGATGACAAAGTGTATTAGTCAGAGAAAGGGTATTTGATCTAAGCCTATTAAAGACTGACAGAGGGCGAGAGCCCAATGAAGGGGTTTATCCTTTTCTCCTGTGCTACGCTGCAGTAACTAAGCATTTAGCCCAGTCGATGACATGAATGATCACACTGAGGATCACCAGATCTGGTTTTTATTTATTTTCGAGTTAACTATCCACAAATAATTTACAAATTCCCGACAGTTGACATTGTCTGTTAACCAATTCCAATTGTACCAATCAAACCCATTTAAGTTAACTGTTATGGTACCCATGATAATGAGAGTGTAGCATGTGCGTTTTGTGTACCGCAGTTCTTTACCTGATGTGGGTAATGTATTTGTTGTTTCTCCTATATGTGGGTCAGGGCAAGTAGCTGATCTCTTCAGTTGCTATTGGTCTATTCTTCTTTCCTGCACATTCACTCTGACACCCAGACATCATTCTGGTATCCCAGGCGTTACCTGGATACACAAAAAGCTCCCACATATTTCTCCACATATTTGAAAGATCTAGGCTCCAAGACAAAATACAACTGAACAGTTCAGTTAGATGAGAGGACTGGTGTGTTTCAACTTACTTTTAATGTTGTATCTCATCAGTTGATTTTGATTAATCTTGGTGTTAAGTTTGTAGTTTGTAGGTTGCATTAGTTCTCTGGTGAGACAAAACACTGTACCTAGTGTGACTGTGGCAAAGGGTCATGGTTGACGGCATGTCGACCGTGTTGCTTCTTACAGTATAGTTATGTGACAATAGATTATATAATTCAAAAAATGTTTAGAATCAAAGTCTATGGTTAGCTTTGCAACTGATAAGGTTTTTCATTTTCACTCTGCTCTTAGAGCAAGTAGGCCTGTTATCATCCAAGCGAATCTAAAAAGGTGCAACCTTGCTTACATAAATCACTCATTTATTGATGGGCCCCATAACTATTGAATGACAATGGTTACTGTTCAGTGTTTTCAACCTGAGTGATACTGGTGTCCTAGCTGCTGCCTGTTCCAAGTCTTTATTTCCACGTGTCTTTGGCATAATACTGAATTATTTGTAGAACCTGTTATGACATAGTGGGGTAGATTTCCTTAATGGTTGCTTCCTTTTTTTGTGAAGTATGACTATTTGACTCAATGCATAAATTCACAGATTTAGTTTAGTTTGATCTTACAGTACTGTGCAGCTATGTGCAGGAGACTGCCAAGAGACACTGAGGCAGAAATAAACAGCCACTAAAATCCTGCTTCTGGGGTCATGAGAGCAGGAGCTGGTGGCTCTCTACAGTCTGTTCGCTTGCAGGAGGCTCTTGGCAACTATGAAGGTCTTTACGATATTTGTCTGCTTTTGGAAAGTACCCTCCGAATGTATGATAGAAGACTGTTAAATGGTGTCTGGTTATTGACCACCCTGGAGATGCTGGATTTACATTGGATAGGGACTGTGGGAGTCTTGTCCTCTCATGTGTTATACTTGATTCTCACCTGGCACTCCCTAAAGACAGCATGGTTTTTGAGAGGGAAATGATCAGCAGTACATTGATATGAAGTGGCACCAAATGATGTTTTTGTCAGAAAAATACTTTCTAAGACATTACCCAACAGTAGACGAAGAGCTCCAGAAAGGATTAAAGTGTAGGATTATGTGTCATTGGTTGCTCCTTTACTCAACTAGTCAACAATGGCAAAGGCAGAACAAAGTAGGAAATGGAAAGTTCCTTGTCTTGGTTGCTCCCTCCCCAGGTGGCTAAAAGCCATGTTGTAATCAGAGGGGCTGGAAGATGGGAACAAGGACAGGATTTCCCCTTTGAAAACCAAACAAGAAACTAACCTGTTGTTTAAAAATAAACTGTTGTCTATTTCAGGATTTTGTCCCTGAGTGGAAAAACACATATGGGCTGGGTCCGGTTTGAGAGGATGAGTTCGTTAAGTCGTGGTTTTCTCAGACAAATGTCCTTTCCATGGCCTCTTTTTCTAGAACATTCATTCCAGTTGTGGAATAAACACTATTTTAAGATCCGAATAACAGGAATGTTTCCTCACTTGGCGTTAAATAATTGAACTGCCTTTTGGCTTGTTGGGTGTCAAATACCAAAACCAGACACTGGAAATGTCTCTCTGCCAGAGGACCAAGATCTGAGAGCAAGTGGCTCCACCAGCCAGCATCAGAGACATTGTATTACTTTACAAGAATATTTGAAGGCCATATTCCACTAAACCCCACCCCCTTGCTATTCATCTGCTGATTTATCTCCCTTTTTATGGAAAGGTGCTATTTTTAGACCGGGGGTGTGCCTGAGCTCTTGCTCATGATTTCTGGTTGGACAGGGCCTCCAAAAATGGATGACAAAGTGGCGGTGGATGAAGCCAGCAGGCCCTTGTCATTTTTCCTATGCTACTGAGTGGAGACATTATGAGTCCATGCGTCACCGCAGGAGAGGGTCCAGGGAGATACAGCCTTGCAGACAGTTTGTGAGACTAGAATAGTAAGTGAGTCTGTCAACAGACAAGTTGATATTTCCCCCTTTATCTCTTCATCTCTGTATCATGATGTTAACTTCCTGCTCTGGTCTCTCGTCCGTTTATTTTTATTCCTGCCTCTGCCGCCAACCCAGCAGTGCTGAGTCGTCCCTGGCCGCTCTCACTTTCGTAGCTCTGGGACACCGATTTCGTAACTGTTAATGAGGTGATTTTGTTTGTTGTCTACTCTATACTATAGCCTCGTTATTCTGTGGACATCAGATGCACTCATTAGTATCTAGGTTGCCTGTGTGTGGGCTTAACAAACGTGAAATAAGAAAGGGGATGGGATGATTATTTGAGCCTGCCATTTCACTCATCTAGTTCCAGCCAAGATGCAAATGTCCTCATTGCCCATGAAAATGCGCTAAACACATACATGGTGCTTGGGTTAGATATGGGCTTGAATGTGGGCTTTATTTGTGTGTCCTATTTTTTAGGAGCGATGGAAAAGGCAATCATAAGGAGACATGGTTATCTGTAGCGATGGTGGCAGTCAAAGGGGATAATTTAAGAGGCTTTTCTATCGTTTCAAACCTTGTCTTTTGCATAGATCACGCACGTTTCCACCATCAGAGTGAAATCACTACAGGGATCTCTGGCACCAAAGGCAGCAGGGGTCCTCTTCCTGTTGGTGTAAATGCCATGTGAACAGGAGAGGTGAGGAAGCTGCGACTCCATCTAGTCTGACACGGACTTTTGAAACCTTTAGTGTGATTCTCACTCTGTAGGTTTTACAAGTCATCCCAGTTGTAGCTTCTGGACAGGCTGCCTGTGTCCCAGCACAGACCTGGATGTGATGAATGTTGCTACTGAGCTTTGCTTTACCACCTCGTTATCCAATGAATGCAAGTATTTGGGTCACTCAGTGGGCCTTCTTGTGTTTTTTCAAAGACCTGTAATGTACCTGGTGCTGTTCGTAACTACATTATGGTCTCTATGTTGTTCTAAGGCTAACTATATCATTGTCATGTTTGCCATCTTGTTGGTCTCCTACTCTAAAGATAATGAGCCTACCTCATCAACCTAATGCGATGTGATTCCTTTTTCTGTTTCCTTTGGCTCAGAGTTTCAAGTTGCGCCTCAGTGCTGATAGGGATGTGTGCTCTAACGAGCCCCGGTAGTGACAAAGGCAGGGGTACGAACAGAGCTCCCTGCGGGATGCCTCTCCCATTTCCTGTTGGATCACTGTGGACTGGGGCCCAGCCAGGGGCAGCTCATTCTCAGCCACTCATGAATATTTATGAGACGCTGCGTTCTCATGGAGGTGGCAGCAGGGTGATGCTATACCATGCCAGCAGGTTTTTTCTCTTCTAATAAACCAATGTGTTAGACTTAATTATTCCCCGATAAAGAAGTGAGCGTTGAAATGACAAGTGGTGATGAATGACAACATGGTAATTTCCAGTTACTGACAGCATTTTTGGTTGTCTAGCCAAGTTGCAAGGTTTATAAGTTATGTGAACAAGTGCATTCAACTCTGAAACATTTGTACGAGTTTTCTCTGTAGAGGAGATCATTTGTTCATTTGTCCACTCGATGATTTATTTCCTTCTGCACTAAATGTTATAATCCCATATCCATTCAATGAGTAGGTGTATGTGGCATTGATCTCATAGTTCCTCTCACACTACAGTGTTATGTTCACACCATAAATTATATTCATTGTGCATATCCTGAGAAAGAAAAGCCGTTTCTCAGTCCCGTTTTTAGTAACCTACCAGTATGAATATTTTAAATATCAAATGTCAGACATGTCGGCACATGCAGAGACAGCTATCCTGCCGATAAAAGGGAAACCACTGTTGTTGAGAGTTGATATAACTATTTGAATGAGATGTGTGAACAGCCATGAGTTATCTTGTTCATAGAAATGTTTTTTTCCTGTATATTTTCTTGTATTATCCTTGACTTCTATGCTCACTAGGAAATCACTCAAAGCATGAGCATGCAGATGTGACTCACTTATCAGTTGACACACGGAAAACCACAATCTAAGGCCTCTAGTTTGGCGACCTGTGATTGGGCAAGCCTCAGAGAAGGCTACGCACTTACGACACCCCACTTCCTCCTTCAGGAAGAGGAGCATCAGCCATTGAGACAAATACTGAAGTCTGAGCCAGTGAACTCATTACTCAACAAGAGATGGAGCGGAGCATCTAATCAATCATCAAAGAGGGATTCTTCAAACATGGCTTGGAGAATTGCTATGACGCAACAGTTATTAGTGCTGTGAGTTCAACGATTGGGATGCAGTCAAACAATTAGCTGACGCAGCTAGTTGAGGACATTCATCTTTTGTATGTTTCATCTGTGAAGATCGCTTGGTTGAGATGACGTCATGAGTCAAACGAGAACAGTCTCAGAGGAGAGGGAATATTCACATGAAAAAGTATCTTGCCCGGTGTTAGGCAGTGAGGGTTCTGATCACTGGCACCGTTGGGGGGGGCCCTGGAAGAGACCCTACTCCCAGTCTGTTGGAGTGCAGCCATTGGACGGAGATGTGTGGAAGACATCTGCTCCTCTGACGCCTGGAAAGCTACCATCCAAGGTGGCAATTTCAGAAGGGAAAGGTCAAGTAGCGGAACCTGCTCATCTCAGCGTGTTGAGCCTCCCCAGGAGGGTGACCAGTAGCATTGTCCCAACACCCGCTGAGCAGAGGGACACATGGACTCAAGGGAGATGGGAAAAGGCCCGTCCCCTCAGGGGCCTGATACCCTTCAACAGGTCTCTGTCTGAGCCAGGGGCTCATTGCAGCTCTGAGAAGACGGCCCTCAGGAAAGTGGGCTCAGACGCCGCGCAGAATGGCGCTTTTGGCAGCAGCCTATTTTCCTCCGTGTCACGGAGACTTTGTCGGATCCTCAGTATCAGAGATGAGTCTGAGAGCCGAGTGTCTGGTAGGGGAGCTCGCTAAAACCCTGCTTTTACAGTATCATCAGATGATCAAATGTTAATATTTGTTTATGAATGTTAGGCTGACCTATTTACTGGTTAATATACTCACTTACTGCTTTTATGGATGCCTTGAGTCCTATAAATATATCCCATGCTTATGGAGTCAAGCTAATCACAGTGCTAGCCTTTGGGCTTTTTGTATCGGGAATATATTCACATTTTAAGTCTTGATTCCTGCAGGGTTCGATCAAAGAGCAAAGACCGTAAACAAACGTTGTGGAAGGTTAAGTTATGCTAATTTAATTTTGGAATGCAAATCACATGATAAAGACCTCATATTTCAGACTGTATGAGAAGGATGAACCCATGCTTTCATCCATTACTGATAGCTAAATTGCCAAATCAATCACCCCGAAAAATGTCTCGTATTTGAGTTATAATTCACACGCCACTGTCTATACCGTGGTACAAAAAACCATCAGCATGTAAGAGCTATACACTATAGTTTCAGTAATTTGCCATGTTGGAATGGGAATTGTCTGGCATGTATTTCACCTAATTTCCCAAATTATTATGTGTTCAGTCAAGTCAGTCATGCATTTAGACCAATGTTCGATGTGGTGGTGGAAATGCTTACGAGTTTGGGAACTATTTTATTATTATTTTTATAGTAGGCTTACCCTTAGCTAGCATTGGTAGTTAAATGTGGCAGATAAGCTGTGATGCCTCATTAGAACCTTCTGGTATAGTAAAACAGATGGCTTGGAGTGACACACAACTGCTGTTCTGTTCGTCTTTCACTTCTCAATCATGGGAGCGTAAACAACATGTTAGCTTCCTCATTGTAGACTAACTGCATGCTACTTCCCTCAGGATAGACTGAGTTCTCACTGTAAGAAAGCTCTTCTTGTAATCAAACTAGCTAGTTGACAAAGGAACCCATATGCCTGTACCATTACATCAAGAGCGGGCCATTAGCTTTCTGCTGTTTTGTAGTGATCAGACTAAATTGGATTGCTATGGGGTAAAATATTATGCTTCAAAGGTTGTCTGTTCTTGGAGAGAGTTTGTGTTGTGCAGGCTAACCCTTAGGGTGCACAGCAAGCAAGAGGGGGAAGGCAGGCTACACAAAGGTAGCCAGCTCTTGCATAGCTAGAGAGTGAAACTACATAGCCTCCTTTTGTATGCAAATACTTCCCTCACAAATAAATGCACACAAGATAACAATGAGAATGTGGCAGCGCTACCTAACAGCTCATTAACCTTTCAAAGCTCAGGCCAACAGTGGCTCTCTAGCAGTCCTGGGAAAAAAGGAGCCTTTCCCCTTTTTTCATTTAGAGCATCTGCTGGAGAAAAGACTTTTGAGGAGCGCATTGAAGGGAGAGCTAGTACACAAAGGCAAGAAATGCTTCGAATTTCCCAATCGTGGGAAATTTTGGTGAAATTTGCGGATGATGAGATAAAAAATGTCCTCAAAACACATGTCTGTTTGTGATGTGATGACCACCATTCCTGTAAACTGCAGCACATTCTTGCAAACTGCGACAGTGAGAGCTGACATCACCAGTCCACCCTGACATTGGTTGCCATGGGTTTGGTCCTTTTCTGCCGCAGAAGAAGAGAAGCGCTGCAAATGTCGATGCAGGGGAAAAATTGCTAATGGTAGCATACTGAAATATTGAACAATGTCACTCTGTGGTAGTACTCCCCTGAGGAACACAAAACAGTTAGGCTCTGAGCTTTGCTCAAGTCTAAATGTGATTAGTTAGACAGAAAACACACAAATTATTTATTACAACTGATGTTTTGAACAATTTTTTTGTGAAACAAAGAATTTGTTGGGGGAGGGGGGTTCTGCAGACACTCACCTGTTTTAATGTCAGTTCCATCTTTTCAAACGAGTGTATGTCCATCTTGCTAGGAAACAATTTTACACAATATAAGCCTTTTTGTTGTGTAAATCCAGCATATCAGATTCAAGGGACTGCTTCCCCAAAATAAGACACGTCTTCTTCTATGAAGGAACACAGACAACGGATCTAGGTTATAATTGACATACTGACGTGGATTGGCCATGCTCTCTGTTAATTCAGAGATTACACAAATCTACAACCAACCCACCAGCAAGACTGGTAATTAATCTGTCAGATGTGACTTGTCTTACTTGCAGAGAGGTGGATCTGTTACCTGTTCGAGTAACTGAAGCCAATCTTGAACCACTTGCTTATACGTTGAAATCAATTTCAAAGGGCTGGTAACAGTTTTGTGTTTTCATTGACTTTGCGTACATATACAGATTTCCTATAGAGAATATTTTACAGTCGAATTGAACTGTTTCTTATTGAAAGACAACAGGTAAGAAGTCCTTTGCATATTACCCGTAAAAAAGCATGTTACTACTTCTTAATCACATCATCTGTCTCCACACAGTTTTAACTAGAAAACCACACAATTTGAGAAAGCCATGGCTGGGGTTAGGGTCCTGGGGTTAATTGCTGTCATTTCCTCCTCCTTAACAATGGCTCAGCCCCTATCTAGCCAGATGCCAATTTTAACATGCTAATTTGCGGGGTCGCTGGCTTTAGTCCTTTGGATTTGTAATGTAGTGGTGATGAGCAATTAGAAAACAAATAATTTACAAGATTACAATGCGCTCCAATGTTGTTGTATTATTAAGTGTTTATATTTCAGGTGACGTTTTAAATAACTCTTTATCAGAGGTGCTGTCTGGTTCAAGTGACAGCTTACAATACTGTGGGTAATTCTTGGTACCACACCCACTCACTGTCTGTGTTTGTTTTCAACCTCTGTCACCACCTCCCCTCCCCCCACCTGTCGGCCAGTCACCAGCCCTATCTGGATAAAACCAGATGATGTCACTGTTTTGTGATTGGAGGAGGGTGCGTATTTACTGGTTGCCATAGGGACATGGTCCTATTGCTTTACAGCTAGGTAAAGGTTGGCCCATTGGAGGACATTGAGGTAAAGAGTATTGCTTCCTTACACAAAGCATCCTCTGTTGTGCCTATGAAGGAGTGTGGGGTGTGGACACACCTGGCTGACACTATGAGAATTAAGTTTTGAGGCAATTAGCCCTGTGGGTGAACCATCCGTCTGCTTTAAGTCCTGTGTGATAATCGTGTCTTCCTGTTATGCCTTCAAGACAAAACTCCTCATTTGTTCCAAACAGAAACAAATGTCCTCCTTCTGGTAAAGCACAATATGTGGTCTTTGGAAAGCTTAGTCCCTTACTAGATATCCTTTCTCTCCTTTTTATGAAATGAAAGAGAAAAGGTAGTTTTTGGATGATGCATTTCCTGATCAGCACTTCTCATAGGAAACATAAAAGTGAACTATTTTCTGTTGAGAAAAAAAGTTGAACATAATATAGGTTCATATTCAATTCTTACGAAGTGTAGGTGTCTGATTTGAGTTTGTCACTGCCCGTTTGTGTGGCCGGTTGCTCGAATCTACAGAAGCTTGAGGTTAGGATATGATGACATGTGAATGGGGTTAGTGACCAAACTGGTTTTGTTAGTCTATGCTGGTGTCTCTATGCATACACACAGCAAGCACATGACTGTTTACGTCTGTGTATGAGTAGGTAGGTCTCCATTGGTAGTAGTGATTAGCGGCTCCAGCCATGTTTCTGAAACCCCATCCTGGACAGATGGTAAGACCTCACCCCCAGATCCCAGACATTCCATACAGGACTCAGGCAGGGTAGGGTTTCTCTTCACCTCCTGTGGACTACGGTCAGTCACACACAGCACTGCCTGCCTGACTCGTCTGGGATATTCATAGAAGCCACAAGTGTCTGTTGACTCAGTTTTATACATACATTCTCTCTCTCTCTCTTTCTATACTGCCGTCTCTCTCCCTCGCTCTCTCTCTCTTGCTGTCTCTCTCTGGCTCTTTCACAAGTATCCTAGACACCCATTCTCAATAGTCTCAATGCTGGGGCCCAGGATTCAATCCCTCCCTTGTATAACGCCATTAATGCATTGTGACCCCCGCCAGGTCACAAACTGGCAACTTTAGCTACTTTCCAGCTGGCATGCATACTGCGCTTGGCTAATTGTTTTCAGCCCTGAATGCAGTACAAACAAGCATACGGACCTTCGGGGGCACAACTCCAGGACACCCACACAGTGATTCTGACTCATTACTCACGCTGAATGAAAACCAAAAGCATGCCTTCTTGTGTTGTCTGTCAAGCTAATTTGGGGGTATTTTTCCACCTAGTTTTGATATGGGCGGCCTCCACGGATTGTTTTTGTTTTTGTATTGCTTCTTTTGCCAGACATTATGTACGCAGACTTTATTTCCAACGGCTTGTTGCATTAATAGCCTAGGCCTACTATTTGGCCTTGTCTAGAATCTGTAGTACTCTGCTTTGGCCTGCAGTTTTACTTAGACTGTTGGTCAACCAACACCACTGTCAGAGCTCAGATAATATCATCTGGCTCTGTTGGCAGAGAACTTGTAGTCTGTCTGTGGGAGCTAACTAGCTGTTTAACTGATAGCAGAGACAACAAATATAGGAGTCAAGAGTAGATGTGACATTACCATGACAGAGTGCTTCCCATGGCCAGTTCCAATACAATCCAATATTGTGGTTTAAACTTCACAAACATTGCATTTCATGTAATAAGTAGTCTAGTTGAAATGACTGGCCTCATTTGTACTAATGATTGTACACGCATTGACTTTGCATCATTTTGTTCTCTTTAGTTGCATTCAGGTTTCTTGGATATCTGACAGCCATGTAACATTAGTCCTCATAGTTAATTCATTGGTTCAGACCTGTTTGAGAATCCTCCGTACAACCTTATTCTACAATCTTAGATTCGCCAACAAAGACTTATGGATGAAGTTATGTTGCTGTTGTCATCACTTCACGGTATTAAATATGTGATGTTGTCATTATATTAAACAGAATCCAACACTGCAGGGGAACAGACTATATACATTTAAATGTTTGACACTGTTACAGTTTTGTCAAGCATGATGCGTGCAGAGCCTCATCAGCACTGTAGCCCACAACTTCAACAGTGTGAAAACAACAAATGAGCATAATGCTGGCACATTCATTACAAAAAGGCCATAAGCAGGTTTTCAAACACTGCAGATGTGCTACAACACGCAAAGGGATGGAGTGAAGAGTTACGTAATATGAATGGCCAGTGGCTTTCAGTCTCTCACACTAGCTGAACTTGAAACAGTCGCTAGCCAGTTATCTTATCTCATCTTTCTGACTCTGTTTTTCTTATTTTTGTGCCTTGTGCTCATCTTAGTGCTTTCCATAGACGTGCTAGTTTTTTTTTAAACCAAAGTAGAGGCGCTTCAATTAGGCTTAATCTACAGTGTCCTTGCTTTGTAACAGTGCTTTTGTGAACTTTGTGGCCTTCTATGTCCCAGTGAAGAACAGAAAATTCTGACAATTCTTCGAGCGGTCGCAGGTGTGAGAAAATGCTGTTCTCATGGGTCCTCAAGCCTGCAGTGTGGGGCTGTCGTTTGTGATTTAGTATGCTGCAATATAGTAAGTCCATCCTTACTATCTGATTAAGCAATCCTAGTCCGTTTCAGCTGTGCAGTTTTGTGCAGCAGGCCTATACTGTACTGTTCCAGTCCTTTATCACGGTTAAAGGTTGGCGGTTCAGTTCTGTAGATCTCTTTATGTCTCTTAAAGATAAAGGGTACATTTCCTTTGATGGTTTTAAGCTTGGTTTCGTTGTGGGGTAGAGCAGTTGAACTATCCATGCAAATGCATCTTGTATGATAACTTATTGGCCTGCATTGACTTGCCTCCATAGGTCTTTAGTAACTCATACAGGACTCTTTCATGTTAAGGATATAAACCTTCAATCAGGGGACTGAAAAAGTCTCTTTTTTTATACACGCCTTCATGACTGTTGGAATGAAGGAAAGATGTGGTTGTGTCTCTTGTTGGTTATTTTGGAAAGTTAGATTATGAAGTATACCATCTTACCCACACCCAGAATACAACAACATAAACAGTCTACTCAAACACTGCTGTCTCACTTCTCCCACATCTTCCACGTGTTGGGCCAGCTGCCACAGAAGGCTGTGTTGGCAATTTGCGAGACCCCCCCCCCCCCTAGTCAAGATAGTCCATTTTCTTTCAAGATCAGACTCTATACAAGCTCTCTGTTTACTGTGTCATTGCATCCGTATTCATGTTGTACTGAAAACCATTACAACTATCTGGCTGTGCTTTGTCGCTCTGTTTCCTTTGTTCTGCGGTGTTTATGGCCATGGGTATATTACAGGACTATGCCCAGATGGCAATGGGAAGGAATACAACAGCCATTCAGTTCCAGTTCCCAACCCCAACGTCCTAGCAACTTGAATATGACAATAGCAAACTGGATTGGTTGAAACATTGTAGAAAATGTGTTGTGTAAGCCTATCAGGCCTATCCCTTGGCCCATACTCTACTGGCCTATACTCTACTGGCCTATACTCTACTGGCCTATACTCTACTGGCCTATACTCTACTGGCCTATACTCTACTGGCCTATACTTTACTGGCCTATACTGCACACCTTGGCCGCATTAGATTATTAAGCCTGCAGCACAACCCACCGGAGCACTTCCTCGCTAACGACCTTTGCCTTCCAAGTCCCCATACCCTGCACTGCATTGTGCCAGTCATTTAGCGCTGGGTTAAAGTAGATGAACCATGTCTAACGAACCTTGAGAGAAACTCTTGAATTTTTAAAACCAAAAAGCCCCGCTTGCGACATCCTTGCTCATCAACAAGGTCTTGTAATTGTCAACTGCAGTTACAATCAAAGCAATTCTGGGGTCATAAATAACACCTATTTCTATAGTCAGTACGACTACAAAAGATTAGTGAAGCATTACTGCAATTCACTTAGATATAGCATGTTAAGGGTGTTTCACAACTTGTAAATCCTTTCGGTAGCTAAGATTCTGAGGTCTAGTCTGCCCTCTGTAGATGAGCAGGAGGAACTGCTGGAGGAATTGGACCAAATCTTTGAACAGTTGGTTTTAATGTAATTACCTACATAAGGCTGGACAGACAGTTGGCTTGATGAACAGCTGTTACTTGTGGTATCTATTTGGGGTAAAGAACCTATTATAAAAAAATAAAAAATACATATACTGTATATATATATATATAGAGAGAGAGAGAGAGAGAGTAAAATTGTAGCATGTACGCACAAAAATTACTTATTTGCAATAACAGCCCGTGTCAATAAGTTATCTGCGCATGCTTGAATGGCCTCTCTCATTCATTATGTTGCATTGTTAAATAAAACATAAAAACGGCCATCTTTTCCCTCTCTTCCTCTGCTTCTCTAAGGTGTCTTCTTTTGTGTCCCTGTACAGATGTTAAAGGACCACCCTCACACCGCTTTTCCTGCGGCCAGTCGCCCTACTCAGACACCAGCATGTGGGAGAGGAAGTACTGCATCCTGACTGATAGCCAGCTCATCCTGCTCAACAAGGAGGATGAGGTGTGGGGAATTTCTATCTACCTCCTCCCTGCATTCTCACACACGCACAAGTGTACACACACGCACAAGTGTACACACACGCACAAGTGTACACACACGCCCACATAGGATACACGTAGACAGTCAGTCTCAAGTTCCCTCACACATGACAGAAAATGTCACTCCCTAGAGAAAACAATGTTTGCCTTTTGTTGTGTCCACTTCATTTTTGTATTTAGGACCCTCGAATAATATAACAATGTAATCAAGTCAGGATACAAAGATTGAAAGAGGATCATTCATTTATAATATTCTACATATAAAGATAGAACTGTTACATAAACAAGGTTAATGAAATTCCTTACTCCCTAATGTCAGCTAAGAGAACTTCCTACTGGGAAAAGAAAAGCATTTACAGGAAATATGCTGTACTTATACGGTGTCATATCATGCATTTACCTTCCATTTCTATCCCTCCCCACACCCATAGCTGCCAGCAGAGGTCCAAGAAAGCCCCGCTGAGTCTTCAAAGAGCCGGAGTCTCCGACGAACAGTCAGCGTGCCATCGGAAGGACAGTTCCCAGACTATCAGGCAGAGGGCGCCTCAATGCTAGGTAAAACACCTCTATAACCTTTTTTTTCATCAAGCAGTTGCTTGTCAAGGCTGGCAAATGCAACCAGGTGCAACAAGTGTAGTCACCAGGATTGTACACAAAAGAGATTACAATGAGAGATGGCTGAGAGACTCTTACTTGTCTAGAGACTCTTTCTTGTGTTCTAGTTAGGTTTAATGTAACATTCTGGAATTAGTTTTTTCATCAAGAATCACTAAGGCCTCTATTATTTGATTGAGAGCACTACCTGGACTGAAGAGTTTTTTGTTGGTTTTGGGAGTCGAATCCAAAAACATATTCTGGGTAATATTCTTGTCTGTGTGTTTGAATTTCAAAACACAGTGATTAACAAGCAGCATTCGTGTAAAAACAACAGCAGCACAGAGGATCTGCCTGAATCCGTTATGTAAACCCTGAGCTTCGTAGAAATGATGGCAGTTGCAATCTGCATCATCACATGAAATAACTTAATTCTCCACTGAGTTCTGCTGCTGACCTCCTGCCCGGTCAGTGAAAAGCTCCTGTAAGCTGCACAGAGAACAGAATACGAAGAGCCATCAACGGAGGGAAACATGATCGCAAGTGAACTTGTCACTTTAGGTACCGTGTCTGTAGATAGAGATACAGTTTATCATAGCAGATGTGGGTGGCAGGGGGCTTTGAGAAGACATAGGACACCATTGCAGAGGGAAGCATTTCACTGATGTACCGAGTAGGTGTTGTTATTTGGGAATGCTGAAACTGGGACAAAAGCATCTCGTGTCCATCCATCTCTGTGGCCTGAGAGGCAGGATTGACCCTGATGCCACACGTGGGTTTCTCTCAGTCAAGGCATTCAGCTGGGAGACATTGCGGGGGTGCAAGGGTCTGGAAAGGAGCGCGCGGGCCTGAGCTTGGGGGTTGGTGGGAACAGAGGGTCTTGCGATGGCGTATTGTGACAGTGCTGGAGAGACAGAGGGATGGATGAAGCCTGTGACTGAGGGGGTCATTCATCTCTGTGACCCTCTTAATCTCCCCCTGTCTTGTGCTCCACTGAGGGAGAGGAGGTTATTTATATGTTAATCTGTATACTTTTGTTTAACAAAAGTCTCCAGTAATGGGTTTCAGCCCAGAGAGTAGCTGTTACCTCCATGGAAATTCAACACTCACTTTTGATGACACATTCAGTAAACTAAAAGCAAACGAAGTAATTTGAAATATATAAGCTCTTCCTTGATCATCAAATCCCCTTTAATATTTCTATATTTAATCATTCATATTTAAATATACACATTAATATTTAATCATTTGTTTGAAAATCTTGATATCTTGTTTAAATATTGAATTGAGAAGTATGAGAAAGCGACAGAAATGTGGAGCATATGCAATAATAAAAAATTAAATAATCATAAATCTTGTTTAAATCAGCATGAAAAAAGTTCTAACATAAGATCAATAATTGTATATACATATATATATGCTAATTATGCATATTGACAAAAACTAGGCTCGCTATATTTATGTAGACTAGCCTGCACAAGTACCCTCTGTCAGTGTAATAGACCCGAGGTACATAAACGAGCGGGATATCAAGGCGCCGCTCCACGCGTCTTGAGCATGGGGCTTGGAGATGGTATGGCTACTATTGTTGTTCTCATTTCTAAAGTCTGATAGAGTAGATAAAGGCGGTGGGTTTAACTGGCTCCGGTCAGGCTTTTCTGCATTCCTTTCTTGAAGGGAGGCAAAGCGAGTAGACACAAGACGATAACACGAGCTAGCTTAGCTTGTGCTGGACTTTAATCGGAATGTAATTGCTGGATTTTAAAACATGGAATTAATTGGTAAGAAAACAACATTTGAACGTCTTAGGCTTTACGTGCTGGTTATTGCTCATTGACTATAGCCTAGTCCCAGTACGTGGTCAATCATTTTGGGCTGTAGGGCATTGCACAACTTTTTGTCTGCAACCTGTTACTCTTTTCACCTTCCTCATTCGTGAATTATGTGTGAATTAAGAAAATCACTCTAACTACTAAGATTTTAGGTATAATTTAACTGGCGGCATGAAACATAACTGCGTTGATACCTTGTTTGTATCAATTTGTCTACAGTGATTTGAGTCCCATAGCTTTTTAATTACGTGTCATAGGGTCTCCATTATAAACGATAGACAATTGCTTAGTTGTTTTAGTGTTTTGAACATATGTGAACCAATTCTTTCCGGTTCCCTTCATCCTTTTGCAGACTGCCAGTTAACCTACTTTCGAACAATAGTTTTTGAAGTTGTCTGTATCATTTAATTTAAATGATAGACCTATATGAAGACAATATGTTATGAATGGCTATTATTGACCATTTTTCTCTTAAACACGTTTGGGTTTGTGTAAGGCTATATCACCAGCTTCCTATTAGAGCTAGTACTCTACTAGTAACTTTAAGACTGAGTAACGTTTGAGAAGGGAACAAGTAAGACGCATGGTTTTCAAAAAATATTCTAAATGCATTCTTCCCTTGTCAGACTAAACATCAACTGCTCTACCCTCTGTTGAATTTGAAGTAGAAACAGGTGGAATTAAATTGAATTCAGGATTGTTGTGGTCCCGATCTTTTATTCTGGATTAGGGTTTAGTTTGATTGATTGGTCTCATTGGATTTGCAATGGATAGGCTACAAACCAGTGTGCCTCTCTACCCTCCTTCATACTCATGAATGTAACATGTCATGCAGTGATCCCATTTGAAGTGGTAGGTCAGTGACTGTTGCTGTGCCCATGTGTAAGAAAGGAATGTGAGTTTTGCATATTCATTCAAGTGATACATCTTGTCTGTTTTGCCTTTTTTTGTTTTTCCTCTGGTTATAATGTCCGTCTTTTGTTTGATACAGACTATCTTCAAAACAAATGATCTGAAAGGGTTTACTGGCTACATCACACTATGGTTTAGATTTGTGCCCTGGTATATTTCTTGGGACTGTTTTCATTGCCTGCATTAAAATGGTTACCAGTTATGTTGTAGTGGAACACTGGAGTATAGCAGTGTACTGGTTTACATACAGTATTCCTTTCCTAAAGAAAACAGTATAGCATGCGTTGTACAGAATACTTCTGTAAAGAACACTTTTCCTAAAGATTTTGTCTTCCTTTTTTTCTAAAGTTGATTTTTTTTTAAAGCTAAGATTAATCGGTATACATAAATGATCATATACATATACAATATAATAATACATTATAATAAATACACAAACATAATATATCTAATAAGGCATTGGTTTATTTGAGCTTTGCTTGTTGTTGACTTTTGTTTGCTTGTTGATCCGGCATGGTTGTCTTCAGAAAGGTGTACTGTTTATTTACTTAGTATATACAACTATGTTTATCTATTAGTTTAGATCAAAATGTCTGATAAATGAGTACCAAATGCATGTAAAGTGCTTAATGACTAGCAGTGGATCATCAGGTTCCTGTTGCTAGCCTACTGTACAGGTGTGCCTGGCCTGGTTTATGGTTGGGGACATAGTGTTGGTTTCACATTCCTTACATTCTTGATCTTATGACATCATGCTTTTCCATTACTCCCTCACAAACACCGTTGATGCTTAGGTCCTGCAAACTGTGCAGTGTTTGTGCTCTAGTCATGATGGAATGCTCTGGAAACTCAGTTTGGTACAAGATGGATTAGGTTGTGTATTACGACAGGGCCTTATTTTAATTGTTCCAAATCTTAATCCCACTGATTTATATCAACCAACCAGTCTTCTGTTGAACCAACATATGCACTATTTTCCATCCTTAACTCCTGTTGATATCAAACCGCTTTTGGCAAAGGTTTAGTTTGTATTTTTAAATTATTTATATATTTATATACATAATTTATTTAAAAATATGAATTATAAATAATAATATAATCATTGTATAATGTAATAGATAATATATATAAAAAAAACATATATATATACACAAATATAAACTAGATAATCTTAAACTATACCTAGGTAGTATGTATATATTATATAACACAATTATACTAGCACATAATTAAGACTCCCATTACCTAAAATATAAACTATATCTCATTGTGTACTTTCTGCAGAACGTTAAAACTTTTTCTGACGCATTTCCAAGGTTGAAAGAGCAATCTGCAATAGTTATCACTGGATTTAATATTTGCCTACTATCAGAATGTGTCCTAGCAGCCTCTACTTAGGAGCAAAGGCTGCCCCCATATTCGTGCTTAAATGCTGGACTGTCAGTCTCCCCATCTGTGCCAGCTTTGATTTAGCCCAGTTTGTCAAGGTCGTACCTCCAAGCTGGGTCTCAGGCATTTGGGGAGGCAGCAGTCTGGCGGAGGCCTATACTCCTGCCAGCACCTACCCCCCGCTGAATCCTTTCCTGAAAATCCAGTTAAACAATTGATTTGGCGCAGGGCAGCAAACGTTCCTAAAATCAATACCTTGTTAAAAGATAACACCAGGGTTAAAATGCATAGCCTGCCACGTGGAGAAATTAGCCCCCTAACTGTAATTAGAAGTGATAGGATGGATTCCTGTCTGAACACCCTTTTAGGGAGTCTAATCTTTGCCTGTGTCAATTAGGCCAAATGATTATGCAGGTTTTTATGAGCAGTTAATTGAAAAGGAGGGGGGTGAAGTGGGAGAGTGCTCTTTAGCTATAAATCTACGATTGGAAACCTTACTTTGCCATCAGGTTTTATGGCTTTATGAGTCATATATGCATTATGTCATTTTGTGTAAAAAAAAAAAAAAGAAAAGAAAAAAAAGTGTAGGCTACTGGATGTCTGAAAAAATATGCTTTGTGATTTCCCAGCATATGGTGTTGGAAATGCTTTAAAGCACAGCATTCCAGAAGTCAATTTCATACTGTAAGATTACATTTTCATTGCATGTCGTATAGCTTTGGCCACTACCAATCTTATTGTGCTTGCGATATCTGATATGAAGTGTGGATGGTGGTCATTAATTATTCATATGAAGCAGTACTTCAGGCTATTATTGAACTTAGCCTAGACTCAGGTTATTACTGAACTCAGACGCCCACGCTAGTTGATGTACTGCAAAGGACTTGTTAACAAAGCATATTTGTCTGTCAGAATGTATTTAGCCTGCTTCAAATGTTCTTAGATAGTTGCTTTTCCTGAAATATTTATTTCCTCATGGAGACTTTCAGTTACACTGGCTAAGTTGAACCAGAATGCTTGATCATGCCGAATAGTTCAACTAACCACTTTGTAGGAGCTCTGCACCATCTACCTCATTACTTTGAGGACAGGTTCCCAAGAACCTCATAAATAGTTCATAAACTCTCAGGCGTTGTCATCTTTCAGCAGTGTATTAGCGATCATGGCAAATCTTCCACTGATAGTGCTAGACATTTCACTTGTTCTGCTGCTGATTTATTTCCAGACTAAGTGGGGTTGACTTACGCTTGTGGCATGGTTCTCAGATCTTCTTAAATTGCAGTAACTGACCTGCAGCAACGAAGCACCAGTTTCTAAGGTGGGGGTTCATTCTACGTAATCTGGAAGTGCATCGTAGCCCCTTCAGATGGAGGTATTTGTAAATGAGGATTCATGAAGGGATGAAGAATTGTAAACAGCCCACCACCTAACAGATACATGTAGCTATTTTCTCTATCTCTCTCTCTCTTTTTCTCTTTCCCCTCCATGTCTCCCTCCCTGAACTACCTCCCAGCCTATCATTTATATTCACCCCTCCCTTCCCGTCCTGTTCTCTCTCTATCCATCTTTCACTTCCTCTTCGGGTAATAGGAAAACCCCCCAGAGTTGTGTCCTACATCAGTCGACTGAGGGGAACTTATTTAGTAATTAGCCTTAAAGTGTGGCTCTAAATTTGTCCTGTGCGTCCTGTGGCTCCAGTGAATAAGGGCTGCATTTCAGCTGCAGTAGCCAAGCAGACGCCTCTGTATGGAGAGAAAGGAGGGAGAGGGCAAGAAATGATAGCGAGAGTGGGCACGAGAGAGAGTGAAATAGAGAGACCAGAGTAGAGGAAGGTGGATGAAAGGGAAAGGGGTACACATTGAGGAACGATGTAGAGAAAGAGGGAGAGGGGGGACGAGACAGAGATAGGGGTGAAAGAATAGGGGAGAGAGTGCTTTAGAAGGGAGACCGGAGAGGTAAGTAATTGCAGTTCTGCTGAGGGGAACAGTGGAGTGCAGTTACAGCAATTGATTGAATAAATGCGGTAGAATCCCAGTCCGCTAGCATGCCAAAAATGAGAGAGAGAGGCTGATTACCTAAAGGTTACTCTTTCTGCTGAAAGGAGAAATTGACAGAATACCGAGTGAATGATTCAGGAAATATACTCAGAGAGAGAGGGGGGGGTTCTATAACAGTGGGAAAGCTTGCTGAGAGAAGAGCAGGGGGGTGGCAGTGACAAGCTTGCTTGGAGGAGAGAGAGAGAAAGAGGGGGGGGGGGACTGTGACAAGAAGAGCAAGGATAGAGAAAGCAAGAGAACGGGAGACAGCGAACAAGGAGCAGGCATGGAACACCAGTTTTAGGTGGGATGCCAGGTTTATGGGGCCAAATTCCTTCTGCCCGAAGGTTGTGCTTGTCAATGGGAAGGCTGTGCACTGCAGAAGATGGACATGTAAATAGGAACAACTTTGCCTCATTGGCTGATTGCGCAAGGCATTCTCTGTTTAGCCAATCTGGTGCTGACAGTGTCCATCTCCTCCTTAGATGATGGGGAACAGCTGTGATCGAGGTATTGTCTCTCTCTGTCTCTAACTCTCCCATTTCTTGCATTGTTTAAAATTAGTGATTGTCATGTGCAACAGCCTTAAAAGGGCATAATGTCTCAAGTTTGTCTGTGTAGGCTACTGCTTGCATCATATTGGTAGCCAGGTCTGTACTGTACTGATCTGCACTGTACTGTACTGATTGGTGCTGTATTCTCAACTGACGTCCTCCTATTATCGTACATAGGACGTGTTTTATATCCTTGAGTATGACTTTGTGCTGTGTGCCCTGTAATTGATGATGTGCAGTGACGGAGGGTTATGTGCATGAAGTTTGTGGAGGTCCCTAGCTAACCCTATGGGAGCTCACTCTGGTCGGAATTATGATGCATGCAGCGTTTCAACAGAGCTGCAGGGAAGCCAAGAGGACAGTGGCTGTAGAGAACTTGATATAGCACTTTGCAAAGTAGCCTTTTTTTCCCCCCCTCTCATAAGCGCTGACTATCGCATGCTGTATCTCATCCATGGCCCCCAGTTAAACATAATAAATTAATTACCGTATAGGCCTAAAGGCAAGAGTTTGAATCCCTCTAGAATGTCTATGGTGATTATTGAAGTCCAGATCTGTATATCTATTTCTTGCTGAAATCATTTATTCCCACACTTATATTTGTAGAAACATCTGCATTCATGTCTCACAAGCCTTATCCTCAGAATACTTGAGAAAAGGGCTAAATTTAGCCTGGAATCGATGTGTCTTTGGATATCCGCCAGGGATCTGACTTAGTGGGTGTGGGATTTCTGCATTTTGGAAAGTCATGACTTCTTTCATTGTTACATTATTGTAAAAGCAGGTCTTGCAACAGTAGGATTGTCTTGAATAAATGGCTTTGGAAGCCAAGTACTCAGAGCTGAGAATTTCTTGGGTCTTTGTCACATGACAGACAGGTTCCTCCTCCTAAATTAACCTTCCATGGCACAGCTCCAAGCTGGCAGAGACAGTGTTCTAGAGCCCATGTTTCTATGGCTGAATAGGGTCGAGTCAAATGTATTTCTAGAGCACAAAGAACAACCGGTGTTTGCTAAAGTGCTGTACAAAATAACTCCCATTTATCACAAGGACACATGCACAGACATATACATATAGGATAACAGTGCTGTACTTGCATAGCGGCAGGCTAGGGGGAATAAGTGAGATTCATGATTTAAAAGCATCAATAGAGAGAGAGGATCTTAAAGAAGTGGAAGACTTTTCTAGAGTCTAATAGAAAGAGGACAATGCTAATGGTATCAAGACAGCTCTAGCTGCGGTAACTCATTCGCTTTGTACTCTAATGTTTCAGTAACAGTTTACTGTATGGTATTTAAAACATTCGTTGTCAAATTATGCTATAAACATAATATGAAAGGGAACAAAAACAATTGATGCAACCAGCGCAACCAGTGGTCTGTGTCCTGTCAACACACATCCTTGACACACAAAGTTGCAACCTTAGAGAGACATCATAGTTTGTCAGAATGTGCCCAAATTTCCGTAGGCATGTTTGGTACCACTATGTTTTTTGTATCATGACTGAAGTTTCAAGACTAGCTATCAATACAGTAAACCCAAACTTAACTTTATAACATTTAGCTATGTGGGTCTGTATGATGGAATCTAGGCTACATGCTATAACTTTGGGTTCTGCTTTAGTTTGCTAACGTGTGCTGATGAGACTCTGCTGTACTTTGTGTTTTGAGTTAACAGACTGTTCAGTACCGCTGTCAACATGAGACGCTTGCCCTCTGCAACTTGGAACTCCATCACTCTGAAACCCCTTTACTCCAAATGTCGCCACCAACGCATCTCATGTCCATGTAATTCACCCTTCAGTCTTTGAAGTGGTTGGATTGATTGACTTGTCGAGTTGGTACCTGCCTGCCCTGTTCTGTCTAATGGACGGTCTTCTCCCCTTTTCTCGCTCGCTCTCCCCCACCGTCTGTCTCCATCTGCAGAAGTGTCTTCAGAGAGGTCCCCTAGGAGGAGGAGTATATCAGGCCTGGGAAGTTCAGAGAAGAACATATCAGTGGAGGCTCCCTCCTCTCCGTTCAGAGTGCCGGTAAGTGTCGGGGCAATTATGAGACATCTTCAGACTGTTACCTATAGGTTTTCAAGTCGCAAAGATTCTTAATGGGTTTAGTCACCATAACTAATATACTACCTCATGTTTTGTATGATGCATATTTGAATATAGAGACAAGTGTTCCTTATATAATCCTTGGTTTGGAGTTCTCTGGTGACTTAGGCTTTAGTTGGGATTGCAGCAATGGTTTTTAAACCCCCAGAAATATGGGAGCCATTTTGATTGGTCATTCTTGTTACTCCCTCAACGTGAAGACAGGCTTGACGGAAGGTATAAAGGCGTTTAGCTTGTGAAATCCTCCCCCTGCTAATTCTCATTATCCACTTGTTATTTTCTTCGCTCACAATGTGGCAGGAGAAGCAAATTCCTTGCAGTTGTTACAAAGTAAATGTGTGTGTGATGCTGCATCTCAGAGAACTTCGGTTCACTAATCAGAGCCCAACGTGGGAGCGCGCCTCAAAGGACAGGAGGAATTCACAGCAAGATGCTTTTGATGATATTTATATCCTAAGGAATCGGGGCCATCACTGACATTCATATACTTGGCATTTCATAGAGCTTTTTGTTAGGAAACTGAATATGTGTGGAGAGAACCTAATGTGCTCCTCCTGTCTCTTGAGTTTTTCCATTTGCTCCCCAAGACGTGCCATTGATCATTGTTGAGTCACCATAAAGCCTTGCCTGCTTCCGTCAGAGAATATTAGATAACATCTCCAGGTTGAACAATCAGACTGTATAGTGACTAATGGCTGTCTGGCGGTTACTGGATTAATCAAGAGAAGAATTCTTGATTTAACTTCTGGAAAACTGTAACTGTGGGCAGATAGTCGTAGCGATGGAATACAATATGTCATCCCCGCTGTCTGTTATGGGTAGTGGTCCAAGTCACTGTCTAGATGTGCTGACCAGGCAGGCTGTATACATGCATGCGCCTGCCCGAGAGGGGGAGGGAGCCTACTGTTGTCTCCTTCCGACTGAGACTGATCCGTTTCTGTCCCACCTCCTCCACATTGCCAAGGTGAATGAGGATGACGGAAGAGCTGACAGAGACTTCCTGTTGGCATACCCCCTCCACGGACGGCTCCTTTCTTTTTACAGCTCCGTCTCCCACGCGCTCCCCCCCTTTCGCTTTCTCCCCCTCGCTCTCTCCCTGTCTATCTCTCGAGTTAATCGTTTGTTATTTCTTCTCCGCCCCTCTATCTCTGTCCAGTAGACCTCCTGTCTTTGCCTAATGTTATTAAATAGTTTAAAATTGCCTTTCTTCTGCCTGCGAGACAAACACCAACTCTTCTCTTTCCCGGTCTCTCTTCCTTCATTCGTCAGGCTCATGTTCATCAGACAAACTATGAGTCATTTTACATAGAGCAGCAACACCTCATATAGCAAAGCACTCTCCATAATGTTTACTGCTGCACTGTAAATAAGTAACACAGGTTTCCATTTGTCCGTGCTGTGCCCCTCAGCTGGCAGAGGTCAGAGTGTGCTGTAGGAGCGGTATTACTGTATCTTATGTCAACATGCAGCCAGTGTAAGCATTATGGGTAGAACACAAAAGATGACCCTCTAGCCCCACCCACCACGATGTTCCAGTTTCTGTCCCACTTTTACCACAATAGCTAAAATGGTGTCATGTGTCTATTGTTATCTGGTAATGCACGTCTCTTTTCAGTCTTTGCTGATGTCATCAGAAGGAAAGCAGCAATGCCTTCTTTTTTGTACTCGTAATTTATTTATAGATATAGTCTTTTATTGTTATTATTTTGTCTGTGGAGGCTTCTGCACTATGATCCTGTATTTGAGCTTTATGGTTTGTGCGTGGTGAGGGTCTGATTTCTGAAATGAGTGATACTTGGTTGTTCAAGGTCGATAGTTTTATCTGCTCTGACTCAAGTCTGGTGTAGGTTTCATCATTGCTGTCTGGCTCCTCTGGTCTCTCCTCCCTAAACTCTGCCATTCCCGTATCATGTTGAATGTAGCAATCGTAGTTGGTGTTGATTCTGACACCATTAACTGTTTCCTCATCATATGTCTTCAGAGTTACAGTTTTAGTTGACTACACATTAAGACAAACGTAACTTGCATAAGCTATATACAGGCACAACATCAAGGTACACGGCTATGATTGTTGTTTGGATCCAGTTCACGGGTGTTTGTTTTTGGTTGCATTGCAAGGTTCGCGACCTGTGTGACACATTGGTCACTCATTTGCGGCACTCCCTCCTGTATAAACACCAACTCCTTCTCGTCTAGTCTGGTCTTGCAGGGCTGGTAGTCAGTACTGCGATCTGCCTCCCAAGGTTACTTCTCCTCCTCGCGTCTCGCAGGGCTGGTAGTCAGTGCTGCGATCTGCCTCCCAAGGTGACTTCTCCTCCTCGCGTCTTGCAGGGCTGGTAGTCAGTACTGCGATCTGCCTCCCAAGGTGACTTCTCCTCCTCGCGTCTTGCAGGGCTTTTTCAGCAAACGCCTGAAAGGATCCATCAAGAGGACAAAGAGCCAGACCAAACTGGATCGCAACACCAGCTTCCGACTGCCTTCTCTACGACCTTCGGAGAGTGACAGGTAGGCCACTTGTTCTTCTCCTAAAGCCACCGTCCTTCTGTTTTCTATTGACCTGTGTTTCTGTTGGATGCATTAGTTTCCCCTCTGTTTGGGTGTAGATCTTCCTCCTTCATCTGTTGACGTCAATGCTAATTGATGTGTTTTCCTGCATAATGACAAAGATTTGAACTCTGGGGTGCGTCTGTCTGGGTGTGGGTGTGTCTGCATGGGTGTGTGTTGTCTGGGAGATCCACACATGACAGCTTTCATCCTCTGGTCTCATCATGAATAGCGTCTCCTAGGTGGCGGTTTGCCGCTCCTCTGCCTAGCCTTTTAAGCAGCCAGTCGCTCCTTACATTATGTTCCCCTGCATCCATTACCTGAGTGCTATTCTGAGAAATGTTGCTTTGATTCCAGGATTATAAACTCAGTCAGTTAGAGCCGGAGATAATGGTATTACTTTAATCCACAATGCCTTTCTTCTCTCCAAAAGAAGATAGTCATTGGTGTGTTGCACATGAAAATCTATTGCATTGCAGTCTGAAAGTCTGAAAAGTGAACTGTTTTGGCATGTTATCGGCCGTCTGGGTTTCTTTGAGAGTGAATGGGCATTGTTGGGTAGAGAAGGCAGAAGATGATGTCACCAGGCAGGGTTAACAAGCTCCCAGTCTCCATGTCCCCACTCACTCAGTGGGTGTTTTCTAAGTGTGGCTTGCCATCAGCAACCCCTTGCTGAGCACTCCTAGTGCCTTTATGGCTGCTTCTCTGCATTCCCTGCTGTTCAGATGAAGCACTAGAGCAGTGTGCGCCCCATCAGCAGGACACTTAGAAATGCGCTCTGACAGTGTGTAGCATGCAGGTCAAGTCAGTTGGCGATAAACTAAACAATACTAAACGAATACCATTGAATACATACAGTTCATGGAAATGCTGGCCAGTCTATTAGCAGAGGCTGGTGGATACGTTAAAACAAGAAACAAAGATTTCATCATCTTTCATTTGTTGATGCAGAGTTTTGTTGGCTGTTATCATGATCTCAGGCCAGCTGGTACCAAACATGCGTGCTTTCATGGTGTGCTGTGGTTGACATCTGTCACTATGTGCGTATGTGTGTGTGTGTGTGCGTGTGTGCGTGCGTGCGTGAGTGAGTGACCCACGTGGCCTGCCAGTGAGTGCAGCAGACAGATAGTCGCATTCAGAGGCTTAAGAGCCAACAGGAGGTAGCTAGGAGGGATCATGGCTGGCAGCAGTTAGCTTGCTCCCCTGCTCAGCCCTGTTCAACCTCCTTGCTCTCACTGAAGGAGAATGGATGCCACTGCCTCTCTTCTGAGGAAGGCCCGGAGCGTTCACCTTTCCAAAACACTGATCTTCAGGTAGGGCGCCATCACGCCAGGACCCCAGAGAGCTACTATTACAAGCATCAGGGAGGTAGCGTGGCAATGAAGCCTTTTGTTTGTGACTAGAGTTAGGGTTGCAAGGCATTAAGGGAGAGTTTTTCATTGACGGTATAAATTTTGTTATTCTTAACTTCTTTTTTGTGTTGATGTCATTTCAATGTTATATTTGTCATTGTTTTTACGTTTTGTCGACAGCCTGAAAGGACAGTCATTGTCACTGCTCTCTGCATTTTTGTTGCAGAGTGGGTTGAACATCTGTGTGCATATTTGCCACAGAACACCAGATTACTTGGCATTGAGTTTCAACCAGAAGCTGCCTGTAGCAGACCCACTAGTGTGCTCATGAGCTGAGGAAGTAGTTCCCTTCCTCTAGAAGTATCCGATGTCTAACTTAATGCAGTGGACATGATCGCTGGCAATCAGACAAACAATTTGATTCGCTTTCTAAAGGCTTGTAGGACGTCCCCAGCTCTCGTGAAAGAGATCTGTATATTCCCTGGTTAGAAAGCACAGGACACTCAAGTGTGTTGTAAATATGTAGTAACCGTTCATTCCACGCTTTTACAACTGCTGCCAAAATGTGACCGTGAGATTGCTCCGATGATGTGTCAATCTCTGATTGGGAGTATTGTAGCCGAGATCAAAGCATGAATGAGTGTGGAGAGATCATCTTCATCTTCAGGTTTGTTTACTGACTATGGAATTATGGGGTGTCAGTGGTCCATGGATAGATCCAGGCCAGTCCCTGGATCGACAACATCGCCAGGCTTATCCGCCATATCATGGCTGGATTGAGAGGGCAGATCTGTGTCCTCTCCGAGCCCTTAATCTCAGTTTACATAATTCAGATGGCGAGCCTGAGGCACATCGAGGAGGCCGATGCCAGGGGATTAGTCTGGCACTTCTGCCCATTGCAGTAGGAAGGAACACAGAGGAAGTTCTATCTCGTTATCTAGTTCGCTGTTTGTGACATATTTGTTTAATGCTCTGCTGCAGTTTGATTGCATTGGTTCATTTTGTACAGTCACTCTTTCCTTACTTCGTACAAAAACAATACCTGTTGAAATGCAGGCATGATTTGTAGATGCTACTGAATGTGTGAGTGTTATCAGTGATGGGGTTGGGAAAAAAAACTGCTGTTGTCTTGTGTTGTTTGTCCACATGTCCTTATGTGTTTAAAAATGTTGCACATACCCATCTCTCCTCAGTAGAAATGCTGTCGTTGTCACGTTTAAAAGCTCTTGTTCTGCAACTTCTCATTCTAAGCTTTTCTGGATTCAGACAGTAATATATTATGTGGAACATGCAGATCCATCTGCCACAGGGCTTTTGATTTGAGCTCAAATAAAGACATTTCAACCTTAAGCTTTCTGTGCCTCCTGCCCCTACACAGAGAAATAAGAAGTCAATAGCTCTAAAAAAAAAAATTAAAAACGTGCTTTGCGCATACCCCATATATTCTTCTGAATCCAGTGAGAACTTTATAGCAAATAGCATTGTCATATCATTTAGTCAGTGAGATAGAATAGTTTGTAAGGCAGTAGAGTCTGGGGTTATTCATTATGATAATTAGCCTTGACAATGTCAGCAACAGCAACCTTGTCAATCTGTTGTTTTGTGCATGGATGAATGCTTATACATTTGAGTTTCTTACACAGCAAGCATACTGTATTCAGACTGCTACAGAATGCTGATTATGTATTGTCGGTAAAGCGTTGAATTGAGGTCCTAGACTTAAAATATTTCGTTGGCGGTTCCTCCTTGTGCAGATGTGCAAGTTCTAGCCTAGGCCTTATGTCTGTGTCTGAGACAGCAGGATCAATTATAGTATCACATCATGTTCTTTGGGTGCATTTCAAGACATGCAAGGTCACATTCAGACTATTCATCGTCTTGCTAATGTAATTGTAGTTCAAATAATTGTTTGACTTCTTCACCAGTTCTCAGGAACCTCTTACATGTCTACACCCCTTACAGAACTTCTGGTAGATTCCCATCGTACTCAATTCTGATGAATTGTCTCCTGCAGCCTCTCAAGAGTTGAATGTTGTTGCACTCTTATTTATTTGAAAAATCCCCCTAGACTGCTTCTTTTTTGAATTGACAATCTGTCTTCCATGGGTACTGAATGTACTATTGATTTGGCTGGCATCTCTCCCTCACGCTGTAACACTGTGCTGAGGCGCCTCTTCTGGTTCCCATGCTGTTGATTGATCTTTCGTATGAACTACCCTAGTTGACAGTTCACTTTATCTAGGTGGCCAAATCATGTAAATTATACGGATTTATATTGCAGTGGTCTGTCTTTCCAGGTACCTTTGGAGACTTTGTGAAGTCACCATATGTTTCAGATGGTGTTTGAACATATGTCCAACCCCCCAGGGCTGCTGAAAACTAAAATACTTTGTTGCGTGCATGAATTATTACCCCCAACCCCTGGACGAATCAGTATGCACTAAATGAAGGTGCGTGAGGTCATAAAGGGGTAGGCTACCAAGTCAGGCTGATAACTTAATTTGCATCTGTGTCCATCACCTGACAGTACAGAAACTCACTACATTGGACTGGTACAAGCTTTCGAGGTTGTTATTTAATTTCTCTCTCCGTGAGTGGGGTTGTGTGAGCTAAGCACAGCAACGGCAAACCTCCGTCACTCTGTGCTACCTAGAGCCTCGTCTCCATGTGAGACTTTCCCATGGAAACAGACTCCAGAGAGGGGCAATGGATTGGCCAGCCCAGGACCTTGTTTACCACCAGTCAACCAGAAGGCAAATTGCACTGTTGGGAAGGTGACATACGGCTGCTTCCTGGTTGGTTCACTTTTGCATCTTGTGTGTTCAGGGAAGTAGAATGAAGTGTAGTTAAGGTTCTATGATACTGAGAGCTGAGTATAGTGGAGCGTGGAGCTGGCATTGAAGGGACAGCAGCCGTCCCAGAGGGAAGCGATGAGCTGGTGAAATGCTCTGGGGAGATTCCTTCAAGTTCCTGTGCGGTTGTTTTTCGTAGGTATTGCTACTTCTAATTTGGCAGATTTGTTGGCAGTGTTTTTTTGTGTTTCAGGAGGCTTCGAGGTTTTTGTGGTGTTTTCTTTGGTGTTAAGTGAAGAGTTAATAATAGATAAAAGTGGTTCCTTGTTGAGTAGTCAAGAGTCAATTAAATAAGTATTGTAAATCAACAGGAGAATGCATGAGTGTGAAATACAATTCTGCTGACCGATGAAGCTGGTTCATTCATTCGTACCCATCCTACAATCTATGCTGTTCTGTTGTGCCTGTACAGATCCTGCATGTGCATTGTCTTGTCCTTTCAGATCGCGAGGGCTTCCCAAACTAAAGGAGTCCAGTTCCCATGAGTCTCTCCTCAGCCCAGGTAGTGCGGTGGAAGCCCTGGACCTGGGCATGGAGGAAGACGTTTACATCAAACCCCTCCACAGCAGCATCCTGGGCCAGGAGTTCTGTTTCGAGGTAGTGCCTCAGAAACTCTGCTTTGTTTTGCCAGAGGCTTTTCCCCATGACAGCTCGACAGACTCCAGTTTTAGAATAATAGCACCAATTCCAGATGGAGGATTGTATAGATACCCGCTGTAGCTCAGTGTTTATCTAGGAGTTTGTAAGCAGAAGTGCCAGCATTGTTCTTAGTTGGAGTTCCTCACACCTTTCTTCTGTTCCATAGGTGACATACTCAGGTGGTAGTAAGTGCTTCAGCTGTGCGTCTGCATCCGAACGAGATAAATGGATGGAGAACCTGAAGAGAACGGTTCAACCCAACAAGGTCTGACATCCTCTTTGTTGATTTTGTTGTGGCACTGTTTCCTGTTGTGAGATGTATTATTGCAATATTGTCATGTTGGTTCATTATCTTATAGTTGTACTTTATACAGAAAGAACCACAATGACACACATTTATAGTATCTGTTTAGCAATGTGATCAATAAATACAGACTGTTCCTTGACTCTTACCGCCAAAATAACAAATAACGTCGCACTTTTGCTCCTTGACCTTCTGCTTTATTTAGATATTATTATTTGTACATGTCTTTGATTGAAACCATCTGCTAAAATGGAAAAAAAGAAAATGAATGTCATTTTTTTAAAGATGAAAATGTCAGGTTTAGATTTGGTCATTTACCATTGCTCTCCTCCAGGACAATTGTCGGCGCGCAGAGAACATCCTCCGTCTGTGGATCATCGAGGCCAAGGATCTACCGCCCAAGAAGAAGTACTTTTGTGAGCTCTGTCTGGACGACGTGCTCTACGCTCGCACCACCAGCAAGACACGCTCGGACTGCCTCTTCTGGGGCGAGCACTTTGAGTTCACCAGCCTGCCTGCCGTGCGCAGCATCACCGTGCACATCTACCGGGACGCCGACAAGAAGAAAAAGAAGGATAAGAACAACTATGTGGGCCTGGTCAATATCCCCATCGGAGGGGTGACGGGGAGGCAGTTTGTTGAGAAGTGGTACCCTGTTAGCACACCGACCACCAGCAAGGCAAAAGGAGGAGGGCCTTCCATACGGATCAAATCCCGCTTCCAGACCATCTCCATTCTGCCTATGGAGCAGTATAAGGAGTTTGCGGAGTTTGTCACGAATAACTACACCATGCTGTGCTCAGTGCTGGAGCCTGTCATCAGTGTGAAGAACAAAGAGGAGATGGCGTGTGCACTGGTCCATATCCTACAGAGTACAGGACGGGCCAAGGTAAAGACAGGATTATCCAAAGACCTCTGTTCTTCATTCTGATGTTCAGTATTGTTCAGGCAGGTTGGGTTGTGTTGTTTTACAGTATCTAGACTGATGTCTGTTTCGTCCAGCCAGACCTCCAAATACTTGTAACCTTGGCTCACTCCTCTTGTTCAGTGTTAAGTACTGACCATAAATATTAGGCCCTAACTAGTTTGAACCCTTTTTAACTTGAAGTTGTTGAAAACAAAGTGATAGCCTAGCATATTGATCTAGTCGTTATTGCAGACATTGCAATTGCAGTATTTTGATTAGCTGTAAAGCCTATCTTCTTCCCTCTGTTTTTCCTCCTACTCCTCCCTCCCCCTCTCCTTCCCCATCTACACTATCTCCTCTCCCCCCTCCTCCCCCCTTTTCTTCCCCCCTCCTCCCTCAGGACTTCCTGACAGACCTTGTTATGTCCGAGGTGGACCGCTGTGCCGATCACGACGTGCTCATCTTCAGGGAGAACACGCTGGCCACTAAAGCCATCGAGGAGTACCTCAAACTGGTGGGGCAGAAGTACCTGCACGATGCACTTGGTGAGAACACTCACAGCTGTGTTGGCAACCGTTTGAAATGTATCCGCATCAAACCACATGTTCGGAAATCCAAACCAGTCTTGTGGCATCTGCCTGAACCTGGCTCGTGTCTGTACCGGCTACTGTAGGGGAGTTCATCAAAGCTCTGTATGAGTCGGATGAGAATTGCGAGGTGGACCCGGGCAAGTGTTCCAACAGCGAGCTACCAGAGCACCAGAGCAACCTGAAGATGTGCTGCGAGTTAGCCTTCTGCAAAATCATCAACTCCTACTGGTGAGACACACAGCCTCTGCTTCAAATATCTAGAAATCCAATACGTCTTCTTTGAGGTAATCGAGGATCGAAAATGCAATAGTCTGTGTGGAAACGCATCCAATCTACTTCATACAGTGTCTGCCAATGTACTTGAGCCAGATCAGCTATTCCCATGAGGACTTGCAGTAATACTAATGCGGTGTACATAGACTGGTTGTGGAGAGATGGAAGGGCAGACATTCAGTAAAAAATTGGTCATGGTGTCCTACCTCCCTCTACTGCCCATTTGAAGAAAAGACACATAGATTACATGTTTCAGTCGGAATAGGTTTCCTAGTTGAGTGGTGTGTGTGTGTGTGTGTGTGTGTGTAGGAGTTCATGTGCATTTGATTGCCAGTGTTTTCTCATGAATGGATGTGCTTGCGTGTCGTAACCAAACCCCACCTGTTTTCTGCCATCAGTGTGTTCCCTCGGGAGCTTAAAGAGGTGTTTGCAGCGTGGAAGCAGCAATGTGTATCGAGAGGAAAGCAGGACATCAGCAAGCGCCTCATTAGCGCCTCGCTCTTCCTGCGCTTCCTCTGTCCTGCTATCATGTCGCCGTCGCTCTTCAGCCTCATGCAAGAGTACCCTGACGACCGCACGTCACGCACCCTCACGCTCATCGCCAAGGTCATCCAGAACCTGGCTAACTTTGCCAAGTAAGTGCATGCTGATTCATGGTGTTCCAGTTGGGCATTTGTATCCATTATTCTTGCATTATTTACTGCTACTACTCTCATCGAATTGTGTTCAGGCACATGTAGAGCTGCATCTATAGTCAGATCAGTCAGAGCAAACAAAACTCAAGCAGGTTTGCTAATAAAGTTTTTCTCCTTCAAAGATTCGGCAACAAGGAAGAGTACATGGCCTTTATGAACGACTTCCTGGAGCACGAGTGGGCAGGGATGATGCGTTTCCTGACAGAGATCTCCAACCCGGAGACCATCTCCAACACACCAGGCTTCGAGGGTTACATCGACCTGGGCCGTGAGCTCTCCATTCTCCACTCGCTGCTGTGGGAGGTGGTGTCCCAACTGGACAAGGTAAGAAGCCAAACACAGGATGCTGCTGTGCCTCTCCTCAAACTGTAAGGGTATTGAAGATGGGATTGGGCTGAATTCACAAATAGTTACCAACCTGCGGTATAGGTATGCACCAGGTCTTGAAAGTCTTAGAGAGAATGCCTGGTGATTTGATACATGTATGGCTTTGTGAATAACCCTGGTGAATATACAGTATCACTTGTGTGCTACTGGTCAGTGTTAACCAAGTTTCGTCAGTGTTAGTTTTGTGTCGATTTGAGGACTAAAATGTCACCTGCTAACCTAGCTAAATCCACATTTGTTGACATGGTAAAAGCTTAACATGGTAATATAAGGTAAAGAGTCGATTGATTCACAATCATGAACGTTCTTCATTTGCATTTGTTTGAGGGGCCAGGTTTACTCTGTGTCTAGGATACTTTAACTTTCTCTCTGGTTGATTGCTAGTACAGTATGTTTGGAGAGGCTAAAGTCAGTGTAGCCTAAAGGTGCCACCTACTAATCTTGTCAACACAACATACTGAACCTCCAGACCTTGTGCCCCAGTGGGCTTCTGCAAGCCCTCACACGCATGTTGTATCATACTGCATTTTGCATCCTTCTGCACAAATACTCCCAGTCTATGAAGTATTCATTTCAAACCCACCTCCCTGCATTTCGCTTTGTAACCTCTCCCTATTGTAGTTTGCCCCTCAATGCATGGCCTGCGTTGTGATGGCTTTGTCGTTTAGTGGCATGTTTGGTTGTTTTTCGTCTTTTTTATTTTTCCCCGTACCTAATTTTTCCTTATGTTTTCCCCTCCCTCTCTGTATCTTTCTTTTCTGCCCTATTCTGCCCCCCCCCTACACTCCACCCCTTCTTGGCCAACACACGCTGTCTCCATGGTTACGTTGTCCTGCCACCAATGCATTATGGTGTCTCTTCATGCCCACCAACACCCCTCCTCTGCCATCCTCATACCACAACAAAATCGCTCAAAACGATGGTGGTTGCCCCTTGCCGGGCCCCTCCCTGCCTACCTGTCGGTATGACCTGCAAAATCCAGGGTGAAAATTCCTTCCTGCAGGCCACTGTAGCCAAGCTGGGCCCTCTGCCCCGTATCCTGGGTGACATAGCACGCTCGCTGGTGAGCCCCACCCCGATCCAGCAGCAGCTGCGGCGCTTTCAGGACCACAGCTCCTCCCACAACATCAGTGGCAGCATGTCTTCAGGCCTCCAGAGGATTTTCGAGGACCCGGCTGACAGGTAGCTGGAGCCTCTGAGCATTCTGACAGGAGTGCTTAACGCTAATCGGTATCACATTTAACAACCTCATATTTAAAACATTATATAAATATATAAATGCAAATCTGCTTAAGTGGTAAGTGTTTAATGTATGCCTACAGGAATAGGGGTGCAAATATATTCATATACGGTGTGTGTATATATATACACCTATGGATATAAATGGGATTTTCAGAGCCTTCCATGATGTGTCTTATATCATGTCCCTTGTATATTCAGTGAAATTCGCAGCCTGAAGTCACCGGTGCAGGAGCACATGGAGGGGCTTCTGCGGGGGAAACATCCTCTCCTGGGTCAGCAGCAGACCTCTGCACACAGCATGAGCTTCTCTGACCAGGAGGAGAGGGAGAATCTCCTCTCCAATGGTCGCTCCATCTCTCTGGTGGACCTGCAGGACTCCCACGCCCTCCAAAGTGCCCATGGACCCCTGGGTCTTCATGAGGCCCCCCAGAGGCTTAGCCGAGGTGGCTCTCAGGTCTCCATTGGACACCCCCAAAACCTTCACAACCCCCAACTCCAAGGCCTTCATCCTTACTCCAACCCCCACACTCCACACCAAGCCCTGCACGCCACCAAGACCTCGTTACGAGACAGCCTGCCTCAGAGTGCACCTCAGGTCCGCCGGCCTCTGCCTCCGTCGCTGAGTCAGCAACGGAGTCTCCAGCCCTTGTCCTTCCAGAACCCTGTTTACCACCTTAGCAACCTCACACAACATGCTATAACACGCTCCACCCACTCACTGCAGCACGACTCCAGCTCAGAGAACCTAAGTACAGAGAGCTCCCGGAACAGCCAGAGCAACTCGGAGGACTTTGGTGGGAGCGGAAGCCAAGCAGGAGGAAGGGGGAAAGGCTGTGTGGCATCCAATAGCAGCCTGGAGGAGTTTGGAAGTAGGCGGAGCATTCAGAGCGAGGAGTGTTCAACACCGCGACGCCACACACTGCCAGAGCACGGGGCAGCCACGGCCGTGGCCGTGCCCAGACAGAGCAGCACGGCAGGCACAGCCCACATCGTGAGGGTGGAGCAGCAGAGTCGAGTCGCCGGAGGAGGGGGTGCGGGGGCACGGACGCCACACTCTCTGCCTCACAGCTCTTCACTGCGCAGCAGCAGTAGCGCCAACACTGAACCAGCCCGCCAGCAGTCTACCTGCTCAGTGGAGAGTCCGGTGCCATCAGTGAGAAGTGTGGCCAAGCAACAGACCCCCCAGCAGGTACTCTCTCTCCCTCTCACACACACACACACACACACACACACACAGATAGACAACTTCAAGAATGAATGCTGTTGTCCATGCTATGCTTAACATAGCTAACTATCCTTACAAAAAAATAATGGTTTCACTCTAAAACTCAACCATTAAGGTCACATTGGCCCAGAGGATAGATTCGTTTAACTGGTCGTGTGTGTCTGTCTGTCTGTCTGTGTGTACGTGTGTATGTGTGTGTCTATGCATGCATGCATGTATGTATGTCGGCGCAGGTTCAGTCTCCAGTAGAGCCAGTCACCATGTCCCCAGTAGAGAGAACGGCAGCTTGGGTACTGAACAACGGCCAGTACGAGGAGGAGGAGGAAGGGGACCAGGGCAGGGAGGACAGCAAGCACACAGAGAAGGTACTAATAAACAAGGGGCCGTGATACCGTGGCCCAGAGGAAGAATCATCCACTCCCCAAAATGTTTCCAAATTGTCAGCAGATTACATGCTAGCTAATTCTACTCAGTGATCAGTTAAATCCTAAAATGGATGGAAGGATATTTACAAATGTAACCAGAAATGTAGACGATTGCTGTCAATTAAGGTGCTTTCAAATAAATAGATGCAGCATAAAATCAAGCATTAATACACTTACTAGTTTGCGCCTGGGTATGGGCCTAAGCATGGATAACACAGCCTACTCCTGCTTACTTGTGTATATGTGAGTATGAATGTGTGTATCATCATTGTGGCCATTTATACAGGTTAAAACGACAGAAATATCACAAGTATGCTTCTTTCCCAGTCCCAGTCTTGCTGTTATCCAGCACAACCTCAGCTCACCCCTCCCCTCGTCCCTAGTATGAGCAGGAGATCTCCAAGCTGAAGGAGCGTCTGCGTGTGTCGGGCCGGCGTCTGGAGGAGTACGAGCGGCGGCTGCTGGCCCAGGAGCAGCAAATGCAGAAGCTGCTGCTGGAGTACAAGTCGCGGCTGGAGGACAGCGAGGACCGGCTGCGGCGGCAGCAGGAGGAGAAGGACAGCCAGATGAAGAGCATCATCTGCAGGTAAAAGACATTGAATACCCAGAGGGACCACAGCACCGCTCCATTTTGGAAGTGGTCCGAATTTGACGTGTGAAATCTTTTTGACTTGAAAGCCTTTAATGCGTTGAGCTGAAGACTATCAGTTTTCGAACAAGCAAGTAGAAAGCATATTTATATTAATGTGTTGAGAAGCACTCTGCTCTACATGACCACAGTTCTGTCTGTAATAAGAATGGAAATGCAGTGCCCTGTAGAACAGGAACTGAATTAGAATTGACATGCTTCCTCTACCCAGACTAATGGCTGTGGAGGAAGAGCTGAAGAGAGACCATGCAGAGATGCAGGCGGTCATAGATGCCAAGCAGAAGATCATTGATGCACAGGTAAAGTATAATTACATGACCAAAATAAGAGACAGCAGGTGGCCACATCGTGGCTCCATACTCTAGGTCACTAGGAGTGTTTCTATGGATACCCCCCCTCTCCCTTTGGAGAGGACAGAAATGTATTAACGGTCCTAGCTAGACGCACTTAACATTTGCTCTCTTGAGTGATCGCACATCCTGTCAACTTTGTCTTGGAACATTTGCCATGTTAGCTCCCTGATTGTTGTTCATGTACAGAAATGCTGGGTTTAAAAAGCAATTAAAAAGGTTTACAGGTTTAATAATATAGAATTAATTCTATATTTCTATTGACTAGAGTTCACATTTTCATTCCAAGTGTGGAGGGTCTGGGTTTGAATCCGGCCTGGAACCTTTCCTGCATGTCATCCTGTCCTCTCACCTGCCTTTCTCATCTCTCTATACTTTCACAAAAAATAATACATGTCTGAATGATAACCTGATAAAATCAGTTTAATCTTCTCACTTCTCCTTATAATCGTACCAGTTGACAGTAGACCTCTCCCCTCAACTGTTTGAATTCCAAAATACTAATTATAGTGTTCGCTTAGTTCTTGAGCCATGACTGACATTTTGCCTTGCTTTATTACCGTTGTGTTCCGCTATGTTGAATTTCCAGGTCAGTAAAGGAAGTGGGGTAATCCAAGCAGGCAAGTAAACCAGGGTGACTCGTGGTATTAGAACATGGCAAGCCTTGGTTGAATGCTGAGCGCAACTACACTCGACACGCATTCTTGTTATGCTTACCACTCTATCAACGGTTAACACTGTGAAGGAGGGTTTTCATTGGACAGATCATGCACAGACTGAAAAACAGCTGGGCATTACACATAGAGCTTTGATTAAATGTAGTAATTGGTTCTGGACAAATTTGGTCAAATAGTTTTAGGAAGTTTTGGAGGTTGTTTTTGGTTTGTTTTTCCTTTTTTGTGCTTTCAGGATTCAGTTGCCTTATGCAGTTGTTACCACGAGTATCCCTTCAATACCTTTATTCACTTTTTATCAAAGAGTCAACTCTTTTACATAAAAACGGTTATGCTATTGTGTTTAAGATTGAGGCATCTTAAGGGAAATGTTGAACAAGTAGGCTTTTCGGTCTTCTCCATGTTTCTCAGGAATGTGTGTTTGTAGGTTGCGCTCTTTACAAATCTGGTTTTGTTAGCCTCCAGCTTTGGCTGCTTCCTTTCACCCTGCCCCGCACCCAATTTAGCTGCCGCCCAAATCTCACCTCAGATTTGACAGAACAGTGCCATGACCTGGCTCCACAGTACAAGGTTGCCCCCATTGGCTTGCAAAATATATGTTGAAAGGAGTAGTCTAAATTGTTCCAATGTCTCCATTCCAAATATATCTTACTGTATTTAGCTGTTTAGTGACAGCAATTATTTTCACTTTAGAAATCAAATTTGCGAAGTTTTTGCTGTCCAGGATGTCTACAGCAGTCTGCAGATGAAAGCCATGTCACTGTTGACGAGTACTTTGGTCCTACGTTTCAAAATCTTGTTTTTATCATTTGTCTTTTATATGACCTGAAACAAAAGTATGCTCCCAAGCTTGTTTTCTTCTCCTTGTTGTTTTTTAAAATAGTTTATAAGTTTATATTTTGGTGCCTGTACAACTCAAACACTTTTTTTTCAGACTTGCCTCAACCCCGTATGTCAATTAGTCAACTTCACCATCCTGCTATTTGTAAATCCCTCAAGATTATTTACACAACTTTCTCATTTACTCATGTCCTTTCTCGCCTTTCCTCTTCTTTTCTCTCCAGGAGAAGAGGATAGGCTCGCTGGATGCAGCCAACTCTCGACTCATGAGCGCCCTCACTCAGGTGAAGGAGCGCTACAGCATGCAGAATATGCGCAACGGCCTATCACCAACCAACCCCACCAAACTGTCCATCACTGAGAATGGAGAATTCAAAAACAGTAGCTGTTGATTGTCTGTCAGACCGCCATGCTGTTCATAGCAGGGGGTCACATGCTCCTCTTTTACCTACAAACATGTGTGAAGGAGCTCTCTAGATGGACCATATAAATCTACAAAGAATGTCTAGATATATTGATGTATATACCTTGTATCTTGGTTGTGTACAGAGATTATTCTAGAAGGATGGGAGCAGTAGGTCAACTGTTGTCATAATATAGTGAATATGTGTTATAAATTACATAATTCCCATATACAGACAAATACAGATTAATTGCAGATTAAAAGTATTGTCAAATGAAGAGAAGATTTATGGAAAGGTTGTACAGATGAAGTGGGTTTGTTTCAGATAAGCACATAGTGAGCAGTTAGTTACAAATGTGTTGAAGTCATCACAGGAGTGGAAGGGCAAAAATCATATTTTATGCACTCCGTTTTCTAATCAAATTTTTTATAGTTTTTTAAACTTCTCTTTTTTTTGTTGTAAACAAGTTGCATTTGTTTTGATTAGCTGGTTTTTAACGAAATCGGGACTGTGCAGTGTGAACCTATAGCCACATAATTGTTTTTAATTTATTCCTATACTGTCAAACTTTTATGGTCTCCTGAGAAGATTTGACTGCCCTCCTGACTTTGAACAATGTTCAATGTCACATTAATAACTACTGTTAAAAAGAGTCTGCTGTTTCTCACTGTCACAATAGGAGCAACACTCCATACAGGCACAGACTTTTTTTGTTGTTGCACAGGAACTTTGAATGAACTGGTCCATGTCAAATATATTGCATAAATGTCAGTGGTTGAATGTTGATAATAAAAGCTGGCTGTAATTGTGTGTGTGTGTTTCAAATTAGTACAAGCTCATTACCAATGGATGAATATGTAAGAACTGTAAAACATGGATAGTGTATAATGCTGCTCTTGCTGAACGTGGCATCTACATACTATGTATGTAACATGAATGATACATGAATAAAATATAGTTAGATTTGATTGCAATATTGTAATTGATTTTGTTCACAGGTGGGTACCCTAGGTACATTCCCTATTGCGATTATATACTTAAATAGTTAGGATAATGATTTATGAAAATGGACGTCATTAGCTGAAGATAGGAAACATATTTACAGCCTTGAATATGTTGACAGCCTTAAAAGCTACAAAAACAGGATGATTTTCCCGCTACACTGATGTTGGAATCACTGTTTACTCATAGTAGTCCCGTCGATGTACAGTGAGAATCCTTCCATTTTAGGGCAGGGCTGTATTGTGTCTTGCGGATAAATGCACCTCCGAAATGTGCTAAAGTAGTAACTCCGCGAGTTACTACTGCTGGTGCTTTTCCAGGTGGGGGCGCATCACCCGGGGCGCAACACCGGAAATGGACAAGCTTGATAGCTATATGGTCTACCTATCCACGCTTGTGAACACTAGGTTTTTGTGCAGCACGATCCTGTCAACAATACACATCTGACTGGTTAATTTCCAAGCCTTTGTGGACCAGGGGTACGTAGATTAAGGGAATTGAGCATCAGCTTGGCTTTGCTTTTAGATTTTATTGACAGCTAAAGATTTTGTATACATGAGATGCGACCAGCAAGCTAAACCACGGTTAGCTGTCATTTGCATCCTGGTAGCTAACTTATAGGCTATCTAACCAAACCAAGTTAACGTGCTGTTAATCAATAATGTCAGCCTGCCGATTGTTCTTTGCTGGCCAACTACTTTTCCAGACATGTTTGAAAAACAGGAATTATCCTTAACACTTGCAATTCTTTTTCGATTCTCAAGTAGCACGACCTGTTTGCTGTCTTGTTATTTGATAGCAAAGGTTTTATGTAGCCTTCCATTTGAGCTATTGATAGCTCAACACTACGTATACATACAACGTTTTGTAGGCGCTTAGAACAACATGAAGTCTCAATATTTGTGTTCTCTGACAAAACATAATTCCACAGAGGGTCATATTAATCCACAATGGCGGATATAAAAAACTTCCTTTATGCCTGGTGTGGCAAGAAGAAATTGACTCCTGATTATGAAGTAAAAGCAGCTGGAAACAAAAACAGGCAGAAGTTTTTGTGTGAAGTAAGTACTTTGATTATTGAAGAACTATCATTTTAACTGGGGAATTACATCACTATTTAATTTGCAAGTCAATTGATTCAATCTCCCATTTCTAAGGTCCGTGTGGGTGGCTTTAGTTACACTGGAATGGGTAATTCCAGCAATAAAAAGGATGCTCAATCCAATGCTGCCAGAGACTTTGTCAACTACCTTGTCCGAGTTGGTGAAATGAATGCAGCAGAGGTCCCAGCACTGGGGGTAAGAAATCCATTTTTATCTACATAATTAATATGTCCTGAAGTTATTGACCTTTTGGCAAAGAGCTGAACTTTTTTTTGGATTTGAGTGTTTCCATTGGGTTTTCCTTTTACCTTAGGCAAGTGTTCCTGACTACAGAGGGCCGGATGGTGGCGGAGCTGCTGCTGATAGCTTTGGAAGTCTTCCTCCTGGTGGACCTTTACCACCTCATCTGGTTGTGAAAACTGAGCCAAGTAGGATGGATAACCTCCTTAAACGTCTTTGGAATACCACAATTTGTGATCTAGAGAAAATGTGAGATAGGTTAGACTCATGTTTTTTGGGGTAATACTATACCTTTTGTGTTAGCAAATCACTCCAGACCCATCCCTGGCGTGACTGGTTTGGGATACTCTGGAGGGGGAGAACATGCCCACAGTTTTGGTGCAGGTGGAGGGGCGCAGTGGGAGCGTGGAGCCAACCTGAAGGAGTACTACTCTAAAAGAGATGAGCTGGAAGCACAGGCGGTAAGGGTTCCAACCCCAATAGAAGTAGGGCTCAATGCCTATGATGACACATCACTGACTAAAATACAAGTTATGTACCCTCATCGCACGGCACTTATGTCTGTCACCAATGAGCACTGCACTAGCATCAGTAAATTGTGTTCATCTTCACTATATGAAGCATGGACAGAATATATCTATCACCAGGGGTACTTATTAATATTTATTTGCCTGGTAAATATGTAAGTTGTGCTAAAGAGTCAACTAGATCCATGTATTAAATCGCTCTTTGTGTTTTTGTTCCAACTAGACTTTAGAGTCTGAGGAAGTTGATCTGAATGCAGGTCTCCATGGGAACTGGACCCTTGAGAACGCCAAGGCCCGTCTGAACCAATTCTTTCAGAAGGAGAAGAACCAAACTGATTACAAATATACCCAAGTGGGACCTGACCACAACAGGTCAGGTTAGAAGCAGGAAATGCAAAATCCCCTGGACCACACACCTAGTATTCAATTAGTTATTCATATAATCCTGAGGGATATTTATGGCAATTATATTCACACCTAGATGTGGGGCTTGTTACTTCTGGATTGCTAAAATAACAATGGACTGTAGAAATGGACTACTAAATAATAACATATTTAATTTGGGGGACGCCTTGGACCTTGTCATGGACCTCTTAGCTAAATTGGGCCTATATAGGTTCAATAGAAACAGTAGAGGTTAAAGACATATCAAAAATCATGGTTCAGCGACAGCAGAGAAATGCTAGAGAGATAAGACATGAGAACCCTAGGGTGTGCTGGAAACACCAGAGTGATCTCAAGAGAACCTTGCTGCTTTGTTTTTGTGAGTTATTGCTGGAACAATGCCTCACAACGACAATATGAATCCCATTCAAGTTGCGCTGAAGTAGTCATGATGTAGCATAAATACGTGGACAATGGTGACACCAGAGATCGCAACCCTACTTGTCGAGACATGCGACATCGTTTAGGATGCACTAAAGTTGTCGCATGGTAGCAAAGGATTTCTTGGTTGTGATTTTTGGTGTCACTGTTCCACTTTAGGACTGAGGCTGTCTATGGACCAGAAGTGAAAGTCTTGATTCTTGTTTAAAAGTCTGACTGAAAAACATATGAGTGTCCATGGGGTTTGTCATCAGAGTGCTCTGTAGGCTGCTTAGTGAAGAGGTCAGTTGGTACAATCATCAATCAAACACATTAAGTCTTTCCCCAGAAATTCCATGGTGAACTTGGGTAGATGGTGTGTCTTATTTTCTCTCTCTCCAGGAGTTTTATAGCAGAGATGCAGTTGTTTGTGAGGCAGCTGGGCAGAAGTAAGTAACAAAGACACGTTGGTCTATTTTCTCATTGCTATTAAATACAGTGGCATTTCAAGTTAACCTTCTGAAATTGACATGTAAATAAGATCAATTTTGCCCTTTAGAAATCACAGCCCGAGAGCATGGTTCGAATAAAAAACTTGCGGCCCAGTCCTGTGCCCTATCGATTGTCCGCCAGCTGTACCATCTGGGTGTTATTGAGACCTACAGTGGTATAACAAAGAAAAAAGAGGGAGAAACTGTAAGCTACGAGTATAAATACTTTTGGAAATGCTGACGCATGTACTCACTTCTCTATAAAGGTTATCTTGTCATAGTTTGAAATGAGAAGGTAGAGAAAGTCATTGATGTCATTCCAGTTAATCTGTTATGCTTGGCTTGTTTCTCTGCAGTTGGAGGCTATTGAGGTTAATGTTCAAGACGATTTGCAGAATCAGCTGCGTATTTTGGTCCAAGAGATGGGTGTTAAAATTCCTCCTGCCGTAAGTACCCCAGTACAGAACAATTCACTCGGAGTTGCCTAATTCTTTGTGGCATAGATTCAACAAAGTGCTTGAAACATTCCTGTGAAATTTTGGTCAATATTGACATTGCAGCATCACGCAGTTGCTGCAGATTTGTCGGCTGCACATCCATGGTGCAAGTCTTCCTTTCCACAACATCCCATTTGTGCTAATAGGTGCTAGACTGTAGTAGAAGTAAATCAGCAGTTTCTGAAATACTCAGACTAGCTCATCTGGCACCAACAACCATGTCACTTAAATCATATTTCTTCCCCATTTTGATGCTCAATTTGAACCGCAGATCATCTTGACTGTCTACATTCCTAAACGCATTGAGTTGCTTGAATTTGATTGGCTTATGTACATATTTGCCTTAGAGTAGTTGAGTAGACAGCTAGAAGAAGTGGTCAGAGAGGATATATTTGTGTTCAATATAGTAAACGGCCTTTTTCTCCCTCAGCCTCAGGATTCCACTAGTCCACCTGTGTCTCTAATCCAGGGGAAAATGGCAATGTTTGAGCCTTCTCAGAGGCAGAGTACAGCTGGGGTGGTACCCTGGTCCCCACCCCAAATTAACTGGAACCCCTGGACCAGTAGCAACATAGATGAAGGACCGCTGGCATTTGTGAGTATCTCTTTTTTATGTTCTAATAGCTGGTTATTCCTTCTTTTTTTACTGTCTCCTTTCAGTTGTCCAATTGGTTACAGCTGATTCTCCATCTTTCTTTTGTCACTTCTCCAGTGCACTCCAGAACAGATCAGTTCAGACCTTCACTATCAGCTGACCCAGCAGCTGGAGCAAGATGTCAACCTACAGAAGGTCTGCTATGGTGGAAACACATCCTGTCATCTGCCATTATGTTATCATATTTTACTCTTTAACCAAAATCTACATGTCATTTTCCAGATCATTGAGGAGCGAGATGGCCTTCCAGTGAAGAAGTTTGAGTTAGAAATTGTGTCCATCATTGAGCACAACCCCGTTGTCATTATCCGTGGGGCGACAGGCTGTGGTAAGACCACCCAGGTGCCCCAGTACATCCTGGACCAGTTCATCAAGAACAAGCAGGCATCCGACTGTAACATAGTTGTAACTCAGGTACGACCACCAAAACAAGAAAGTACAATTTAAGTCTCAAAAATGTAAATTTAGATAAATGTTGCCTTCGCCATTGTCACACAGCCTTATTTTGTCCACAGCCGAGGCGCATCAGTGCTGTGTCTGTGGCTGAGCGTGTGTCTTACGAGAGAGGAGAGGACGTGGGGAACAGCTGTGGCTACAGTGTACGCTTTGAGTCCATACTACCTCGCCCACACGCAAGTGTTCTTTTCTGTACTGTCGGTAAGTGTCCCACAAACCATTAAGAATGTGACACATGATAGCCAGGCCACCCTTTTCTGTTCTCAAAAAAAACCTCGATTCATTCCGCCATTTGCAGGTGTGTTACTTCGTAAGCTAGAGGCAGGCATCCGAGGAATCAGCCATGTGATTGTTGATGAAATCCATGAGAGAGACATCAACGTGAGTTCCTATGGCCACGTTTTAATATTTAATGATACTTTTATAGAACATATGGTTCCAGCAGGTGTTCCACAAACTTCCTGGGTTTCAGGGTTCTTGTTTGCAGAGTAGTAGTTTACCTACTTATATTATACTTTTTTTTGTTTTTTGCTCTTGTACACATTTAACTGTGAAAGAAGGAAATTAAAGGGACATTCAGCAGGTTCATATCTTAGTGTGTGTTCCGTTGTCTCCAGACTGACTTCCTGATGGTGGTTCTGAGGGACGTGATCCAGGCGTACCCACAGATACGGGTTATCCTCATGTCTGCCACCATTGACACCACCATGTTCAGCGAATACTTTTTCAACTGCCCTGTCATTGAGGTCTTCGGACGGACATTCCCTGTACAAGGTAAGAGAACAACTAACTGCTTCCATACGAATTGGCTGCTGCTTCAAAATGTTCAAATTGATGTTCTGTTTTATTCTTTTATTTCAGAGTATTTTCTGGAAGATTGTATTCAGATGACCAAATTTATTCCACCCATGGATAGAAAGAAGAAAGAAAAGGATGAGGACGTTGGAGAGGATGAGGTGTGATTTCTTTTCTTTTTTTTGTTATGGAACTGTTCGTACCCATCAAGAAATTAATTGTTTTAGTTACAATTTGTAATTTTTTTCATTTTTATATATCAATCAATTTAGGTACAGTTATATGGGCAAATATGCAGCCCTCTGTGAATTCGTTGTGAAAATGGCCATACATATAAGTGCATACTTAAGCACTGACGAACATCCACTGTATAAATCCCAATCTGTCCAAATCATTCCTTGCCTTGTCCACCATCTGTTACAGACAAACTGCAATGTAATCTGTGGGCCCGAATACACCCCTGAGACCAAGCGTTCCATGGCCCTGATGAGTGAGAAGGAGACTCCATTTGAACTTGTGGAGGCCCTGCTCAAGTACATTGAGACCCTACAGGTGTCTGGAGCTGTGCTTGTTTTCCTGCCTGGCTGGAACCTCATCTTCTCCATGCAGAGACACCTGGAAATGAACCCTCACTTCAGTCAGTATTTAAGACTGAATTGGATTGGTCTTTCTCAAGTTCTTAGAAAAGACTTAAGCTTGCCCTAGAGTCAAAAATAGAAGTTTATGAAGTTGTTTCCTGTCCGTTGTGCATATTTTAGCATTGATCACCCTCCAGGGACTTGTCTCACTGTATTTGTTTGCTTTCCCAGGGAACCAGCGGTACAGAATTCTGCCTCTCCACTCTCAGATTCCCAGAGAGGAGCAGCGGCGAGTGTTTGAGCCTGTGCCTGATGATGTCAGGAAGGTCAGTCTCAGACCATCACACCACAATAAACAGGAAGCTTGTAACTGATCACTTTGCAGGTGATGTCCATGCAAGAATTGCATACACCTTGCAACATTGTAGTTGTTGGACCTTTTGCAGGTGATCCTGTCTACCAATATTGCCGAAACCAGTATCACAATCAATGATGTTGTGTATGTCATCGACTCCTGCAAGTAAGTACTCTTCATTTCATGTCTCATCAAATGTCTCAATTCTCAAAAGAACAATTATTATTATAAATCATTATCGTCAAATATAGATGGATGAAAAATATTGACACTCTACTTAAGTGGTGATATGTTCCTCCACTATAGGCAGAAAGTAAAGCTGTTCACATCCCACAACAACATGACCAACTATGCCACCGTGTGGGCGTCCAAGACCAACCTGGAGCAGAGGAAGGGGCGAGCGGGGCGCGTGCGTCCTGGGTTCTGCTTCCACATGTGTAGTCTGGCGCGCTTTAACAAGTACACTACCAATTTCACTTTTTCACACTCCACTGTTTTAGTGACGTTCTACTTATGGGAATTGTGACCAATGTTTTGTTGTTTCTGTCTTCAAGACTTGAAACCCATATGACTCCAGAAATATTCCGTACCCCCCTTCATGAGGTGGCACTTAGCATCAAGCTGCTGAGACTGGGAGCGATCGGCCACTTCCTGTCCAAAGCCATTGAGCCCCCGCCGCTTGATGCTGTTATTGAAGCTGAGCACACCCTGAGAGGTAAAGCCTTCTACCCTATCAAAATAAACAAGTTGTTCTCCGATCCCACTGGAACTACTGTATACTCTTCCTCTGTTACTGCAGGTGACTTAGGAACATTATCCCTTAACATTGATAACTTTTGAATTGACATTACATTGGTTTAAGATTAAGTTTAATTGGCCTCGTGGGTGCAATTCTTCCCTCAAGAACTGGATGCTCTAGATTCAAATGATGAGCTAACTCCGCTCGGACGGATCTTAGCGAAGCTGCCTATTGAGCCAAGGCTTGGGAAGATGATGATAATGGGCTGTATATTCAAGTAAGTGAGAAGTCTCATAAAATGTCGAGATTTTACTTGATGAAATGTTTTGATGATAAATGGTATTTCTTTTCCTTGTGATTCTTTAGTGTTGGAGATGCAGTGTGCACAATCTCCGCTGCAACTTGCTTCCCAGAGCCGTTCATCAGTGAAGGCAAACGCTTGGCTTTTGTGCACCGCAACTATGCCGGCACCAGGTTCTCTGATCATGTGGCACTGCTGTCAGTCTTCCAGGCCTGGGACGATGTTCGGTGGGTCTATTGGACATGTATATTCCAAGTACTATACTATAAAAATATATTTTTTCCTTCCTGCATCTCATTGAAGTAATAGCACTAGATAAACAGTATTGTATTAGTAATGCTTGGCTTGTAGTCTTCTCAATTTCTTGTTGTGCACATAAGGCAGGCAAATGTAACTTCACTATTCTTCCACCTTTTGCAAATGTTAACTACAGCATACTAATGTATTGATGTCTGGTCTTCCTCCTTGTATGTCAGGATGGGTGGAGAAGAGGCAGAGATCAGATTCTGTGACCATAAAAAGCTCAACATGTCAACTCTGAGGATGACCTGGGAGGCCAAGGTCCAGCTGAAAGAAATCCTCATCAATTCTGGCTTCCCTGAAGGTAATAATGGATCGCAGGCATTCTTGCTTTGGGTTCTATCTATATCGAAGGGCAATGAATGGAAAACATATCCCCAAAGCCAAATATTAATACTTAAAGTTAAAGGCAGGATTGGTAAATTCTTCAGACTAGCAAGTTTAGCTAGAATTTGAAAGGATTCAAATGAAAATATCCCACCCCCTCCCTTCAAAGTAATTTGTCCATGTCACCGCAGAATGCTTGATAACCCAGATGTTCAACACGGTTGGACCAGACAACAATCTGGACGTGGTCATCTCTCTGCTCACGTTCGGCTCCTACCCCAACGTTTGCTTCCACAAGGAGAAAAGGAAGATCCTCACCACCGAGGGGCGCAATGCCCTCATTCACAAGTCCTCTGTCAACTGTCCCTTCAGCAACCATGACATGACCTACCCCTCACCTTTCTTTGTCTTTAGTGAAAAGGTGGGGAAGTCTGGATTTCTCTCATTTAAACAATTTGTAAAAAGATAACATGACAAGGGTTGTTTTATGTTTCATGTCTAAACTTGTAAACACAGAACATTCCGATAAGAGTCATTGGTCAAGTCAATTTAAATTCCAGCTCTGTTTTTCCACAGATCCGAACTCGAGCCATTTCGGCCAAAGGAATGACACTTGTCAGCCCTCTGCAGTTGATCCTGTTTGGCTCCAAGAAGATCACATCAAACGGGGAAATCGTTGAACTGGATGATTGGTGAGCGTCTTCCTAGTGGTGCATACTGTAATGAACAGTTTTTAACCGCATATTTGACCTTGAGTGCTTTAATCTTGCCTTAAACGCTCAGAATGACCATGGCGAGGTCAAGCAGATGACTAGTAGCTTAGATCATTTGTTCTCTTTGACGAGGCAAAGGGGAAAAAAGATCAACCTATGAATTCTTGTCTTTGTAGGATCAAGCTCAAGATTTGTCATGAGGTGACAGGGAGTATTGCTGCTCTGAGGGCTGGTATGGAGGCCCTGGTTGTTGAAGTAACCAAGGACCCAGAGTATATCCGACAGCTGGACCCCACCAACGAGCGGCTGCTCAAGCTCATCCGTCAGATCTCAAAGCCTTCTGCGACAGGGCTGAACCTCATGGCCAACAACCAACGGTTAGTAAGCTACTCCTGTCTAATCTTCACGAGGGGTGGCACGTGACCAGTCTTCACAGCTCACTGAGAAAGGGAAGATGTTAGATACAAATAATTTGTGATGGCAATAAGGGATTTTAACCATCCATTGTCTGTTGTAAACATATACTACCCAGGATAAGAAGAGATGTGTGTGTGTGTGTTTTGTTACATACATACATACCTGTATGCATATAAATAAAACACATTTTCTGTTTCTTTTTCTAGTTTTGGTGATGGCCCTCGTCCTCCCAAGATGGGTCGTTTTGATGGAGGTGGTTATCAAGGAGGAGGTTACAGGGGGGGTGGAGGCTATAGAGGAGGGGGAGGTTATAGGGGAGGTGGAGGCTACAGGGGAGGGGGAGGTTATAGGGGAGGGGGAGGAGACAGAGGTTATGGAGGAGGGGGTTATAGGGGTGGTAATAGTGGATACAGAGGCGGTGGTGGTTCTGGCGGTTATCGAGGAGGGGGTTATGGTGGAGGTGGATATGGTGGATACAGGGGTGGGTACTAGAACTGCTCAATGTTTAGTTCATTTTGTTGTGATGACTTATCTTATACGGTTTCCAAGTTTACCATGTGGTGGCTTAAGGATTACAATGTCAGAAATATTTTGCAAATATGGTTTTGTTTATTTTGACAGTGCAATTAAATCAATATTTCAGTTAAAGTGCTGATTTCAGCCAACAAAGACATTTTTAACTGCAGCCTCTGGATCATGGGACGAATAGTTTGTGGGTATTTCCCGTGTAATTCAGGTTTGGTTGAAGTCATGTTTGAATATTTTCCTGTTATTTTTAACCCTTCATTTGATGTTGTTCATCAATGTTTACAGGCTCTCATTCATTGTCGGGAGCCTTGTTTTGTCCCATTTTTCAACTAAATGTCTGCAGTAGTAAAAATATAGAAATGATTAAAAAACAAAATGTGTGTGTGTGTGTGTGTATAAATAAATCACCATTTTGATAGAAACTAACCCATACGCTGAATGCATAACTTATCTTGAACTAATTCTCGTATTGAAGCCTTCTTAAAATGTGTTATCGGTGCATAAGAAGCACTGATAAGCACTCAATTTAACTAAAATCTACTGCATTGACCGTACTTTCACAAGACATCGAATTAGATCAAACTTCAGACGCAAATGAGGTATATTGTACATCTTAAGCAATGGAATGACTCATTCTAAGAACTGATCCACATCTTGCGCTGCAAGCCTATATTCCCCATTGTATTGGACTCAAACTTGTTGGTGTTCATCTCCAGACTGAGCTCCTGCAAGGCCTTGGACAAATGGTCTGACTCAGGTTGGTCTCCACTGGCGGTCTTTTCAAGGAGCTCTTCATTGGTTTGATAGTGGTTATCAGGCACAAGGATGGACACCCCATAGCCTTGATTGTCATGGATGCGGTTGTCAGACATCTTGAGCTGGGGTTTAGGAAGTACCTGGTCACAGATAAGATGTTATTGGTCTGTAACTATAATATACCTGGGTTTAGAAAGTTTGGATAGTGATTGTATAATATGTAGTGTGTACTCAAATGCAGCGCTCAATAAAAAATGAAAAAGATTGCATAGTTCTGATGTCAGATACCTTGAGATTGATAGCACCCATTGACCCTTTGGCTGTCTGGTTACTGCAGTGATGAATTTGGTTCCCATACAGCTCTGCAGCGCTCCCTGGGAACAACTCCACACCTGGTCCCTGATAACATCAGCAAGCAGTCAATGTGACAGTGCTGACATCAATCACACTTACAATTCTCTCTGATTCAACAAACCAGATTACAATTAATTCCAAACCATGCTACATAAAATGTTATTAAATTATCAATTTTACACGCAGACTAATCGATGGAAATGGCCATATCTTTATTTGTAATATACAATTGTAATATACAAGTGTATTACAATTAAATGTCCGAAGCTGAACCATTACCTGGGCACCTGATATTTCACAGTTCTTCATGATCAGACAAGCGCCAGTCAGGATGCACACTCCTGTGCCATCGCATTTCAGCACACAGTTGTCCAGGGTCATCTGTCCTGCCTCCACCACCACAATCCCATCACAGGTCCCCTGCTGCAGCAGCGTCAGGTTAGAGAGGGTCACCTTTGTGGCTTTGGAGGCCACAAAGTTGTTGTGCGACGGGTCTGAGAAGAGCACCACCTCCTGCCTCTCTCCTTCACCTGCAGGATAACAGATCTATTCATGCTTTCACATCACTGATTCATTCCCACTCAGAAATGATGCAGAGTAGAAATTATTAAAGTAAAAATGTTGATAGGGCAGTTTTAAGTGACATTGATTTAGGATTTTAAAATCCAAATGTCCATTTCCTGTGTTACCTTTGATGACTATGTCCTCAGTGAGGGCTGCTAGTGCAGGGGCCTGATAATCTCCAGGGAACACCACCACCACATCTCCAGAGTAGCAGGATTCCAAGGCTTCTGACAGACAGTCATGTTGCTGGATCAACGCGTCCGAGGAGAAATTCTTAAACTGGAACGCAGCGGTGCGAATGACAGAAAGTCAAAATGACACATAAGATTAATTATTTTTCTGTTTCAGTGTAGAGCTGTTTTCAAAACAGCACATGACATTCCTGATTGTAGCTTGACAATTCTGTCATGTAAATACTTAACACCTGCGATAGCAGACTAACCATATCTGTTGTCATCATTTGGGCCACAATGTGTGTCACAGGTCTTCCAGACGCCCTTTGTCCTCTTCTTCGCTTGCAGATCCTCGGATAGAAAGGTCCATGACTTCTGAGCAATGAGATTTAACATAGACAACAAAGGTTTGCATCCAAGCCCTGGTAATGTTCTGTAATGAAACTGAAAGAAAAAAATAGCACCTGAGTCGCATATCTTCCCAGAACTTTAGGAGCCCACATAGCATCAACATTTCATAGTATTTCTTCCAGCACTCCACAGCCTCTCCAGGTAAGGCTTCCCCCTTAATACTGCTCTGGAACTTCGTCAGCTCCAGCCGTTTGCTCCGGTAGTCTTCCAAGGTTTTTCGGTAGCGCTCATTGATTGGACCAGGAATGGTTCCATCATGGATGTCATAGTACCTGTCAAAGTACACCGCATAGACCCAACAAAATTCAATATTATTTTACTTGCTATTACAGCACTATGTAGTGATATTGCAAGGGTGTGTGGGTTAAAACCATGGTAATAGTGTTGCTCATATGTTTAAAGTCCTTACAGTTGTATACGTTTTTCTATGAGCCCTGCATAATCACACTCCTCTTCCTCATCCCAGTCTCTCCAGAGGTAATCGTAGAAAAACCTACAGATCGAACAGGGGTTGAAATCAGATACGTAGTCTAGATGACAACTTGTCTTAATGAAACACGGAGACTGAAAGTATTAAATGTGTTAAACATATTCATAATGAGTTCATGAGAGGTATTGCCATTTTTACCGAGCATGTTCCAGAGACTCTGCTATGCAGTCAACGTCAGCTCCCTGCCCTTGAATAGGATAGACATCCAAGACCGGCACAGCGTAGTCATGTTCCCTCAAAACTTCTTCAACTAGCTCCCTGGGCAAGTTGGCAATATTTGAGGACAATGGCTCGGCAACAGAAACTGCAACTCTCAGAGGGATGCTTTTTCCATCAAATGGAGCTGATTCAACCTAAAAAAAGAATGCACCAGTTTGTGGAATAGTAGTTGAGTAATTGAGATGTTTACAAATACAAGCGTCTCTATTTGCTAGTTACTACTGGGCAATATCTTTCTCAACTAATTGTATAATCAAAACGCTTTATGGACCCCTGGCTATCGGCCTAACATTTTACAAAAGGTTTGATATATACATGATCATTAAACTGAGGGAAAAACTGTCAGCTTGTCCTCGGTCACAATACAGTACCTGCACGAGCACGCCAACGAAAGGTAGATCCCCAATTTCACAATGTTCTAATATGAGTTCTGGGGCCGTTTTCCACACTGCGGTCCACGAAACTTTGCAGGCAAGTTTCTTTAAAATAAAAAGGCTGATGGCTTCATCTGCGTCTTCGGCCTAATGTGAAGAAATAAATAATGTAACTAATCATCTAGACACCTACACTTAGCTCTACATCTAGATTCTACAATGTAACTAACCAACTAGACACCGTTATCGGTGACACACTATCAGTATATCTAGATTACATATTTCATTGACTTGCTAGCTAGCTAGTCTGAACTACCTGTTAGCTAGCTAGCATTTTGATTTATTTACCGAGCACTGTCCTATTATCTGATCGCAGAACAGGTCGACTCTCTCGTCGTATTTGAACGTTTTATTGGAGACGTAGATTGGTGGCAAGAGTTTTGCATATTCCTCTCCATCTTCTGGATCTTTGTTAAGGGTAGTGTACACTAGTTTACCTCTAACTTTACTCCTAACAATTTGAGGAGCGACACTATACGACGTGGATGGTGCGTCGGGATCAACTTTAGGGTCCTCCGCTTGTAAACAGTCGTTTGGAGCTTCGGTAACGGTCACTTTCAGGTCGGTTTCCTCATCGAAATGGTCGCATTGAGCTGCTGTAGCCATTATAATGATGTCACGAGTACAATTATAAACACTTTGAAGACAATTTATCCAGTCTGAGCTACCTACAGTATCAACGTTTCTACTTAAGACTAAAACTTATGACTAGGTACATAGCACTAGTGTGGTTCAAAAGATTTAGCTAAATACATTCAAACCAATCCGCTCGCGAGCTAAAGTCAGATTTTTTTCCCCTCTTTGGCGGGAATGGCACTGTCTCGCTCTGGGACGACTAACTAATACTGTTACAAACTTAATGAGAAGCATTGTTGGCCAAGCGTTCTTCAGTCTATCTGTATTTCCTTGCGTTGCTTTGTCAGTTTCAGTATAGGATTTTGGAGACAGACAACATTTGTTATGCTCTGAGTTTACAAAGTTTGGCTTTATTTCCAGTTGAATTCTAGGGTGCAATTTTGGTCAGTGCCTAGCAGATTAGTAAGCAATGTGGTTGGATGTTCATTAGTTGGCCTCAGAAACGCAGTGGCACTGCTTTTTGCGAAAAGGTACAGTAACATCTAAGGCTTTGGGGTGTCTTAAACTTATGACAGCTCTAAAATAATTCTAAGACATTTCAGAAAAGTGTTTAAATGTAAAGCAAATTTAGCAAATCCTCACCACCATTTTTGGACACTTGGTAAACATAAAAGTAATTTTCTAAAGAAAATACATTACTATGTAGGCCTTGTTTATGTAAATATTTTGTATATATTTACACTAATAATTTAAGGCTTCACAGACAGGTGATACAAATGTGAAAGATGAAATTGCCTCATTTTAGCCCTTAAATGTAAGACTACTCAGTTTAAAAGGGATTACTGTTTTTGTAGTTGATCATCCTAGTTAGTGTCTTAAATGAAAAATGCTGCCTACCAATTGGATATTTAAAGTTATTTTAAATCATTCCTACGTCTCATAAACCCAAAATATGAGTGTTTTAGTGCTTTAAGCAAGCTACATCCACATTCTATTCTTGGTCATACCAGGCCCCTGCCCCACAGAGTATATTTAACCTTGTCCTTTGATCCTTCAGCACACAGGAACATTAACTGCCCTAAATTCAGTGTTTCCTCCTCCCTGACACAGCCCACGATGGGTTGGAGTGAACTCTTATTGCAGTTTGTCTCAACTTAATTTATCATTGAGAGTCTAAAACAAAGCGTCGTATTACACAAATACATCATGTCATCACCATCTGTAGGCCTAGTATTAAAAAAGTTGAATGGTTAAATGAAAAAGTGCACACATGTTTTGACATGACTGATTACAAAGTCAATTTAGCGTTTTTTGATACTGTCCGATTTCTCTGCATATGAATTGCGCCCGCCTGTGTCAATTCTGGGTGGTGCACATGTAGGCCTACCTTTTTTACACAGTCGGCAGATCATCAAAGCACCTTAGTACGGAAGTCGACGTAGGGAACTTTGACTTGCGCAGTAGCTGCTAGGGTGTAGTCGGATATAGTTCTTTTCCTTCTGAAGTTTATCCATGGCGGTGGACACAAAGCACTGAAACCGTGGAAGTTTGCGAAACAGAAAGAGGGGTGCTCGAGAGAAAGGAGAAGACTTTGGGACAGACCGAATGCTTTTGGGAAAGGAGCAGCGAGTGAACTAGTTTTCCGTATGGTTGTATTTGTTTTACCAAGAACGCGGTAACTGGTTTGTTACCACAAAGTTGAAAGTTTGAAGGTGTTGGGGGGGATACGTGTAGCATTAGCTGAAGATCACGTTTTTAAAAATAATAGCTCAAGTAAAAATGCGGTCGTTTTTCAAAGTTTTAATCTCATTGACTTGTTTGGCTGTATGCAGCCACGGTGCTATGGATGAATGCACTGATGATTCGGGTCGGCCTCAGCGATGCATGCCAGAGTTTGTCAATGCTGCTTTCAATGTGACTGTAGTTGCTACCAATACTTGTGGATCTCCACCCGAAGAGTACTGCGTACAAACAGGGGTTACGGGGGTCACCAAGTCGTGCCACATCTGCGATGCCCGGGATCGTAATCAACACCACAGCGCTGTATATCTCACCGATTACAACAACCAACAAGAGACCACCTGGTGGCAAAGTCAAACTATGTTAGCGGGCATTCAGTACCCTAACTCTATCAACTTAACTCTTCATCTTGGTAAGTATCCTATTTCACGCACAATGTTTGGACCATTTGAGTCTTGGGCTACGCACAATCTTTTGTTTTGCATGAATAAGAGACTAGCAACATGCGACTCAAGTCATACATTTCATAAAATCTAGTCGACAATGTTTAGTTAACTTCCATACCAATCCAACAATCTGTTGAACTCGTAAACTCTCGAAATTATGCTATGTAATATAGAAGGCTGCGATTCTCAAATACGGATGTGGGTGACTATTTAGTCATGCGGCCTTTTCGTTTCCAAGGGGATTGCTGATTGTTTTTCAATGTGTTGTTTTGCAATAAGCCAATTGATGTTCCTGAGCTATGGTTTCTTGTCGAACGTTTCTGAACTGTTTTGCTTTTGGATTAATAATAATAATAATAATACGTTTGACAGTCATTGTGTCAAGCGTGTGAAATGTATTGATATTTATGTGACTTGTGCTGGACACCCATAGCAAGAAAACGTATTAACGACTGCATTAACAGTTTTTCAAATCTTTGTTAAAAATAAATTGCCAGTAGGATATAGCGCTTGGTACCCAGCCCTTCTGTTTTAGTTCGACTTGACATTCCTAAGGGGTTTAGTCATAGCAGGTAAAACCATATTTGTAGTCAAAAGGTAATTAACTGGGATCATGCTAGCCTACACAATCTATTTGGTCATATCGTTTAAGGTTATTAAGTCAAAGCAATTACACTTAGTCGGTTGTGTTTTTCTCTCAGTCTGTATAATCATAACGTTTGTCACTCAAATCCCTAAATTATGAATCTAATGATATGCCTGCTTGAATTGTGTCTAATTCTACAAGTCTAGTCTGACATTTTGTAATCTACATACTGCTTATGTTACATTGTGTTTTGCATAATATATTAGACTAGACAGAAGTTTGGATTGCATCCCATTTTAAAGAAAATATGAATGGTTCGTTCTCTGTTTTCTTGGCTCTGATATAGAAAGGCTGGAACATTTGACATGGTGACTCCTACTCTTCCAGTATCACTCTAGAGGCATGAAGTTACTGGATTTGTTTTCCATTTTACACAAATAAATACATTTCAGATACAAAGCAAAATTATATGTGCTGCAGTAGGGGATTATTTTAATATTTTGATCTTTTTGTGTTAAACTGTTGGCATTGTCTCATCATAGCCTTATTCAAGCACAGGATGCAGCTTTGATTGATTGAGTCACAGTCATGGCGATTTCAAACTTGTGGCTACCGTGTTTGCACATGGGCTATGTTTGTTGTAAGAGGTAAGATTTTGCTGGTATATACTCAGGACTTTGATGACTTTCATGTCTGTATGCCCTTGAAGGGCTGGTTTGGGCATGAAGTAGGCATGCCCTAACTTGATATTACAGTGCTGCGTTAAGAAGAGATTGTTGGCTGCAAAAGTAGTTGATGTGGAGAGATGAAAGTAGCCATGTTAGATGAAGCAGATGCTTAAACATTAACAGGTATATCCACTCATAAGGGTATGTATTTGTCTCTGTCCCAATTACATCCAACAATTCATATGATAGAAGCCTAAGTGACAATTAGCACAGTCAGGACACTTGTGTCATCTGCAAATGCTGGCGCTTAGAGGACTGAATATTCATGTGGCAATCTGAAGGAGACTGAAGTTAAGCCCTGAAGTGTCAGTCGCAGAAGAATGTGAACAGTGAAGAGACATACCCTTGAGGCCTCTTTTTAGCTGTACTTAAAAGGCATTTGTCCCTATCCTCTTGTAGGAAGGGAAGATGTTTTGTAAATTACTAATGTGTACCCTACACTGCTCAGATTGTTAGCATGCCTTGTCATTCATTCAGAAAGCAGCCCTGTAAAGTCTGTATCATTTCTCTTTGCTCCTTGTGAGCAAACTTGGTGTAGCAACTACAGTGTAATCTGTGCTTCCAACATATCTGGTCAGAAAGTACCTTATTAACCCAGGTAAGTGACTCCAGTAGGACTGTGACCCCAGTAGGACTGTGACCCACCCAGACACAGTAACGGCTGTGCTTGTTTATCATAGGGATGCTCATACTTCAACTGTGAAATTACTTTATAAAAGGTGACGTTCCCATACCCATCTTGTTTTTTTGAGTCTTTATTAAAGTCTAAACATAAAAGTATAGAGATTTGTTTCAAAAGTAACTTCCATGAATTGAATAGCTTTGAGTAAGAAAAGGCTAACAGTATGTATCAACAGATGTCTTGAGTGTCTTCATCTGTGAGTCCTTTCTTGTCGCAGACCTTATGTTCTGGCCAATTCATAGCGTGGGCCAGCACACAGGAAGAGGTTTGTATGTCCCAGAGATGAGATGAAGCAACGCAGTGTGGGAAAGCCAAGAAGACTCTGTCTCTGGCCCCCAGGGTGCTTGTCATGTTCCTTGTAGGCTTTCCCAAATGCCGTAAAGAATGGAGTCTTCTTTTTTTTCTCAGAACGGCCAGCTGTTGCAAATTATACCAATCTGAAAGTGGAGGGGAACTGAAGGGAATGGAGTAGTCATCAAGTTAAAACCTATTGTTTTACTGGTGAGGGAATTATCTCAGTGTGGGAAACTTGTATGTCTCTCTTAACACACCAGTTTTTGTTTTATTCATGAAAGTGTAAACCAGTGAAAATGATTTACCTTTATTCATTGTCTAGCTTCACGTGAAACCTGTCTGATATGCTTGAATTGCATTTTGTAAGAGATGGAAACTGTCTTTTTAACAGTTTTTGAGTAGGAAGGTTGGAAGATACATTTTAGTTTTGAGTACTTACAGACCTTGAAGTATTTTGTCGTACTCAAGTGTGTAACAGATCTTACTTTTCCAACAGAAATGGTCTAAATACAGCTGTTTTCAAATGGAGTGAAACAATAATTTATGTGACAGTTCAGATGCTTCTCAACAGTGAAGACTAGCATACATTCTTGCACTGGACCCTTTTCCTCTCCTATTTTCTAACAACACTAAGGTCAAGAAGGGCAGAGTTTGAATAGGTCTTGTTTTTCATGAATGAATAGAACACTACCCCAGTCTGCTACTGTTAAACTCTTCTATTTCAGCCTTGTCCAATTTCTCACTGTTTGTGATTTGTTTCTTAAACTAAGTCCTTATCATTCTTATTTTTGGATTCCCATGGACTGACTGCTGTGTTGCATGTTGAATCACTATTAAAGCCGTTGAAGGCTTCTGGTGTTGTTGCTGAACCTGTCTTGAAGACATTGTACAGAGAGACTAGCTGCTCTTAGACATTTTTGTGAATCATTTATATTTCTTAGGGAAATTTCTTTTTTTCAACCTTTTAAAACTTGAAATGTGTTCTGTGTTTTACAGACTTTTGCAGTCATAAATCTATGACTGCAGTGGCAAGTGGTACATAACTTTAGAAAGTGGGCCTTTCGATATTGAGGTGCTCCTGTTTTAACACTATTACTGAACTTTAATAAGCCTATTCATAAGGTCATGAGTCCAGTCAGTTTCCTGCCTTGCAATATCCCTTGTCTGTCTGGCCAAACATGATTTCTTCCTCTGTAACAACATGGCCATTTCTTCACTTTGTTGTGACATTCCCACCTTTGTACAAACAGCCACTCCACAAGCTTAAGTGGATAAGCACCGAAAGTATTCAAAAGCTGGCCTGTTTTCTTACCTGCTATATAGTATAAAGGTTTCTTCATTAGGAAAGGGAAATACATTTGTTTACAAATGGGTGTCATTGTTTTTCCTATTCAAGTATCATATATAAGCACAGTATTTTGTATTTCCCATACAGACAATTGCTACTGGTGATTCTGCAAAGTAATTCGTCAACATTTTGTTACCATCTTGGTGCCATCAAGTCAATCTAAGTTTTTAAAATTAGATAAGTGAAACCTTGAATGAATTATTAAATGTACAAACTTGTTGGAATTATGTGATGAGATCAGCAATGATTAAAGTATTTTAATGTAACATCAAGTTATCTTTTTACCCTGTTTACAACAACGGGCTTCACATATGGCTATCAAACCTTCCCTCAACCAACCTATGGTGGAGTTCAGCTACAATGGATGTTGTAATCACTGACATTTTGTTCAAAATTTTAAGCAATTGAGAGACTGAATCAACAAAGGACAAATGGCCTCTTGGAGAAAATCAAGTAGTGTGTAGCCATTTTTTATTTTGGTGGCCAAATATTTCAACAACAAACTCTTTAGTTCATTGAATTCATAACCAAGCACAGTTTAGATCATGTGTCTGAATGACCTGCTATACCCAGAGGCAATTAAGAATGAAAATGCAGTCATTTTAGGAATTCCGTCAGTGGCAGTTCACTTTTAACTTGTAACTCTTTGAATAACCCCTCTCCCTCCTCAGAGTTCCCTGAAGTCTTGCAGACGACGACAGGGTCCTATCTTTAGATCTGAGGCATGGGTGACCGCTCCCCACCTTCCTCTCCTCAAGTCCTACAACCTCACAAAACTCTTTTGTTTTGTTTTTTCTTTACATGGGGGAGGGGGTATTCAGTAGGTGGATTAGCCTTTTTGTTTGGTAATTCCTACCCGTCTGACCATATCGTCCCCTGTCCTTCCCAATCTTTTTCTGTTAGGAGCTCCCAGTCCTGACTTACCTGTCCCCCTTTCCAAATGATTCATTCTCTCTCACAGTCCACAAGACCATACTTTTTTGTTGAGACCTTAGACTCAAGATTCACCTTCTTATGGTAATCCTTGAAAAGCTTAACCACAGCCTATGTTTGCTGTCCATTCATCAGTGTTTACTTTGAAGTTGAAACTTAACATTCTTGCTGCTCAAAGCTAATTAAAAGGCCAGTGGTATGTTTTGGGGGCAGTCCTTTGCACGGCCAAATCAAAGTACCTTTGGTACACTGTCACATGCTGTCACTGTGGTGTTGTCAGAAACTACTACCGTCTTTAAGGCAGCACAGAGAATCGTAGCAAACCCTTGTTCTCAAGACATTTTGAGAAGTAATGGAGATGGCCAATCCACTAAAATCAGGCAGGCAAGGGACACTCCTAACCCATGGTATTCTATTACTCAATGCCACTGAAATAGTTTGTAGTGGCAATGACCTTTTTTTTTTACTCACTACCACTCATTACAAACTGGGTGTTAACACAGGTTTTTGTGAGGTTTATAAAATACCATTGTATAATTCAATATATATTTTATGCGGTCTTTTCAGGAATACCTGTCATCACAGTAGAGGCAGTGTTATGCTCTTATTTGAGCTAGGTGGTCAAATGCAATGCGATTGTTCATAATTGTAATTGGTGGCTTTTGTCTTATACTTTCTAGAAAATATACGTCCATGGAAACATCAAACATCTGGATTATGTCTAATAACCCCTGCATACCGCTTCTGGCTATTCAGGAACTACCTGGTACAAACAAGCAAATAATTGGGCCCATTTACACAAGGCATGGCTAAGTTGTAGCTCATGTTTGCCAAGTTAGCAATTTAAATGCACTGACAAAGTCTATAGTGGTGCCTCTATGCAGGCAGTCTTGTGTATGTTATTAGGCGAAGCACAAGGAAAGCTGTAATCTGATTTGCAAATGCTACTCTGGTTTACTATCCCGCTCATCAAAAGCATTTGCTCTTACAGATGAACTGTGCGTCTCAGAAAACTATGACTACTACGTCTTGCCAGCAAATTTTATAAGTTAAATATCAATCCATTTTATGAGTGTTCTTTGTGCATCCCATGTAATCAGTAGGTCTAAGGATATTATATTGTGACTTATTTAAATTAGGCCTATTCTTTGTTGTTTTTTGTTCTGCAAGAACCTGTATAGTTACTTGTCCTTTCATGTTTTTTGTTGTTGGTGTTTACTCTTAAGGATTTAGTCTAAACAATTACTCATTCAGACAATGCAGAGATGGAATCTTCAAGAAACGAAAATTCTTAATCTATTCCGAAAGAGATTAGACCTAAGACTCATCTGTCAGGGAAAATATGTTATGTGTCCTTGTCGTCTCACAACAGACTAACATGGCTGGCCGCTTCCATCCTGCCAAAGCCTTGAGTCTGTGGGAAATGGGTTGACAGACTTGGCTTGGAGAACCCCTTGTCTTCCAAATATACCAAAAGGAAGTGTACAACATGGGGGGGCTATGTCATCGTCTACGTTGAGGAATTGTGATTTGCTGTGCCTAGGAAATGATTTAATGCCCGAGGGAGAGTATTTTCTGATATTACAGACAGTCTGCGTCTGTGAAAGAGAGCAAGGCATTACACAGGCATGCAGATGCTTGCAGGGTAATTTTAGCCTGCTCCAAGTGTGGAATGATCCTCTTGTGGTTGAGGGAAAGACAGGTAAAAAGTGACTTTTTTTCAAAGCACTGAGCACTGAGTAGTAAACAGATAATTATGGGTAGTGTGTCAGGGATGTGAACTGATTTACACATGAGTTGATATTTGATAGTGTGAGTCTTTGTTCATGTTTTCCAGCTGCATTTGATAATTGCACAGGTGATTGAGATGCGATGAAAAGGAAGACCTCCAATCTTCTTCATTTCCCTACTTATTAAAGGTATTCAAGTGGTCTATTTTATCAGTGTAACACGAAGCAAAATATTCAACTAAACGTGTAGAAAACATGCTACAACTTCCTTGTTTCTCTCTGCCATTTGCACATCATTAGTTTATTGACACATTATCTGTCTGGATAATTGAAGTAGGGTTGGATGTCGTGCATTGGATGGGAGACATTTTCTGGTTCAACACCCACCCAGGGCAATGATCTGGATCTCTAGGGTCCCTCTGGCCCCCCCTGTGAGTAGAATGCTATTTGAGGAGGAGGGCCGGACATGAGGTTTGGAATGACTTCAGTAACTGTTTATGCAGCTGTTGAATGTCTGACATCCATGCTGAAACATGCGTCCGGATATACTCTGTTTAATACTCATCAATCCCATGGCCAGAACTGGTTTGTTTAATCAACTTGATTAGCAGCTCTTTCTACGCTCAGTGTCTTTAGAAGACTGAGAAATCCAAATGGAAGTTCAATCCTCTAACAGTTTGTGAATGGACATCACAGGACTATAGGTCTGAATGGTTCTACACTATTTGCAAGCTAAATGTTTCAAGCCTTTTCAAAAAGAGATCTGCATTAACTTGATTCTGCAAACGGTTTCAGTTAGAGTAGTCATTAGTATGATTGTGAGTTCTCATTGATGTGGTTTTAAGGGATCATTCTCTGTTTAAACTTGTATCTCTCTCATGTCCTTACCTCAACTGAATACTCACCTTAACTCGACACTGTCTGCATCTTTATGGTATCTCTCGAATTACACACAATTCAGTCAAACATGGCCTTAGATGGCTGGGGGAGGGCAGTTGAGAGACACTGTGAACAAATTGTTCCTGCTGAGTCCTGCAACTGTCTTTTGTCTCAATTAATTTAACCAGGGTGGGCCACAGGGTTGTTATGTTTGTTCCTGCCATTGTTGTCAGAACACAGGAGTTTGGGTGTCTGCATCTTAGGTGGCCCACACAATTAAAGCCTAGCCAAACAGTGCAGTGTTTTGTGACTTGAAATATACAATACAAACAGTAGACCAGATGTGAGTATCTGTGCTTCACCAACATCTTAATTATACTACATTTTTACTTTTGTATTTTTACTCAGGGTTTCTGCAAAATATTGTGTGTAATAGAAATTATAATACAAATTATTGATTTAAATCAGACAGCAAACTATGTACTTAAAATTCCTCATGACACTATCTTATTTCATTTGTGAATTTTACATCTATGTAGCTCTGTCCCAAAATCTTTGCTTTTCACATGTTTTGGGGTTACTGATCTTCCTACTGTCAATGACTAAAGAAAGAGGAACGTAGGGCTAGTCTTTTTGTTTCACACTGGTAACTAAGCAATGAAATCCCGCCCAAAGTCTTGAATGAGTAATAATGGGGCAGTGTCTTCAACCATTAAAGGCAATCATTACCTCCCACCTTCATCCTTTCCTACACGTCCTCCTCCACTTAATCGGAGACACCATGGATGACTTCGGAGCTCCTCCTCTACCCCCCAGGATACCACACCTGCACATTTCCACCTAAACAATGGCCCATGACACTTAGCCTATCTTATTTGGAGGATGTGCTTTAAACTTAATCTCCTCACCTCAAATTTGTGCTTACTGGCTGCTGTGTTAGTTCTCATTAAAGCAAAAGGAGATGAAATGGTTATGACTGATATTTTACCATTCGAGGAACATCTTTTGACACTTGTTTTTCTAGGCTGGTATTTTTGTTAACTTTATTTCTTTGATACTCCAATCTTTCATGGTATATTACATAGTTTAATGGCCAATATTGCTGGTTATAATGTGTCAGTGCTAATCTTTGTTCTCCATTGCCTATGGAATGTGTATTGGTGTACCCAAGCCTGTACAAACCTAGCTATACATTTACATACACAAGAAGAAAATGTTTAATCGTCAATTATTATAGGTGCTGGTCTGGTTTAGTTTTTTGAGCGTACATCTGCCTATCTGGCAGTGAAATTAGACTGATTTCTTTGGCACTTTTTTGTAGTTCACTTTTCTCGGTGCTCAGATTGGAGTCTGTATCTGTTCACTTTCTAATTGAAACACGTCGGAACTTGCTGGATGAGGGCATGAAGAATAACAGACACACCTTTGGTAAAAAAAAAAAAAAAAAAAAATTTTTAAGTCTTTCTAAGAACTCACCTATTGACAGTCTGGGCTGGGTTTGAGCCACTGGACCTGCCGGAAATAGTTGATTTGAGAGATCAGCCAGGGTGGGGGAGATCTTTACACTGGTCTGACAGTTCTCATTGGGGAATTTAGTAACGGGCTATCTGCCCTTCAGATGATGAACTCCAGCACATTCCTTAAATTCCTACATTGTAATGTGCCCTCCCTTACCCTTTCCTAAAAAACTCAATTTGTTCAGCTTTTTATCTTGAGTGGTGCACACTTGTCACACACTGAACTAGTGCCTGGATGAGAAGGAAATTGCACTGTTGTGTGATATGACCACAGAGTATTGTTCCTATTGTAGTGTGTTGGGCTTGAAGTATGCACTTGACAGGACAGACATTAGAGGAATTTGGACAATTAGAAGCTATTCCCACGGATATGGGGTCACTATTAAAGGTTTTTCCTCTGCATGGATTTTTATGGACTGATCATCCAAATGTCACTTTCTTAACTGTGTTAGAGCCATGCTTTCTGGATCCTTGTGCTTGTCCATGTGTTACAGCAGCCTGTGGGAGTATTGACTTAAACAGATGTTCTACATATCTCCCGAGCAGATGGGAGAAAATTGTGTACAGGAAAAAAAAAGCTTGGTCATGCCCACACATTAAAAGTCAAAGACATCATTGTTCATCTGGCAAGCTAAAAATGCAATGAGATCATGGGAGGAAATGTATTTGGACCATACTGTGTTTTGGGGGCCCTCATTTGGACGATGGGAGTCGAACCCCCCACCCCACAACAACCATAATCCTCAATCCCCCCCAGACCCTCCCAGCTCTCCCCCTCAGGCTGTGCTCCGCTGGGTGCAAGGGGTTTGGAGGAATGTAGCAAGAGGCCCAAATCACACAGTCAGAGCATCAGTGTCTCTAAAGGTGCAAATAGGAACGCGCCTTAAAACAGGCAAGTAGGTTCTTCTGAAATATTGGACTATAGGTCTCAAAACCAAAAAGCAGGTTGTTAAGGACATTTGAATTGATCTGGAATAACCATGTCGTTTACAAGCCATCGTCAGTCCTTACAGACAGGAATGTGGGTGACACAATTACTCTTAAGGAGATATAGGAGCTTTACAAGTTTCTAATGTATTAAAATTAAAGATTTCTCTGCACTAAAACATAATGAGACACAATTGTTTTGTCCAGTCTCTCAATTCCTGAATATTCATTCATGTCTAGCAAGCCCTGAAGCTGTAGGCATTGTTAGCTGAAGCCTTTGTTATGATATCAATGAAACTTTGCCCTGCACCCAATCACTAATCATCAGCTTCATCACCTCCCTTATCTCAGAGACAGCTGAAAGGTGTGCTTAAAGGCTCTTCGGAAAATAGCCAACAGCTAGACATACCGCCTTTGTCTAACCCAAGTATGTCAACATTCAGCGGAATGTATTGAACTGGAGTCTTGAAGGAAAGGTTGCACAATTCTATTTGGCATGTTTATTAAATGCAATGCTAATGAAACATATCTCTTTAAAGTTTCATCATACACGTCATATAGAGTGCCCATATAAGCATTTAGCAGAAATTTCAGGGGTCACACCAGAGGGTTTGGATGATTGAAATGGAAACTCAAATACAAATCAATGTGTAAAAACACTTTTGCAACAAGCATGGCTGTCGTTCAACCACTTTCAGCTATGCTAAACAATTAGTTCATTTGTCATCTGTTGATTACATTACCTATTCATGTATATTAACTAACTCAAGACTTTGGGGAAATAAAATGAACTCATGTGCTTCTCAATGTACAGCATGAATTTCAATTTGAAAAAATTGGTTAAAGTTTAACCCTCATCCAGTATCTTTAGTCTGTGGACTATATGTGTAATGTTGTAGTTCATCATTAATAAGCAAATTCATGGGAGTTCTGGTGTCTCACTGGTTAAGAGTGTTTTCCATTTGGCTGAAGAGTCCTGGGTTCAAATCCAGCCTGTTGTCATTTCCTCCATGTCATTTCCCCTTCTCCCTTACAATTCCTCTCACTCTTTAATATCTTGGTCACAACTATACAGAAATGGGTTAGATATATAATGTATATATATCTAGCTCTCTGTCCCTACCTAGGCAGGGCAACTCTTTTAAAAGGAAACAAAATGTTATTGGCAGAGTTTTGAAATTCCCAGCATTTAACAATGTTTATCATCCAGTACTAGGATGATATACAGGGCAGGTCAGACACACTCCCAGGCTAGATCGTGAACTCACAACTGTCTTCATGGGAATAATATGTTTGTCCTGTTCTCAAGGATCACTGCATAAGTTCAGGCCAGATTTCTTACAATGTGTTTTGGTAAAGTTAACATCTGTTCCACTTGCTGTCTTCACAGCCTATGAGGGGAAAATGTGTCTGTCCGATCAGCAGGTTGTGGACTATTTAGATATTTCAACCTTTTTCAAGTTTACTGTCAGTCTTGGACTTTTTATTTTATTTGTACCAGCATCCCCCAGCCAACCTCCTGGAATGTCCCTCTCTTTTCTTTTACTAAGAGATCCCAGATCTGCTGGTTGAATAACTTTGGTCTTGTGAGGTTTGTCTACAACAGCAAGTCCTAGCTTGCTGTGGTAACACTCAACTCATGTTCTAATGACAAGTTAGGCTTTAGGAAACCAGCGTGTGGTTTGTCAGAAAGTTTAAGAGTTTACTGCAGCACTGCTTTGTGGTGGAATTTGGAGTTGGGAACACTTGTGCTGGCAACCCAGCATACATCTGTGTCTGTATGGAAGAGGTAGTGTGTCATTTTTTGTTGTTACTGGACTTGCCACTTTTTCCAACAACCTGAGTCAGGTCAGTTTTGAAGTAAAAACCATCAGTGCCGGCTGTACCAACATTCCTGATAAGAGAATGTATCCTTACAAAATAATGCCTTTACAAAGGCAAAAAATAATATTGAAGATTTAAAGTTCCTAATCTGAGGACCTAACCAGAACTTGCTATATTCCCTCCATCTGCTCTCCCTAGTCTTTCTCTGGGTCTGTTGTTAGCCCTCCCCTTGACTGGCGTCACTCTGCCGAGCGGAAGCACATTCCAGCCAGTTCACTCCAAGCGCCCCCTCCCCCACCACCACTACCATACCACCATGTCACAGCCCCACTCAAGTAGAACATGCTTGAGAAGTGGGCAGGTGCACACATGATTGAAGTCCCCGTCCAAAGTTCTCCACTGTCACTCAACTGAGGGGCTTTTCATTTCAAACCTCTGCAGGGGCCCCTGAGAAGCGTTTCAAAGGGTCAGTGCCATACAATGGTGGGTTTAAGATGCTTTTGCCAATACCAGTTAATTGGGTATAATCCTACTATTTTACGCTAACATGTAAATGAATTATTTTCCTGTTGACATGTTTGTCAGTTGTTTCAAGTTTTTTCACTTATGATAATTCAACGTAATGTCCATGATGGTGTAAAAGAAAGGGACTAAAGGGACTTTACACAGACTTGTGTACAGTATGGCTTTTATCCAGTGTTTCTTTTATGTGGCTTCTTATAGGGAAGCACAAGATGTCCCCAGAGTATAGGTTGTTTGCTGTCGATTTATTTTGCCCATCAATACACTGATTGTTCTGGAAGGATAGTCGGAATTCCTCTTGGCTTTATGCTGTGGACAGCAATGGGCCAACTAAATGAGGTAAACTCATGGATCGCTGCCATGCTTGCATCTCAAATCAATCCTCTATTGGGTCCTTTTAAATGAGTGACGTATTATGCAAACATTGTCCTAAATGAAACTATTTCATGAATTTGCTAATTGTTTGGTCTTCTAGATTGTTAAGTAGCCCGATTCAAGCATCATTGACCTCTAAAGTGCTGAAAGGAGTATTTGGAAATAACTAGTCGAGTCAACATTTACAATGTGATTTCGGCTGCTAAGGTTTATTCATGGTTTGTTTGTAAGCAATTGGATGTGAGGATTGCATTTCAGTTTGAACTTCTTTATATTAGAACAGTGGTGCTCTCTACAGACTAAGTTGTCTACCCTTCCTGTTAATTATAAACTGTAGACTAAACAAAACCACACAAGTAAATACCTGAAATTTGCACCCACAATTCATGACTCTTGCGTTGTATCTAAAGATGTTAACCAACTTGTCTCCCTTCAAAAGCATCATGCTGTTGTTTAACACTAAACTTGACTTTCACCAGTACTTAATTCTTCCTTATTTCTGGTTAACTCCAGTTCCTTTAAACCAATGAGTCTTAGTACAGGGACCACCTGCATTCAATGACGAAGCTCCCTTTGTCTGCTCTGAGTGGGTTCCTCTATATTAGACTGACGAGGACTCTTTGTTGTTGGCCCTTGTGCTTTGCCACTTCATTGCTGCGCCAACAGATGCTATTTGTCTTGTTGGAGAGGATGCATGGGTGGGTTCAGAAATGCAATGTCAATGACAGAGTTGTTCTCATTGCGTGACATTCGCCTGGTGGCTGAAGCCCCCTTAAAGATGTCCTGTTTGCTGAATGTTTCGTTCAAATATATGGACATGTCATGTCGCATCATTGTGATGGAGGTTTCTGGTGGGAAAAAAAGTCTCACCATGAAATTATGGAAGTGGGGTTTTTTGGTTACAGTAAAAAAAAAAAAATATATATATATATATATATTTCTTTAAGCCTTTTTATTTATTTTCTTTTACAGAAAACCTTTAGTTATTTTGTTGTTGTCTGTTCCTACCATTCCATGGTTCAGTGTGGGTGGATCTAAAACTTGCCACAGCAATGTCTTTTGAATTGATTCTTAAACGATCTTATGCCATGTCGTAAAGAATATACTGCTTCAAATGAACCTTGACCCATAAAGTTTGCTGGGTTATCAGAGTTCCCTGGAAAGTCAGCAAGTTCATTGTCATGGCGGCAGCCACAACACACAAAAGATGACTCAGGAAGAAATCGATTTGTTTACAAATGATTCATTGTTTCCTGTACTATTCCTCCTATCCCGTCCCTTTGTGTTTAAAACATCAATATTAGCAGTCAACTCCATGACTTCACCTATATTTGCAGTTGTCACAATGGTCCCCTGTATCGGCCCCTCTTTAGCAGCTCTGTTTAGAGAGCAGATTCTTTGCTTAAGCAAACAAGTGTACCCCCTGTCGCCGTGTTGAAAGATGGTGTCATTTCTTAGCTCAAAATGAATGACGTCTCTCCATAACATTTCCCCATGTTCCTCCAGATGTAGTCTGGTGTTCACCCTTTCTCCAACTCTAAACCTGCTCGGACATGTCAAATATGTCTTCCAAAGGTCCTCTGGCAGACATTGCAGGCCTTTCAGGACCCAAACTTAAATCACTATTCTTCATCCCAAAAAGACATATAAACTTCTCCCAATGAACTGGTAACCACACTGTTAAACTAATCCATATTGTGTTTAATTGCACTTGGAAAATGGTACTTTAGGAAATTGTCATTGTTAACTCCTCAATACATTGTTGTACCTGTCAGATTCTAAATGACAAGCCACTATAACATTTCCTCCTGTACATTTTCAGGTAAATCCTTTGACATCACCTATGTGCGTCTGAAGTTCCATACAAGCCGTCCAGAGAGCTTTGCTATCTACAAGCGTACCACAGAGAATGGCCCATGGCTGCCCTACCAGTATTACAGTGGCTCCTGTGAGAAAACCTACCAGAAGACCAACAAAGGCTTCATCCGCACTGGAGAGGACGAGCAGCAGGCCCTGTGTACAAGTGACTTCAGTGACATTTCGCCCCTTACTGCTGGCAACGTGGCCTTCTCAACCCTGGAGGGACGTCCAAGTGCCTACAACTTTGACCACAGCCCCGTGCTTCAGGTAAATATCTGATGGTGGAATGTTATGCCATGCTTCTTATTTCAGCTCCTGCACTTTTTAGATGTACATCCTTGCCTTGTCAAATTACATTTACAATCCGTGTTGTATTATGTGTTATCTCAATATGGCGTGCCATATTCAGTCTTTGTAATATCAGTCGCTTTGCAGTCAATCAGTGATAGTGGATAGAGTAATGATAAATTGGCCTGTCGACTTTTGGCAAGGCCTACTAGTGTTGGCAGGCTGGCCCCTGTGGAAGCAAGCTTCTGGAGTCCAGGTGGGAAAGTGTTCTTGACCAGTGCCAAGTGTTGCAAAATGTTGCTAGGTAACACCCCCAGATTTCCCACTACAACACTGATTTAAATTGGCTTGACAGAGGAACAGCTGGAAATGTTTGTTTGAGAAGGCTCTATCTTACTCACACACTTTGCCTCTGACTTGAAACATTTCACTTTTTCCCTTGCAAATGGTCTGTTCAGATTGATTTAATTATACATGAAGAGATTGTTTTGTATCTTTCTACATACCTCTTACCGTCAGTCTGACATGATTGCCTTTTTTGAATCATTCAAGCAAGTACTGTGGGCCTGTGTCACTGATCTGAATAGACTGCCCTTGGTGTCTTATTTGACCTGTTTGACATACTCTGTCATAAAAGACTTTTCCTGTACTATGTAATGCTCTACCTCTAGCAAATGAACACATTTAGCTCAGGCAACATATAGGCCTACTTCCTTATTTGACTTTCTCCTGTGGCATATAGCTATTTATACCAAAGCCCATTACTCCTTTTGGTATGGATACCTTTGAGGCGACAGTTGTCTGTAACAGGTCAGTTTTATTTGTCATTTTGAGGAAGTGGAGGTGACTGACACCCACTTTCAGCAAACTAGTAAAAGTAAAAGTATGACAGAATGATTAAGTGCATTCGGGCCGCAATCGGAGTAATTTACAGTAGTAAGTTATGTTTGCCACAGGTTCGTCTGGAATGGGCTGCATTCTAACTTCAAGAATAAACATGTCCTGACTTTGGCATGTCTTTTTGCAAAGGGAACAAGATAATTGATCAGGACTAACTCGTTATTGGATTCTTGTTCTATGCCAAAGTAGCAATTCCTCCAAGAAATATATGTGAAGTAAATGTACTGAATGTGTTCTTATCACATACATTAACTTGTCCTACAAATTGACTTAAACATGTGAGCCTTTATCTACAAATGAACACTGTAACAGCTTCAAATTTAAATTAAGTATCATCATGGATTATATGAATTAGCTGGATCAGCAAAGCCATTGGCACCATGAGACCTCAGACAGCTTGTTCTGCGTCATGGCTGCTTTATAGATGCGTGAAGAGAGTTCTAGCAGTTACTGTCATGGTAGCAAAATGCCTCACAGCTGTTGTCAGCCAAAATTGTAGTCTGAATATGTCTGTAGATTTCCTGGGAACGAATTATGTTTTGACTGTTGCCTGCCTTGAGAAACAAATCTTGTTGTGTAAAGATTAATATATGCTCAACATTGCTGTAGCTCCTCAAATTCAAGAGCTTTTTTGGCATGTAAACATATTTAAAACCAATATTAGAAAATACTTTTAGCTTGCATTGTCTTGCAGTTACTACAATGGAACAGTCCCATAAGTGAGACATGGGATTCCCTCAATCAGACATTGTGTAGTCCTGACCTCTGTAATTGACCCGGATTCATTCTTTCCTCCTACATACACCATTTAATTTTTCCGGTTCTTACTTCAGATTCATCCTCCTTTTTAGCCAAGATCCAAAATAAGCAAACAAAAAAGCCGCCGTATCTTTTTCAGGGAGCCGTCTCAATCTATGAGAATGTTTCTTGTTTGATTTAGATAAGCAAGCTCTATTTATTTTTCTTTAAACAGCTGCACATGGCCCTTGGAAATGACTGTCTCAACCAAATATAACTGTTCAACTCGAGAAGAACTCTTAGCCAATGTCAAACAAACCTATTGTTCCTCTTAACTTAGGAATCTCAGTCCAGCTCCCCCTTGTTCTTTGTCTGTCCAGCACCGTTGCTGTTGAGTAACTATGTGTCCATATTTCACCGGCATGTCAGCAGGAGTTTCTGTACAAGTGGACATAGCCACACTTTAACGCTGTCCATGTTATGTATCTTTGCAGGAATGGGTGACAGCAACTGATATCAAGGTGACCTTGAACAGACTCAACACGTTCGGAGATGAGGTTTTCAACGATCCCAAGGTCCTCAAGTCCTACTACTATGCTATCTCTGACTTTGCAGTGGGAGGAAGGTGAGAGCTGCTCCCTTAGCTTGAAGTTATCTGTGTTCTGTGAAGATTCTGCTGCTTGCTCTATCTGGCTGGTTTCCTCTCTACATGAAGGGGGGAAAAGCATGTGAATGGGTCACGTAACAGAAACCCCTATTCTGCAGTGTTTGTCCTTTCTATTGAAGGTATTACAAAGAATGTAATTTGTTTTTGTAGACAATATTTTTCAAGTAAACACTTGTGTTTTCCTGGAGAGTACCCTCAACCGCCACCAGCATATACCCCCCGCTTGTCGGCCTTTGGTGTATTGTCCTGAAATACCAACCACAGAATTCAATCAGTTGGATCAAAAAAACTAATCCGTGATGGATATCAACTCTGTGGTATCAACAAAGCTGTTTTTGTCTGGGGGCTGGGTTCAATCTAAAGTAGAATCGTCTGGTGGACTTAAGTCCAGAGCAAGTTCATACCACATCCCTATTCTCAATGTCTTATTGTGTGGGTCATTTCCTTTCATGGCAGCCCACCTATGGTCCTCTTAAACCCTCCCACAGAGAGGCTCAAGGAGCAGGACCCTCCAAGTATTAAACAAGTGTTAAACGGCCCCTTTTGCTGCTGCAGTGTCTTCTCACCCATAATCTGTTTGAAATGTGGAGCAGATTTCCATTACACAGCTGCATTCTTGGTATTCCTGCCTGGGAGTGCTGGATTACAGCGTACAGAGACCGGAATGGGGTGTTCCATGGAACATGAGGATGGAACAGATGAGTTCAGGGACTGTGGGCTGGGCCTGTCAAGGCTGCCAGAATGTTCTCTCCAGCAGGGGCATCAAGCTTTTACACCGAGGCACAAAGAAGTGCCACTGGCCATGTTGTGTGGTGGAACAAACTGCTATTCTTCCTAATAGGCCCCTCTAATGCCATGTTCTTCCTTCCTGTCTTCCCTTTTTCCGCACCTCACTGCCAAAGAACACTTGAAACAATAGCCAAAAGTGGCTCTCGTGCAAGTCTTCTCTTGTTGTGAGGTGCTCTGCGAGTAGAATGTGTCTGCCTTCCTTTCCTAGGCGAATTGCAAGAGTTAGCAGCACTCTAAAAATGTCTAAAGACAGGTACAGCTGATTAAGGTTGTGGGATCATTGATTTGAAAGGCATTTTCATCTTATTTAGAATGACATGGCCAATCAGCATTTGTCTTGTGACTTGGAGTATCAAATGAACATTACGTGAATGGACTATATCAAGTTACTGCTTTCTGTCAAACATTAAAATATAGTGGTTGTTGATGAGCACCTATATTTAGGTTATAGTAAATATAAACATATATGACATCCTGAGCTGGAAATTACCAACTGACTTTAGAGTACATATACAAGTACACACATCAGTTACCGGGTTTGACATGTTGAATGCAAAAGTGTGGTCTAAATGTTCCTGCCAGACCTGAATTTAACTTATTTAAATCCCCCCCCACCCCCTGTAAAACAAACTGTAAAAACCTTGTTTCCCCCCCTTCTCTATCTGTGCTCCAGGTGCAAGTGCAATGGACACGCAAGCGAGTGTATAAAGAACAGTCAGGGCAAGCTGGTGTGTAACTGCAAACACAACACAGAGGGTGATGACTGCAATATGTGCAAGCCCTTCTACAACGACCGTCCCTGGAGGAGGGCCGCATCTGACAATCCCAACGAGTGTCTACGTAAGTCTTAACACACAGCTGAACCTGCTGGAACTGGCCTGAGGTGTACTGCTCACACTGTGACACATTCCCCCAAAGCATGCACTGGGCATCTAACACGTTCCTAGAACTAAGGCCAGAAAAGGACAATGTGGAATTGGACTCTGCTTGGCCCACGTAGAGCAGTTTTGTGTTGTGGGAACTGTAAAGTCAAAGCACCGGTTCCTGTCTGTTGCAGTGGGGCAGACATTCACATCATACTGCAGATGCATGACTAATCTGATTCAGAGCGCTCCTACACACAACCGGGCTTCTTCTCAGGCTATATAAACCCACAGTCCTCCTAATCTGTCTCCCAAGACTCAAGCTGTTTCTATTGGACAAAAAATTAAATAAACTGATGTGGAAAATGTGAATGTCTCACTTATGGCTTCGGGGAATGTTTTCCTATCCTAACCCATTAGTGTATGGATCGTGTTTGTTTGCAGCTGTACATTGGTTCACAGGTTGTTTGTTTTTTCCCTCTTGAGCATAAGAGAAACGCCAGTAAAAAACAAAAAACAAATAGCATAAAAATATATATAAACAATCTGCAAATCAACAAGGCGACTCTTAGGCTGGGATAAAACGAAGCGGGTAAAACCAAACAATAAATGTGTACTGTGTCCCTCCACAGCCTGCAACTGTAACGACAAAAGCGCTGAGTGCTACTTTGACTCGGAGCTGTACCGCGCCACCGGACATGGAGGACACTGCCGGAACTGCGCCGACAACACAGATGGCCCCAACTGTGAGCGCTGCCTCGACAACTACTACAGAGATGGTTCTGGCCACCGCTGCCTGCCCTGCAGCTGCAACTCTGTGGGTGTGTACTGATCCTCCTCCATCTCCCAGAAGGCCTGGCTTCCATATGGTGGTTCTTACTGGGTCTGTTTGGGATTGTTCTTCACAGTAGTTTAGTGGGAAGGGCAGACATAGGCTACTTTATTTATGATCGTATTATCATTTCTCTTAGAAGGAAATTATATTTTGTATCGGGGTCAGATGGTTTGTAATTGTCTTGTGATATGGGATTCATTATGTTTTGGGAGGCATTTTACTGGATTTAGTGACAAACCGCACATCCTAATTGGTCCCATATGTGGTATTCTATCATTTGTGGGAAAAACAAAAGTCATATGTAACCCATATGTGGAAACTCTGCGCTAATGAAAACCACCACAAAACGCTAATGACAAGAAGGAACACTTAACTGTCATGATTAGTCGCATTTGCAACAAGTCTGTCAGTGTGTGGTTCAAATGTCACGGGCAGTTTAACTGTGATTGCCTGCATGTGTTTGAAAGTGTTAGAAAACAAGGGAGCGACCTAACTTTAGAGCCATGTCTTTGCTTCTTGTTGCAGGCTCCCTGAGCACCCAGTGTGACAATACAGGACGCTGCAGCTGCAAGCCTGGGGTGACAGGGGACAAGTGTGACCGCTGTCAGCCAGGCTACCACTCACTGACCGAGGCAGGCTGCAGGTACGTGTGGTCACCAGCCCCCCCACCCCTTCCCCATCCAACTCCCTGTCCCTCACCGTCTCTCTCTATGCGTCGTCCTTTTCCTCGCTCCCTTCTCTCACTCACCGGTCCTCGGCCACCCTCGCCTACTCTCTGTTTGCGGTGTTTACAACCTGATTCAAATATCTCCTCATTTATTTGCACCATCTGTTGATGTGTAATGGGGGAGGTGACAGCCCTGAGTCTGCTACCTACTGTCTTGCATGTGACAGGAAATCCCATAAAATAAACTTTTTTTTTTAAGTGACAAAGTAGCAACCAGCAGGGTAATAAACACCGACTTGTTTAGGTTGAGAGGCTGTCGACCCCATGCTGTTTATCTGAATGGCCTTATTCCCTTCTCTCTATCTCCTCTGACTCCCTCCCCTCCCCCAGCCCCTGCTCCTGTAACCCTTCCGGAAGCACCCAGGAGTGTGATGTTCAGACAGGCCAATGCCAGTGCAAGGACAACGTGGAGGGCTTCAGCTGTGACAGGTCAGAGCCTCCCTGCTCTGACACTTAAGATTTCACACACACACACACGCTCATACACTCCCACAAACATATAGACTGTCTCATACCTTCAGAGGAGAAGGACATTCACAGACAGATACACACTGAAGGAAGCATAAATATACTTTTACTCTAAAGACAAAGCACTTCACGTTGCTTATTTAGAACATAGTGTGTTACGGAAGGAATGTCTTTGTTGTCTAACAGTATTTATGGGATTGGACAGTTAAATACGAGGAGGCTCCATGGGGCCTGTTGCGACAGAATTTGCTAACACTAGACAAGGGGCAGAGAGACTGTTAAAGATTCTATATAACTTAATATATCTGCATTTCAGCTCCTCTTCCATCATGAGAATTCCTAGCTTAAACCGCAGATGTTTAAAAACGTCTCTGACTCACCCAGACAAACACAGTAGAGCACCCTCTGGCAAAGAATCCCCTGTATGTGTGCAAAATAGAATTAGGCTGGATGGTTCCCCTAGCAGCAAAGGAGAAAATAACCCATAGATAGCGCGCACACACACCCTCCCCTCCCCCTTCCTTTCCCCACTGAGACAGACTGGCAGCCAGGCCATCTATGGTTTCTCCAAGCTCCTGTCCCGTCATCACCAGTAACGCAGCTGGGATCTGCTTGGTGACACTCCACTTTCCTGCTGGACCGTTCAACCCTCCTCTCACTCCCCCGCCAGCCGGTACTAGCAGTTACCACCAACACCTTCATACTCCCTAAGCACTGCTTGAACACACCGGAAGGAGCATTCCACACAACTACCCTGCTGGGTCCCAGATGGGTGGCATTTTACCCTACCCCCACAGCAAACAAACATATACATACACACACACACAGACGTCAACCTACTGTACAAAGATGCTGGTATTCATCACGTCCCCCGCACAAACACACATCCCATGATGACATGAGTGGTTGCACATCAGGGACAGAAATGAAAGGCTGCCGTTTCTCTGTCTGCTCAGTCGGCCATTTAGGAGAGAGGTATCTGTCATCAAGTTTCAATCTCATGGGGGGAGGGGGATGGAGTCTTGGTGGAATATGATGCATAGACTGAATGTCAAGAGTCTGTACCTTGTTAAGTGCTGTATTACAACTCCCAAAACAGCTTAATTTAAAAGATACTTGAACACAACATAAACCACTGAACCCAAGTGGTTTTATCTCCTATCTTGTGAACTCTTAATGAATAGTCTTTCTTCTCGGAGCGTTATGTGCGATTTGACTGTCTGCGTGGCTTGCAGATGTAAGCTGGGATACTTCCACCTGGACCCCCACAACCCCCAGGGCTGCACCCCCTGCTTCTGCTTTCAGCACTCGTCCGTGTGCGACAGCGCGTCTGGCTACAGCATCCACACTGTGACCTCCACCTTCGACCGGGGTGAGGAAGCCCGCTCTCTGCTGCCCCCTCAGGTGGCCCTATGCTCTAACAGGGGAGGGACGCAAACCTTTTGAGGGGGGGGTTTATTGGAATGAAGTCGATACCTTTTGTCGTCTGAGATTCAGGTTTCATGGAGTCTCACCCTCCTCCTCCTTATGTTTCTGTAGATGATGAGAAGTGGACAGGCCAACAGCGTGATGGCTCCAGTGTTCCGGTCCAGTGGTCAGCTGGCAGCCAGGAGATCTCCCTGATCTCTGATGACTACTTCCCCATGTACTTTGTTGCTTCAGGTACTCCCCCCCCACACACACACACACACACTGACCCACATGGATCTAGTGCTTCTTAGTCTATCTTATCTATCTTGAGCAACAAACTGTTTCTGTGTTTGTGAGGCAACTCATTGGTTTGCGCCATATTCATTATGTTAAGAAAACCAGAAGAGCCCTTTTTATGCGAGAGATTCTCTTCAGTGAAAAATATAGTTTCTTTATAATCCTCATCGTCCAAACCTCATTACCACAGAGAAGTTCCTGGGCAACCAGCTGTTGAGCTATGGCCAGAACCTCACCCTCAACTTCCGGGTGGACAGACGGGACACACGCCTCTCGGCAGAGGACTTGGTCCTGGAAGGCTCCGGCCTGAGAGTGGCCGTGCCCCTCATTGCCCAGGGCAACGCGTACCCAGGAGAGACCACGCAGACCTACGTGTTCAGGTGGGTGGAAATGTCTAGACCTATGGAACGTCTCTGTCATTATGTCAGTACATCAAATACATAAAAAGGCGGTCATACAAGTTCGAAGACAAGTCATCTTGATGTTTTTTGCAGGCTTCACGACAGCACAGACTACCCTTGGAGGCCCACCCTCTCTCACTCCGAGTTCCAGAAGCTCCTGCACAATCTGACTTCCATCAAGATTCGTGGCACCTACAGCGAGAGAAGTAAGGCCCAACCTGCTTACATACGTGCTCACACACATGCGCTGCACACGCTTCTCGGGCTTGTCTCGCCTCATTTCACAAAGTAAACAATCCTGACCCAGCCAGAGCTATCTGAACACATGGAGCACCAAGCTAGTTAGGCTTCTAGCTGCCTGATAACGCCTGGATTTCAGCTGCCTTCATCAGTTAGGAGAATATCAGTCAGCTAATCACTGAGAGGATGTTGTACATTCAACTGAGTCATAATACTGAGGCACAAGTTAAGGCTGGATTTCTTCCATTTCCCCTTAAGACACAACATGGCTGTCTTTGCTCAGACCACTAAAATCATTGCCTGTGATTGCTCAGTGCAAATAACCAGATAAGCTGCATACAAGGTCGAGCTGACGATGTCAGATTAATCGTGACTAGACTTGGAGTAAACATTTGACTTCTGTTCCTTCTACAGGCGCCGGCTACCTGGACGATGTGTCCTTAGTAACCGCTCGCAAAGGCCCCGGCGCCCCGGCCCACTGGGTGGAGAAGTGCACCTGTCCCCAAGGCTACGTGGGACAGCACTGTGAGCAGTGCACTCTGGGATACCGCCGCAGCAGGCCTGACCTGGGACCCTTCAGCACCTGCGACCCCTGCAGCTGCAACGGCCACAGCGATACTTGTGACCCCAGCTCAGGTCAGTGACGCGGTTGAAAAGATAGACTGGATATTTTTATCCTGCTGCCAGCACTAAATGTGTCTAGGTCTGGAACAATGGCGCAGTCTGCAGTGAATGTCCCCCGGCTGATGTAACTCTCACATTAACTTGTGACCTGTCATGGATCATGTCCTCTGGGTTATAAAATACATTTCAGTGTGAGTTCTCAGAAGTAAAACCAAAATGTGAGAAGTTGGTCCCTCACTCCTCTCCTCTGGCAGAGACAGCCCCCTAGTGGTGATGGCAGACACTACATCCTGGAACACGACCAACTTTCCCCCCCTGTTAAATGTTACGTCCGAAAAATATGTTTAGTAGCGCCTACAAATACCAAATGTTAATACAATAATAATAACATTTGACTCCTGTTATGTCACATGTATAGGAATGTGCAGCTGCCAACACAACACCGCAGGGCTGAGCTGTGAGAGGTGTAAGGATGGTTACTACGGAGACTCCACAGTGGGCACATCGACTGACTGCAAGCCCTGTCCATGCCCTGGCGGTGCCACCTGCGCTGTAGTTCCCAAGACCAAGGAGGTGGTCTGCACTAACTGTCCCACAGGGACTACAGGTGACAGCTTGCTACTGCCACTGCGCACATCATCATGGTTTAGACAACTAGTTTATGTGTGAAAAGACAGGCTTTGGTGGTTAAATAGGAAAACCGGTAAAGTATTTCCTCTTGGTAAAGGGCTTTTTCCCTAGTTCCCAGTCTTTTTTACTATATTTATGTACATGTTAACTGATGATATTCCAATCCCTCCCTTCCTCCCACAGGTAAGCGCTGTGAGCTGTGTGACGACGGCTTCTTCGGAGACCCCCTGGGAAACAACGGCCCTGTGCGAGCATGCCGCGCCTGCAAGTGCAGCGACAACATCGACCCCAACGCAGTGGGCAACTGTGACCGCGAGACGGGCGAGTGTCTCAAATGCATCTACAACACCAATGGCTTCTTCTGCGACCGCTGCAAGCCAGGCTTTTACGGAAACGCCCTGGCCACCAACCCAGCCGACAAGTGCAAACGTAAGAAGACAGAGAATGCTACTTATCTTTCTATATGAACTTGAAGATGGAATTCCTAAATATGGTATGAGCCATAACGGTACTGTCTTTGTATGACTGATTCGTTGGACTCTGCTGTCCATAGCCTGCTCCTGCTCTCGCTACGGCACTGTGGACCGACAGACCAGCTGTCTGCAGGTGACGGGCCAGTGTCCCTGTTTGCCCCACGTCACCAACAGGGACTGTGGTGCCTGTGAGCAGGGCTTCTTCAACCTGCAGAGTGGCAAAGGCTGCGAACGGTCTGTACCCTTGCTCCTCCTCTCCTCCTCACTGCCACTGTCACTAGGCAGAGACAGGCAAAGCTTGTCTTTTTGGTTAAGAAATAAGGATTAAGGATGTTTTCATGATTGCTGTCACGTTTTCTCCCATCTTTTTTTTTTTTTTTTACATTCTTGATTTAGTTATTTGATTTGTATATAACAATAAATGTGAAGCCTATCCAACAGGAGGTTGGGGGTTATTTTTAAATGATCTGCAACAGTCTGACTCATTTCCAGACCTCGAAGCTAAATGGAGTCGGTCTCTCTATTTGTAATGTGACAGGTGCAACTGCAATCCTATTGGCTCCACCAACGGACAGTGTGACATCACCTCCGGTCAGTGTGAGTGCCAGCCCGGTGTCACCGGTCAGCGCTGTGAACGATGCGAAGTCAACTTCTTTGGATTTGGATCATCTGGATGCAAACGTGAGCCGCTTGTTCTTCCATCTTAGTTTGGTTTGACCCAGCATACCCAAGAGATCATGTTTGAAACGTTGCTCCTTTTAACCCCTCCACCACCTCCAGCTTGTGACTGTGACCCAGAGGGCTCCCAGACTGCTCAGTGTAAAGAAGATGGCCGCTGCGAGTGTCGACCAGGCTTTGTGGGAGCCAGGTGTGACATGTGTGAGGAGAACTACTTCTACAACCGCTCAACTCCCGGCTGCCAGCAGTGTCCGTCCTGTTACTCTCTCGTGAGAGATAAGGTCAATAATAATAATACTAAATAAAAACACTTTCAGCTCCCAAGTCACGAACCACTACCCTTTAACAAGGCTTATACCATGAAGGCTTATGTCTAACTTTAGCCAGCTATTGAGACACAAGGAATTTACTTTTCCTCAAGTCTTAAGGAATGATGGTTGATCTTAACAGGTGAACCAGCAGAGACAGAAACTCCATGACCTGCAGACTCTGATTGACAACTTGGACTCGAGCCAGGACACGGTGAGTGACAAGGCTTTCGAGGACCGTCTGAAGGAAGCAGAGAAAGCCATCATGGACCTGTTGGAAGAGGCCCAAACCAGCAAAGGTATGATTAGAATCTCTAGAAAAGTCCCATCCTTATTAAGGGCACTGTACTATTCAACTAAATGCATTTATAAATGCTGTTTGCATTTTAGTTTATTTTCCAATTTATTATTTAATCATCTGATTTCATCTTTACGAAGGAGAATGACACCAAATGATCCTGGAACATGTGAATCTAATTTCTGACTCTGCAGATGTGGATAAGGGTCTGCTGGATCGTCTTGGAAACATAAACAACACTCTGACCACTCAGTGGAACCGGCTGCAGAACATTAGGAACACAGTGGACTCGACAGGCAACCAGGCCGACAAGGCCCGTAACCGGGTCAGAGATGCGGAGAATCTCATCGACCGAGCCCGTGAGGAGCTGGACCGAGCCAAGGACACCATCAGTAAAGTGGTCAGTCAGTGTGTTCTCAAGCAGCGTGATCCTAAGCAAGATGAAAACTTTGGATGTTGTATAGGCTTATGAATTTGTGAACTTAGAGAGAGACTCTTCGTATTATTCTGACAAACCCTGAGATATGTTGTCTTGTTATAGTCTGAAGATGTTTTTTCCCCCTCCCTTCTTCTTTTTAAACTCATGTTTATGATTCATTTTTCAGGACATTAAAACACCCACAAGCACAGGAGATCCCAACAACATGACGCTACTGGCAGAGGAAGCTCGAAATCTGGCTGATAAGTAAGTTCAAGGCTAAAATAATGTAATTGCTCTCTAATAATTGGCCTCAGTAAAACTTTCCCACTGCAAATAATTTAGTATAAGAACTACTTTCGATATAATATTTAAAAAGTGCTAAGGACAATTTTTTTTATGTACATAGCAACATGACCAGTCATAATGATCTGATGGATATTCAATGAATACATGTTTCTTGTCTCCAGGCACAAGATAGATGCTGACCAAATAGAAAAGATCGCCAAGGATGCCAACGACACCTCCACCAAGGCTTTCAACCTGCTGATGAAGACTCTAGATGGCGAGAGCAAGACCGGCCAAGACATAGATGAGCTTAACAAGAAGTAAGTCACTGCTGATGCTTTAGATCCAACATAGGTTTGTAGTTGGAAAGTTCATCGCCATTTATGTACATGAGTTTAACATTGAACTAAAAGGTAAATGACATCATGCTACTAGCTCATAAAATGTGACATTATACATCACACCTGTCGTATACATCTGAGAGGTTGAAGCGCTTAAGTCTCGGTAGCTTTCCTGAAGCTGTTTTCACTTCTTCAAGGCAACAACACTGTTTCTTTGCTCCCTCAGGTACAATGAGGCGAAGGACCTGGCCAAGAACCTGGAGAAACAGGCTAACAAAGTCCAAGCAGAAGCAGAGGAGGCTGGAAACAAGGCGCTAAAAATCTACGCCAATCTGACCAGCCTCCCAACATTTGATACCAAGGCACTTGAGGTGAGCTAAACAAACTAACACTGTCTGGAGGTGGACATGTCGCTCATTGACCTTTTCTAACAAACGCAATTAATGGTGGGAAAGAATGACTACCAAGATTTTGTAGCAAAATGTAAGGTTCGCAAAGGCCTGTATCCTTAAAGCTGTAATGGTGGGACTTGCAGTTGAAATATTGTGATAAGTGAGGATTCAGTCAACTGTTTTCTCTTTTCTTTTTAGGATGAATCAAACAAAATCAAGAAAGAGGCAGCTGACCTGGACAAACTTATAGACAAGACTGAGAAGGAGTACAACGACCTCAGAGATGACCTCAAGGGCAAGGAAGTAGAAGTCCGCAAGCTCCTGGAGAAGGGCAAGACAGAGCAACAGGTAGGGACACTATGAGGACATCTGATTTAGTCATTATCAGGCAACATGATCTTAATATTTTGGCTAAGAGATTTTAAGTACATTATTCTATGACTCTTTCTGTTTATAGTTTATTGATAGTTTCAATGTCAGTTTGAAATGGTGTGTAGTTTTTCTGGACTGGTTATGTATTTAGGAAAAACACATGGGTCTACATTTGACCTTTTCTCTAAATAGTCTTAAGGTTTAAAAGATTGTTTCATCACCCTGAAAATAGCTCCAAGTGTGTCTCAGTCTAAGATTAGCTGCGTGCTCTGTGAGATTAGAAATAACCACATGGCAAATGTGACAAACAAACGCCATCTGTACACCTCACTCTCTAAGAACATGATCCAAACTAAGGATAGTTCAAAGGCGTGAGATGAAAACTCTAACATCAAATCCTAATTGTCTTTGGGTGGAGAAAATGGGTGTTTAGTAACACAAAACAGAATTAAGAAATGTCAAAGGGTTCACCGGTAGAAATAAAAGAAACATTCAATGAAATCTTGTCTCCAGACCGCAGATCAGCTGCTGGCCCGAGCTGATGCTGCCAAAGCTCTGGCAGAGGAGGCAGCCAAGAAGGGCAGGTCCACCTACCAGGAGGCGCAGGACATTCTGGCTAATCTGAGAGGTAGGTAGGAGGCTGTGAGCAGCGACGAGACATGGGCAGAGAGAGGATGTTAAGATGGAATGTGGAGAGAAAAGGTGGGCCCTGTCACCTATATAGACTGTACAATGCTTTAGGATAGAGAAAGAGATAAAGATCTCTTCAGTCTAAGATTAGACTGAGATGAATATCTCTCTCTGGACCCTAATGCACTAGAGAATTCATTGAGAAAGCGACAATTTGTTTGAGACTGGCTGAATCATGTTAGCTTTTCAACTATCTTTGCCACTTACCCTCTTGTTGCCTCAACCAGACTTTGACAAGCGAGTAAACGACAACAAGACGGCCGCTGAGGATGCCATGAAGAAGATTCCAGAAATTAACGCCACCATTATCGCAGCCAATGAGAAGACTAAGCAGGCGGAGGGAGCCCTTGGCAATGCTGCCATGGACGCTAAGATGGCAAAGTCCAAGGCTGAGGAGGCAGAGAAGATTGCCAGTGCTGTGCAGAAGGCAAGTCCAGTATCATTACACAACACCTGTGTGACCCTTTAATCATAGGGTGTGATCAGTCACTTAACAGACTGCTCAATTATTTGTGACAGAATTCCAATGTATATTGCAAAGATATACATTTGGAGAGAAACGTTGCAAGTTAACAAACATACGGCTGTAAGATAAACAGAATGTAAACCCAGCTGTCTTGTTTTCCACCAGGATTCAGCCAAGACCAAGGCCGATGCCGAAAAGGCCTTTGAAGAGACTGTAAAGCTGGACAAGGAAGTGAAGGGGATGATGAACCAGCTCAGTGCTGCAGAGAAGGAGCTGGCTAAGAAGAAGGCAGAGGCTGACAACGACATGATGATGGCCAACATGGTACGTTCAATAATGACTAAATGCTGTTTTCTGGCTGACAGTGTGTGTTGGGCACTGTAATAACAAAAGCTAAATTTGTAGGTGTAGTTTTGTTTCCATTGTAACCAGAGTTTTACCTTTGATAACTATAGCTGCAGGGTCAATCTTTTTTTTTAACAATTCCCAACAAACTATTTCAAACTGTTTTGAGCCCAGTTAAAAGCTTCCCCCCCCTCCCCTCACACGTCCCCCAGGCCTCGGACAACGCCAAGGAAGCAGAGGACAACGCTCGCAAAGCTAAGGGTGCCGTCAGGACAGTGTTGAACACCATCAATGACCTGCTTAAGCAACTCGGTGGGTATTTTTCTTTATTAATTGAATCAATGACTGGAGTCAATTGATATAGATAGTTTTGTGTGTGAAGGGGAGACTAAGTCTCCCAAAGTTGGTTAATCTCTTACAGTTGATTCTGGTGTACAGTATTTTTTGTAGAGGTTATGTTCTACCACTAGATCCTGGAATTTTGGGGATAGAACTCTGCTTTTTATCATTTAAACACTTATAATATTTAGTCAATAAACTTTTTTTCGAAATGTGTATCAAATGGAAGTGTTTGCTTATAACAGTAAATGCCTTCTTTTAATCGATTTGTAATTATTTTTTTGTAAGTTTTTTTTTTTTGCCAAAGCACAGACCTAACATATATCTGCTGTTCCAGGCAACATTGACAAAGTGGATCTGAGCAAACTGGATCAGATAGATGGATCTCTGAAGCAGGCCAAGGACAAGATGGCCAACAGCGAGCTGGACCGCAAGCTGAGGGAGCTCAATGACGTGGCCAAGACTCAGGAGGAGATGATCACAGACTACGATAGGCAGATCCGAGAGATCCGCGCAGACATCGCCAACCTCAACGACATCAAGAACACGTTACCCGATGGCTGCTTTAACACGCCGTCTCTAGAGCAGCCCTAACCCTCCAACTCGTCCCACCAACCCCACATTTCCACCTTCCGTCTCCCCTGTTCCACTCCTTCCCACATCTAACACTCGGGCGAATATGCCACCTTTTTACCAAAACATGTTTCAATTTCTTGGGGGGGAGCTCATTTCAATCCAGGTTTTTAAGAAAAGAGAAGAGAACCTTTTTTTTCTTTTTTGAATGCATACAGTGACGTGAAACGAACTAAGGGAGGTTCCCAAAACACATCCAGTCTCATCAGTGCAGCTGATTAGGATAGGTGGCTTCTTTTGAGATCATGAAAAAACCCACATGACTGCACCACCTCCAGACTGGTCCTACATTTTGTTATAAAGGAAGTTTCCTCACTATCTTCTTCCAAACCACCCAAACAGGAAACAGCAAATGCCCTCAACCTTAAGGATGGGGTCTACTGTGTCATTCATCCGTTGTAGTTTTTTACTTTATATGATATCAAGCAAGTTATCTACCCATTGTTTTAGACCGAATAACAAGTCATGACTGGTTTGTCTGTGAGATTTCTTTTTTATGTGTAAGTATTGTACAACTTCCAATACACACTATACATCTATCTATGGTGTTACCAACCATTTGTTTTCAAAACACAGTGAAGGAATCTACTATGTAGTCTGTTTAATTTGCCTTAACTCTCTCCCAAAGCTACATGTGCACATTAACAACAGAGAAGGTTTTCAACACTACAAATGTATTTTACAGTTTTCAACACTACAAATGTATTTTACAGTATTCAACACCACAGATATTTTACTTTTTTCACATTTAGCTGAAAAGCTGTGATGTGTAACCAGTAGAAAAAATGGCTATGATACTTTGACGTTTGAGATGGACCTCCTCTGTCCCCAATGATGAACATCATGGTTGAATATAATTTCATGTACTTGTAATAACACTGCAAATCGTGTTTTTGTCATTGTTTTTTTTTTGTCCTGGAACTGCTGCTTATTACAGGTGTACTGCAAATCTCACATTAACATTTTAAGGCAAAATTCAACACTATGCAACTTTGTACATTTGCGTAGCAAGACTTTATCTGATACACTGGTGCTAATAATTATTTCAAATGTTATATTTTTGTGTGAATGTTTTTTATGATAGCGTGAGGAATTTGTTTGTGTAAATATATGCTAAAATGATTCAGGATTGGCTGTTTTTTTAAACGCAAGACCCAGCAGCCACCTAGGATAGGTTCTGTCACAAAATCAATCAACTGAAACCTCCACATAATATATAAATATATATGATAACTTCTGTGGTATAATATGCTTGCTTGTATACATGGTTCAGTGTTGTCCTCTCATAGCTCTGCCATTGTTTCAATTTGTGTTTGATTTTCCATGGGGGGTCACAAATTTATAGAAAAACAATTTGCTTCTTTGTTTGTGACAAGAACCTTTATACCCTCAACTGACACTATCAGGACTTGCCTACTATATGTTGTAAGGACAGTGTTTTACAAACTGTCTCTCCACTACGCCTAACGTTTCATATTACTGATTTATACGCTTGACTCCAAGAAAATAAGCTTGGTCACAAGTTGCTAGTTAACCATTTTAATTAGTGTTTTGTGCCTTAATATGTGTTTGGAGTATTCACGTCACTTAGTCCTAAATGAGGGCGCCATGATTATTGCACACCTTTCATACTTGTCCTCACACATACATGGTGTCTTTACATTTCAAGTAGAGAAGCAGGGATTTTGTCCAGTGGGTCATTAAACTCTAAAACATTTCTCCTCACAACTGAATCCATTATTTTAATTATATTTAAAGTGTAACTAAACTCCAAAATATTATTTGGGTTAAACCCTTATGTTTAATATTTATACTTAAACTTATTAATTGTGATCTTGGTTCCAAAAATCTTGGCCGATGTGGTTGTTTTTATGTCAGGTGGTCGAAATGTTTCCAGATCTTTGTGATGCACGATGCCTGATGATGAGTGCCTTTTCAAAGTCATTTCTGAAAACAATGTGGCCATGTTCATGCTGCATTGAGCACTTTGAGCATTTTTTGGAAGTCCCATATGGAATATCCATAAATATTCCCTCGATTACAGTTTTCCACCTGAGTGTTAAAGTTTTTTGTTCGTATTTTTCTAGACTGATTTTGTCAAGTTTAGTTACACTTTAATAAATAATTTCATCTACTTTAGTTTCCCAAACTGTTTTAAGGTTTCTTCCAGGTTATGTTGATGTGGCAGGGACTAAAACCAACATCATTCTTTCCGTCTTCTCCCCCATCCAAGTCAGCCACACTGCTGTGGAAAGATGTGCAGCGCATACAACAGTTTTATGTATAAAACAGTATTTCTAATTTATAATGTATCAGTTATTTGTATTCCTATGTCCTTAGATAATACGTGTGTGTTGCACCATCTTTTTGTGGTCCTTTGGTCATGTAGGGGTTTTCCTCTTTTTTGGTCCTCGTTCTCAACAATAGTGGTGTAGTTTCAGTGCTCTACTATCAAGGAAAGGTGGAGTTTCATTGATACGCCTGTGAAGACCTGACAGATCCCTGCTTTGTTACCCATTTGCCTGTAAATCCATTCGTAACATTTGAATAATAAAAAAAAATATTACAGGAAGTCTGTCTGATTCGATCAATTACTGTATTCAGACTAGTTTGTCTATATAATGTATGTTAGCTTTCTCTTCTCTGCCCTTTAAGGGTTCCCAAGATAGTTTCCAGAAAAGTGATGTGTAGAATACTGTTGTTCGTAAGCCGACAAATAGCAATATACTGTCTTCTATTGTATAGTATCAACACTTTCTTTTAGATCTATTTACACTGTGAATCAAACTTAATCACCCAACCCCATTAATCACTAACCTAGAATTCATACTTGGTTGTGGAAACTTATAAGGTGTGGTGCTCATATCAGCCTCTCCATAGCAGGCAAGGCACAGCTGGGTGTGCATGTGACATGTGAGGCAGTGCCGCACCCAGGCCTTACTACCTTGTCAGAGCATGAGACTTCAAGGGTGTGGTGCCATTAGCAAACAGTACAGAACCCATAGCCCTAAGGCACAGTTTTCGTACGTGTTCCAAGAATGTTGCTCATCACTGAGGCATATTTTGATTGCTGTTTGTCTGGGTAACGTCTGATTTGAAAGGTGTGGCTGTGCGATAAAATAAAACAAAACTCATTTGAAATGCGTTGTAGAAGAAAACAACACTTTTTTATGAGAATGTTATACATTATCTCAAAGACACAATGGCTCAATGAACTTTAAAGCTACATTCCAGAGAAGTCCTTTTTGTAAGGCAAGACATGCATGTTTTTTAGAGAGTTCCAGACCAGCTAAATGCTTTTCCATGTGTTCCAACACGATGGTCAATCATTCTTGAAGTAGATTGTTAAATAAACTAACCACCTTTTGAGATGATGGAAAATATGTTATTACCATTATAAATGGTTTGCCTAAGCTTGTTTTTCTCAGAAACGCATTCTGGTTTCTATGTGAACTGTTAATAAGATAAGAAACAATAGGAACCCTACCTAAATATGAAGCTACTTGTTTGATCTTGTTAGGGATATGGTTGGTTGTTCAACTGCAATCACCAGCAAAAACATATCAAACCTCATGGCCCCAATCACCGATGTCAGGTCTTTTCTCTGATTACAGTTTAATTTTGCGTTGCAAGCATTTAGTTGTTCTAACATGGACAGTATTATTAATTAATTTAAGTAGAACAGCACTAGCATTGTTCTTCAATTACCAAATTTCTAGAAATAATTCATTAAAGTATATTCTTATTATTCACATTTCCTTTGACAATACATTTATATAAGTGTAAAGGTTATCTATAGTCAATAATAAATCCATAGTTTCAGTGCTCAAGCTCTACATCAAACAACGCCCCCTTTTCATTCAGGTCTTGACAATAACCAGTAGTGATACAGAGTGGACCGTTTCCTGTACACCCAGGCAGGGTGTTCCACAGCTGAGGCTCTGAATCACAAGTGAGTAAACCTCCGGCTAGTACACAGACAAAACTGCATGTCCTATCATGCCACATGGAAGGTGTTAAAACGAGCACACTTGGAGATGTTGGACAGACGAAGGTGTAGCCAGGTCGACACGCACCTTAAAGTGTGCTGCATCCCACATTTACTGGGTGAATTTTAGATTGAATACTGAGCTCTTTATTTTTTAAGACTATCTGTGACCATGAAGAATATTAGTTGGATATCCCTGTGCGGAATGTTTCTTTTGACCTGGACAGTTCAAGGAACCTTCAGATACCAAGGTGAGATCACAATACTCCTTCTTTACCAATATAATATTATTCTTTCTTAAAGTTTGAATTCTTCCCATTTTCTCTTGACATTTCTCTCGATTCGGAGTTGTTTACAATGTTTATTTCAATATCTGAATATAGACTTCAGGAACGTCCACAGTGTGAAACACATATACTGTTCCACTCCAGGGTGTTCCTTTTGAAACACCTGACCAAAAAAGGAACTAAAAGAAATATGTCATCAGAATAGCGGATTTCTCCAACGGCATAAAAACATATGCTGTAAAAATATATGTTGGAAATCCTGTATGCTATAGCAATGGAGGCATTTACAGTTTAAATAGCCAACTATCTTATGTTCTCTAGCAGTCTTCAGCAAAACTTTAGTAAGTGTAACTACCCATCAAAAACATGTGCGTGTCAACACTTTTGCTTGCTTCTTGTGGTGAAGGAGGGGCATATCCAGTCTATCAGAGCTGCTGAGGTACTTGACCTCAATTAGAGCCTTAAGGGCATTGATACTGGGTTTGAAGCCGGGGTTCAACACTTCTGATGTGCTGCTGTGGTGAAGTAATGTCTCCTCTGATGATAATATGGGTTTGAGGTCAGTCTCAACAAGGACAAAAATACAAGAAGCAACTTGCGTTGCCACAGGAACCTAATAATGGTAATATGCGGAACAAAAAACATTGATGTATAATGATGAGTACATTTTAAGGAAAGCTCAAGCTTGGGCAAAATCTTCCTCAGCTGTGTGGTTAAGACCTTTGGGTTAGGCTGGTTATCATGCAGTGGAAGGGCTTTTCAGAATACATATCCAAGAGATGCTATGAAAGACACTATTTAGTCTATGACTATATATTGAGGACAAACTTTTGTTAAAGATTTGTTAAGATAAACAACCTTTCTGTCAAAAGACTGACATTTGGAGTATTTAGCCTGACGGACATCTTAAACAAATATCGAAGGAAATTCTTAATGTATCCTGTTTTTTATTTTTAATTCTCAATGTATGGCTCTCACTATTCTCAATTTTCCTTCCAGGATCAGTTCATTGTCAATGCAATGGCAAATCGACCTATTGCCGCATGGACTCCTTGGGTCTCCTTTGTGTGGACTGCCAGGAGAACACAGAGGGGAGGCAGTGTGAGAAGTGCAAAACTGGATTCTACCACCAGAGGGCAGGAGAGAGTTGTGTGCCCTGTGCTTGTAGTACAATAGGTGAGCTCTGAAGGTGAAAAAAATCAATTGACAGGGATTTAAAACCAACATGCAGTCTACATGTCTAATCTCTGAACAAGAAAGGCAAAAAACAAATGCAATCTATTTGGAATGTACAATAGTCTGAAGGATTACACAGTGTCCTTGTGACAAAATTGTTCCTATATGATATACTTTTTCCCTTTTTTCATCTGTAAGGTTCTGCTGGTCCAAACTGTGACAACAGAGGGCAATGCAGTTGTAAGACAGGTGTCGTGGGGGACAAGTGTGATAAATGCCCCAATGGGCAACCTCTGACGCCTGCAGGCTGTGCACAGAGGTAAAATTTAACATGTTGCTTTTGAAATGCACAACTTTACTATGGTCTGGCATTTAAACATGTAATTAAGACAGCGTTAGTGCAATGTCTGGGAATTATTGCTACTTCCCTTTTCAGTTGAATCATTTGAATCTATTATATATCTCTGGCAAATTTGGTGTTTTGCGTGATGTGTTTTGGTGTATTCAATAGCTGAATTGTGCAGTTACTTCTGAATTTGTCATGGTAAATACAGTGATTGCACAATGCTACTTCTGTTTTTCAGCAGTAGCCAGCTCACAGACAAAACAGTGAAGCCCTCTCCATGCTTTTGCTATGGACACTCATCTCAGTGTTCAATGGCACAAGGATACTCAGCTTCCACAATCTCTTCAATGTTTGACAATGGTAACGTTAAACATTTTTGTGCCTGAGCCCACAAATAAAAAGTGATTTAAAGTGAATGTACATTTCATTTCTCTATAGCTTTAGTCAACAAAGTATTGTAGATTTTTCTCATTCTATTTTGCTGTTCTTTCAGGGCCAGAGGGATGGAGAGCTGCCACAGCCCAGGGAGTGACCCCTTCTCAGGTCCTGTTCCGCTGGTCCCCTAAACATCAAGACATCGAGGTCATCTCTGAGGACATCATGCCTGTCTACCTCTATGCCCCTAGTCAGTCCTGTTTCTCCTTTTCTCTTCTTAACAACATTACATCCAAGTGTTTTTCATCCGTTTTTTTGTTCCGTCACATTCCTATATAGTATTTTGTATTCTTGGAGACTAGAGACAGTGGTTGTAATGTTTACATAATTCAGTTCAGTTATTTAATTGTGTTCTGTATGTCTCCTACACAATATCCAGACAGATACCTGGGAAACCAATTACTAAGCTATGGCCAGAACCTGTCTTTCTCTCTGCGGTTGGACCGAGGGGTCAGATACCCATCCACCAATGATGTGATTCTGGAGGGCTCAGGCCTGAAGGTAGCTGCCTCCTTGGGGAACCTACGCACCGTCGTACCCTGTGGTCAGAAGATCACCTACGAATTCAGGTGAGAACCAAATATCCACTGGACTAGAATGGGGCGGAACCCGGCTATGTGCTTTCACCATTAACAGTACACTAAGATAAAGCCTTAAAAATGTTTTGGCGGGGAAAAAGATTAGCCTTGTCTCAACCTTCTACTACTATTATCTTTCAGTCAGCTCTGTCATGGCCTCAGCATTTCCAATACATAAATGTTATTCTTTCCACAATAATTAACAGGCGTAGAACAATGAATGACAAATGATAAATGATCAGTTGATAAATCACCCTGTAAAACTGTCACATTGTAACATCATAGCTGGATGTAAGGCAGAATTAAATATTTGACTACTAATTGCACTGCAATAATTCATAAAAATGATATGATCACAACAGTTCCTCTCAACATACTGTGGGTTAACTTCATCTTTGATTTTGGGCCAGTCCAATACCATTATCAGAATTATTTACTTTTGCGCGCCATACAACATTGATTTATTGCGAGAGTCGGTACCATTAAGCAGGTCACTCCAAAAGGAAATTGGTTGCGACTGTGTTCCAACAAATAGTTGTGATTCTATCAGTGAGAAATGTGTAATGCTTCTCTCTCAGGCTGGATGAGAAAGAAAGCAGCAAGTGGAAACCTTACCTGTCACCTTTCCAGTTCCAAACACTGCTACAGAACTTGACAGCCATCAAAATCCGAGGGACATTTGGTGAAAATGGTAAACCGCTTGAGACAGTATTTAAGCACACAGACAAAGTATTTAAGACAGTATTTGGTCCAACAAAAGAAATGAGGCATTTCACCCAAGTTAAATACAGTTATAGTAAGTTCTCATGAACTGTGCTGAAACATTTTTAGAGATGAGTGCCCAGTGTACATAACCATCCGAAATATCAGAGCTTGTTCTTCTAAACTGCCCTGACCTCCTCAACACTTCACACGGTGTTGTTGTATTCATTGTTTCAGGGCGTGGCTATTTAGACAATGTGCGTCTGGTGACTGCACGTCAGGCCCCTGGAGCTGACCCAGCCACATGGGTGCAGAGCTGCAGCTGCCCCACTGGATACGAGGGACAGCACTGTGAGAAGTGCGCCCCAGGGTACAAAAGACGGTCCTTGAGTGAAGGTCTCTTCAGCTCATGTATGCCCTGCAGCTGCAGAGGAGGGAGGTGTGATCCTGAAACTGGTATGTAGATTTTTTTTATCTGTTTGTTTCATTCTAAATTGGGAGATTTCACTACTGGGGAGGATAACGCATAAGAAGTTGATTTGATACTGGTGATTAAGGTGATGAGGCCGATGATGGCATTGATGAGCGCATTAAATGAGTACTACGTGTGTTGTGCTGTGCAGGTGACTGTTACTCTGCAGACGAGACCCCTGTTGGCCGATCATGCCAGTCTGGTTATTACAATGACCCTGCACAGCCCCAGTTCTGCCGGAAGTGTCCCTGTGCAAGTGGAGTTACCTGTTCTATCAGGCCTGGGACTGTGGGAGTCCAGTGTGACCTATGCCCCCCAGGCACTACTGGTGAGTACTATGATCAGTCTATTTACATCGCATTGGGATCTTCTCTTTATGCCAGCAGTAAAGGGGGGTGAACTGGCTTTAGAGATAGTAGTTAAAGTCTAAATTTACAATAAAGAAGTGAATTATTACTGAATTATTTAAGTTTTTTAAATATTCATTTGATTATTCTTGACGAGGAAGTTAAATGTTATAAATACTATTATGTATTATTTATTATTATCCTAATGGTGCTCCTACACATACCCAACCTATTTTTCCTCCCTTTCTCGTTTGTTCCTTTTCTCCCTCCTCCAATCAGGTTCTGGTTGTGACACCTGTGAGGATGGTTTCTATGGGGATCCTCTGGGACAACGTGGTCCTCAACAGCCCTGCAGGCGATGCCAGTGCAACGGGCACATAGACATCAACGCAGTGGGTAACTGTGATGCCCAGACGGGGGAGTGCCTGAGGTGCTTGAACCAAACTATAGGATTCAACTGTGAGAGCTGCCGGGAAGACCACCATCACAGCCAGCCCACAGAGGCATGCAAACGTACGAACACATGGGCCAGTCCTTCCTTCTTTTCTCGTGTTCATGCCATAACCACTCATTTTTCGTTCTATTCACTGTTCTGCTAGTTCAATCCAATTTTATGGTAATGCTTTTCATTATCATTCTACAGAAGTGGATCCTGTACTCGATAATTGTCTAACTAAATAATTGTTTTCTCTCTTTGTTGTCCAGCTTGTGCCTGCAATTCCCAGGGGTCCTTTTCAAACCAATGCAGTGACATGGGACGATGCTCATGCAAAGAGGGCTTTGAGGGGCTAAAGTGCCAGCGCTCTGCGTGCCCCTCTTGCTTTGATCCTGTCAAAACGAAGGTATTTCATATTTCATTTCACAGCAAAAGTAAATTCACAGTATACTACCTGGGAGGTAGAACAGCCGTGTGCTGTACATGTCACGTAAATTAGCAGTGTGCTTGTGAACCCAGCCCACATTTCTCTCTGAGTTAGGATGAAAATGTGTGAAGGTACTGCAGGCTGCTACCCTCTGGCTCTGGCTGCCTGCGTGGGAGGAATTAGGAGCAGGGCTAAGAGATCCAAACTCAGCAGTAGATTAATTGGGAGAAACTATCAGATTGAATACCCAGAATCTACTGACTCCTACTTCTCAGTTAATTCAGGTCAACGTACGACCCTTAATTTGTTTCTTACCTAATGACGAGGGGTCTTATTTGTTACACCAAAGCACTATATTTGACCTGATTTTTATAAAGTAATTACCCAGTATAACACAATACATCAAAACATAAAACCAGGTAACTCCTCTTGAATCTTCTTTGAAAGTCAGCAACAACAAAACAATGATATGGAAATGAATAAATAATCCCAAACCCTTTTCCACCCCATCTCTGCCCTTGGGACCTGCATTACAGATGGAGCGATACACTCGTAAACTGCGAGAGCTAGAGTCTATGTTTACAGCCATGGAGACTGGAACGTTTCCAGTCAATGATGCCCAGATGGAGAGGACAATAAGAGCATCTGAACAGCTGGTATTAGACCTGCAGAGCAGAGCTGAAAACCTCACAGGTCATTAATAAGAGAATAGTGACACCACCACTATTGTTTCCCTGCAGAAATATATGTTTCATTTTATGTTTTTTATGTAGTACCTGACTGATACTGGCACACTAACATGAGCCTACAAACATAATGAAACACATCCACATTATACAGTATGATATCTCACCATCGGTTAAGGACTCAGATTAGTAAAGTGAACCACCTAACGATGGGTTATATTTATTATCATTTTGTAGCAACAGAAAGGGAGCTGCAGGCTCATCTCTCAGACATCAGTCTGAGCCATATAACTGAGTTAAGGGATATCGGGGCCATCTCAAGAACCGTGGATGACATAAATCTGCGGGAGCAGAAATACAGGGACAAGGTCTCCAATGTCCAGCAGCTTACCAAAGAGATACGACTTCTGCTAAGGGACGCAAAACTCACCATCAACAGGGCTGTAAGTTTCAGTCTTCTACTTGAATCACCTAATAAGGATCTCTTAAACTATTATCATCTAAAGAGAACACTATGTCTACAGCTTGGGATGATGATGATGATAATAATGATGATGATGATGATGATGATAATGATAGTGACAATAATGCTGATGATAACGATTATGACGGCGATGATTATGACTATTTCAGGACCTCCCTCAAGGTGATGTTGTATCTGATATGGACGTCCTCCCCACTTTGGTTAAAGAAGCACACCTTCTTGCTGATGAGTGAGTTCCATCCCTATACAACTCCTATATCCTCCAAACTATCTTCTGTATCTTATAGAATACCATACAACTACATCTGTTGTGTACTGAAAACTGTGCATATTTTTGAGAAACAAAAGAAGGCCAAAAAAGGAAGTTATTCAAAAATATACTGTTGATGCTGTAACCATCTATACATTTTTTACATGCTTTGTTCATCTGTAATTACAGGTACTTTTCAGATTATTTTCATGCTGATACCTGATTACGTTACTTTATGAAATTTAAAACAATGATTATGTTTTGTGTTTCTTTTCTAGTCACCAGAGCATAGCAGACACAGTAGTGAGGACCGCCAACAGCGCCCTGGCTGAGTCTGAGAGGGGTTTGGCTCTTATGAGAGCCACCATGAACAAGGAAAACAAGATTAATGAACTTATCAGCGACCTCAAAAGCCAGTAAGAGATTTATGTCTGTTTGGCACGATATCTAGAGTTAAAAGATGCATTAAAAAACATCATATGTACATTATGCATTTGCATTATGCAGTATTGTACTTTACAGTAGTTAAGACAAGCACATTTGTCCCATCAATGCTTTCTACATTATGACTTCATCCTACTCAGGTATGATTTAAACTCAGCCAAAGTGAAGGCTTTGGAATCTCAGGCCACTCGAATGAGCAGTGCAGCCGGAGATGAGAGCAAGATGGCGACTGACACCCTGAAGCAGATCGCCTCCCTGGAGCAGAAACTCCCAAATCCTCTCAAGGTAGCACACTAACCCCTGTCAACTGCTCCTCTTTGGTTTTGTATCTTAACACAATGAAACTAATGAGGAACATAAACATGAGTCAGCAGTAAATGAGCAAGGGAGATCTCATTAAAACGTGTGAGGAGGAATCTAGGACAGGTCTCCACAGATCTCACAAGCATGTGTAATTACCCTTGCACTAGACACCATGGCTCACTGAAGCTGCTGTTATACTGTGTGCAGAAGGACATTGATGCAGTGGTTGCCAGGTTGGATGGCCTGAAAGATCAGGTGCAGAAGAACCTGACAGAATATGAGCTGCTCCAAAATGAAGTCCAGAAGGACAGGGCTGCACTTGAGGACCTCCTCGTCCGAAAGAAAGAAACACAGCAGGTATGGATATGTGAACCACACTCTTCATCAGGGCTGTGTGGTGGTGTTCTGAGTGTCATGTTTAAGCTTTTAAATCCAGTTAATCCTTCTGAATTATTTTACTGTTTAACATTTTTTTTTATTGTTTAGATGTTGTGTTTGTTTCGTGTTAGCATTAGAATTGGAAGCTGTGCTATGTGCTATGTGCTATGTGTTATATTTTTTATTTTATTGCTGCAGGATTATGACAAGCTCCTTGCCAGGGCAAATGCTGCAAAGGCAGAGACGGAGGTCGCTCTGGATGGTTTCACTGACAACGTTAATACGTTTGAAGATACTCTTTCCAACCTTAAAGGTAAAATAAGTCATTAGTTAGACTAACCCCCATAAATAACCATTTGTAAACCTGACTGAGATGGGGATGTTACTTCATACTTTGGCATTCAAAGTAAAACAAGCAGTTCTCAGACACAGTGTACTTGATCATTGTCTTGTTCACTTTATTTCTGCAAGATATTTAGCTGTTCAAATTGGCATTACTATTATTACATTTAAAAGACACATTATGATTTCAATATTGCAAGAACATTGTAGTTTGTTCAGCCTAAATGTCTGACCAAAACCCTAGAAACAAACTTTGAGAAGTACACATCCCAAAAGTGTAATTGTACAGTATCACCAAGTCTTTGTCACAACAGTTCTTAAACAAGTTAAATATCTTACGTGAATATGGACATGCTGTACCCAGTCACTGAATATTTATAGCAATGTCCATTCTTGTGCACGCCAGGATTTGATGGCCAGATCAGCAAGAACAAGGCTTTAGCTGATGAGGCCATCAAAAAGCTGCCTGGTATCAACGCCACCATTCAGCAGGCTATTGGCAAGAACTCCGAAACCCTATTCATCATTGGGAGCGTATCCGGCAGCTACAATGACACACTGGGAACTGTAAACAACTTAGAGGCCGTTGTCTCTCAACTAGAGGTAACTCAAACTGACCTCTTTCAGTGGAAATGTCCAACTGGGCTGCATATAAATGCTCTAAAATAGTAGTAGACATGCACAACAATGAAGCCAATGTCTTGGGTCCCTTATGCATATCAGCTCATTGACTAAGAGACATGGTCTGCTGAAAGATCAAAAATTGTATAATTTCAAACCACTGGGTGTGTTTCCAGAAATGACCACACAAAGCTGACATGAAACCTTCAAAATGTGCACATTTAAAATGTCTGTTGCTATCCCCAGAAAATGTCTGGTTCTCTCCCGGGTTATTCTGATCTGGTGAAGGACACCACCAAACTGAGGGCAGACCTGCAGGGTCTGCAGAGGCAGGCTGTGGACATTGAGGGGAAGATGGTTTTTGAAACAGGAAATGCCCAGCTACAGAAAGTCAGAGCTGAGGAGGTCAGCGTTAGATCCTTTTTCATTTAATTCATAATAAAGAAAACTTTAATTATTGGCATGGGATGCACCAATGTATTTAAATGTTGTGTAATGTGTGTGTGTGTTGTGTATTGGTTACAGGCTGCAATGAAGGCTACTGGTGCCTACAACAATGCCAAACAAACCAAAGATGCAGTTGATGAGACTCTTACAATCATCAACAATCTCCTGGGCGTAATTGGTAAGTACCAGAATGACTCATTCTCATAATGTAGACTTACAGTCAGCAGTTTGCACCAAGTGATTTGTCAATTCAACAGCTCACAGTAAGTTTAAAAATCTTCATGCAAGATCCACTGTAGTGATAATGGATTCAGAGTATTATATGTAGAACACATGCAGAGTTTTTAGATGGGTTTTAGTTTTCAAATCACACAGTAGTGGCCTGCCATACTGCTCTGGCACACAGCCAGGCTTAGGGTACTTGATTAACTACAAACAAGCTTGCACAAAATTAATTTTGTTGTTGATGCTAATGTTGGTTCCATTGCCTAACGTGACCTCTGGATCACATCAGGTACTTGACATAGTTATCCTGCCCTTTCTTGCCCAGGTAAGCCAGGGAGCGTGGATGTGGACAGGCTGGCTCAGCTAGAGGGCTCCATGGCTAATGCTCGCAGCCAGGTGAATCAGCAACTCAAGCCACGCCTGAAAGACCTTGAGGACAAAGAGGCTGCTCAGAGGGCCCGGCTGTCAAGTCTTGACCTTGACATTGACACTATTTTGGACAACATCAGGAACCTGGAAGACATCCAGAAAACAATCCCAAAGGGCTGTTTCAACACTCCTGCCATTGAAAGACCATAAAGTGTAAAGGGCACACAGTTTTAGCATTTTGATTGTCATAGGAAATGGAACTGATTTACATTTACTGGGATTTCAGATCAATCTAATCTAATACATTGCACATACATTTCTAAGTATACTATCATAGAGAATGTGTTTTATGTCACTTTCCTGACTTTTAGCATCTGCCATTTAAAATGCTGCCTGTTCAAAAGTGTTTGTGAAATTGTAAATCCCAGTATGTGATATTGGTATGTATGTATGCTGTAAAATGCAAAAATGGAAGTTCATGTAAACTAAAAACAGTTCTGTGAAGTTTTCAACTGATCTCTGATTTAGCTGAAAACTAATGTGTTTTCTCTTCTGTTCAGAATAAACCAAAATATTTATATTGATCTTTATTGAGGTCTCAAATCACAAATCATGTACAATGTATAAATTTCATACTCGGACATTTGTTCTTTTAAAGCAGCATGATTTCATTTTGTCTAAAGAAACGTATTAATGTTGACATTTTTAAGGATCACTGCCATAGAACCCTGCCAAATTAAAATGATAAGCTTCCAATATGAGAATATACTATGAGAGACGTTTGGTATAAAACCCCAAATCAGATCAACCTACATTTGAACTTTTCAATCAAAATTGTTCAGTATGTCCACTATTTGAGCATTAAGACAATGCCATTTTTTCTAACGTTTTACATCCCCCAAAGCCCATTACTTTTGAAGTATGAAAAATCACTAATAGCAAGAATTCTGAAAGAGTAGCCTGCAGCGATCCTGATTTTGGTATGCATACTCAAGAGAAGCATGTAGAAAAAACAATCTGGTATAAGTCATATAGTGCACTGTTCCTATTCTTCAAGTACAAAGTAATTGATGTCAGTGTAGCAATAGAGGATATGAAGTATTTGTATTGAGGATCTAAAGCATTTCTGTGCACAGTGTTATGCAATATGCTGCAGTACAGTGATAGCCTTGTGTGCCACAACACTGGTGCACACGACACACAATTAGATAATGTAGTCACATTTCCTGTAGAATACGTGTTCCTCTTACGTGAAAAAACACATTTGCTGTAAGCACTGGAATGTTTCGTTTTTTTTCTCAATATCTTCATGTACACATTCAAACATGTATATAAGATGTTTCAGTCACAATGAAAACATGTGAGACATTATTGGCGTCATTTTGCAGCATTTCTTGACATGGTTTTCACAGCCCATTACATATTTATATCCCTGTAATACCATCCTCTCTCTTATTTCAACTCTGATATTAAATTCCATAGCTTGACTATCTTGGGGACTTCAACATGATAGGCAACAATCTGTGTTCCTACTTCCTTTGCTGTTTAATGTCAGAACACGTTTGTTAATGTTTTTAAGGTTAATGGTACGACAAGGTGCAAGGAATAATTAGACAATCTTTGAATCCATTCTTCTGGTCATTAAAATTGACTTCCTGTGTACAATGTATGTTGTTACAATTTAGATTCACACTATTCTGAACATTATTCCAGACAGATTCCCAAGAAGCAATGTACATAACACTTGAGAAAAAGGTATTTTTTTCTGCACTGTGGTATTTCTTAATATGGTGAACAGCAGGAAGGGTCTTTTAACCACATAACAGCCAATGTGAAAATCTTTCTGTTATATTCAAACGTCGTACATTTTGCAATAATGCTCTCTACAGACATAATTAGGTATCCATGTACAATTTCAAAGAGACATGGATACAGGTGTTTTATGAACATACTGTAGATCGTACAGAAAATAGAAAATGACATAATGGGTGGATAGTCCCCACCATAGGTGTTTTTCTGCAAACACTTTTACGATAATTCCTAAGAAGTACATAAGCACTCATGCCAAAACAAACTCTCTAAGCATGCAATCTAATAATCCACAGTCAAATTAACAACAAAGGGCCAACATTCAGTTGCCAACCTCACCCCCTTTTTTATACCATACAATCATCCTCCAGCTCACAAAAGCCCACATGACACAACCACCCGAGTAGATGTGTTTGATTCAACTCACACTGTTTGCCAGGTAGGTGGAGGTAACACTTCAGAACCAGTGGCATGGTAGAAAAAGAGGAAACCCCCACCCACCTGGCACAGAAAGCAAACTAAATCATGCTTGGGCAAAGCCAGTGGTCCACCTGTTCTCAGTCCTCAGGCACCTTGCTGTACATCCACAGCTCCGATGAGTCACCATGATACAGTAAGAAGGGACATTGATACCTAATGCTCCTTTTGTAATGAAAAGCGATAGCTCAAGAGGAGTATACGTTTCACACAGAAGACAGACAAGGAAGTTAGGGGGTGGGGGGAAAAACATGTTTATTATTCTTCCCCCTTCTCATGCCAGTACTGTGGGTGGGTTTTCTTATCCAGAAGCATTGATGTAAAGCTGACTCTGCAGAATATAGTCGATGACTGGTTGGCTCAGGTAGTCCACCACATGACCATCTCCATGCTGCAGAGCCAGTCTACAGGGAAAAGGAAAGGGGAGGGAAGAGGTCAGAGGTCAGATTTGAACAACTTCTTTTTCTATTCACATACACAGAATAGCCCTATTCGGTCCAATATGTGCATGTTAAGAAACAAATTAATCATTATGCAATGGAAAAGTAGGAATCTTCAAGGCAATTTGAACAATAATATACAAATCAACGCTGACCTGCTCTTGGTTGAACTGACGATGGACATGGGGTGGTTGATATCATCTTTTACCACAGTGATGTTATCCTAAAAACAAATGTATTATTTCAAACAATCATTACCATAATGATGAAACATTTGGCACTTAAAAGAGACATTAATGACGTTTGAAAAATCATATTATTATGCACTGACCTTGTACTTGCGGAGCACAGAGGAGTGGTTCATGATCCTTTCTGTGTCTGCTCCATCTCGGGGCACAACGACAATGCCAAAATCCCCCACAATCACCTCCATCTGTGGATCGGAACATATAATACTGTAGCCTTCCTTCAGGTGTGTTTAGATGTTTGTAATCTGACTAACAATAAGGGTGATTTAGTCATGACTAAAACATTTGTTTTCTTACGCATCATTTGATATCAAGTCACCCTGTTCAACTGACTACTTAAAGATACTTATAGGCAAACATACATCACAAAAATAAGAAAGCCATAAGAAATTCATTTAACCGCAGGGTTTCACAGGGTTAGTACTTTCTCTGTTGTTCAGGAAGAGAAGGAGGAAAGGAGGGACAGGTGAGGGTAAATGAGTGGCCTTACATCACTGTCCTTCCACAGGCCAGGAATGCAGAAAGATTCAAGAAGATCACTGCCACACAGGAGCAAGATGCGCAACTCTAGACAGACCAGCAGTGAAAAAAACACTCAGCAAACAAACCAGTAAGAGCCTCATGAAGAGGAGATACATTTCTAAAAACAGGAACATTGCAAACAGGCTCTAAACAGCGGAAATAAGTCTAAATGTGGGATGCTTTTAGGAAATTATTTTTAATTGATTTTTAAGTAAACTTCTGCTTCTTCAGTAACATGAGAGGAAACCAGATAACAGACGAAATCAGAATTACAGTGTCAGGGAAGACATCCAAACTTCTGCTACGGCAAAGAGTACCCAGCACGTCATTTGGATCTAATGGTTGTATCCCCACATCACCATTCCACGATATGTTCTTGTTGCAACAACAGCACAAGAAAAACGACACAAAAAACTCACCTATTTCTTCATATCGCATTGCAGTCCCAAGGTTAGCATTTTCATCTTCAGAAATAGAATTGAACCACATGTTAGTAGTTGTCCGTTTTGCTGGTAGTATACACACTCCTACCTGGTGTCAGTTCTGGTATTCAGTTCTACTCACCCACAAAGGTGAATCGTTCAATGTGGGGGCGAACACAGCAGATCTTTCCAAAGTTCTCAGTCATCTTCCCCCACAACTTGACTAAACGGGTAAAAGTATATCAATCTGAATACATTCTCAACAAAATCATGAATAAGAAAGATTTATTCAGGAAGACAATTTAATTGGGCAAATTAATTTAACTTAAATCAGTAAAGTTTATTGTGCTGTGTTACATAACTTTGAATCAGCTTCAAAACTTAAGAATAAACAGTTCATCAGTTCAGAAAATGCTACGCTTGTCTTATCTCAATGGAACCAAGTTGCATGAGTGCAAACTTAGAATTCAAGTTCCTGGTAATCAAAGACATGTTTATTGCAACATCGAACATGTCAGTAAATCAAAGTCTCATGTTTCCAATATCTGATGTTGCACCTTCCTTGTTTCTTACCAAAAATGCACATTTCAATCAATCAAGATGTTTGGATAAATGTGTACAATACACTTACTGGCAGTAGGCTTGTTTGTATTGCTATGGTTTTGATAAATTGTTGCATTCTGATTCTGTGGCTGGCCAATCACTGGAGTTGAGGAGGGTGTATTTACATTGGAGAGAATGCATCCTGTGACCCTCTGTGGATGAAGGAAAAAAACACCAGCTGCTTCAGATATTGGACACTTGCCTTCTGTCTGCTAGCAACATACATAGGTTGTTAACATCTCCGTTAAACAATTCCCACATGAATGGTTTTATAATGTACAGGGGAGGTGATACTACAGTATTGTTGCCATGGTAACGGCTGCTGGGCAGTACCTATATTGATGACTCATGTTTAAGATATGACAATACAAATGAGTGATATGGCTGGCAGACTTGTGAGCATATCAGCGTGAATTACTTTAATATCATGAGTACACATTAGACCATTGCTATGACTGTATTAGTATTAAGAGGATTGCCACTATCTATGTCCTCTGTCTTAGTTCAAATGTTGTAGTGTGACACTATTAGACCTTACCTTCATAAGGTCACGATGATGTTCCAGAACACTGCATGTAGTTTGCCATGTGTCCTGAAAGCACTCCCAAGGATCCACTCTGCATGAAATGGGAAATTAACAAGCTTAATTTTTCCGAGTGTTTAAAAAAGAACACCTCTTCAAATGCACCACTGTATAACACAATTTCTTTCCTTTTTCTGTATGAAACCTGTACTTGTTGCAGTATATTGTATTTTAAAATTGCAAAAATAAAACTACAAAATGTAATTAATAAAAGGTTACTACAAGTCTTCTCACCTAATCCAATCAGAGGACTGAACAGCCATCTGACACATGGTGAGGCGATGTTTGCTTGAGACAAGGCCCTGTAAACACATTGTAACAAATCTTTAAGTAGTTAGTCAGAAGGCAGCATGTATACGTGTACAGCATGGTCATGGAGACTCAGGGCTTCATTTCCCCTCATCAAAATAAATATAACAAAGCAGGGCTAAACATAATCAAAATATACAAAGTATGTCTACACAGAGGTCAATGACTAGTAGCTGGGTTTAGATGTCTGTCTTTTAAGTGATCAAAAATGCATTCAAATGGTCTCAAACGATCCACCTCAGTAAGCATCTAAAATGATCATCTTACACCAAATTAACCCTTGGTCCAATCAATGTTTATTTGTCTGACTGGAAAAAAAATATAAGTGTTGAAAATTCATGATCTGGATGAAAGATTACGGCTCTAACATTTATTATTCATGTGTTCTCTGTTTCTGTTTCAAGAGTAAAAAACTAGGACAAGCTTTACATTAATTTCAGAGATGACTCAGGAGCCTGAAAGAAGATTGTACCAGAGATGACTTCCACACTATGGCTGTTGCATTAGTGTGTGGATGGACAGAGCCACACAAACTGATCAATCCTTTGTGGAAATGAGGATCATTTATGGCTTTGCTAAGTTTACCCTTTGATCGATTGCCCCAAACATTTATTTTAAGGCAAAGTCAGCAGTGCCTTCATGTTGTTCCTATAAGGATTTTGAACCAAAAGATGTACAATTCTATGTAGATGTTTTCAATTCTAAACAGAGATTAATAGGATGTTCAGTCAGGAAACACCTATTAGTTCTTAACCACCACTAACATACATAAGCATTTCAAACAAACAGTGATAACATAATGAAAAAAACCTCTTACAGGTTTGCCATAGGAGTCATGAACAGGTGAGATGATGCCCCCGATCACGATGAAGCGGCCTGTTTTGTGCAGATATTCTCTAGCTTTTTCTGAAAAAGAGTATGAGAAATTGTCTTTCATTTCAAACTTCAGTTAAACTTTTAGGCAGTATTAAGTGACAGTAATGACCCTTTTCTGTTTCAAGTTGATTGATGAAGGCTTTTTGTTCAGACTCCAGGGCATCCATTCATCTGTACGCAAAGGGATTTGTGCTTGGGCCCCCATTTTGTTGAGAGAAACCCAAACATGTAAATCTAATGTATGTTTGTTCCATGTTTCTCAAGTGAAAGAGCAAGAGAGATCATATATTTTCGAGGATTGTAAGATGTAAGACCTATCCAGAAACTCTGAAACTATTGACAATTTACAGAGCGTAGAGGAACCCAGTGCCTATCAATTCTTTGAAGAACAACAAAAATCCATCTCTTGCATCCAGAAAGACAACAATCATGCTTCCTAACAAGATTGAAATTGTTTCACAGGGTGGTTAACAAACAATACATTATTCAGACAAATAATACATGGCAGATATCAAACTCAAAAGTCTCTATTTTATGACAAGGCATCTTGACTATATGTTGACCTAGATGCAAGAAAACATGAAATATGTCACGGGAAAAGGGGGATAGGAAAAGTAGGCCACTGAAACATAAAGTCTCTTCACTGTCTTTTAATATTCCAAGGTTTCTGCTGCATTTCACTCTCTTAGTTTCCTCCTGCCTTATATTAAACTGCAATCTGATGGCATACACTTACAAGTGCACCATTATAGGATAGTGTGCTCTATTCCATCATACAGTTTTTGTACCATAATCAACATTCAATTTAAAATAGTGTTTAACTGGTGTAAACAAATGATACACTTAATATGATGTTATATGCATGTTTATTTCAAACATGTATTGTAAACATGTATTTACAACGTATGTCCAATGTCATCGACTTGATGAAGAGAATATTTGAAAGTAAATGTTAAAGAAATTGTCAAATAAATATATCAAATTAATTGTGGTATAGAATCAAGACTGTAATTGGTAATAAACACTAATAAACCATCAACATAATGATAGCCATTGGATATACTGTAGTTTTTCAACACGAGTTTAAATAGCTAGACACATGCATGATCCCGAAAAGTAATTTGCATCAGATGCAAGACTAAATTCGTAAACGTAGTCCATGAAAGTGGCTGTTTCTTTGGCATTTAAGCGTTTATCTGATGGAATGATTTTGTAGTTTGACATGATTCCAGGAACAGGGTGGCATCCTAATTTGGTTTCCTTATTTTTTTGTGACGCAGAACATTCAACAAAATAACCCAAGGCCTCCCAAAAAGGGCACACCAACCCACTACATGATCAATCTTATAAAATAAACATGTAGTGTATTTAGGCTAGACATTTATTCAAGAAGGACCACCTTGCGTAATTCACTCCCTGTATTCATAAGCGATGATCGGCCTATGCAGCACAGTTATTTTAATGTGCGCTTAAACGAAGGAGCCTATAAGCAGACTTTGATTCAATCAAACAAGAACGAGTAAAAAAAAAACTTGGTCACTGTTAACAATCAAATAACAAAGAGCATCAAAATGTTGTTACATTCATATTTTCGTCTATGAGGCCGTCGCCCATTTCAGCACCCACCTCTTGGACAGCGATTCAAAGTCTACGCCGAACATGACACCATGCGATAATAACAAAAAGAAAAAAAGAAAAACATAGAGATGATGCCCACTAAATTCCTTTCTATTTAAAGAACAACTGCTACCAACTGACTGATCAAACAAAACATCTGGTACCTTCTTATCTTGTACAAAGTAAGAACGCAATTTCTCTTACCAAACATATGAATGTGTCCTTTAGTGATGGGGTTAAAACTTCCACACGAAAGCAAAATAACGTGGGTTTTTGTGTTCTCGGTCATTATAACTTTGTCTTCGTTTATTTTCCTAAAACTGATGATTGATTTTCCTTTGTTTTGCTGTTAGCAACCGCAGTGAGAGGCGAGGTTCATTCAGCTGCGGCAGTGTCCTCTCTAGAAGATGGAGCGTCAGTGCACTCTCCGTTTTAAAGGTGCAGGACCAAAGGACATCAAGAATGAGAATCTTATATATTTTTTTCATTTTAAACAGGCTCACAGCAAAAACAATAAGGGGCACCACAAATCCAAAGCATTGAAAAACGCAGACACAATGCTTTTCAGTTCTTCGTCTATTTTAATAAGGCTTTTTATTAATATGAGTAGCTTTTCAAAGACATTAACATTTGTTTTCATAATTTAGGGCTTTGCAACAGAAATTAGAGATTGCAATTAAGCAATGTCCGAGAATTGTAAAAGAAAAAAAAAGTCGAGTTAATTTGGCATTGGTTCATTATTAGTCAGATGATCATAGACATAAAGAGGTGGGTTTAGTTGTGATGCAGATAACCCAATAGATCACAGACATTATTTTACAATCATCATAACAAACACACTTTGATGAATTGGGAAATCAGTCAGAGCACAAGTAGCCTAAGTTGTAGTTCTAATGTGTAGTTCATCCATCTCCACATCAGTTTCTTTTCAAGAAGCATGGGCCATATGGGTCTGTATCCACACATCACAACATAAACCCATCATAAAGTTTCACGTAGACCTATTGACTCTTAAAGCATTGCCACTTTATTGACCGACTTGAGTTTGGATGTAAAAAATATTATTTTAAAGTTGTCAGTTGCCTTTCCATGTCACTGGCAAGACCATTTTGACGCCAAACCACCCTCCCCTCTTGTCTCTTTTGGATGGCTTGTTGTAATACATTTGGACTGGTTGCTTTGCTAAATTAGTGGAACAATATGGCGCCGGGAGTAGCTCTTGCTTCTGGACCAGTCGTTGTCTAAAAGACCGGCGATCGGGCAGGATGAACCTCTGCGCCCAATATTTACGGTATATATATTGAATATTTTTTTCGGTACAATTTGATCGTTGTATTTCATGTATACAGCTGAAACATAAACTGTATGTGACATCACTACAGCCAGGGAAACTGGTTCCTTTTCGCTAGCTAGCAAACCAGAAACAAACTGGTGGTACTAGCTGTAGCTCTAGAGCTAACAACAACATAACGAAACAGGCTTTGTGTGTTGCTAATCAAACTTGGTTGTGAAAATATATGTATATAATAGTCCGAGGAGAAGCACTGACTCGTTCTTAGCTTATGGTGATCATCTTTTTATAGCTGACACTAGCAAGGAACTCTTACTAGCTTGTACGCTACATGTAACTGGCTAGCGCGCTAGATTTAAAATCGAGCGCAACTAGCTAAGCTAGCAAAAATAGCTTTAGTGCTAGCTTGTAAAACCCAGGCGCCTAACCATAATATTCACGTTAGGTATGTAGTCTAACAGTAACTTGCGCAACTTAACAGATCCACGGCCAGTGTTCCGTTAAAGCTAGACACAAATATTACAACTTGCAATTGGAAGTCAGGTTGCCCATTTGAAGCTATCGTTATGTTGCTTGAATGAGTGAACTCAGTGGTTAGCTTGCTAGCTAGCCTAAAATCAACCTTGCTGGAAACATAGCTTGCTGCTTCCCAGCTAAAACAACAACATGCATTGATAGGCCATGGTTGATGCTAACGTTTCTAGCTAGATAGCCACCCCAGCTGTATTTATTGTTGATTTTCGCGCATTCGTGATGAATGGGTGTCCAGTTGAAGTATCTATCTACACTATCAAGGTTTATAATAACATACTTTGATGGTCTTCATCTAGCTAACAGCTAGCCCAGTACAAGTGGTTGGCTCATGTTAGCCATTTAGGTTTGCCAGCTAGGCTTTCTTTATTGAAAAACTACAGGGCTAGCTGAATACATCCGGTTTTCCTACTTGACAGATTGATGGCTGACGTTTTACTCAACGCTCTTCGACCGTTCCATAGTGTGAACTATATTGTCTCAGATAGCTCTAAACGTGCATGCAGTGTTAGCATCCCGTCGTCAGGTCGTATGATCCCATTTATGGAAAACAGTAATATCGTTGGTCTATTATTATGCGTTCGTGGTGGTACCATTTGTGTTACTGATTTTATTTGAACTCCGTTGAACGTAAACAGTGTTGACCGATGTAGTTCCTAGTAAACAGTAACCAGGTATTATGTGGAATAGGCAATAATAATGATCGAAACATTGTAGTTTATAGAGTTGCGTGACAGAGTTAACATAAGAAGAAAGTAGCTGTTTCATAATTGGACAACAAGAAAGAAACAGTAACTCAACTTTTGCTGTAATGTTTTTCTCTCAAGTAAAAAGTCCCAGAATTGTTTATTATTCTTAGAAGTATATTTCAGAAATCGAATTGGCCATTAAATGTGAATGTTACAAATTTTTATAGATATGTCCTCTTTGTATTGAACAGGCAGGCAGAGGCCCTGAAGGCTGACATGACAGGTATGTGTCTCCTATTGCACCTTTTGTACCTTTTGTATGGTTCATATACGCTTATATTTCATCTCGCTGTCTCTGTGTTCTGTGCAACAATGGGCAATTGCAGACATTCTTTACAAAACAAAAAAGAGAAGAAAAAAAAACCCTCTAAGAAAGCCAGTGTTTCCTATTATATCCAGATTCTAAGCTTGGTGCTGCAGAGGTCTGGACTTCAAGGCAGGCCCTTCAGGATTTGTACCAGAAGATGTTGGTGACTGACCTGGAGTATGCTTTGGACAAAAAAGTGGAGCAAGATCTGTAAGTCATTCACAGTTCTGTATTAGTATATTAGTTCCTTGCTTTTTTTTAAATGTAAGAATTGTTCATTTTTTCCAAGGTCACATCAATATAATTTGTGTGGTTTGTTGTTATAATATAATACTTGGTTTGTTGTTATAATATAATACTTTTAAGTTAAACATTCAAGTTATTACAGTGTTGTAAACTAGTCAACCATCAGTAGCCTAGCAGATGTTTTCTAATGTCAATTTGACCTTCAAGGATTCTATTGATTGACTACATATCATTTTTCAGTTGGAACCATGCTTTTAAGAATCAAATAACAACACTACAGAGTCAAGCCAAGAACAGAGCCAATCCTAACAGAAGTGAAGTTCAGGCCAACTTGTCTCTCTTTCTTGAGGCTGCTAGTGGATTCTATACGCAGGTGAGTTGTTACATGATTGCCTATTGTTTATTATTGTGTTGTAAAGGTAATTTAAAATTAACCATACCAGGATTTGTTAGGAATGTCGGTCTCAGCATCATGATCCATCACAGGAAAGTATTTCACATTAGTTAGACAGGTTCTTTGTAATAACATGAATTATATGGCATATTATTATGTAATTGTACAACTATGTTTCAGTATTGTTGTATGATAGAATTGAACAAAACAGCAAAGCATAACTACCACGTATCTCTCTTTAGCTATTACAGGAGCTGTGTACTGTGTTCAATGTGGACTTGCCTAGTCGTGTGAAGTCATCTCAGCTTGGAATTATCAGCAATAAACAACCCAACACCAGCGGCATTGTAAAACCCCAACCCAGTTCTTGCTCTTACATCTGCCAGCATTGTCTTGTTCACCTTGGAGACATTGGTGAGGACTGAAGTACTGTTAGTGTTGGTCATGCACCTAGAGCATGTTTAAAGGATTAGGCCATACTAATTGCTTTCTTTTTCTCATAGCCCGATATCGTAACCAAACCAGCCAGGCAGAGTCCTATTACAGACATGCAGCTCAACTCGTTCCCTCAAATGGTGAGTATAGTACCTCTTTGTAGAACCAGAGCCCAACATGACACATTTAACTCTATCATAACTATTTTACTGTGTAAGTCAACTGGCATTTCTTATTTTCTGTCATCTTCTCCATTGTTACAGGTCAGCCTTACAATCAGCTGGCCATCCTGGCCTCATCCAAAGGCGATCACCTCACTACCATCTTCTACTACTGCAGAAGCATTGCAGTCAAGTTCCCCTTCCCTGCAGCTTCCACCAACCTGCAGAAAGCCCTATCTAAAGCCTTGGAAAGGTATGATTGAGCCCTCTATTGCAGCTTCCTGCAGTGTTTTTAATTGCTACAGAGTGGTATTTCTAAGGGCGTTGACTGCAGTGTTTTTGTTTGTAATTGAATGATGCAACGTTTTGGGGAGTTAGGAAAACGAAGAGAGGCATAGTTTAATTTGCTGTTTATAGAAGCCAATTGCGTTGGTGGTAGCAGTCAACTGGGGCCACGTTGTTAAGGATTTTGGCTCCAGACTAGCTAGACTCACCCCTGTGTCTGTTCCTTAGCCGTGATGAGGTCAAAACAAAGTGGACCGTGTCGGATTTCATCAAGGCCTTCATCAAGTTCCATGGCCATGTCTACCTGAGCAAGAGTCTGGAGAAGCTCAACAATCTGAGGGAGAAGTTGGAGGAACAGTTTCAGGTATTGCTTTTGTAGCAGGTCATGTTCAGATGTTGCAGGCTATAAAAATGAATGCTCCATTTCTCATGCACAGTTCTATCGAGAAATCCAAGCTGGTACTACCTGTGTGGTTAAGTTACTTGGACAGACTCATTTTAATATTCAATACCATAAACTGCCACTATTCTGTTGGCGTTGTGTATTTTTTATTTGATGGAGTAACAGTGAACATCACAAGCTGTTCAGACTCGAAGCTGAGGACTCCTTTACTTATCCAACCATCCATGGTTATTTTGGTTCTGCAGAAGCTGATTCTTCAGAAGGCTTTCAGCTCCCAACAGCTGGTCCACATCACAGTCATCAACCTGTTTGAACTGCACCACTTGAGAGACCTAGCCAATGAAGGAGACGACCAGAGCTACACCGCTGATGAGCAGATCAGTTGGTTCCAGCTTCTTGGTCTTTTCAGTATGTATACTATTCTGGATCATTCATACGTCTAGATATGATGCAATTGTTCTGGTTTAATAACCCGTGAGTGTGAATTATTTAGGGCTCAATATTCTGGTGTGGGTCTTGGAGTGGAGGGAAGCTAGCCTGGCTAGTCGTATGAAGTGTTGATTTGAATGCTCTTGTTCCTTTCTTTACAGTGTCGTTTCTGGGTGTGATGTGTAGCCGAGCCTTGCTGAATAAGAACAAGGAGGAAATTATGGGAGAGTGTCCACTGCCAGCAATCAAGGTGTCCCTGGACTGGCTCAAACTACGTCCAAGCGTTTTTCTTGACAGTGCTGTGGACAAAAGACAGTAGTAAGTATTTTCTCTACTTCTGTCCACATTTGGCCTCCAGGTGTCATATTTTAGCTTCTCATCTTCTTTTTGCAATGTTATGCATTGTGAATCTTTTCTTTGGCTGTGCTTTGACATGGAAATATGTGATTTAAGTAGAATTATTTACTGATAAAAACAAACAAACATGCATGCATCTATTCTTGTCCTAGTGTCTGGCCATGGCTTGTGTCAATTCTGAACAGTTTCCAACCTCAGGAAGATGATGTGTCCAGCGCGTCAGGTAATACGAATACAAGACCAGCTCTACAATTCTAACTAGATCAATTTCATGTCCTTTAGTTAAGCAAAAGTACTATACCTTCATCGTCCATTTTAATTTATTGATAGAAGTTGTTTTTTCTTATATATTAAAATATTCTTCAATTAACTCCATCATGGTACCTTGAAATTAGTCAAATAAAAGCTGAATCCTTAAATTTCCTTTTTCTGCTGTTCCCTTAACACTCCTTTACTCTTTCTTTTAGTGACTCCACTCCCAGAAGAGTTTGAGCTGCAGGGTTTCTTGGCCCTGAGGCCAGCTCTACGGTAAGGTCTTATAGGGTGTCTCGTACAGACTGATGGCGTTTAGTAGAAATGTACCTGCTCGCCACCTTTTGAGTTGACTTTACTTAGCGTTATTTTTTTTTTTTCAGGACTCTGGATTTCACCAAGGGGCACCAGGGCATTACTGTAGACAAAGACGGACTGCCAGTCCATGCCAGGCACCAGAGGCTCATCTGCTTGGGGAAGTGGGTGGCCGACAATTATCCTGGGTGAGTCCACCTCCGCCACCCCCTTGTGACCATACAAGATTTGTTATAAGTGACCCTGTTTGCTATCAAAAAGCCTTTTCATATTACTCAGCAGGTGTTCATAACGAAAGTCTGTTTGACCAGTTCTGAATTGTGATTTCTACAGACTGATCCAGTGCAGGGTGAGCGACGGCCTGCTCATCTTCATAACCGATATCCCGGAGCTTGCAATCGATGAGCCCCAGGAGAAGGATGTGCCTGTCCTGCAGGAGTCCTCAAATGGTGAACAGACCCCCAACGAGGGAAACACAGGCCTTAAGTCAGTGCTTTCCATGGGCAAGACCCCCAGCAGCAGCCTGGAGAGTGGAGAGAGACCAGTGGTGACCTTCAAGGAGAACATCAAGCCCAGGGAGCAGACCAGAGAGCCCACCCGCAACCACCACCCGAAGGAAGCGATGAAGGAGCGGAGGGACTTCAGCAAGGGTAATGGAGCCCCTGGGAAAGGAGAACAGAAGCGGGATGGCAAGAGGAAGAGCGAGGTAAAGAAAAACAGTCACGACAAAGCTGTGGATGCAGGGAAACAGGTAGGCAGGAGGCAGTTGGTACGGTTACCTTGTTGAATCAAAGCATGAAGAGCTGCTAAAGAAAAGTGGTTCTTGTGTGTTTAGTATAGGGCTGCTTGCTACATTTCAAATGAGGGTACTAGATAACAAGGAGAATTTATATTTTGACTGTGAGCTGTAAGCGTAAACCTGAGTCTGTCATAAAACCAATTGTGCGTATGTATTTGAAGGTTAAAGCCCAGCCTGAAATGAGGAAGACCCCTGTGTCTGAGGCCAGGAAGACACCAGTCACCCAAACCCAGACCACCTGCTCTTCTCAATTCATCCCCATCCACCACCCTGGCGCCTTCCCACCCCTGCCTAGCCGGCCAGGTATACATGCTCGTGTTCACTATTATACCTTCAAACCAAATTTTATTTCAATAAATTATAATAATATTTTGAAGTAGGTTGTTTTGTACGATGCTTATTCCAGTTCTGCTTCCGTCCCAGGATTTCCTCCCCCTGCCTATGTAATGCCTCCCACTGTGGCGTTCTCCATGAACCCCGGCTTTGCCTTCTCCACCGGGGTGTCCGTTCAAGGGCCCTACCTCCAAGCTGCTGCTCACTCGCAGGCTGGTACCCAGGTTCAGGCTGGAAAACCATCTCACATTCCCTACAGTCAGCAGAGGCCCTCAGGACCAGGGCCAGGCCAGGGGCTAGCAGGTCAGGGGCCCATGAACCAGGGCCAGCAGCCCCAGGGCCAGCCCCAGTCTCAGCAGACCCTGCCACAGTCTGTCCAGCTGCAGGTCCAGGCCATGGCCCAGCAGCAGCAGTCTCCCACCAAGCCTGCACAGCCAGTACAGCTGGGCAAGAGCCCCCCTCACCATCCTGGGATGCAGCAGGTAAATGGTCCATTGTGATGGCACCTAAGTACATGATGATGCAATGGCACATTGAGTAAGGAAGTATTAGCTCAGTTGGGATGTTGCTGCTTCCTTTAAGTGTTTTAGTTCCCCATGGACAAATAGATGTCTGTTAGAATCATTGTCTGATTCCTCCTCCTTACCTGACCAGTACATGCAGGTGTCAGAGCAAGCAGGCCAGATGTGGAGCCAGCACCAGGCCCAGTCCACCATGCAGAAGATGCCCATGCAGATGCCCGTAAAGCAGTCGCAACAGCAGCCATACTACATGCCCCCCCAGGACCCCGTTAAGCTATTTGAGCACCAGCTCCAGTCTGTGCCCATGCAGCCACCATCATCTCAGCAACATCAGCAGCAGCAGCAGCAGCCCACCATGGACAAGAAGATGAAATACCCTGATGTGAAAATGCAGGATTTCTTCTGGGAACCTCCTTATCGTATGGGAGATAACAGGTCCATGATAGGGGAGCGCATGGGGGCCAAGAGGCCTCCTGGAGGCTTCTGCCCAGATCATGAGAACATGTCCAGGGGTCCGCCATTTGAGGTGAGTGGGCTACTCTAGAAGAGGTGGGTGGTTCATGGGTGGTTTTGTGGGTCAATGGCATGTAGGGTTCTTTGCCTATTTATTTTTTTCCCCAATTTCTTTTACTTCTTGTTTTTTGCTAATATTTCTGCTGCTGAGAGACTTGAAGGAACTTTATGAAAGATAATTTTGTTTGAGCAACGTTTAAAATGAAATTTTTTGACTTATTTTGGTTGTTTTTTATAACAACTAATTACAACAAACAGTTTGCAGACTTTTTAACAATATAAAATATATTGGTCCTTGACGAGGCTTTTGTAGACTTTGGGATCTTATGCCATTGACAGTAATCCTTGCCAGTATTTATCGAGGATATGCTGACTTCAATTGGTATTGAAGGAATTTGACCAATGCAGCTTTAACATCTGTCACATCAGTCTCAGTAGTCCTTGGGCTTTAGACTGATCTGATGGGAAGTCGTATTTGAAGCACTATGGCTCATCCATGTGTCTTCTTCAAACCCACCAGAGCCTTTCCTTTCAGCTACCATGTACATGCTTCCCTTTATTCTTAAGCCTAACTATCACTCTGCCAACCTTTTATCTTACTGGCTTTCCTTCTTTCTGTTTCTGTCTTTGTTTTCCCCTTCCCCTCTTTATTTCTTTTCCTTTTGCTTCGTCTCTCACTAGGACAACAAGAGCTCGCCTCTTCTACCTCCTGACCTGTTAAAAAGTCTAGCAGATTTTGAGGAGGAGGAAGAGCTGGTCTTTACTAAGCCTCATGATTTCTACCAGGCCTTGGCCGGCCCTCTTAGCACTGCTCCAGGACGAAACATATTTGTATGTAGTCTTCATCCTCAACCCTCCTGGCCTAAAGCCACAATCTGTAGTGTGTTTTCGCCTGAAAGTATTGTAGGTTTGTTTCAGTTTGAAACTGAGCCAACGTTATAAATGCAGGTGAATCATTGCCAATTGGATGAGAACCATTGTTTCATTATTTTTCACTCAATTGGAAGCTTGCAATTCAATGAGTTATTCAATGTCAGATTCAATCTACCAGATTGTGGCTTTCACAGCATGCAAAAATCATCTTTTGTGAACCTTGAAAGCAGTCTTCATCAAGTCAACAAAATTCTAACATTAACTTATTATAATTACTTGAAGGTTTTTAAGAAGCGTGAAATGCTTTGGAGCAGCATTAGCCTCTTTCAAAATGTGTTCCTGTCATTTTAATTTCAGTAACAGGATGTCAAATACACACAGTGTAGTTAAAATTTGCCACAATTAAAATAAATTAATAATATAATAGTTTTGACTTTTTCATACCATTGTGGGTAGAAACTTGATCAACAATTGAATCGATCCCCATCGATTTAAATTGTATATATATATATTTTTTATTTTCACAAATCATATAACATGAGTGGAAATCTTATTCTACACGTCCTAACTCTTTTGTGCAGTTGCCAAACCAGTTACGAATGGAGAGTGCGCCTGATGCTATTAACCAGTCATCCTCCCGTTTGCCCTTATCTGGATTCCCAATCCAGGTCAGTTATCAGGACAAGCTCGTGTTAAAGGCCGTCCTCAAGACTTGTTTTGACGGCTGCAGAAAATAGACTGCATTTTAGATCCACCAGTCATGTTCGCTGTTAAGGGCTTTTGTATCTTAGCCTGGCTCGTTTAGGCTAAAAGTACAAAGGAATGTCATTATATAACACGAACTGAAGGAGTTGACAGTATTGTGACTTTAAGGTCCTTATACGGTTGTTTTTATTTAGGAGAGTTCCTATCAAAACAACAGCATCTTCAGCCAGGCTTATGGGAAGAACATAGCCCCCAACCCCAAACCTGATAATCCCATGATGCACCAGGAGCCCTCTCTTTACTCCCTCTTTGAAGGAACTCCCTGGTCCCCATCTCTCCCAGCCAGCTCAGGTACGTGCCTCGCTCCTCCTCCTTGTTGCCCTCAATCAAATATGAAGCATGTCCTTATCCAGTCCTTACCTGTTTAACACATATGGCAGTTTAGACTAGTAAGCACATTTAAAAAATAAAACACCTTTTGAAACAAGTTATAATTGCTGTACAATGAAGACACTTGAGAAATATGTAGAAATAAAATGACGGAAATGAGACTGCTTAATAATTGACATAGCTAATCATGACTTGGCAGTGCAGTATTCTCTTTGGCCTTTGGTTAATTACATTTATACTTATTCATGTCTCCCATGATAGACCACTCAACACCAGCAAGCCAGTCCCCCCACTCATCAAACCCAAGCAGTTTACCCTCTTCTCCGCCCACACACAACCATGGCTCCATGCCTTTCTCTAACTTCGGCCCCATAGGGACCCCTGATAGCAGGGACAGGAGAATGGTCGACCGATGGAAGGTGGAAAAGACCGGTGAGTCCCTCTTTGAGTCCTTAAACCTGTTCCCTTGTTTCTGCTGTGTCTACAAATCCTTAGTTGAGTCCAATGAATAAACATGTTCATATTGACACATTTTCAAAACTGTATGACTCACTTTTTACCTCATTAATCGAGTTCATTAGTTACTCAAGTTCAATTCCACCACCAATTCAACGGTACTCTGGTAGTCCATAGACTACATATCTCTTTGAAGATTTGTCTCTATACTTTGCTCTGACTCGACATACTATAAGGATGTTGTATGATACTGAGTGTCTCGTTTACCAGGAAACGTCAGTGGGTTTGGTCTGGACTACTTGCCAGCCGCGGCGTCATCGGCAACCTCTGAAAACAGCTGGCATCAGGGTAGCGGACCCAGCAGCTCCTGGGCTGCCCAGGAGACGCCCATGGAGGACTCCTCCACTGTGTTGCTGGACAGTCTGAAGGTACTCCTCCCACGTCCAACTAAAGGTTTACAGGGGTGAACCTTTCACTGTACAATTGCTCCATGTCTTAGGAACCTTCTTAAGAATGTAAATTTCTCTCCCCAGAGTCAGTTTTGGAACCTCCTGTATATTGGCAGATAGATAATGCAGATGTTCGTTCCATGTTACGCACAGTTCTGTTGTGCTTGTGCATGTTGCAAGACTGTTGTAGCCGTGTTGTTGATAGTCTCCCATTCTTCTCAGTCCATCTGGTCCAGCTCCATGATGCAGCCGGGGCCCTCGGCCCTGGAGCAGCTCCTCATGCAGCAGAAGCAGAAGCAGCAGAGGGGCCATGGAACCATGAACCCGCCACACTGAAGGGCCTCAAGTAGAAGCACTTGTGTCAAGAAGAGTACGTTAAAAAGAAAGGAGAAGTTAAAAAAACAAGCTCCAATCGGAATTACCGGCATATGGAGGCTGGGGAAGGCGAACGACCCAACCAAGGCTCAAACTCCCCCCCTCGGCTGACGAGGAACGGTGCAGCCCTGTCCCCTCTCTCTCTATGCCTCAACAAGGCAAGGAGAGCGTGCGAGCACCTCCCACACAGCGCTGCTGAGCACGAAGCTACTGCTGGGCACACTCGCAGCATCTTTAACATTGAGGAAACTGCAAAACCCATCGGACTGCCACCACGCCTCCTGTGGGATAGCGTCATCTTCCATCTCACACTGGGATTCTCTGGCGTCTCCAGATTTCCTCTTTAGCTGCTCTCGGTGTGGATGATACCGGTCTTTGTCTTGATTTTTCCCTACCGTACAAGAGAGCAGAGGCTTGTGTGGTGGGTTGTTTCGGGTGGGCAAGGTGGGCCTATAAGGGTGGTGAAAAAGAAAGACTGATCTTTCCGATCTCTCGATTCATTTTCTTTATCTCTGAGGAGAACGAGGGGCTCTTTGTAGCAGAGTTACGAATGAAGGAGTTGTCATGGAGTTGGTAGGGAGGTGTGTGTGTGGGGGGGGAGGGGAGGGAGGGGGTGGAGACAAGTGTGCCTCTCAGTTACTGTGCACAGAAGCGTTTTGGAAGCAGATTATGCTATCGAAGCAATTTCCAGGAGTGCTGAATTGGACTGCGGATTGCTTGTAAATGTTTCATTAGGATATGGTTTATCTCCAGGTCAGTTGAGTGTGGGAATATCAACCCAGCAGGATGAGGAAACAAGGGGATACGGACTAGATTTAGGGATAGTACAATTAGCTGCAATAGAGATTGCAATTACTAGAATACTGTATTTTGTGATTTGTTTGTAGCAGTTTTAGCTTCATAAAATATCTGGTAAATATGTCCAGTAGTTTACTGCTTACCGGGGAAAGTCTTTATATTTATATGTTCCCTTCCTCCACCTTCCCCTCTTCTGCCCCTGCTTCCTACTTTTACCCATCTTTCTTTGAGTAAAGTGTAACTCTCTAGCTTACCTGCATAATTGTTTCTTTTGTTTATGTCCTGCCTTTTTAATAGTTTTAAGCAGCTTTATTGGCTCTCTTTGTGCCTGGTCAGTGTTGTTTTATAACTACTATCATGGTTGGCACTGTCATGAAATGGTAAAACTAGCAAAATGGGGTCCAGCAACGCTGCTGGTTCAGCAATATGGGGCACAAGCCTGGTGAGCCAGTTTACCTGGTCTGGTAGACACAGTGGGCAGAGGACAGGTGAGACTGAGATGAGTTTGGACTTGGTTAGAGAATGTTATCTGGCAACCTCTTTGAAACCACTTGTATAATGACAACAGTTGACAATAGCTTCAGAAAAGACGTCTTTGTCCTCCGTGATAGTGGTTCTTCCTGTCGTAGACCCTGAAAAGTTGACTGGGTTTTAGTTGTAGCTCGACTCTACTAACCTGTGACTAACTGATCTTGCTGTTTGGATGTGAAGATTTTTCACCTGAGTCCACCAATGTGAAATCTGTTTTCCGTAACTTTTACCGTTATTTCACAATTGTGACACTTAAGGCAGGAATCTCTGACAGATTGATTTGGGTAAAATGCTGATGCTCTGAGTGACAATCGGTAGACCAAGAGACTCTCCAGAACCATGGGTATAGGCACAGCTGTACACTTCCCGTTAAGAGGACTCACTATTGGATAGGGTCGAAAATAATATTATATACAGTAGTTACATCTTCCTGGTTCAGGCAGTGAAAGAGTCATTTATCATTTAAAGGGTTGTACAAAGAAGATCAAATATCTTGTATGAGGGGAAAGCGCGTTTTTATTTTCATGTAGAGAACATCTTATCAATGCCAACTTCGAATGATGTCTATTTTCTGTGTGATTGTGCTTTTCTTGTTGCATTAAAATGTATTTGAAAAAGGAAAAAATATAAATACACTGGACTGAATGTTGGGACAAATTTGGCCAGAAGCTGGAAAAAAAACATCAACATTTCAGGGGAGCTATGCTGGAACAAATGTGGCTTGGTTTTCCCTTTTGGATCTGCTCATTGTAAAGGGTTATTAAGACTGTGTCTAATGGTTCGCAAGTTAACTAGAATACAAATGGATGATGAAGAGGAACCTAACTATTGGAGCAGTAACTACATTCCATTCTATATCCTGTGGGATACGTGAAGTGAAGGATGAAGGATGACAGCGAGCAGTGATAGTTCCCCTGTGCGGTTGACCAACATCAAGCACTGAGCCCTACTTCAAGTTCATTATTAAGGAGAGAATCACTTCAAACTCTGCATGAGGATTTGGCGGTCAGAAGGCTCCACAGGTTGATCGGAATGTTTTGCCCTGTTACTTATGTCAGAGCATATTGATATTGTTGGAGGGAATGTTGTTCATTCAGAGCTGGGCTTGTGTTCTGAGCTTTTGTGTTTTGTCTTTTTGTAGACATTCAGAAATGGTGGAATCAGCTATGCCTTTAATAAAGTAAACCATGTCTCCCTACTGCTAAGTAGCCATTTTGTAAAGATGTGCCCACTTCATCCCTTGTTTGTTCCAGTAAAACATAACAAAACATAACTGAAAAATCTATATTTCTAGATGTTGATCTTCACATTTATTCCATTGCTCACTGAAAAGAATCAAACTACACAATAGGGGCGGGGGGAGAGAAAAACGGACTTATCGTTTATCACAGATAGTGTCTCTCCCAACCACACATACTCAGGAAACCATAGTGGTTTCAGACAAGGTTGCTAGTCACCTGTTTCTTTCTTATCCATACCAATTCCATTGCAGAGTTTTTGCTGTGCTGTATGTCATTGTGTGGATATACGTACGTACCACAGTGATTCAAGTTAGTTGGGTGCCTGTACAAGAACCAACGCAACATGAAGGCAAGACGTATTATGGAGTTTAACTTCAGTGTAAATTTATGACATCAGATTTTCACTGTGTCTGAGAGAATGTAAACTGAGGAGATTACCATTTTGTTGACAATGTCAAATTGAGAGCATTTTTTAACTTGGTACAACCATCCCACTGGTGAGTGCAGATTTGCAATTTCAGCAGACAAACAGGACAGCAACAGTACTGTAACTAATATCACACTACAGCGAAACCCCCAAGTACCAAAACAGTAAAGGTTAGGGTATTTTTTTTCATTTTGACTTATTTCACAAACCCTTACAATTCTGTTGATAGGCAATATGCCATAATCTTATAAAATGTAACAGCATTACAATTATGGAGCCTGCATAAGCATGTGATAAAGTAGTTCAAGTAAGCTGTAAATGGCAGCTGAAGGTTGACAGTGAACTCTAGGTTTTTGAATGGCGAGTTTCACTGTGGGGGGTTGGAGTACCACAGTGACTCAATACGCATATTACATCGTACAACAACCTTCAACATTAATATATTTTCAACAAACTGACTATCACAGTTTCACTATGGATTAGGTTAGAACACTGGAAAACAATTTGCTTTAAGGTTAAGGTAAGGTCATGGTCGGCTTTGTAGCATAAATAATTCTGTTTATTTGGTCAGTTAACAGATTCATATAACTTCTGTTGCAGTCTCTTGTATGATGTAAACATGACATTTAGCTTGTTTAAAAAAAAGAAAAACAAACATAGTTAGATACTGCATCTTAATCATACATATAGTGTTATCAGTAAAATGTTGAGTTGAGATTATTTAAGTCAATTATGATCAAAAGTCTTGTCACAGGTTTTTGCCGTGGCCCATCACACGGTGAGGCTTACGTTTGGAAAAGGCATCAGTTTAACTGTTGATCCCAAAGGTAAGTCTTCTGAATTTTCAATAATCAGCATGTACGTGAGATAAGTATTTTGTGGAATTGTAATTAGATTTTATGAAAGTGCATAGAATAGATTGTTTTGTAAAAGGTATCAAAAGCCAAAATGAATAACCAAAAAGAGTCAAGAGAGATATGTCAGTGGCAAATTTAGATGACAATGCGTGTAAAATTATGTTTTATCCATGTGGATCAGCAAGCATTGTTGCAAATACCTCGTCCATTCCTTCATTAGATTTGTTATGACTGCATTCAAATAAAAATGTCTCGACCATTTTAAAATGGAAGTCAAAATCCCAGATTCCTGATAGTTTAAGCATCACATAACTTTTCACTTTTTAGATAAAAGTCCTGTTCCGCCATCCCTGTCAATTCTCGCTCCTCTGAGGAACAGTGCTGATGCTGATACCAAAGAGGTCTGCCTCGCCGCCGGCTTCTACCCCAAGGAAACACAAATGGAGTTGACCCTGCATGATAAGACAACTGTCTCATTACCCACCAACAAGGCTGTCATGTCTTTCTCTACCAAATCTTACTACTTTGCCGGATTTTCCACCGAAGGTATACAGTCGTGTAGTATGAATGGCATCACTGTTGAAGAAACTCCCGTTGAGCCAGGTGGGTCTCTCTTTATCTGTGCAGTCAGTGTCCAGAAAAATAACATATTCGCTACAATCAGAAATGGAAAATAACCACCTCAACTCTAAATTATGTTTGCTTAAATTATTTTACTCCTGCAGGGGTTGATACGACAGTTAAACCTAGAGTTGAAACTCTGGCATCAGACTGTTCCCCTGATATAATTGAAGAAGAAACTGACTATGCAGGTAAATTCTGTTGCACCCATGAACACATATGATGTCAATACTCTATTGCTTGTTTTCTGATATTTAGTAATAGCTAAATAAGATAACAATAGACATAACTTTATCCAGATTGTAATATGCATGTGATTGTTATATTGTTCTTTTTACAGATTTCATAATGAAGACCAACTTCTCCTTGATGCTTGTTAATGGATTAAGAGTGGTGTTTGCCAAAGCAGTTGCATTCAATGTCTTACTAACAATAAAGGCTCTAGTGTTCTAGTGGTAAGTTAACTTTTGTACAATCTTTAATGTAAGTTATATGTTTGTCTCTTTTACATTATAGCATGTCGGCAGTGTGCATGCTGTAAGACATGACTGCGTATTAAATGAAATACAATTATATGAATACCATATTCTAATAGTTGAATAGGCCACCTGTAAGAATATTTTATTAATCTCTTCAACAGCACATTTGAAACCACAAGAAAAGTCAAACCAAACAATAGTGATAAAGATCTTGACACTTTGGCTTCCAAGAAATGGCAAGATCAGTTGCCTTGTTTGTCTAGTGAGGCAACAAGGATACCAACAGACATTACTCAAAAGCTATGCCTTCTATGTCATTGTTACTGTTGTCTATAATTATTTCCGTATTTTGATGCCAATGCTGTTGTTCAATGATAAATCTCAAGTAAAACTTGTTTGTTAAAATATTTCATGTTGTATTGGTATACGTATTGTCTGTAAGCATCCCTTTCATTATTATTATTATGTCATATTAGAAAATGTGTCAAAGTAAAGCTTCTTTGTTATACTCAATATTACATCTTGATAAAAATAAATAAATGTAGACAATAGCCTACTTAAGGTCCACATTTCTGGTGTTAAGCAATAACGCCTCCTGGTGGAGACATGTGACATGATGTATGGCGTTTAATTCTTTATGCATCTTGAATGCTAGTTCAGTAAGACTACATTTCTTGCTGCACATGCTTACTCCATGTGCTTACTCAGCAAAATCATAATATATAATAATAATAATAATAATAATAATAACTTTGCTTTGTATAGCGCTTTTAAAAATCATTTCTCAAAGTGCTTCACATAAGTGAAGTGAAGTGACGTATTGTCAAGTATGGTTACCCATACTTGAAATTTACCTCTGCATTTAACCCATCCAAGTGCACACACAGTAGTGAGTAGTGGGCAACCGCACACACACAGTGAACATACACCCAGAGCAGTGGGCAGCTGTTGCTCCAGCGCCCGGGAAGCAATTGGGGGTTCGGTGCCTTGCTCAAGGGCACCTCAGTCATGGTATCGAAGGCAGAGAGAGTGCTGTTTATTATCCCCACCTTCAATTCCTGCTGGTGCGAGAATCAAACCAGCAACTTGAAGGTTACAAGCCCAACTCCCTAACCATTAGGCCACGACCTCCCCAGCAGAGTTAAGATTCATAAAATAAGTATAGAAATACATAAAATGTGCCCCAATAGTGTGCGCATATATATATCGTGCTGTTACTGCTGCTGGGAATTAACTCGAATGGGAGTCAAAGATCGTTGATTTAATAAATATAAAGTTTGTTTTGTGTTGTTGTTGGTACAATTAAAAAATACTTTGCTTTTCTGCATATGGGTTCATATCCAGGTGTATACAATACAGCCCTAAAAATATACATTCGTTAAATGAGAAATTGTGGATGTAAGTGATACAGATGTAATACAACTTCATCTGGTACCCAATTCTGACCTACTAACCTTGCAGAAAGGCAGTATCTTAGTAACGTTTGAGTGACTTGCATATATCATAGCGTTTCATGTTGGAAACACAATCACAATTTACTTACTAATGATGTGTCATTTTTAAGGTGTGATGCTGAAGGATCAGTAATTCAGATCTTCCGTTAGAATTTATAGAAATATAGGTCACAGGTGAAGTTATGGATTTTTATTCTATGTGGAGAAATGTAGGCTAATAGGTCGAAAGCATGTTCACTTTTTATGTTTGAGGTTCACTTCCTTTAAAGACAAAGATGACATGATAAATAAAGGTGTAAATGAGTGCTGCAAAAAAGCAGTAGTCTTAGTGTGGATCGTAAACTAAAACTAACGTACAGGGTGATGCCAATAAGTTGACTCATTGCAGCCATTACAAAGGTAAGGGATCATCTACAACTTCTACAATAATGGGTATCCCTACATTCCATTTGGACACTATGTGTTCAATGGAAGGATTTATCAAAGGATTTATGTCGTATGAATGAAATAAAATGTGCCATTATATGTGATAAAATGTAAAGAAAGTGTGTGAAAAAGCTGATTAGTAGGCTAACTGCTGAACATGTTCTAAAAAGGTTTCTAAAGCGGAATGGAACAATGTATCTTCTAAACCTTTTAACTGTGTCTGCATGTCTAATGCATGTTATTGTTGATTAAGATATTATATATATATTAAAGTGTGTAGTTTAACAAATTTTCTTCCATTTGCTCTCAGTGAGAAGATTAAGACTTGTTACACACATTTCTTTGACAGAAGCTCACCTTTGGTTCTGAAGTGAAAATCATTGACCAGTATGGTAAGTGCCCTACTTTATAAAAATAAATTGTAGTCTAAAGTTAGACACCGATAAGTAATATAATTATTTTATATTGTTGTTATGTACAATGTGTAGGACAATACTGTTAACATGCCTTAACAAGATAACAGTATATCTTGCCAAACCTGTCTATATAGTCAGTTTGAAAGGCACATTGTCTGAAAAGAGTAATTGTCATGGATTGTAGCTCAGTGTGAATGCTCAGGGTGGAATCAAGCTTTTCTTTGGTAATCAAACTAAATTGAATGTGGAAACAGGTAAGTTTTATGTTTTTATGTATTTCTCAAATTCTTTTAAAAACATCAGGAAGACACATACATGAATTATCCCACAATATTGTTGGATACATGTATTTGAGGTTAGCATGATAACATTTCAATACATTAGGAAAACATTTACTTTTTGTAAACTCTGCTGATACTACAAAGTTTAACATTGAGGTATAGATTTAAATGGTCATTGTGTTATGGCCCCATTTTAAAGTATCCATCAAAATACCAAACTAATTACTTGCAATAGAAAAAAACCTATTGAAAGCTAATAATTCTAATGTCAAATTAATATTATCAAGCACAGGTGCAGTTGATTAATGCTACATGATTAATTTCAAGTGTTCCGTAAGGAAGTCAAAATGAGTCAGGTTTTTAGTCAGCAAAAAGTCATTGTGTGACTACAAACTACAAAATTATCTTTGGACATGGAACCAAAGTGGTTGTAGAGAATGGTAAGATAGATAAATTACTGCATTAACATACACTGCAATGGACATACTCCTCATACTCAATGTGCTCAAATATAATGTGTTTTGTCTTAATTGTACCTATTTCTCAATCATGCCATTGTCTCAACTCGATTACTTTTTGCTTTTGGTCTCACCTTGGAATGTTGAAAATGCAACATTTGATTTTAATGCCCTACTCTGAGTTGTTTGTATGGCTGTACCAATAGCCCTATTTATCTGTATTTGGCTCTTTTGATCAAAACATTGGCCACATTTATGATTTTCTAAGAGGTTTAAGATGAACCAGGTTTTACGTAAGCCTGAATACATTGTGTGAGGACAGCAAGTGATAAAATTATTTTTGGACAAGGAACCATGCTGTTTGTGGAAAGAGGTGAGATTATTTTGAAAATACATGCCGTATTTGGTACGTTTAGTTTAATTTCAACCTCTCGTTTGGATGTCAAACTGATTATATTGTTTGGATGAAGTGGGTTAACACAAAATACGATTCTGTCCATGGCTTGAGATGCCTTATTTGAGTCAAGTTACACGTTGTATTTAACGTGGATTACTGTATATCCTAATGTATAATTGTGTTATCTTGTGAATACTATGGTGATGCATTATGTCACATGAGAATGGAAGAGAAGCAGTCTTTTTATCAGGTTCCCGTGGATTTATTATATGTACGAAGCTGCCAAGACAGCATTTCTTTGGCCTAAAAATGACAGGAAAGACACAGAAATACGTTTATTGATCTTAATAGTTGAAAGGAGTAGTGCAATAATCATCTTGTCAATGTTGACTTATGTGGTAACTGTATACTGGTATAATTGTACTGTGGTGTAACACTGTGTGAATACTGGGGGAGCAGGAAGATTGATATTTGGTAGCGGAACAAAGTTATTGGTCAATACTAGTAAGTAAAATTTAAAACACACAGTATGTTTACCCACAGTGTGACTGAAATGCATCTTTGGTTTGTATTAGATTTGATAATTAAACCATATCCATTTTACTGTAGGTTTATAGCAGACAACTCAGTTTAGTTGTAGTAATGAAGGGACCTAGAGTCTAATGTATTGGCATTTGTGCACTAGAGTATGAGGTTATGGGAATCAATGGGTAAAACAATCACTTTTGACAGGCACTGAGATGACAATGTAAACTGGTAAGGCGATTTTGTTACAGTTTGTAGATTTAAGTGTTTAGTTAGATAAATTAGAGTTTGTGCAGGTTTGGTGAAAGTGAAAACATAAAAGGACCTACAGTCTAAACCTTAGCAGTTAATGTACTAGTAAGTCAGGCTGTGTGAATGTGGGGAACAAAATTATTTTTGGAACAGGCACAAAGCTGCTAGTTTTAAGTGGTAAGTATCACTTTTTTCGCATTTTGGAGGTTAAGGTACTGACATTTCGGGGATTTACTTTAGTAGAGAGAAGTGCCACATCACTTTTTTGAACTTCAATCGTGTGTCATGCAAAACCTATACTATTTGGAAAAGTACATGAGTACAGATCCTTGTCTGTCACTCAAAATAGGTAACTCCAATGTATATTGTAGAATGTACATTTTTAAATGACATGAAAAATCTAATGTGAATTGACAATGACAACCAGTGCTGACTCACATACAGAGTAGAGTATTTGGTATGGGATACTTCTAAGTGTGACTACCCAGGGGGGTAATAAACTTATTTTTGCAAGTGGAACCACACTACTTGTACAACCATGTAAGTAGAATCAGTAATCTTATAAACCATAACTTGTATCGGTGACAAAACAAAGGCAAATCAATATTTTATAAAATAATTTACAATATACCGTTTACATGTCTTTTGCTGCATACCAACAGGGAATTGTTCAGCTGCTAATTTTTTAATTAGTGAAATTACTCATACTTTACAGTGTGAGCTTATGTTTTTAGCAAACACTTAAACACTGTGTGACTAGAGGGAATAACAAATTAATTTTTGGAGGTGGAACTAAATTGTTTGTTGAGTCAGGTAAGAAATTACATATAACATATAAACATATAAAACTTGTTTGTTCTCTCTTGTACTCAAATTAGTTTAACTAATAGTACAACTAACACTAGAATCAAAAACGTCATCGGCTGTGCATTTTTTACTCTATACATGTGAAAGATTGTCATAATTGTGATTAATTTATTAACTTTACACGTCTTTTTTTGAAAATAATGACAGATATTTGACTCTGATTATCGATTTGATACTGTCTAGTTTATGTTGTGTGGATTCATGTTGTGTGAATACTGGAGGTGGTTATGGCAAGCTGATCTTTGGGACTGGGACACAATTACACATTGAACATAGTAAGTTATTTAGATATTTGTATGCTTGTTACAAATATTAAATCTTATTATAAAAGTTTTAATGATAATGGGAGAATAAATAAGGGAGAAATAGAAAAATATATATCCGGGTGTGAAAATGACATCTTATGATGTTACACCTGATACATTATACACTAGATCAGAGAAGTGCATTGACAAACCGATAATAGTAACCCGTAAGTTTCATATACTGTACAGTTTACGTAGTGAGGATTAATGATGTGTTGCTTCTGGAAGTGGTAACAAGATGTACTTTGGGAGTGGAACAAGCTTACATGTTGAATCCAGTAAGTTATCATTTCTTCTGGCTTTTATTCAGATCACTTCATTTGTCCATACTATTTTATTATAAAAGACCTATAAAATTAGTCTTAATTTAGAGAATGATATAAATGATAACTCGATAAAAAATATCTCCAATTGTTTAAATGATCATCTCTTCAAACACACTGGAAAGTAATTAAGATTTATTTCCATTCAACATGCATTAAATACCGTATATGAAAGTTTTAATGACAATTGATTAAATCCTATCTTTTAAGCATAACAGATACATTTCTATGTATATAACTATGTCAGAATCAGATGGGAAACGCATGTAAATGTACAGCATTAACTTCCGCAACCTGTACATAAAATCCACAAAAGATGTATCTAATATTAAAGTGCATGTTAGAATACTGCATGGTTTAACAAAGAGATTTGGAAATTATGTTGATGTTTGAAGTCTGAAGTTAGTTCAAAGATCTTGTCAATAATTGCTATGGTAGTGAACACTGTGTGACATCAGGATACAAAGTCATATTTGGTCAAGGAACAAAGCTGATCATTGATTCAAGTAAGTTTGAAAGTTGAAAGAGTTGAATGATTCCCCCCTGCAATTCAGGTGTAGAAAAACAGTATACATATGATAATATTATGCATACAAGATAGATTTAGAATGTTAGAGAATGGTAGAGAATAGCTTTGGTGCATGGATGTTATTGATAAGGCCCTTCTCATTGTGTGTATGCTGGAACACAAAAGATGATATTTGGAGCTGGGACTATCTTGTTTGTAAACTCAAGTAAGCTTTACTCCTTTCTGAATTATACGTTTAATGTTTGTAGGACTAAAAATACTGACATTCAAAGAACCTAAAAGCATTCTTCTAAAGAGCTGCTCTTCATTAAAAGTTACTTTAAAAGTTGTTATTTGCGAAAAACAATTTGATAAAATGGGATACTTAGTTATTGTTCAGGTCAGATGCACTGTGTGACTACTTCGGGAATTGGAAAATTTATATTAGGAGAAGGGACTGAACTGAAAATTCTGACCAGTAAGTAGTTTTCCTGGATTGAAAACCTTTCCCAGTGTCTTATAGTCATATACTCTATATAGATATATTGTTTTGAATTTGAGATTTTATGCATAGCATTCACATTGGCTGATATATCAGCTTGTTCTTCACCTTCAAATAAGGTGAAAAAAATTGATCACTTGGCCCTTTTGCAGGACTAGTACAATGCAAAGATGTGAAGGGTTTTGGCATCATGGTTTCATGTTGTGTGGCTACTGGTGGATTCAACAAAATCATCTTTGGTACTGGCACAAAGTTAATAGTTGATTCAAGTAAGTTAAATAAACACTATTTGAACTTATTATTAGGAACAATTACTTTCACCAAATGTATGCAATTCAAAATGCTGGCAGGTCTTCAGTACATATATATATATATATACATATTTCAAATAAGTCAATAATTGATTATGACACTAGTGAGTAATGTTGAGCTAAAAATTAGGAAAGGTAATTTAAGACACAGAACAGTAAATGTACTGGAGATTCATGCTGGATTCACTACTGGATATGGCAAGCTTTTATTCGGGACAGGCACACAATTACTTGTTTAATCCAGTAAGTAATCCAGCAACCATTAAAATGTTGTAACATATTCTTTAAATAACAGTTAATCAATCAGAAAATCTTGCACAGTGTATGCCTCCGAAGAGGCTGTGGGGAAAAAAAAATCTAAACAAAATTTACTAATTTAAAAACTAATTGTAAATTCAAGAATCTACTTTACAGGCAATAATTTCTGTTCAGTAGTTAAATGGACTGTTAAGTTATATCAATATAAAAAAATGCATCAAGTGAAGATCATGCTACACATCAGCTTTATGTAATGTCGGTTCATGTTGTGTGAATGCTGATGGCAGAAAAATCATCTTTGGAACCAGCACAAAGTTAATCGTTCACTCAAGTAAGTTAATTTAACCAAATATCTGTAGAAAAGACATGGAAAAAGTTTACTAAAATATCTTCAACACACAATGTAGTCTTACCGATCAAAGTTGTAGAAATTATGTAATTTTGGAATTATAAAACCTATTTTTCACCATACAACCTTTCACAATAGTCTCTACTCAGATTTTGTAGCGTGGATTTGTATTGTGTGGCTGCTGAAGGAGGTTTCAAGATTATTTTTGGAAAAGGCACAAAATTACAAATTCAATCCAGTAAGTCAGAACTTAATTAATACTTATACTTTTTCATTAAGATTAGCATGAATCAGACCTGAAAGATAAACTTAAATGTAATGAATACAATTATTGACAAAGGTCACCTAGGTTAGGCAGGTTAATGTCTTTGGGGTTCACATTGTGTGAATACTGGTAGCTACAAAATCATCTTTGGGACTGGCACAAAGTTAATAGTTCACTCAAGTAAGTTGCTTTAATCCAATATTTTTGTAAATAATTCAAAGCAAGCCTAATTTATTAATAAAAAGTCAGCAGTGACAAAAGCAGTGTTTTTACAGTAGATCTTGGCGTACTAAATGTCTCCTTTTTAGATAAATTATGTGTATATAACAATTGGTGAATTTAAAAGACAGACAATGTTCATACACTTGCCGTAGATTTTGTAGTATGGATTTGTATTGTGTGACTGATGGAGGTCTCAAGATTATATTTGGGAAACACACCAAATTACACGTGCAATCCAGTAAGTCAAAACCATGTTAATTCTCAATACATTAATATAAATTTAATTATTCGACTTGAAGTGTAGACATGTCCTGTACAAATATGATCATGTCCATAATTATATGATACAATGTACATTGACAGACACAATACTACTTCTTGTGTGACCAGCTGGTCATCAAAGTGAGTAAAACCAGATGTTATATGATACAACAGCAAACAAATGTACCATTATCAAAAATGATATATATATATATATATATATATATATATATATATATATATATATATATTGTATCTAGCATATGTATCTACCGTATATATATATGTATATATATATGTATATATATGTATGATAGATACAAACACATTCTCTTGTGAAATTGTCTGTTCAGTGTAAGATTTTACATGAATGGATATTGGTTTTGTTAGCATTAAGTACTGGAATGATCATGCTTCGTACAGACAGTTTGTGATTAATATTCATATTGTGTGAATTCTGGTGCCTTCACCAACATCAACTTTGGGAAAGGCACAAGGTTAATAGTTCACTCGAGTGAGTTTGTTTCTTTCAATATATAATATCTTTAATTTCAATGCAAGGACACAATGTGCTGTACAATTTCATGGAAAATATTTCAAATTCTACGCACATTAGGTAATATATAAAGTATGATGCAGTGATAGAAACAAATGGGTCACATCACAAAGGAAAAATTCACAAGATAAAATTAAAAGTAAACTGTTAAATGTTGAAATCAATTAAACTATCGATTTCAATATATTTTAAATGTCTATTCAAAGTCAGTTTAAATGTTCAGTAGCAATTGCTATTGATAGCAGGTTTATGTAATGAGGATACATGTTGTGTGAATAGTGGAGGCTTCAGAAAAATCATCTTTGGTGCCGGCACAAAGTTAGTAATTGACTCAAGTAAGTTAATTTAATCTAATATGATTATTTATGAACAAAAAGCAACTAACTCCTTTTCATTTTGAAAAAAGACCATATACGTTTTCAAATACATACTGTATGTAATCAGTACAGTATATATAGAGTATAAATCAAACTCATTAAAGAGTACACATTTTGATCAAGAGATGCATGTTGAAAGTTCTCAGATATTGTAAATTAACAGCTACTTCATCGGATATCATTTGCTATAGAGTACTCAGATTTTATTGTATGGATTCAAACTGTGACTACTGGAAGGGTTCAAAAGGTTCTATTTGGGAAAGGCAAATTGAATCCAGTAAATACAATTCATTAAGAAGCATGGTGATATTTCATGGACCAAAAGCATTAGTTGAGTATTGAATACAACTTTGTTGAAGTATATAAGTATATAATGGCCATACAAAGGTAAAAATTGATTGTAGTATTGAAGTGATTCACCTATCAAAAGTAACTTATAAAGAAGGTAATCGTGGCAGAGGTTGAGATTTGAAAATTCTTAGTTATTGGTGTGATTGCATCAGAAAGCAATTTGTAGAGAGGACAAAATTAACAGTAGAAGAAAGTAAGTACTGAAACAGTTACAATGTTTTTTTTACAGACAGCTATACACAAACGAATACTATACTAAACATTTTTTGTGTGCCAGAAACAGAGTAAATGCCCAATGAAGAACAACACTGAAATTACTTATTCCATTGATCCTGTTCTTGTGTATTTAATCAATGAAATTATTTATACATACATAATACAGTAAAAAACACCATTAACCTCTATTGGTAAAAAGACTAAGTGGCTACGGTTTTTGCTGTAGCTACACAGTAGGTTTATATTATGTGAGTGAATGTTGTGTGAATACTCGTGGCAGCAACAAAATCCTCTTTGGATCTGGCACAACTGTAAAAGTTGAGTTAAGTAAGTAATCTTATATTGGCTGAACGTATATAAAACCTTGTCTGCTTTTCATTTTAAAGTCAGAACTATACATTTCTTGTTCAATATTTTGTAACAGGTCTGATATAGCAGATTCACAAGACATTCAGAAAGTTATTCATTATACATAAACTGCACCCAGATTTTGTAGTATGGATGCATACTGTGTGACTGATGCAGGGGGACGCAAGCTTATCTATGGGAAAGGCACAAGATTACATGTTGAATCCAGTAAGTTGAATATGATAATAATATGCACATTTCATTTTTTTTGTCTAAATAGCTTGCTTTCGGTTACAAATTATAAAAAGGGTTGAAAATAAAAGGTATTTGTTGAGGGCCAATGTGTAGTATGACTGCATCTGGAAAATAGAATATATATTTAAAAATGGATGCTGGACGAAAACAGTAAGTAGTAATTTAAATCATGTTTAACTAATTTAAGGCGTGTTAAACTGGTTAATAGGTTACATTGCGTCTTTTGACTTGATTGTAGCTTGAGCCTGTCACACTAGATATTGTGAGATCACACATGGCATCAGAAGATGCAGACCGACACAAAGTTAACAGTTGAAAATAGTCTATTTTATTTAGTGATATACAGTATATCAGTAGGTGTATGGAGAGAAATGTTTTCTCATGTTCAAAAAGTTAAATTTATGTCCTATTCTTTCCTTTCAACTTGCATTGATTGCACATGTATGCTTTCAAAATAATTAAATAATAGTTACATAGGGGCTTTTTGCCTTCATACATCATCACTAAAAGTCCTTTTGCAATATCTAAATAGGATTAACGGTCATCAGATTGAAGTTGTAATGCAGTTTATGTAGTGCAGATTCATGTTGTGTGACTACTGGGTCTGGCATAAACAAGTTAATCTTTGGCAAAGGCATACAATTATATGTTGAACCAAGTAAGTACAATTTTGGTTTACTAGAATGAATGGTCCATTTTGATCATACTGGTCAGTTGATTTGAAAGGTTTTTTGGCTGCAGAGCAAAATAAGCGTTATTTGCAAAAGGATTTACTAAAAATGCCTCCATGGTCAAGATTGTTTGTAGTGATACTTAAGTTAAGAAACCCTTAAGTTATGTGGGAATTTCAGTTTTAAATTGAAACTTAGTTCAGTAAATATTGTCTGTGTGCTCAAAAGATTATATATGAAAACAAACCAAGCAATACAAATGTCCTCAGAGTGGCCAATGAGTTATTGTCAAAGTATCCAACACAGTGTGACATACAACAAAATCATTTTTGGTCAAGGAATACAATTAACCATTAACTCAAGTAAGTTTGAATTCTATTTAATATCTTATCATATTTTTGTCACACGATCAAGTTCAAAACATATACTTCTTATATCATGTACCATGGTATATGGTATTTGTACCACACAGTTTTTGTTCAGGCCTGATGCTTTGTGTGACTACATCAGCTGGAGGCTGGAAACTTATATTTGGTGATGGGACAAAACTAGTTGTAAATGCCAGTAAGTAAAATATTTATGCAGCATCATGGTTAAGACTTATGCACCTTTCATGGATATTTAATTGTTTACAAAAATGCACAAATTATCTGATCTTCTGTATACATAGAAAACTAGTCATCTTACGTGTACAATGACATTATTGAATGAGATCTAACAATATTTTAATTCTGCTGTAGGCATTTTCTGTATCTTTAGTTAATGACTTTCTCTTTGCATTTGTCACACATTACATTATTATTACAGATGTAGTGTATTCTTACATCCTCCAATCATTGAAAACCGTAGACACCAGGAGCACAGAATCATTCATGTAGCAAAAATTATCACTGTGTGACTACTGGATCAATTTACAAGATTATCTTTTCAAAGGGTACATCTCTGTATGTGGAATCCAGTAAGTTTCAACCCATTTTCAGTGACTGAAGACTTGGCTTTATCTATGCATTTACGCATGTTGACATTCTTAATAGTAAAAAAGCTTTTATTGAAGCGATACATATTAAGTGCTTTACTAATGCATGGAGTGCATGAACGCTTGTTCAGAGGTAATCAGTGCTCAACTATGTAAGTATTTGTTAAGGTAGCAAACACTGTGTGACGTATGGTAACAAGATTATATTTGGGCAAGGAACAGAACTAACCGTTGACTCAAGTAAGTAAATACTAAATCCATGATTAGACCCGAGATCCACTATGTTTAATATTAACATCACCAGTCAAATAATATGTTCAGATATGCTAGTTGTTACATGAATTATCTAGAAACTAGAAGACAAAAACAGAAACAATAAAAATCAAGGTCCTGTTGAACCCGATGACTTTCTTGTTCAGCAAGATAGGGACATGCAATGACTTACTTATGAGGTGTTGTGAGGTATCTCTTTGTAATGATAAAAAACTTTATCAACCAAAAAGTCTGGTCATGTAATACAATATATGGATATGCAAAAATCTTCTCTTTATTGCAGGCAGAGGTTTATGTTAGAAAGGATGATGTTGTGTGACTGGCAATGGTCTTAAAATCGTCTTTGCAACTGGCACAAAGTTGAAAGTAGATCAAAGTAAGTTCATCTATTTAAACATAGACAAAATGAAATTGAACATTTCTACAAATTTAGATTTGAAGAAATAATATATTATACACAAGTGTGTTACTTTTAAAGTACCTTTTGCATTTACAGACAAGTGTTTAAGTTATTGAAAAGGTACCCATCACAGTGTGTCTACTTCAGTAAAAGTTTTGTTTGGACGTGGAACCAAGTTAATAGTCAGTTCAAGTAAGTGTAAAGAATAAGTTCCATAGACAACAAAATATCAAACATAATAGTATATAATAAGTATAATATAATAATTGTGGTAAAAAATATGTTTTAAACCCTGGTGGCTATTTAATGTTTCAAAATTGTATCTTTATTAGAGAATGAGGTTTATGTAGGACATGATGTTGATGTGTGACTGGCAGTGGACTCAACAAAATCCTTTTTGGAACTGGCATCAAGTTGATAGTACACCCAAGTAAGTCAGTTTTAATGTGAATGAACACCAATGTATGGAAGATAATAGTAATATATAGTAATATGCTACTTGTAGCCAGTAAAGTACCAATTGTTGTAGTACCGAGTGAAACTAAAACATAAATTTAAATAATAATAATAATAATAATGATAATCTGATATAAATATAGAGTCATCTCAAAACTATTGCAAACCCATTAACTCCATTAATGTATTACCTGCAGTAAATAACTGTTGAATAGTTGTTTTTGCTGAGACAAATTTCATTGTGTGAATGTTGGAGGAGGAAAGCTCATCTTCGGCCATGGCACATCGCTATTTGTGGGATCAAGTAAGAAACCAAATTATGATAGAAGACTTTTTCAATAACTAAAATGTAAAAAAACAACTAAAATGAACAGCTATTTATAATACATTTCAGTTAATTTGCTTCCCATATATACGTTTATCATAAATGGTTATAGGTGATAACTAATTTACTAGTAAACGTATGCAGGTTGGTAGAAAGTTGATGGATCTCGGTGGTCTTTAGCATTGGACAAAGTCGAATGATTGCTGAAGTTAGGACATCTCCAGTTCCTAAACCAATGTAATATTTTAGGTGGGACAATCTTTGTCTTATGCTGATATGAAAAATCTAATATTTGAAAGTAGAACAACTTTATATGTTGGGCAAGACTTAAGCATTTGAAGATAGTGTCGAAGAAAGATGACAACAATCATCAGAATCATCTTAAGTAATCACAGTAAAATTATCCTTGAAGTAAATGAACCATAGCATGTAAGAAACTAAATAGTGGAATAATCTATAGAATTTAAAATAGGCAATTCAATTACCAGCAATGCAAAGTAAGATACTTGAATAATGTAACAATTAAAAATGGTTACTACTATCTGCAACCAATTTGTTTTTGGCAATGAACCAAGCACAGTGTGACTGCCTCAGGACAGAGGAAAATAATCTTTGGAACAGGCACTAAATTGGTCATTGAAATCAGTAAGTAATCTTTGTCTTTGACTATCAATCTGTATATCTACATTTTATACAGACGTGCTATTTTCATCCAATTATTCAACTTAAATATATGAAAAACAGCCCCGATGCGAGCTGTAGTTTCGATGATTGTACATTTCCACTGTAATTACAATTCAATCTGTAATTTGTTGTTTATAATATAAAAGTCAACAATTTATTACATTTCTCACGATAGTTTGGTTACCTTCTTAATACTGTAGTAGCAAACTGATTGGAGTGTTTAACAAGATAATAACTAAATTAGTAATAAAGCCATATGATGCATTTTAAATCAAAATAATTTCTGGTAGATCTTTTGGTAAATATATTAAACGTGAATAAGACTGTACATTACCATACAGTATTGTGTTGTAACTCAAATTATGATGTCTTGATAACTTTGGTAAGTGGTCCCTGTAGTGTTACTAGGATGCAACATTGTTTGTGTTGGACCTTAAATCACTGTGTGAATGACGGGACATGGAAAATACTTTTTGGAAAAGGAACTAAATTGTCTGTGCAATCTAGTAAATCATCCTTTCATCACGATGGACTGATATAAATATAATATTTTACTAATACTCAACATTGAGTAAAAGGTTATAGGTCAGGCATTTCCTGTTGTGTGTCTACTGGAACACAAAAAATACTTTTTGGTACTGGAACCAAACTGATCATTCAGACAAGTAAGATTTTGAATTGTTTATTATAATAACCAATAATTATGCCTCAACAATTTTAAAGAAAAGGTGAGCATGAAATATATTGTATGTGTATTGGACATTGACCCAAAGAAACAAAACATGAAATATCTTAGAATAATATTGGTAATTAACTACTTAATTGCTGAAACTAACCAGTTATGATTTTGTTGAAGTAGTCATACAGTAGAGTAAACAAGCCAAAATTGTTATAGCACTTGATAACCACAACAACACTGTGAGTTATGGGGAAAACGTGCTTGTATTTGGACATGGCACAAATGTCAGTATATTCCAGTATATATTGTGTGACTTGGCTGGCTACCAAACAAAATGAAACACAAAAGCCAAATTGATAATATTAATATAGCCCATGTGTTTGCTCCGGCTATACATTACAGAATATGGAAACTTGTACCAGTTACATGTACAATATTCTATTAATACTTGATATATTTCTGTTAAATAACATTATTCAGCAACTGTAGACACGCAACAAAGCTATCTAATGGAAACCTGTTTGCTATGCAATCGTACAGTGTAAGAAGTATTGTTACAATGTCCAAACTTAATGATAAAGCCTTATCCTTATAAACAGTGTCTATTCATAAACGTGACACTTAACAAAATAGAAGTACTAGTTCTACTTTGTAATACTATGTCAGAATTATACTAAAACACTTTACTGAAAAGCGTGACTTAAATTCAGTTAAATTTGGTCACACTTCAACACCCAGTTGAGGCACCAATTTATTGTTAATCAACAATGTAATTGTAAACATTCACTTCGTGTACAAAGTTAATGTTCAGCACTTAAACAATGTGTGAATATCAACAACAGGAAAATTATTTTTGCTGCAGGGACAAAACTAACAATTGAAACAAGTGAGTATATTTCTATTGAATTAAATACCAACTTTCACAAATACAAATTTGTGTAACTTTTAAGTACAAGGTGGTTTGTTAAGTCCCGAAATTTAAGAAAATCTCCAGATTCTAACATTAACAAATTAGATGAACATCATGGATAATGTGAATTTCGTGCCACATTGAAATCACTAATATAAGTATGTATTGCTTGAGTTAATGTATTGAATTGTAGTATGAAGAAAGTGAATGAGTTTTTGGTAAGGTATCAGTGAATGTGTGAATACTGGATACAAAATCATATTTGGAATGGGAACTAAATTATATGTCCAATCATGTAAGTAAACCTCCATATGTATCCACCATTATTATCCTTATATTAACAGATAAATGTACATTTTCCACATTACAAGTATCTCTAAAATTAATTTAAAGAAAAAAACTAATAATCTTTTAAGGATTTTAAGAAGAAAGATTATTTATCAACAAATAATTTATTACAAAACACACAGACTGATGTCTTATGTAGTTCGGACTAGGTTTTCATTATCAATTTAATCTTGAAAGTTGAATATAACCAATACTGTGGAATTACGATCATCAATGTACATGAATAACAATAATGTAGCCAGTGTGACCTATTAAGGTAAAATGTATACTACTTTAACATGTAAAAACATGACATTCAAAATGTAAAACCAACTAAATCAGTTAGATTAACACTTTCAAATGCACTCACTAAAGTTATTGCCAAGTACGTATACACTGTGTGAATGCTAACAACTGGAAAATCATATTTGGGGCAGGAACCAAACTTACTGTCAAGACAAGTAAGTCGATTTTTAAACTTTATTTTGTTAAATCCAAACAACAAACCACTGATATGTTTTAACTCTTAAAAATCTGAAGGTTTGTTATCTACTAAGGTGGATGAATATATCATATTCTTCACTATTTTCCTGTATGCAATTTATATGCCACAATTTAAAATACCTACATAAATTACCCATTGTAACACATGGCCATGTAAGTTTCTCAAAACATAATTTGTAAAGTATTGTTGACTGATACATTTAAATTAAATCCATGGTGGTTTTTACAATTATTTGTACATTAAATGTAGACATTCAACCAAAACGGCGGTTTTGAGCCATCAGGCTGAAAAAAATGTATATGGCCACCTTTTAATATAGTTGATAAAACCACACACTGTAATGTATACAATTCTGGCTAAGAGGGACAAACTCCTCAACCCTTTGGCCTCACTGGTCCAGGTCTTCAAATAACTACAAGGTCCTACTGAGTTACAAAAGTATAGGGTTTATGTATTGCACATAGATGTTGTGTGACTACTGGATATGATAAGATATACTTTGGAAAAGGCACAACACTGATCATTAATTCAAGTGAGTATCTCTTACATTCTGAGATTCATATCCTTGAATAGAATTTGGAATTAACAGCATTTCAATACTCTTTTCACAAATTATTTGCATTTATTGCTTTGCAAATATGTCAGTAATCAACAACCTTAAAATGAACACCTACAAACATTGCAGTTACAACAGAAAAAACAACTTTTCAATTGTCATACTGCATAATCCACACATGAATGCACTGATTTTATATTTAAGAAATTATTTTCATCAAACTTTACAGACGTGAATTTTAAGCTTCGTAGGATCTCTGAACATCAAAACAAATGGCTCATATGCACTATATTATAAATTGATTGATCTGAGAATGCTACTTATAGCATTTGTGAGAAAATATTTAGATTTGTTGACAGCTACAGTATCTAGAAGTGAATGGTAGGAATTCTATCTGTGAGACAAGTGTCTTAAACACATTGTGATAATACCTAGTTGACGGTTAACTCTAATAGTCAGTATCATGACATAATAAAAATTCAAATATTACAACAGACAAATTGACAATTCAATACATTTCAGGACTGTAGGAATTTTTAAGGCATTTTGCACTACCTGGATTTTGCCACTGGACTTATTGTTGTGTGAATAACAACTTCAAATTTTTGGGGGAATCTGGCATAAAAGTAGTTGTCCAACTAAGTAAGTACTACATGATATTCCTAAACTTCCGTATATGTTTGTGCGCAATGTTTTACAGTGTAACATTTGCAGATTAAAAACTATTAAATGACTAGGATTACACTACAAGAGGTTGGTTTGTTGACAGATGGGGTGCAAACATAACAATCCAAACAAAGACTTTCAATAATGTACAGCCATGTATGACACGCAAAATAAGGATTCATTTCACCCTGAGGCAACTGTGTCAGGATGGCAAATTCTTATACTTTTAAACATTGAATCTCAAATTTTAAAGTATAAATCAAGAGTTAGAGTTAGCAATTTATCTTAACTGCGTTTTACTGTTTATAAAATGGCAGTTGATAAAGGTGTTAGTGTTAGGAATGAGTCATGTCATGACAAAGGATTAGAATTAGTGTTAAATTTAGATATAGTTGAACGCAATGAAGTGCTACTTAGGAATGTGTGTTGACATGGAAGATGTTGAAACTGAGCCAAAAAGGGTGTTGTTTTTAAACACAAAATATACAATTGTCTGTAAACCAAAACCAGTTGGTTATTGTGCAACACACATTGCATTGTGTGACACTATCAGGAACTAACAAACGTGTATTTGGTGCTGGTACCAAGTTAAATATTCAAACAAGTGAGTAACCATCTTTTCCTATATCAAATAATCAAATACACCACATTGTGGACATTTCTGTATAGATATTATCTATTTGTATCAACCCTGCTATATGTAGTAAAATTAAACCTAAAACATGAATTGTAGGATATTCTCTTAGGCTTAGTTGGATAAGACAAGTTATGTATGTCATAATAATCCTTTAATATGCAATTTTTGGATGCCCTAGTATCTCAATGTGTAGGGCAAGTATCATATAGACTGAGGCCCTAACGCAGTGGCCTGGCTACAATTTAAATTTATTTTCTCTGTCCAATAGATTAATTTGCACACTGTATACAGAGATATTACAAAAGTACAAAGATAATATGAGGACAGGTAAATCTTACTTGTTCGAGCAAGTATAGTTGTATCTGGTAACACATAATACTAAATATGAACCTACTGGTGACAAGGTGTTTTTGCAACCAGACATATAGTTGTGTGAATAACATCAAAATCATATTTGGATCTGGAATACAAGTTATTGTCCTGCAGAGTAAGTAACAATAAACACATTTTTTATGTGACTATTTTAAACTAACTACACACACTTTAAAACATTAAAAACACACTAAGATAAAACCTTTTGTCTTATAAATGTGAACACGTTTCACGTACAAGTATTTATAATTATAATTCCATAGCGAATACAATGTTTTGTGGTTGTGATAGTAACTACAACAAACTTACTATTGAAAATGGAACAGAAATTGTTATTCTTTCAAGTACGTAAAATCGCCAGTCTCTGGCTATGTACTCTTTAATATACTTTGCTCTTCATTGCAACAATGCAGCCCACATCCGTTTGCATCATTAAATGTGCCTGAAATATCATAGTTCTACCATTGCAATAACTTTGCTATCATTTGTGTAATTCCATTCAAGTTGTTTTCAAGTTCAAGTTCAAGTTGTGCTTTATTGTCATTCCGCTACATGCGGGTGCATACAGTGGAACGAAATGTCGTGCCTCACAGAGCCACGGTGCTACATAAGTACAGACATTCAACAGTACAGTCTAACAACAAACAATTTAAAATAAATATAAAATGTTTCCTATACATAAACTAAACAGGATACAAACTATACAAACTGTATGAATACTTACCGATGTGCATGTGCATAGAGTATTGTACATGTGCGAAGAATAGATACATATTATTACAGAGTCTTTAGTGCAGTTTGTGTACACACGGCAGTGTGTATGAAAAGTGCAGTGGGTGAGTGACTAGTGCCAGTTTTCTGATAGTCTTTATGAAGGTGCTTAACCATTGTGTGTCTGACCAGGGAAAATACTGTTTGTACTAAGTTGATGTGTGTACAAATACAGTCAAATAACTTATTTACACCTGGAATCAGTATGACAAATGTTGTTCTTCTGTTGTGCTGTCCATTACTCCATAATTATACATGCAAAGGTACTAAAGATGTAAACGCTAACTATTGTAAGCAAGCCTTCAATGCAATGCAAAAGGTGCAGGTTGGAGACATCCTGGGCCTCTTAACATAAATTTAAAAGGTTTTTGTCATTTGGTCCTATTTTTTATTCGAATCCCTAAGCCTACAGAAGACACTTGGCCTTTTGCTAGACTTTCATTGCAAAATGTTTGTCGCTTCGTATCCATTTGCATGCCAAGTCAGAAGACCTTTGCTGTCCAGTGTGACCCTGTGGTGTACGATGCGCATGGCAAGAAACAACATTACAATATAAAAGCGTTCTAAATAAAATTTACAATTGTTTGACTAACCATGAAACCTGAACTACAAACACAGGCTGGATGCCTAACCCAAACCTTAATCACATACATTTAATTCCTAAGTTTAACCAAATATTAAGCGAACCAAAAGTGAAAAAGGTATAGCAGAATATCGCAACAGCTCGGTTTAAAAATTCACTCATTGGGGTCTGGTTGTTTTAATTGCACTGGCTTACATTTATGAACTTTTTATGTGTGTTTGAACAGGGGAGAGCCATGACCCATTTTACTATGAGTTGGAAAATAAGGACACATCAGCTTGTCTGGCTACAGATTTCAGCCCAGTCAACTCTGTCAACTCAAGCATATTCAGTGGCGCCGAAGCCACCAGAATGATGGGGGATACATACTACAGCCAAGTTGCTCTCAACCAAAAATGCCCCTCTAATACGAGTAAGTGTCTACACTAATTTATTGCTGTCACTGCAGCTATTCTAGACAATGAGATTGAAACTGAAAACATTCCGAAATCAACATTCCTAATAAAGGTTTTCCATTTTGTATTGACAGATGTCCAACCATCTTGTACAGCAGATGGTATTGAACCAGGCAAGTATTTTTATATTTGCGAATGTTATATGATGAAATGTTCTTGGAGCATACTGAATGCATTGTATTTTAGACTTTAATGACTGTGACTCATGGGTTCCAGATGAAAAGATCAGATTCCTATCACTGACCATTCTTGGCCTGAGAATCCTGTTTGTGAAGACCATCATTTTTAATGTGCTGATGACTCTTCGGGTGTGGATGAAGTAGAGTAAGTACACAGTATCTTAAGTAACACGTTTCACAAGGGTTATACTTTGCTAAAAGTAATGAATTAGGGCCAGGCTCAACACAAATTTAAATGACTTGAAACCACCAAACCACAGTGTTGCACACTGCTGTCAGTATGTTACTGCCATCTCCCATTGACAACCATTACATTCCTTCAGTCGATAACATTAAACACTCAGTGTGATCACATTGTAAAAACAAAACAGGTTCAAATTGTTGTCCACATTCTTATTTGAGAGTATTGTCATGAGGTGATATTGTCTTGTTTACTAATACATTGTGGTTAACATTATTTAATCTATTTTTCAGATAAAGCAGCCTATCAAAGAAGACCACATCATTCGCCTCATATCTATTTGGAAGTAGAGATGTTTTTTGCCTCATATCATAACTGGATTTGTTTTCTGTAATATTATGTAGTATTCTAAAAAGCAAGTTCATGAGTGCTGTTTAGTGATTGTTTGCGGTCTAGTTTTTTTCTTGAGAAACATGTATTATTTGTCATTTGCTCAGTCAGTGGACAACTGTGTTGTACAGTAGGAAAAAACAAAGTATGTTGGTAAAGATGTTTTTCCCCTCTTCAATGATTAAACCTATTATTTGCATCTTTGTCAGGACATGGGTTGATTCGGAAGGCATAATGCTTGATGTGTTTATTTTGTATGTACAGTGAACTGTCACGTGCTTAACTATTAATCCGACCATCCCTCATACTCTATCCACACTGAAGCACATTCATTTGTATATAGTAAAAATGATATCAAAATATCTTACTTTGTATTTCAGCCATTAGTGTGTTTTCAAAGCTGTCTGTATTTCTGTTTTAAACATTTCAGCAATTGAATAAAATAATAATTTGAAGCTTAGTTTTTTCTTTCGTGTCAGTTATTGGGACTCAGGTAACTTACCTGAACTCAAGGCCTACAATATACAACAAAATTTAAGCTGCCGTTTAACTTCACTGAGTACCACAAGGAGCTCACCAATGGACCATACTTACACTCACCTAAAGGATTATTAGGAACACCATACTACTGTGTTTGACCCCCTTTCGCCTTCAGATCTGCCTTTGTTCTTCGTGGCATTGATTTGAACAGTACGGTCATTATTTTGGTTCTCATTATTGCATCCAAATCCGCTTGCTCCCTCAGTGGGCTTGATCAGGGCTTCTCTATAATAACACTATTCACTATGTATGTAAAACATCAAAGTCTTTCTGAGGTACAATTATGGTTTTAAGCATAACAGAAAAGCAACAGATACATTCACAGATTTCATGTGTCAGGCTCAATCTCTCTGAAAACCCTTCACCAGTCACAAGCCTTAAATATTCATGGACATAGGAGCCAGGCTCAAATCAGCTCATAGACGTCTGTGTTGACTGTAATTGAGTTTGCTTACTTTGTGTCAGGGCAACAAATGGCAAAACAGTTAATTGCCCAACACCTGTTGTATTTCTTCTGTTATTCTCCTGTTGTCTAAGAATTCCTTTTGAACATCATCCTGTGAGTTTTGTGCCACAGAGACTTTGGAATTACGCTGATATATTTAGTATGCCAAGGATGACATGAAATGTCTTTTGCACATAAAATAAAAGTGCTGTGCATTACAAACTAGACAAATGACAAGGATATAATTTAAAATCCTAAAAAACACGACTTCTCACAGATTATGAATAACAAGGATATGATTTAAACATACATTTATCCCACCTGCCCCAAATCTGACATTATTTACTGAAGTATTCCATCATCATTTTACATACATTACTTACATTACATTTTGGTAATTATTATCATTTTGACTTTGTCTACATAACTTTGCATTACAAAAATATTGGACAACTTTGTTGATTTTCCACTTGAAATATGTCACACATTCCAGGGTTTACCATCAGGGCTGGGTGAATGGAAAATCAACCATGTGACCTGCAGCTGTCTGCACTGAGTCTGTGAATACCCCAAATGTATCCTCAACCCACATCCATACCACCTGTTTTCCATTTCAGTAAAATCACTTGCATTTCCTTGTCTTTATCTGTGTCACCCCATATAACATCTATTGATAGATTCACAATAACTATGCAGTGTAAATGTGATCATATGAATACTTATACAAGTCTCATGGCTATCTCATTCACATAATGTACGATAACTATTATCATTGTGGTTTGCTTTCAAGTCCGAAAATGTTTCAAGTTTAATAGAATAACTTATTCTTACTTGATATAAGGTGCATGCATTGTTACCACTCCTTGCAACACACTGTAACTACCTTAAGTAACAAAGTATTTGTTAGGCAATTTCAGTTCAACAATTCAGGTATTCACCCACTGTGATGGTTTCAAGTATTTCAATGTAAATGCTTAGAGTTGTCTGATAATGATTTTCAGAGTGCTTGTAAAACTGGCAAAGACTACGTTTTTAGACCTAAAATGGCAGATCAAGACATTATAGTTTCCTGTTAGATGGCCCTTTGCTATACAGCACTCTTTTCATGTTCACACATTCGCCAGTTTCAGTTCATGTCAGAGAGAAGATTATGTAGATAACATGCTGAGAGAGTGTAAAGAGACTCACAGAACAGTTGCATCCCCTGTGACATTCTAATAGAATAAAAACAATTATTTACTGCATAAGAATAATAATAAAACCATAATGAAATGGTGCATCATTTCTGCAATAACACATGAAGCACATTTGAACACCTTGGAATACCTGCCTGGCTTTTTTCTTAATTCATGTACATCAGTGGAACTACTCCTTTTTACTGCCACAGTAAATTCTGTGCTTGTCTGCCACTGTAAATTCTGTGCTTGCATATCTTGCATGGCAAATAAAACTGATTCTGATTCTGATGTATACTATTGTGTACTTCAGTACACTTTTGCACACTTTTCAGTACACTTTTAAAATATACTTCAAGACATTACAGTACACTGTTGACTTTGTCTATTACCATCGTGCTGTGCATCTTACTGTTTGTTAAGTTAAGTCTCAACAATGAAATAGGCCAGCTAAACTAACTCTGTGGTAATCATTGGGAATTCAGTGAAAGGTCCACCATGGTCTGGTTGAGAAGGAAGACAACTGTTGGCCTTAACTACATTTACATCTACTTCAACATTGTATTTAGTCTGTTTCTTTACATTCTTTGTATTCACTAAAAGCCCCCACACTTCATAACTATGGTACATACCCAAATGTGTAAGGTGATAACATGTTTGCTGATCAAAATAAGCACCTATGTACGTCTTAAAAATGTTTTAAGCATTCAAGTTTAATGGAAAGAGACGGGAACAATGTCAGAGGAAGATCTATTCTTTCAACAAACAGAACGGTTATTTTATTTCTACATAGATTAGAAGAATTGGGTAAGTGGAATGGAACAACATGAGGTGAGGGTTGGGGGTGTCATGCTTTATTATTTCCACAGGATGTGGTCTCAGCGGTGATACACGAGGGATGGGCTGATGCTGTACGCCGACGTCACACGCGTCTGCGGTTGTTTCCACGTCAAGCCGTTCCTGAGACAGGATGTCTGTGTATATGCATGTCTGAACAAGCGAGCGTGTGTGACTTTGCATGTGTGAGCATCTGTGTGTGGGTGCTTTGCAAGGAAACAAGGACAAGCATGCTCTGCACTTTGTCTAGTGGAGGAGTAGCATCAGCTGTGGTTATGTGCAAACATGGTCAATAAGGAGTGTGCGTGTGAAAAAGGCAGTCTCACCTTAAGTCATAGGCTGTCGATTGCTACTATAGTAATTATTTTTTCATAATCAAACATGCATGATTGTATAGATGCGGTGAAAAGAGGCATAATTATGACTTCCACAATACTGTGTCTGTATGAAAAATAACAATTATTTCTGACAATGATGTTATGATCGCGTCATGTTTGACTATATGTTATCTAAGGCTAACCCAAAGAAATGTACATAGGAATTGACCATTTACTACATTTTAGTAGTTGATAAGTTATTCATAGTTTGAGAGACTGACGAAACTTTAAAAATAAAGAATGAACTCAAATAGTACTTTGTATTCAGTCAAAATCATTGTAGCAAAGTCACTTATTTTAATTTAGTTGAACATGATATTTATCAAATCTATGATTGTGACATTCTGTACATTTGTTCAATTCAAGTATAACATAATTTACACCTAAATAAATGCTCTTATATATACTCATATTCATTAGGACTAAGGAATAGGTGTTGCCACTTACATTACCTGAGCAAAGTCTTGATGTTTGTAAGGTAGTGCCATTGTAACCAAAATGTCGATTGTCAACAGCACCACTACTAGACTCTATATAGAACATTATCAAGACAGGCTGTCTAGTACCCATCAAGTTGTGCCTATTAAGAAAACCAACAGAAACAATCAAACATAGAGTAGTTCTGCTCACTTTCCACCGACAGAGCAGTACCATGTACCAATTCAGAAAGTGACTGATTGAACATATAATAGGGTCCTTTGGTCAGCAGTAACCTACATCTATGAGTGCACTATTACAATTGTCTTCTTCTTTACAAATTTGTCACATGTATTAAGTTGCAGCAAATAACATGAAATGAATGAACACAGAAAATAGCCCGAATCTATGGTACACCACTGTCCTCTACTGGAGACTTTGTGTGCAGTCACCATAAAAGAAAATATTTTTTTTTTTTTACCAATCAACACTCTTACCTTAGAACACTAGATGGAACTATATGATTACTTACTGGTATAGATGAACCAAGTCAGTGCACTTGCTTCATCTAAACAGCTGTTCATCACAACTGGTACTCGAGTACAATGAGCAGCAAGATGTTTAGTGAGGTCGTTTTAAATTATTTGTAAACACATAATGGTAAAGGATGACATACAATAGTAAACAAGGATCATTGGTGCCAACTGTGGAGAAGATTGTGACTTGTAAAAAGGTTGAAACCTTTAGCTTCACCTGGGGTAACAAGGGGGTGACAGGAGGTAGTTGTAGGGTGGCATGGATTGGTGTAGAGATGGTGTGACCTGATGGCACCATAAATTATTTTAATGTTGTAAATTAAATAATGCCAATCTTAATATTCCTGTCATATTATTGTCATGCCCTTCACCTTGTTTCCAGCTCTCTCCATTTGTTTTCATGTGGGTGCTTGTGGTGGGTGTGGCTTCACTCTCTGACCCTGATGACATCACTCCTCATTCCTCCGGTCTTTACATCTGTCTCCCATCAACTCCTCAGCCCTGCAGTCTATCATCTCTGGTTTTCCTATCATTCATCATCAGATTGTTTGTTCTACACTTTCAGCCACACTAGTTCAATCTCAAACCAAGCGTGTTTTACAAGTGTTTTTTAGTTTATTAACTATTGTATTTCCTGTGTGGGTAGGTGAACAGGGTGATCCTGGAGACAGGCAAGACAAAAGTTAGCGAAGCAAAAAACACTTGTAATGGGAGACAACACTTGAACCTGCATGATCTTGTTTGCATCTGCCTGGAAATTGCCCTGCCCAATTTATTGTTTCTGCTATCCTCATTACATACCCTAACACTTACTGTATGTACTTCTGTGTCCTGAGTCTCTGTTAAGCGCTTGGGCCTTCTATAGTAAACCCATGTTAAAGTTAATAAATGAAATGTACGTTAATGTTAAACATGTAACATTTTAGTATGGGGAGATTGGGGTGGGAAATCTTTTTTGATGCCTTACTTTTGATCTGCCAGTAGACCAAGTCCAACTTTGAAAGAACTTGTGAGGTGCGCTTATGACCACTGCAGCTGGAGCAGTTTATTTAACTTCATAACCAGCAAACCTAATAAAACTCGAATCAAATGCCTTCTTATCTTTCTTCGTCTGATATCTTCTTATCAAAAGCTTTATTCACTTATTCATTAAATATGTAGGTGGAGAGTAATATAAAATACAGACTGAGAATAGTGACATTATTCAGTTCCTGTAGTTTTTGCACAGTGTGCCTGTGTTTCCTGTCACTGTGGGCCTCACTGCACAGTAGTACAGAGCAGCATCTGTCACTTCAGCAGAGGAGATGATCAGGTTTAGGAGGTTTTTCCCTTCATTCAGGTTAGCAGATATTCGATTGTTGAGGTTGCTAGTTTTATTTGAGGACTGAAATCCTAAGACCATGACAAGGAATCCTGGTTGTTTTCCGGTTTCTTGTCGATACCAGTGAAATTCTTCACCAGCTGCAGCCGTTTTGGAGTAGCTGTAGGACAGAGTAACAGTGTCGCGCTCTACACTGTTCACTTGGTTCTTTACTGGAGTGAGGTCTTGACAAATGACAGCTAAAAAGACAGAACATACAGAACATGTATTTAAAAAACTTAGCGTTCATCTTTGTATTTGTATCTATAAATTTCACTGTTATTCAGTACATTACTTACCAAAATATATGTTGAGTAATGTTGCAAAGTACAGTAATATCATGTTAGTATAAATTGACACTATAGACGTAAAGTTATGATGAAGTATTGTAATTTGTACTTTTTGTACTCGTAGAAAAAAGAGAAGAATACATAAATCAACTAGCTTCCACAGTAGTTAATGTGCGCTGTAATATGAAGCACTTCTTTAACTCATATACTGTATATATACTGAATACCCACATACATGTACATATACTTATTTGCTATAGCCTGTATAGACCCTCCCCTGAATAGAAGATGCCCCTCCTCTTCTTAGTTTGTTGTAGATTGTGGCGGTGGGTGATACAACTACAGTAGAAGGATTGTTTGATCACAGTTCCTGTGATCATTCTAGTCAGGTTTTTGTACAGTGTGTCTGTGTTTCCTGTCATTGTGGGCCTCACAGCACAGTAGTACAGAGCAGAGTCTGTCACTTCAGCAGAGGAGATTATCAGGTTTAGGCGGGTTTTCCCTTCGTTTAGATTAGCAGATAATCGATAGTTGAAGTTGCTAGTTTTATTTGAGGAGTCATATCCTAAAACTGTGACAAGGAATCTTGGTTGTTTTCCAGTTTCTTGTCGATACCAGTGAAATTCGTCACCAGCTGTAGCAGTTTTGGAGTAGCTGTAGGACAGAGTAACAGTGTCACTCTCTACACTGTTCACTTCGTTCTTGACTGGAGTGAGGTCTTGACAAATGACACCTGAAAAGACAGAACATACAGCACATGGATCAAAAAAACTGATCATTCATCTTTGTATTTGTATCTATAAATTTCACTGTTATTTATTACATTACTTACCAACATTTATGTTGAGTAAGGCTGCAAAGTACAGTAATATCATGTTAGTATAAATTGACACTATAACGTAAAGTTATGATGAAGTATTGTAATTTGTACTTTTTGTACTCGTAGAAAAAAGAGAAGAATACATAAATCAATTAGCTTCCACAGTAGTTAATGTGCGCTGTAATATGAAGCACTTCTTTAACTCATATACTGTATATATACTGAATACCCACATACATGTACATATACTTATTTGCTATAGCCTGTATAGAACCTCCCCTGAATAGAAGACGCCCCTCCTCTTCTTAGTTTGTTGTAGATTATGGCAGTGGGTGGTACAACTACAGTAGAAAGATTGTTTCACGCTTCAGGTCCTGTGATCATTCTAGTCAGGTTTTTGTGCAGTGTGTCTGGGTTTCCTGTCACTGTGGGCCTCACAGCACAGTAGTACAGAGCAGAGTCGGTCACTTCAGCAGAGGAGATGATCAGGTTTAGGCGGTTTTTCCCTTCATTCAGGTTAGCAGATATTCGATTGTTGAGGTTGCTTGTTTTATTTGCAGAATTGAATCCATAAATGAATAGGATGTTTTGCAGAGGTTTTCCAGTTTCTTGTCGATACCAGTGAAATTCGTCACTAGCTGTCGCAGTTTTGGAGTAGCTGTAGGACAGAGTAACAGTGTCACCCTCTACACTGTTCACTTCGTTCTTGACTGGAGTGAGGTCTTGACAAAGGACACCTGTGAAGATAAATTTCCTTCATCAGAGCTTTCAATAATTGGCCATCAATCATTTTATTCAAATCTTGATATCAGAACAATGCAAGGCTTTATGTACCTGTAAGTATCGCAAAGAATATCTCAGAGTACAACAACATCGTCCTGAAATAAAGTTACTGTAGTGTGTACTATTCTCTGAAAGTACAGAAGTACGGGTAAACTGTACAACAGTATGTAATACCCTGACTTGAATTGTGCTTTTTAATGCATCCCCACATAACTTCATTAGTACCTCCCCTGAAGATAAGCCCCGCCTGATTATTGCCATTGTAGATCATGGTAGAGCTGGTACAACTACAGTAGAAGGATTGTCTCATGGTTCAGTTCCTGTGATAGGTCTAGTAGGGTTTTTGTACAGTGTGTCTGGGCTTCCTGTCACTGTGGGCTGCAGGGCACAGTAGTACAGAGCAGAGTCTGTCACTTCAGCAGCAGAGATGATCAGATACAGATGGTTTTTCTCATAATTGAGTTTAGTAGATACTCTGCTGTTAACTGTGCTAGTTTTGATCGAAGACTCAAATCCAGAGATTAACAAAAGGAATTCAGGACTTTTTCCAGAATCTTGTCGATACCAGTAGAAATAATCTGTAGCTGTAGCTTTTTTGGAGTAGTTGTAGGACAGAGTAACAGTGTCACTCTCTACACTGTTCACTTCATTCTTGACTGGAGTGAGGTCTTGACAAATGACACCTAAAAGACAGAACATGCAGCACATGGATTTAAGAAAAGAAGATAACTCATCTTTGTATTTGCATCTATAATTTCACTGTTATTTAGTATATGACTTACCAACATGTATGTTGAGTAATGTTGCAAAGTACAGTAATATCATGTTAGTATAAATGGACACTGTTGGAGTATAGTTACAGTGAAGTAAGGTACTTTGTACTCGTAGAAAAAAGAGAAAAAAAATGAATAAACTAGATTCAGTATTTAAATACTCGCTGCAATACGATGCCCTTCCTTAACTCATATACATACTGAATACCCACATACATGTACATATGCTTATTTGCTATAGCCTGTATAGACCCTCCCCTGAACAGAAGACGCCCCTCTTCTTCTTAGTTTGTTGTAGATTATGGAAGTGGGTGGTACAACTACAGTAGAAAGATTGTTTCACGCTTCAGGTCCTGTGATCATTCTAGTCAGGTTTTTGCGCAGTGTGTCTGGGTTTCCTGTCACTGTGGGCCTCACAGCACAGTAGTACAGAGCAGAGTCTGTCACTTCAGCAGAAGAGATGGTCATATTCACCCGGTTTTTCCCCTCATTCAGGTTAGCAGATAATCGATTGTTGAGAGGATCGGCTTTTAATATATCACCGATCACTGGTATATTCAGGAGAAATTGTGGTGTTTTCCCAATGTCTTGGCGATACCAATAGAAATACTCTCCAGCTACTGCAGTTTTGGAGTAGCTACAGCTCATACTAACAGTGTCACCCTCTACACTGTTAACGTCCTTCTCCACTGGAGTGAGGTGTTGACAACACACATCTGTAATCACAAAATACCTTTTGACTATAAAATATGTGATTTTAAACTATTTTAAATCAATATTTCAGTTTCCATAGCCAAAGGTCGGTCAGTACGTATGTAAACCACTTACCTGTAAGTATGCTGGTGAACAACACAGAGTACAACAACAACGTCATAGTAGATGAAAAAGACTGAACCGTATCAAACACTACTGACTCTGAACATACCCTATTACGGTGTGTGTACTGTACATGACCATGTACACTTTAAACTGTAGGGTTTAGTCAGCTCCAACTGTAAGAATGATCTGAACCGGAAGAAAGCAAAAGTAATTGCTGTAGGTCTCCCTCTCCTCAAGTTGCCTTTGGAAATGAAAGTGGGTGTGGTTTACAACTGTAGGTTTTTGTGCTGTGTGGTACTGGTTTACTATCACTGTGGGCCTCAGAGCGCAGTAGAACAGAGCAGAGTCCATCATTTCAGCAGAGGAGATCTGTAGATGTACCAGTTTATCCTTTTTTTGAATGTAAGATGTATGACGAGGAAATGGGGTTGGGGCATTAAATACGTTCCCATCTTCTGTGATGTAGAGGATGAATTCTGGATTTGATTTTGGATACTGGCGATACCACTGTACATTGTAAATGTTCCCATCATATTTGCAGGTCAGAGTGACAGTACTCCCCTCTACAATTCGTTGTTCTGTCACTTCGGGGTTTATTGTATCCCCATGAACAGATTCTGCAATATGTAAAGCGGGTTAAAAATACATGCTTGCATAATTACTCAATTGTCTTGTGCAATTACACTTACTATGTATTATTCCAAGTACAATATTACACTCATAAGTTATCTTTCAGACCCACTCCATATCAAATAATCAAATTGACAACTCACCTATAACAGCTAAAAAGAATAATGTTAAGAGGAGCCTCATCTTGACAAAGGGATCAGCTGAAGGATTTGAGAAATGCATTCCACCTTCAAAATGACAAACACAGCACCACTAACTAAAGCCCCTCCTTCTGACACTAAAGTTGATGTCAAAGTTTTGTGTTTATTTGTGATTGTGGGGCAAATCAAGGATTTCCCACTTGCCTATGTTGATCTCAAAGCGTTGATAAGCTATTATCTTTCTAGCTGTTCATATTATATATTTGTTTGAATGAGCTCCAACTGTAGATATCGCTCCTTTGTGTGGTATGTTCATCTTCTGACGGTCAGGCCTCAGAGAACAACTCCCACAGTGTCTGATGTGGTCATTATTATTGGCAGGTTTTTCACAACTTTCTCTCCAATCAGCTGTCAGTCTAATACATCATCACATTGCAATGACTCTTGTTGTCAGGCAATGTTGAACACAATTTAAAAAATAAAGTGGGTCACAATTGCCAACATAATAGTATTTGTATTTTCTTTACCATTCAATTTCAGTTTTTGTACAGTGTGTTTGGGTTTCTTGTCACTGTGGGCTGCAGAGCACAGTAGTACAGAGCAGAGTCTGTTACTTTAGTGGAGAAGATTTTCAAGTCCAAACGGTTCTTCTGATCTTTAAGTTCAACAAACAGTCGAGGGCTGGTCAAGTCAGAGGATGAATTGAACCCTCCTTCACTGACCAGAAGCAGGTACTGTGGCATTGATCGGGGATACTGTTGATACCACAGTAAAGTATCAGAATTAACAGAGCCACTGTAATTGCAAGAAAGAGTAGCTGTTTCTCCCTCAAAAACACGATGTTCAGAAGTGGTGGAGGTTATCCATTCCTGAAAACTATTTCCTGCAAAGTTTACAGTTTCGTATTATCATTAATTTGAATGAATATGATGAATACATTATTTTGTCAAATATGTATGCTTTATATGCATGTATTGCATGACAATGGTTAAAATAATAAACAATTATAAACTTACCAGAGAAAGAAATTATTAAAAGAGCACAAAAAAACATCAGCATCTTTAGAGAGACTGACAACAATGACATGATTCAACCTCAAACACGAGTATGAGAATCTAACTTCCCCATTGAACTGCAGTGCTGTGTACATACAGGAGGAAGCTGTTTCTGATGTTAGAACGCCTCCTCCTGGCACAAAAACAGAGCACTGATCAGAGAGAAGGTGGTTGCAGCTTTGTGGTTGACTGTTACTTCCAGATATTTAAAGACATGAAAATAACCAATATTTTATTACACGTTCATGGAATCGCATTCACAGCACAATAGTAGTAGCAGTAGTAAAGACCAGAATCTGTCAGTACAGCTGAGAAGATAATGAGATGCAGATGGTCATTCGCCTCGGTCAGATGACCAGTAGATGATGGTTTTGTGAATTCACTTTAATGATGTGGCAAAGACCAAAGAGATACAGGATGTACTATGCATGTTTTCCAGTTTCTTGCCGATACCAGTAGAAACAGTCTCCAGCTGTAGTAGTTTTGGAGAAGATGGATGACAATGTGTCATTTGCTCAACTGTTGACTTCTTTCTTGAGTGGAGTGAGGTCTTGACTAATGATACCTATAAAGACGAAGTACATATATGTGAAGATACAATACATTATTAATGATGGCCATCCTACATGTCACTCAAGCAAACACACATTAATCAACCAAAATTCAGTTACTCTCCTCCTTGGGAGTCTGTTTAGTAAAAATATAAAGTACAGTAAAGTGTTTTTGAATAGACACTGTAGCTTGCAGCTGTAACACACTCTGAAAATATTGTATGTTGTTTTAAGAAGAGAAGCAGATTGAATGCTTGTAATGCAGCCTCTTAGATGATGCTCTTATCATACCTCTGAACATAAGCTCCCCCTCTGTGTTTATTGTTTTGACACATTCTAGTCAGGTTTTTTTCACAGTGTATCCGTGTTTTCTGTCACTGTGGGCCTCACAGCACAGTAGTATAGAGCAGAGTCTGTCACTTCAGCAGAGGAGATGATCAGATCCAGATGGTTTTACTTATCATTGAGTTTAGTAGATACTCTAGCATTAACTGTGCTGGTTTTTGTTGAAGACCCAAATCCTGAGATGAACAAGAGGAATTCAGGATTTTTTCCAGAATCTTGGCAATACCAGTAGAAATAATCTTTAGCTGTAGCAGTTTTGGAGAAGCTGTAGGACAGAGTAACAGTGTCACTCTCTACACTGTTCACTTCATTCTTGACTGGAGTGAGGTCTTGACAAATGACACCTGAAAAGACAGAACGTTCAGCACATGGATTTTTCTTTTTAACTTTCTTAATTCACCTTTGTATTTGTATCTATAAGTTTCACTGTTCACTGTTGTTAGTACATTACCTACCGACATGTATGTTGAGTAATGTTGCAAAGTACAGTAATATCATGTTAGTATACATTGACACTGTAGAAGTAAAGTTACAGTGAAGTAATGTACTTTGTAACTAGATTCCATCCATCCATCCGTTGTCTCCGGGGCCGGGTCGCGGGGGCAGCAGTCTGAACAGGGAAGCCCAGACTTCCTTCTCCACACACCTCCTCCAGCTCCTCCGGGGGGATCCCGAGGCGTTCCCAGGCCAGCCGAGAGACATAGTCCCTCCAGCGTGTCCTGGGTCTTCCCCGGGGCTGCCTCCCGGTGGGACATGCCCGGAACACCTCCTGAGGGAGGCGTCCAGGAGGCATCCGAAAACAGATGCCCGAGCCACCTCAGCTGGCTCCTCTCGACGTGGAGGAGCAGCGGCTCTACTCCGAGCTCCTCCCGTGTGACCGAGCTCCTCACCTTATCTCTAAGGGAGCGCCTGGTGACCCTGCGGAGAAAACTCATTTCGACTGCTTGTATCCACGATCTCGTCCTTTCGGTCATTACCCAAAGTTTATGACCATAGGCGCGAGTAGGAACGTAGATCGACTGGTAAATTGAGAGCTTTGCCTTCCGGCTCAGCTCCTTCTTCACCACGACGGACTGGTACAGAGAGCGCATCACTGCAGCCGCTGCACCGATCTGCCTGTCAATCTCATGTTCCGTCCTTCCCTCGCTCGTGAACAAGATCCCGAGATACTCGAACTCCTCCACTTGAAGCAAGGACTCCCCACCCACCCGGAGGGAGCAAGCTCCCTTTTTCCAGTCGAGAACCATGGTCTCAGATTTCGAGGTGCTGATTCCCATCCCGGCTGCTTCACACTCTGCTGCAAACCACTCTAGTGCATGCTGTAGGTCCCGGTCCGATGGAGCCATTAGGACAACATCATCCGTGAATAGCAGAGATGAAATCCTGTGCCCCCCAAACCAGACTAGATTCCAAAGTATCTAAATACTCACTGTAAATGATGGTCTTCTTTAACTCATGTACAAACTGAATACCCACATACATGTACATATGCTTATTTGCTATAGCCTATATAGAACCCCGCTGAACAGAAAACGCCCCTCCTCTTCTTAGTTTGTTGTAGATTGTGGCGGTGGGGGATACAACTACAGTAGAAGGATTGTTGGATCACAGTTCCTGTGATCATTCTAGTCAGGTTTTTGTACAGTGTGTCTGTGTTTCCTGTCACTGTGGGCCTCACAGCACAGTAGTATAGAGCAGAGTCTGTCACTTCAGCAGCAGAGATGATCAGATACAGATGGTTTTTCTCATTATTGAGTTTAGTAGATACTCTGGTGTTAACTGTGCTAGTTTTGATCGAAGACTCAAATCCAGAGATTAACAAGAGGAATTCAGGACTTTTTCCAGAATCTTGGCGATACCAGTAGAAATAATCTCCAGCTGTAGCTTTTTTGGAGTAGTTGTAGGACAGAGTAACAGTGTCACTCTCTACACTGTTCACTTCATTCTTGACTGGAGTGAGGTCTTGACAAATGACACCTAAAAAGACAGAACATACAGCACATGGATTTAAGAAAAGAAGATAACTCATCTTTGTATTTGCATCTATAATTTCACTGTTATTTAGTATATGACTTACCAACATGTATGTTGAGTAATGTTGCAAAGTACAGTAATATCATGTTAGTATAAATGGACACTGTTGGAGTATAGTTACAGTGAAGTAAGGTACTTTGTACTCGTAGAAAAAAGAGAAAAAAATGAATAAACTAGATTCAGTATTTAAATACTCGCTGTAATACGATGCCCTTCCTTAACTCATATACATACTGAATACCCACATACATGTGCATATGCTTATTTGCTATAGCCTGTATAGACCCTCCCCTGAATAGAAGACGCCCCTCCTCTTCTTAGTTTGTTGTAGATTATGGCAGTGGGTGATACAACTGCAGTAGAAAGATTGTTTCACGATTCAGGTCCTGTGATCATTCTAGTCAGGTTTTTGTGCAGTGTGTCTGGGTTTCCTGTCACTGTGGGCCTCACAGCACAGTAGTACAGAGCAGAGTCTGTCACTTCAGCAGAGGAGATTATCAGGTTTAGGCGGTTTTTCCCTTCATTCAGGTTAGCAGATATTCGATTGTTGAGGTTACTAGTTTTAGTTGCTGAATCGAATCCATAGATGAATAGGATGTTTTGCGGAGGTTTTCCAGTTTCTTGTCGATACCAGTAAAATTCATCTTGTCCTGTAGCAGTTTTGGAGTAGCTGTAGGACAGAGTAACAGTGTCACCCTCTACACTGTTCTCTTCATTCTTGAGTGGAATGAGATCTTGACAAAGGACACCTGTGAAGATATAGTTCCTTCATTAGAACATTTAATAATTGGCCATCAATCACATTATTCAAATCTTGATATTAGAGCAATGGAAAGCTTTATATACCTGAAAGTATCGAAAAGAATATCTCAGAGTACAGAAACATCACCCTCAAATAAAGTTATTGTAGTTATACTCTGAATGTACAGAAGTGCGAGGTAAACTGTACAACAGTATGCTTTATGCAGTATGTTTCTTTATGCATCCACACTTAACTTCATTAGTACCTCCCTTGAAAATAAGCCCCACCTGATTATTTCCATTATAGATCATGGTAGAGCTGGTACAACTACAGTAGAAGGATTGTCTCATGGTTCAGTTCCTGTGATAGGTCTAGTGGGGTTTTTGTACAGTGTGTCTGTGTTTCCTGACACTGTGGGCCTCACAGCACAGTAGTACAGAGCAGAGTCTGTTATTTCCACAGAGGAGAGCACCAGATCCAAACGCTCTGCATCTTTATCATGATTCAGAGTGATCCCTGTTTTCACTTCTCCATGCTGCATTATCAACAACTGAGGACCTGATTTGGGGTATTGCCGATACCACTGTAGGTTGTCACCAAGGCTGTATTTAACTTTGCAGGAAAGAGTAGTACTGTCTCCTTCCAAAGCCATTTCAGTGTCTGCTAATGATGTAATGATATCTTCACAGTTGATACCTAAAAAACATGATATTTTCATTTTCAGAATATTTTTTCCATTCAAATACATTTAACCAATATATGTATTTAACCATTACACTAAAGACATATAATATATACCACAACATTTTGTAACAAATTACAGTTAGTCAAATTGTATAAAGAACATTATAATTATTATCTGTATTGGAAATATTAGAAAAAAGCAACAAATTGTATGAATCTTCCAGTGTTGTGTCACTTACTTCTGACAGTTGTTAAAAGAAGAATTACAATTAGTAACATTGTTCCTGTTGCTATAGGTGTGCAGGCAATGTAGCATTTGAAACAGACAGATGATCTGATCTACTCTTCACTGTACTGTGTTTTGCTACCCTACAGTGTGGCTCCTCCTTCTGAAGTGGAAAGTCTACTTCAAATGTCTCTAATGCATCTTTTAAAGTATGTAATCAGTACAATTTAGTTCTACTTTCGTACTTAAAAACATTTAAAGAAGGAAATCAGTGGACCGACTCAGTGTCAGGTTTTTGCACAGCGTCTCAAGGGTTTCCTGTCATTGTGGACCTCAGAGCACAGTAGTACACAGCAGAGTCTGTTACTTCAACTGAAGAGATTATCAGATGAGAATATTTACTGTCCTTCTTGTGATCAAGAGTAAATTTGTTCTTCATCTCCGTTTCCCTAAACTCCATTATCAACAAATATGGAAATGATTTGGGATATTGGCGATACCACTGCAAAGTGTCGCCAGAAGAGTAGTTGCAGGAGAGGGTGACAGGTTTTCCCTCTGAAGCCAGAACAGAATCAGTGAATGGTGTAATTATATCCTCAGAGGTTGCTGCTGTAAAGCAAAATGGATACAGATTTGAACAAGTCAGGGCTTGAAATTACAAATCTGGCAGTTGGTTAAATATGTTATTTCAGTTATGAAACATAATTTGATTAGTTGTAAATGAAAACACACACAGTTGAAGCTATTGCTTCACTTACCTTTTAGGTTTGCCAACATTAGAACTAATGAAAGCAACATTGTTTTCTCAAAAATGTTAAGATCGATGCGTAGCTGAATCTGTACTTTTTTCAACATGAAGATGTTTCAAGATTGACACAATATTGTCGATTGTCTTCCTTGCTCTTTTGAATCAGGACCCCCTGTTAGTATGTCAGCTTCCTCTGCGGGCAATATAAAGAGGCACCACACCAACAAACTGATGAATGATGATGATACAGTGTGCTCTGGTAAACAGCACCCTCTGCAGATCATTTCTAATCAATGTTTCCAGAGTAAATATTACGTATTGTCAGGGTTTCCTGTCACTGTGAGTTTCCAAGCACTGGTGTAGAGAGTAGATTCTAACACTTCCACAGAGGAGAGCACCAGATCCAAGCGCTCTGCATCTTTATCATGATTCAGAGTGATCCCTGTTTTCACTTCTCCATGCTGCATTATCAACAACTGAGGAGCTGATTTGGGGTATTGTCGATACCACTGCAGGCTGTCACCAAGGCTGTATTTAACTTTGATGGAGATTCTTCTAAAACCAGTGCTTCATGAAAAAATTATGTAATTATGGTTTAAGCAGTTGTTTGTTTGTAAACAAAGTTGCTTTAATTCCAGGGACAGTGGTTTCCAATGCAGGGGAATACAAAACCGTCTCATGATTTAGAGATGATCCGATCCACCTGCTCCTCCTCCTCATGTACTTGTATAGATGTTTGGATATTATGGAGCAGCGTTGACAAGGTCACTTGACTTAACAATGGGCACAATGTGTTGTGGCCTAAGTCCTGTGCTTTGATTATGCCACAGAGGAAGATGATACCACTGTAAGCGGTGCCATTATATTTACTGGAGAACATGCTGCGGGCGCCTTCATATAATTGAACACATTTTTGTTTGGCACTGAAGCCTGTGATGAAACCAAAGGAAAAATAACACTTGGTTTTCATTTTCTTGGTAGCCTCTTACTCATCAACTAAATTAAGTTGCATGTTAATGGTTTATCATCTCCTTACAGCTCCACCTGAAGACAATATAAACAAAGCACTGAATCATTTTACCCAGCATCCATGTTACCATACAAATCCTGACAATATTTCATTAATGTTGTTACCAGAGGGAATTTAATACTATAGAGTACCCTATGAAAAAATATACTGAAACCAGAACACACACCTAGTGAATACCAATCAGGGAAAGTCTTTCCCTAACTATTTAGGATGTGAACCTAGTAGTAGTTTGCTCTGGAGCTCCCCCAAGGCAAATAGACTGACATCTGATATGGTGTCTGTAAGAGTGGCCTATTTGAATTAACTCCAAGTCGATTAAATGTGTGTAGTTTGGAGGCACTCAGAGCAGACATTGGAGGAGCCTGGAGTGGAGCCACAACAAGCTGTTGAATAACCTCTTAACCCATGTCTGGGAGCCAGCTTCCTGAGAGGGATCCTCCACATGTTTATGGCTCACTGCTAGTGAATGTGTACTACAGTGTGTCTGCAGTGGACCATGGATTGTTGGCCGCTATTATTAGAACTAACAGTGTAAGGAAAGGACCTTAGTAAAGGTCAAGAAGGCTAAACAGTCAAAACAATACAAGCAATGGATTGACATTTACTTACAGTATATTAACGAATTATATGATATACTTATATACATATTGTAAATGTTCATACAGACACTGAAACAAGTATTTAACTTTTCACAAATGCACTTTCATTAAGAATGGTGATAGATGCGTAATGCAGTTTAAAACAGCGCCTTAAACAACTTCAACAATGTACTGGACTACATAGCGTAGGTTAAAGTTTCACTTCAGTGAATGTCTTACCATCAACAGACAGCAGCTGCTCCTCCGTTGTCAAGATTGATGCCACCCCTTCTTTCAATGTCATGGCCGAATGACACATCCTAAAGACAAAGCTGTACTTTATAAGAAAACAGATACAATCCTTAAAGTAATAGTTTGAAGAGTGTTTATGTGTCTTTTTCTGCATTGTTAACTTTCTTCTTAGTCTTCATGCTATTATTCATAGCTGGACCAGTCAACATAGCTAAGAAAGTGAATAACTCTTAGGGCCATATCAGGCATTATAGACTGACACTGATTCAGCCTGAATGGCATCTTATTATTCATTTTACTCATAAAGGGTTATAATGTTTTTTGTGTCATCATCATCTGCTTTAGGTTATTAAAGATGTGTCTACTCATGCAGTGGTGTGAAAGCAGAGACGTTTTACCATATAAGTCCCCCTTTCCCCTGTGTATACCCCCTCCATCCTCACAATTATGACATTGGTGCTGAAGAGGATTTACCACGGAGATATTTGGTTTCGAATATAAACCCTTGAAGAGCCAATCCCTGCTTTGGCCTTTGTAGGGTCAGGAAGGTTGTTATTTGGTGGAGCCTTGCCATTACATGTGACATTTCACATCCCAAATTAGACTTTTAACCCAGAGGATCTTTTTTATAGCTCCAATCAAGTTACTGAGCACAATGTTGATGCAATAGGGAGAGGGACTGATATTAAACTGTCTGTAGCAACCTATTTTCAATGAGACTGAGAAAAGCGTGAATCTTGGTGTGTATGTTGGGGAAGAGTATTGATTTAAGTTGATTGACATGCAGATCTATGGGTATATGTGATGCCCTCTGTGACATTGCTTGAAAAAGGGCTATGCATATAAATTTAAATTGATTTTGATTCATGATTGAACATAAACATCCTTTAACTACACCACTAAGACTTCCTGCTTTATTGATAAAAACACAAGGGCATGTGAAAAAAACTATTATGTTTAAAGAAGCTGAAACTGGACTGCATCACTATTTCTCCACATTGATTGTAGCACATTACTGTATACATATCTGGAGGAACACTTTAATGTTTAAGGAAATGAATTAACAAACTAAATACACTATTATTAGGAATATTAGCTGAGGTGGTTATTATGAGTACCAAATCAAGGAGGAAAAGGACATATTAGATATAATACAGGATGTATGTTTCATTTCCCTAATGCTGAAGCTATTTTACATGACCAAGTTGTTTATGCATTTCTAGAGTGGAATGTTTTCACTACATTTTCCCAAATGGGTTTAAGTATGATAGCCTGATATAGAAATGAAATTATCAACATTCTGAAGAACATTTGCACTGTCTTAGAATAGTATTTATATTTAACAATTGTAATGTTAACTAAAAGTATACTTGTCCGTCAAAACAACAGCTTGAATTGGTTGAATGAACAACAAAACATTTAAAATTATGTACCTAGAAGTTTTCTATAGATCAATATATCTATAAAAAGGTTCTTAAAGAATTGAGAAGGAGATGATGGAAGGGGGAAACAGAGCAAAGGGGGGGGGGGGTCTGTGCTGAACCCTGGATTCTTTCCTCCACTCCACTTCCATAAAGAAAAGGGATCCACAATTAGCTTCTGCTTGCTAGACACTTTGCACCAGATATAAGGAGTCTCACAGATCAGCATCCGTGGACAGATACAGTAACTTCAACTTCTGTGGTAAGATCCTCCCTGCAACCTTTATTCACATGGTTTTGGCAATAAGACACAAGATATCATTATTTGTATTATAATTGACATTCACATTTAGAATTTTAGCTATGCATTCTATTCAATTTGATAATTTCTCAGCTGAGTGGTTGGCATGTGTGTACTATCCATATTCATTCTGCTATTGTAACATTCAAATATTTGACAGCATCATCTGAGTCTAATTCATCTGGGAAGGGAAAACCAGGTGAGACATGGTTTGATACTAAGAGCATACTTGTATAGATGGTTAATTTGTAGACTGAGTGGGGAAATATTATAATTGTATTGTTCAGCCTTATTGTGGTATTAGTACAAAATACCAGCTTGATCTTTCAATTTAATTAGCTTATTCATGTCGACCATGATTGTCTTTTAGTGAGCCGTCACCATGAGTACGGACGCGGAGATGGCCCAGTATGGCAAGGCTGCTATTTACCTTCGCAAGCCTGAAAGGGAGAGGATCGAGGCCCAGGCGGCACCATTTGATGCTAAGAATGCCTGCTATGTGACTGATGTCAAGGAGCTGTACCTCAAGGGTCTGGTTATTAAGAGAGATGGTGGGAAGTGTGATGTGAAAATCCTTGACACTGAGGAGGTAAGGCTCTCCTGTATGTTCAGTATGACATCCATTGGCTGTCATGTCCTTGAATTGCAAAGAATGAACAACAGGTTTAGTGGGTAAAGGCCATGTCCTGTTGCCATACTCAACACCAGACAAACACAACTAAATACCACAAAATGTGAGATTATTTTAATTTTATACAGTTAAAATGTATTTATATCCAAAGGAACTAGTGTTGGCTTGACCCATGTATCTGACTTTTGCAGGTTAAATCCTTCAAAGATGCGGATGTCTACAACATGAACCCTCCTAAGTACGACAAAATTGAGGACATGGCCATGATGACCTACCTCAATGAAGCTTCTGTCCTGTATAACCTCAAAGAGCGTTATGCTGCATGGATGATCTACGTAAGAAACTGAGATATATACACATTAGCCATCTTCAGGAAGCCATCCAGACCTGATAAAATACTAAAACATTAAATACTGCCACTTTAACAGCTACATTTCCCTTTACCCTCTCATCACACACAGACCTACTCTGGGCTCTTCTGTGCCACGGTGAACCCCTACAAGTGGCTCCCTGTGTATGACATGGAAGTGGTCAATGCCTACAGAGGGAAGAAGCGTATGGAGGCTCCACCCCACATCTTCTCCGTCTCTGACAACGCCTATCAGTTCATGTTGACTGGTATGGATAGATGAAAAATTGATTTATAGACAAACTGACTGACTTGACCGGTAAAGTACAATTGGTCAACTGATATATAGAATAAATAGATGGATGTATAAACAGATAGATGGATAAGATGATGGAAATAATTGATGTATGGTTATGTGAATAAATGGTAAGGGGTAAGAATTTTCAATTAACATAATTCATGCTTTCCAATTCCAGATAGGGAGAACCAGTCAGTCCTGATCACGTAAGTTTGTATGTCCATAAGACTGTATTCAAAGTTTGAAGCAATAGTGAAGCAATGATACATTTACACAACATTTTTGTTTCAATATTTTGAAGGAAAATGAGGTATGAATTTTTCAGCAAACTTAAGTTTTGTCGCCCATAAACATATAATGTTCAGTAGCAAATTTGTCCCCAATAGTTTAGCAACACAGACTTAGTGCTTGAGAAATGTTGTTAATAATTTTCAGAGCTGGCCATTACTTTCCAACCACTTGTGTTCCACCAATCCAGTTCAATTTTATCACCATTGGCAAAGAGTGCCTTCCTTATTTACATGTTTTGCGTCAGTCATGCTCAAGCTGGAGAAAAGCATAGTAATTCAGACAAATATAGAGGGCACTGTGTCTCTACTATGTTACCTAAAATGGGACCTAATACGTATAATGAGTAAGACATTCACCAATACTTTAGATTTGACACAATGTATTTTCATCAACTAGTGGAGAATCCGGTGCTGGAAAGACTGTCAACACCAAACGTGTCATCCAGTACTTTGCCACAATTGCTGTTTCTGGAACTGAAAAGAAGAAAGATACACCTGGCAAAATGCAGGCAAGTTTTAACATGTGGCAGGATCATACTATAATTATATAATATATAATTATAAGAACACATATTATATTTTTTGCACCTTTATTCAAACAGGCCACAGATTTTGTCCATTGTTCACCAAATTTGCCACAGATGGTTTTCAGACCAGGCATCATAAAGTTATGATGTGCCTTTCGTTTTTTCAAAACCATTTGTCAGCTTTAGCCAATGAAAGCGTTGGTGAACTATCAAACAGGATGTTGGGGTCAATCAGCAAATCTTTGATGCATTCACGCCAAACTTATGTCTTTAGAACCCTATTTTGAAAGGGTGCAAGACTTTCTTATTATCATGCTTACTTGGTCCACTCATTGCAGCTTGCAGTGATGTTATTTTTGTCCTTGTCTTTAATTGTGTGGTTGATGAGAGAAAAGTAACAGCCAAATGCTATCAGACTAAAATGAACAACGTTGTCTCCCCTCAGGGCTCTCTTGAGGATCAGATCATTGCAGCGAACCCCCTACTGGAGGCCTACGGTAATGCCAAGACAGTGAGGAATGACAACTCATCTCGTTTTGTAAGTTTGAGAGGCAAAGCAATGCTCTACTGTGTGCAGATCTTCATACTTACTATTATTTTTATATTCCTATACTGCATACAATAATGCATTTGTATCATTAATAAAGAAAAATACAAAAAAGCATGTTGAGCGATTAATGCATTCCTCACAATCATATGTTTTAAGGGTAAATTCATCAGGATTCACTTCCACACTACTGGAAAACTGGCTAGTGCTGACATTGAGACCTGTGAGTTGACTTGAATTCTTCAAGCTTTCACCCAAATCAACTAATGATGTACATTTACAAAAATAGATTTTTCTCTTCTTTCTTTCTTTCTTTCTTTCTTTCTCAGATCTGCTGGAGAAGTCCAGAGTGAGTTTCCAGCTGCCTGATGAGAGAGGCTACCACATCTTTTACCAGATGATGACCAACCACAAACCTGAGCTTGTTGGTGAGTCATGGCTGAGCTCTAAGGGACAACATGATTTACTGTTCAGCATTTGCTCCTTGTCCTCTCATTGGGGGTGCAACATTTGACCTTTTAACCTTTAACTAGCTTCAGGTATTAATCATTTTAGTTTTGTGTCTCCACAGAAATGGCACTCATCACCACCAACCCCTATGACTATCCCATGATCAGTCAGGGTCAGATCACAGTGGCCAGTATCGATGACAAGGTCGAGCTTGATGCCACAGATGTAAGTCACTGAATGGGTTCAATTTGAAAATAATTATGTATCAGTGGTTTAATGTAAACTTTCTTTACCCCTCCAGGATGCTATTGACATCTTGGGCTTCACCGGTGAAGAAAAGATGAGCATTTACAAGCTGACTGGTGCTGTCATGCACCATGGCAACCTGAAATTCAAGCAGAAGCAGCGTGAGGAGCAGGCTGAGCCAGATGGCACAGATGGTGAGTATGATGTTCAATCCGAAAGTTCCTATTGTATTCCTTAACCGTTTTACTGTTTAACTATTGTGCTATTGTAATATTTGGGATAAACCAGCATTTTGATGCTCATTACTCTTTTATTTCCTCAGTGGCTGATAAAATTGGTTACCTTTTGGGTCTGAACTCAGCTGACATGCTGAAAGCTCTGTGCTACCCAAGAGTGAAGGTCGGCAATGAATATGTGACCAAGGGTCAGACAGTGCCTCAGGTAAGGCTTTGAAAAGCAGCCGAGCTAAAAAAAAATGTCCTGCAATAAGATAAAAACACTTGATATGCTGTTGCATGATAGGATGGATGGTGTATCTATATCTAAGAAATAATGTAATTACGTAATATGACACAGGTGAACAATTCAGTGAGTGCTCTGGCCAAGTCCATCTATGAGAGGATGTTCTTGTGGATGGTCATCCGCATCAACCAGATGTTGGACACCAAGCAGCAAAGGAACTACTACATTGGTGTGCTGGACATTGCTGGATTTGAGATCTTTGATGTGAGTTTGGGATTTGTCAAAAATTGTTTGATATTAATTAGCAAGTGGTTACTTTTGTGTGTCAGGAAACATAGAGTATCTACTCTAAATTCAGTGCAGGTGAAGTCAAAATATAATATAGGTTGGGTGGACGGATGGCTGAATTAAGTTTTCCCAAAATGTCAAAATATACAGTACAACAGCATGGAGCAGCTGTGCATCAACTTCACCAATGAGAAACTGCAACAGTTCTTCAACCACACCATGTTCGTCCTGGAGCAAGAGGAGTACAAGAAGGAGGGCATTGTCTGGGCTTTCATTGACTTTGGCATGGACTTGGCTGCCTGCATTGAGCTTATTGAGAAGGTGAGCTGTCTGAATAAACCTATTGATGTAAAGTATCAATCATCAATCATCATCAATCATCATTGATTTTATGCAATTCCAATGATACAGCAAGAATATTATTTGGTTGTTTGAAGTGCTTCAATAAGGTGACCTATTTCATTGTAATAATAACAGAGTAAATAGTTACAGCTGCGTATGCCTTCTTCTGCTAAATACATTTGACGTACAAACATTTTTCTATACAGCCAATGGGCATCTTCTCAATCCTTGAAGAGGAGTGCATGTTCCCCAAGGCTTCAGACACTTCCTTCAAGAACAAGCTGTATGACCAGCATCTTGGCAAGACCAAGGCATTTGAGAAGCCTAAACCAGCAAAGGGCAAGGCCGAGGCCCACTTCTCCCTGATCCACTATGCTGGTACAGTGGACTACAATATCACTGGCTGGCTGGAAAAGAACAAAGATCCCCTGAACGACTCTGTGATTCAGCTGTATGGAAAGTCCTCTGTCAAACTGCTGGCCACCATTTACGTTGCTCCCCCACCTGAGGGTTAGTATTGTTATATTAACAGTTCAAGCCAAAACTTGGACAGTACAATCCAAAATTAATTCCTAATAAATTTAAACAATTTCTGTTAGTGATCTTCAATCTGTTCAACAGATACTTCAAAGAAAGGAGGAAAGAAGAAGGGAGGTTCCATGCAGACTGTGTCTTCTCAGTTCAGAGTGAGAAAGCTTTTCAACATTTTTTAAATAACTAGCCATATTCATGAAATTAATGTTTTGAAGATTTAATTTAAAAACAACCTTACAGGAAAACTTGGGCAAGCTGATGACCAATTTGAGGAGCACCCACCCTCATTTTGTGCGTTGCCTGATTCCCAATGAGTCAAAGACTCCAGGTACAAGACAATCAACTGAAAACAAATATTATTCAATAATTTCCAATGTGCTCTTTAAATAGTTTTTTTTATTGACAAAATTCTAAATAATTGTGACTAAAGAATGTTCACTTGAACCTTTTATTCCAGGTCTGATGGAGAACTTCCTGGTTATCCACCAGCTGAGATGTAATGGTGTGCTGGAGGGTATTAGAATCTGCAGAAAGGGCTTCCCCAGCAGAATCCTTTATGCTGACTTCAAGCAGAGGTACTGACACACCTACTTATGTGTTTTTGATTACTTTTATAAGTAAGACAGTTAGGCAGAAAAATGTACGGCAAAATCAAAATGTCTCTCCATACAGATACAAAGTATTGAATGCAGCTGTAATCCCCGAAGGCCAGTTCATTGATAATAAGAAGGCTTCTGAGAAGCTGCTTGGGTCAATTGATGTTGATCATGAGGAGTACAAGTTTGGACACACCAAGGTAACATACCAGATACATACTTGATGATGCAATACAAGCAACTATATACACTGCATTAGCAGTTATTTGATTTGATGAACGTCAAATCATCTTTGAGAGCAAACTTTTAATCTGTTATCGTAATCTTTTTATATTCAGTTTTGTATTCTCCCTATGCTTCAGGTGTTCTTCAAAGCTGGTCTGCTTGGTGTCCTTGAGGAGATGAGAGATGAGAAGCTTGCTAATCTGGTAACCATGACGCAAGCTCTTGCCCGTGGATACCTGACGAGGAAGGAGTTCATCAAGATGATGGAGAGGAGGTGAGATGGCTATGATACAAGAAAGAATATGGATTTTTCTTTTTTCATTCAAACAATGTTTTTAGGGAGTGGTTAAATTCTGTTTAACTATGAAGCTATTTTGGGGGAGATAATGATGTGCACTTGGAATTTTGAAAATATTGATATTTTGGAATTTATGGATTGTTACATTTTACATGTAGGGTTAGGGTTAGGATAAAGACTTTATTACATAATTTTGTGTCAAGTTAAACATTGACTGTCTTTATCTCTCTTTGATTAGAGAGTCTGTCTTTACCATCCAGTACAACATCCGCTCATTCATGAATGTGAAAACTTGGCCATGGATGAAGGTCTACTACAAGATCAAGCCTCTCCTGCAAAGTGCTGAGACAGAGAAGGAGCTGGCCAACATGAAAGAGGATTATGGAAAATGTAAAGTTGCTCTTGAAAAGGCTGAGGCTCGCAAGAAGGAGCTGGAGGAGAAAATGGTGTCCATACTGCAAGAGAAAAATGACCTGGCTCTTCAAGTAGCATCTGTAAGGGAAATACATATGTGTTGAGGCATAGTGTACAGTGCCTAAAACATTGAGTAAAATAAAAAATAAAACACAGTCAATGCTAATCAATGTTTACACTTTTCTATCACATTTCACTTTTTAGGAATCAGAGAATCTGAATGATGCTGAGGAGAGATGTGAGGGTCTGATCAAAAGCAAGATCCAGCTGGAGGCCAAACTCAAAGAGACAACAGAAAGGCTGGAGGATGAAGAGGAGATGAACGCTGAGCTGACAGCCAAGAAGAGGAAGCTGGAGGATGAGTGCTCTGAGCTGAAGAAGGACATTGATGATCTGGAGCTTACCCTGGCCAAAGTGGAGAAGGAGAAGCATGCCACTGAGAACAAGGTATCAACATCTCACCGATAATAGTGCAAGAGATACCTGTACTCTTCTGAAGGTCTGAATTGACCATCGGTTTATTGCTGTCTTGTCCAGGTAAAAAATCTGACTGAGGAGATGGCATCTCAAGATGAGAGTGTTGCCAAGCTGACCAAGGAGAAGAAAGCCCTGCAAGAGGCCCACCAGCAGACACTGGATGACCTGCAGGCAGAGGAGGACAAAGTCAACACTCTGACCAAGGCCAAGACCAAGCTGGAACAGCAAGTCGATGATGTAGGTCAAGTCTTATTTATTAAGTTTTTATACTTACTGTGAACACATAATATTAGATATTCAGATGGTGAGAATATAGTTGTTTGAATTATTGTGTTTACTTTCAATCATTTTCATTAAGCTTAAGTATTAACTCTTAACGTTGTTGTCCTCCAGCTTGAAGGTTCTCTGGAGCAAGAGAAGAAGCTCCGTATGGACCTTGAGAGAGCTAAGAGAAAGCTGGAGGGAGACCTTAAACTGGCCCAGGAGTCCATCATGGACCTGGAGAACGACAAGCAGCAGTCTGATGAAAAAATCAAGAAGTAAGTGTTCTGATAAACCATACAGTATAGATTTAGACATTATTTGACATATTCCTGGCAGACCTATTTAATTGGTGTCAAACAATATTGCGAGAATAATGATTCTAATGGATACTTACACAAATCTATAAACAGTCTCCTTATCGAGTTGATGGTTTGTGGTTTAACATTCCCCACATAATAACACACTAACAAAAGCTTTGACATGGGTTCTCATGTGTACTGCAGGAAGGACTTTGAGACCAGCCAGCTCCTCAGCAAGATTGAGGACGAGCAGTCTCTAGGTGCCCAACTGCAGAAGAAGATTAAGGAGCTCCAGGTGTGGTGTGGTTAATAAAAATACATATTTATTGATTTGTCTTGATAATATTGGACTTGTTTATTTTAAATCTACCTTGCTTATTAAGTCATTTCATGCCTATTTGCAGGCCAGAATTTAGTTAATAAATAAGAAACATTTCCCGTGCCTTGATCATATTGGACTTGCTTGTGTTTTCTGGATCCCTTTCTTCTCATATACAGGTCAGAATTTCGAAACTTTGATGATGCATGTTATTTTTGTCTTTTGCAGGCTCGTATTGAAGAACTGGAGGAGGAGATTGAGGCTGAGCGTGCTGCCAGGGCCAAGGTGGAGAAGCAGAGGGCCGATCTGTCCAGGGAACTGGAGGAGATCAGTGAGAGGCTGGAGGAGGCTGGAGGCGCCACAGCTGCTCAGATTGAGATGAACAAGAAGCGAGAGGCTGAGTTCCAGAAGCTGAGACGTGACCTGGAGGAGTCCACCCTGCAGCATGAGGCCACAGCCTCAGCCCTGAGGAAGAAGCAGGCTGACAGTGTGGCAGAGCTGGGAGAGCAGATCGACAACCTGCAGCGTGTCAAGCAGAAGCTGGAGAAAGAGAAGAGTGAATTCAAGATGGAGATTGATGACCTCTCCTCCAACATGGAGGCAGTAGCTAAGGCTAAGGTCCGTGATAAACGAATAATAATCACATAAACAAACTAAATAAGGTGGGAAGGTAACATTAGGGTTTGGGTAGTCGTAGGATCTGAAATCAAACCTCTTGTTAACCACCAACGTTTCATGTTTCTGTTGATAACATTATATAGACTCTCATCCATTTGAGCTTTTAGTCTTTTTCATGCATACATGGGAGATGCTAAATGCATCCTATGCTGTACAGTACAGCATATGTTACAAATCTTATGCATTTTTAAAATTATGGCTGGTGAAAGTAAAGAAAAATAACCTAATCAGAACAATGTTTGCATTTAGCTAGTTTTGAATCAGGAAACACTGTGTATAAAACACAATCTTTGTTTCCACAGGGCAATCTGGAGAAGATGTGCCGTACCCTTGAGGACCAGCTCAGTGAACTGAAGTCCAAGAACGATGAGACTGTTCGCCAAGTTAATGATATCGGTGGACAGAGAGCCAGACTCCTCACTGAGAATGGTAAAATCTGTCAAGAATAAGGCAACATTAAATTACCTCCAATTACTGTGTGCTGATTAAGGTTTTAAACTACATTAACAAAATAAAATTTGACTCATGACCTTAGCCAATGCTACACAAATCCAACTAAGTTGATACGCCTAAAAAAGAAAACACAGATTTGATTTGAAACTCCACACAGGTGAGTTTGGACGTCAGCTGGAGGAGAAGGAAGCCCTGGTGTCCCAGTTGACCAGAGGCAAGCAGGCCTACACCCAGCAGATTGAGGAGCTCAAGAGGCGTATTGAGGAGGAAGTCAAGGTAATCTTAAAACCTAAAGAAAGACAAATGTTTACCATTGATCCACAGGTCCACCGAGCTAAATAGTCCCTGTAAGACAGTGCCTGTTCAGATATTTTAGAGAGTCCATATCTGATATCTTAATAGCAAGGAATCAAATCTACACGCATCAAACTATGGCTCTCACTGATCAAGTCAATACAGTTGCCCCATTTTATTTCCCTTTAAGGCTAAGAATGCGCTGGCCCATGGAGTTCAGTCTGCCCGCCATGACTGTGACCTGCTGAGGGAGCAGTTTGAGGAGGAGCAGGAGGCCAAGGCAGAGCTGCAACGTGGCATGTCCAAGGCTAACTCTGAGGTGGCTCAGTGGAGAACCAAGTATGAGACTGATGCCATCCAGAGGACAGAAGAGCTGGAGGAGGCCAAGTAAGTCAATAAGTCCATGAAAGTGTGCCTGATACACGAATAAGCCTCAACATCAGTGTATTTTAGTTGGATTGCAGTTTTGCCAAATAACGCAAGCCTGACTTCAGGACGTGACATCATTACAATAATGCTATTGTACCTAACAGGAAGAAGCTGGCTCAACGTCTCCAGGATGCTGAGGAGACCATTGAGGCCACCAACTCCAAGTGTGCCTCTCTGGAGAAGACCAAGCAGAGGCTGCAGGGAGAGGTGGAGGATCTCATGATTGATGTTGAGAGAGCCAATGCCCTGGCTGCCAACCTGGATAAGAAGCAGAGGAACTTTGACAAGGTAAAAAGGGAAACAAACCCAAATCTCTATCAGGTTTCTATCTTACAACACCTTGTTTTCCATCCCTTCCATAGTCATTTGCAATTCTACTGGTAAAGGCTGTTTGGTGCTCTCCTCTTAGGTTCTTGCAGAGTGGAAGCAGAAGTTTGAGGAGGCCCAGGCTGAGCTTGAGGGAGCTCAGAAGGAGGCTCGTTCTCTCAGCACAGAGCTCTTCAAGATGAAGAACTCCTATGAGGAGGCTCTTGACCAGCTGGAGACTCTGAAGAGGGAGAACAAGAACTTGCAACGTGAGATAAATGTAGACTGTGGTGCTTTGGAGAGTATATTAAAGTAGTGTACAAACCCTTTGTTTTGTTATTCCAAATATTTCTGTTTCATATCACAGAGGAGATCTCTGACCTGACCGAGCAGATCGGAGAGACTGGCAAGAGCATCCATGAGCTGGAGAAGGCCAAGAAGACAGTGGAGACAGAGAAGTCTGAGATCCAGACGGCTCTGGAAGAGGCTGAGGTACAATAAGTTTAAGAGAAATTTGAGTTTGCTGTTGAATTCCTTAATACTGATCAGATGATCGTATGTAAATGTTTCTTCATTCAGGGAACCCTGGAGCATGAAGAATCCAAGATTCTGCGTGTGCAACTGGAGCTGAACCAGATTAAGGGTGAGGTGGACAGAAAGCTGGCCGAGAAGGATGAGGAGATGGAGCAGATCAAGAGGAACAGCCAGAGAGTGCTGGACTCAATGCAGAGCACCCTGGACTCTGAGGTCCGCAGCAGGAATGATGCCCTGAGAATCAAGAAGAAGATGGAGGGAGACCTGAATGAGATGGAGATCCAGCTGAGCCATGCTAACCGCCAGGCTGCTGAGTCCCAGAAGCAGCTGAGGAACGTACAGGGGCAGCTCAAGGTACTGTGAATCTTACCAATATATATAAACAGCATATTAAGTATGTCTATGCAAAATTGTCACATTTGCTGTATATATGGTTTGAAAATGAATAAGGAAAACTGTCCAGCCATGTTTGATGTTCAAAGTAAAGAAGACCAATCCCGCTACAGTGCTGTAAAAGCTGTAATTGGCAACAAGAGAAATTAGTTTGAGGGAAAACATTTTGGGGATTTTGAATGGAAGAATAATAAGTCTGCATTCACAATGTTATTAATAATATTTGTTCTAATTACCAATCTGTACACTTTTATAGGTTCTATACACAGGTATAGAAAACATACTTTGTACATTCTCTTGCCACAGGATGCCCAGTTGCACCTGGATGATGCCGTTCGTGCCGCAGAAGACATGAAAGAACAGGCTGCCATGGTGGAACGCAGAAACGGTCTAATGACGGCTGAAATTGAAGAGCTCAGAGTGGCTCTGGAGCAGACAGAGAGAGGCCGCAAAGTGGCTGAGCAGGAGCTGGTAGACGCCAGTGAGAGAGTGGGATTGCTGCATTCCCAGGTGTGACAAGATCCACACATCTCACGGTCCTATAACCCATTTTCACAAAGCTAAGAAAAATTGACTGTGAAATGTTTGTGTTCCAAACAGAACACTGAGCCTGTTGAACACAAATGAAGAAGCTTGAGTCTGAACGGGGTGGTGTCAGGTCGCAGAGGAGAGGTCTTGACATGGATGACACTGTCCAGGAGGCCAGAAATGCTGAAGAGAAGGCCAAGAAGGCCATCACTGATGTGAGTTTGGATAACTTAAATTCATCTCTGTGCTCCCACTCTTACTACTGCCCTACTACCACTCTCATTGAACAAGCAGCCATCATTGCTACTGTATGCTGGCTTGTCTAGCTTTACTTCACCTCATGTCTGAAACATGATTTTGTTGTAGGCGGCCATGATGGCAGAAGAGCTGAAGAAGGAGCAGGACACCAGCTCTCACCTTGAGAGGATGAAGAAGAATCTTGAAGTGACAGTCAAAGACCTGCAGCACCGTCTGGATGAGGCAGAGAACCTAGCCATGAAGGGTGGCAAGAAGCAGCTCCAGAAACTGGAGTCCAGGGTGAGTTGATGGCCTCTGACTGATCTGAAATGTGTGTACACAGCATTTTGTATGCAATGTAGATTGGAGAATGTGGCAGATTCCACAGGTTCACCCATGAGCTCATGTTCTCCATGCAGGTGCGGGAGCTGGAGTCAGAAGTCGATGCTGAACAAAGGAGAGGAGCAGATGCAGTCAAGGGAGTCCGCAAGTATGAGCGCAGAGTCAAGGAGCTGACATACCAGGTAAATACACAGTTCAAAACATGATATGCTGATATAAGTTTATGTAGATACAAATGCTTTGAATTTCCTTCATCATCTGCTCCAGACTGAGGAGGATAAGAAGAATGTAAATAGACTTCAGGACCTGGTGGATAAGCTGCAGCTTAAAGTGAAGGCTTACAAGAGACAGGCTGAGGAGGCGGTAAGTCATTATTATTTAACATAAAGGTAAAATTCTGTCTCCCCTGATGTGATGGCCATCCTGCTTATCTTTAACCCTGCTCTCATTGTAATCCAGGAGGAGCAGGCCAACTCCCATATGTCCAAGTTCAGGAAGGTTCAGCATGAGCTGGAGGAGGCTGAGGAGCGTGCTGACATCGCTGAGTCTCAAGTCAACAAGCTGAGAGCCAAGAGCCGTGACTCTGGAAAGGTAAAGAGATGCTGCTGGCTTATTATACTGAAACTTTAACACCATTTCAATCACAGTTTACTGAAGGTTGGCAACACCTCATTTTAAGTGCTGTAGCACTTATAACCACTATATTGCTGCTGACAAGTATGTGCATTCATCCTTTAGGTGTAATTTGTCCACTCTGACTTTTGTTCTCTGATGACCTATTCCAACATGATTTAGATTTTTACATACATCCACACACTTTAAAAACCCGTTTTTGTTTGACCAAAACAGGGGTTTAGTAAGAGTTAATCAATTGAAGATTCCCCTTACTCTCCACTCAGTTTATAGGTTGGACATTTGATGAGGTATTGCTTAAAAAGGTCATTTAGACCTCCAAGTATTTCATTTAGAAAAAAGTCCACTGCCCATATTCTGCAAAAAGTTATTATTCTTCATTCTCTCTTCCCTTCCACCAGGCAAAGGATGCTGAATAGAAGTAAAAGAACCTGCACCAAAACATTGCCATGTTTCATAAAATATGAAGTGATTGGTGATTTCTATGAAATAAAGTACGCAGGCCTGCATTATTTCATGACTTTGTGGATTTTTGAGCAAATTAAAAATATTTTACCCAAAGACTATTGTTAAAATTAGTACCTTCCAAGCCAATTAAACTCCTTGCAAATTAGATTTATCTGATCTAAAACAACTTTATTAGTGTGTTTTGATGATTTACTGTCATTGCAAATATAATGACGATAAAACATACATATATACTTCCACATCCTCAATTATATTGTGGAATTGCCCTTGATATTTACAATTCATAACAACATTATTTAATTTGTAACATGCATTCATAACTCATAAAAAGGACCACCTATAATGGCCTCATGTCCCTCAAAGGCATGCTTTCCAGGATTGGAGCATTAGTCACACGACTAATTGTCAAATATAAATACTTTATTGAAAAATACTGTATCATTTATTTTTATCATGAAACATCAACATCTGTGAAATAAATGTCACATTGTAACATCAAACAATTATGCTAAATATCAAATCTCAACAAAGTACTACAGTGTATTTCTTCATAAATTTTCAACATTAGAGCACCCCCTGCTGGCACTAACGTGGAGTGCTGATCTCTAACATCAGCCGCATTATGCTTTTCTGTTAAATTAATTTATCCATAAACAAATAACTAGCTACATGCACATTTAAACGTCCAATCATCCTCATACTGTTTATAATTTACAAGTTTGCCTTCCTTTTACATATCAACTGAATATTTTTCTCTGGAACACATGATGCTCACTGCACAGAAAATATCATTTAAACATAAATGCATATTCAAGAACAATATTTATTCTACAGAGTAAGTGAAAACTAGAACCAAAAAAACGACTTGATGATTATCATGAAAGGGGCAACCCTAACTCTCATAATGTTGATTTTGCACATTAGCAATTACATTCTTCTGAAGAGGCCCAGTCCTGAGGTGCAATGGCAGCAGATGCTGTAATCTTGTTTGATGATCTTGTCAGGTTTTTGTACAGTGTTTCTGTGTTTCCTGTCACTGTGGGCTGCAGGGCACAGTAGTACAGAGCAGAGTCTGTTATTTCCACAGAGGAGAGCACCAGATCCAAACGCTCTGCATCTTTATCATGATTCAGAGTGATCCCTGTTTTCACTTCTCCATGCTGCATTATCAACAACTGAGGAGCTGATTTGGGGTATTGCCGATACCACAGTAGGTTGTCACCAAAGCTGTATTTAACTTTGCAGGAAAGAGTAGTACTGTCTCCTTCCAAAGCCATTTTAGTGTCTGCTAATGATGTAATGATATCTTCACAGTTGATACCTAAAAAACACAATATTTTTATTTTCTGAATATTTTTTCCATTCAAATACATTTAACCAATATATGTATTTAACCATTACACTAAAGAAATATAATATACCACAACATTTTGTAACAAATTACAGTTAGTCAAATTGTATGAAGAACATTACAATTATTATCTGTATTGGAAAAAACCAACAATGTAAAAATCTTCCAGTGTTGTGTCACTTACTTTTGACAGTTGTTAAAAGAAGAATTACAGTTAGTAACATTGTTCCTGATGTTGTAGGTGTGCAGGTAATGTAGCATTTGAAACAGACAGATGATCTGATCTACTCTTCACTGTACTGTGTTTTGCTACCCTACAGTGTGGCTCCTCCTTCTGAAGTGGAAAGTCTACTTCAAATGTCTCTAATGCATCTTTTAAAGTATGTAATCAGTACAATTTAGTTCTACTTTCGTACTTAAAAACATTTAAAGAAGGAAATCAGTGGACCGACTCAGTGTCAGGTTTTTGCACAGCGTCTCAAGGGTTTCCTGTCATTGTGGACCTCAGAGCACAGTAGTACACAGCAGAGTCTGTTACTTCAACTGAAGAGATTATCAGATGAGAATATTTACTGTCCTTCTTGTGATCAAGAGTAAATTTGTTCTTCATCTCCGTTTCCCTAAACTCCATTATCAACAAATATGGAAATGATTTGGGATATTGGCGATACCACTGCAAAGTGTTGCCAGAAGAGTAGTTGCAGGAGAGGGTGACAGGTTTTCCCTCTGAAGCCAGAACAGAATCAGTGAATGGTGTAATTATATCCTCAGAGGTTGCTGCTGTAAAGCAAAATGGATATAGATTTGAACATGACAGGGCACAACATGACTACATTACCAGTTGGGTAAATAAGCCTATTTAACTACCGTTATGAAATGTAAGTTGTTTAGTTGCAAATGAAAACACACACAGTTGAAGCTGTTGCGCCACTTACCTTTAAGGGTTGCCAGTAACAGAATTACAGAAAGCAACATTCTTCACAGAACGTTTAAAATAGATATGCTGTTTAATTTGTACTTTTTAAAAGTGCAAGATCTTTAAAGATTGACCCAGTACTGTTGATTGTGTTTCTTGCACTTCTGAATCAGGACCCCTTGTTAATGTGTCAGCTTCCCCTGCGGGCAATATAAAGAGGCACCACACCAACAAACTGATGAATGATGATGATACAGTGTGCTCTGGTAAACGGCACCCTCTGCAGATCATTTCTAATCAGTGTTTCCAGAGTAATTATTGCATATTGTCAGGGTTTCCTGTCACTGTGAGTTTCCAAGCACGGGTGTAGAGAGTAGATTCTGACACTTCCACAGAGGAGAGCACCAGATCCAAGTGTTCTGCATCTTTATCATGATTCAAAGTGATCCTGATCTTGATAAACTGACTTCACGATCCGATCGTCTTTATGATACCACTGAAGATTGTAAGCAGTGCCATTATTTTTGCAGAAGAACATGGTGCTGGTGCCTTCACCTTGCTTTGTGCCTTCAACTATGTACTACATGTTAGCTTATTAAAGTCTTCTAAAATTGCAAACTGAGGCTTTGACTGTATCCCTGTTGTTATGGTTACTTGTTTCAGACACATAAGCTTATGCTATGTAGCCAGAACAATAATTTAGAACAGTTATCATCTGGATTTAATTTTCAATATTATTTGTTGTTTGTCTAGAACCACTTAGTAGGTGTTCATTATGACCTGATAAAGGACACCCCTGTATCTAAATCGAGTATTCACCCAGACCATAGTTTAACACCTGATAATGGACTCTGTCCCCACATTGTCCATTATCAGGTGATAATGGACATCTCATCGGGAATCATCCCTTACTTAAACCCTCTGAACTTCATGGTATCTGGAAGAGTGATCTATTTGACTAAAGTCCAATTCGATGTCATGTGCAATGATGTGGAGGCGCCCGGAGCAGAAACTAGAGTATCCTGGAGTGTAGCCTCAGTAAGCTGTTCAACAACCTCTTCAGCTTGAATGTTACGAGCCAGCTTTCTGGGAAGGATCCTCCACACATTTATGGCTCATTTCCAGTGAATGTGTACGACAGTGTGTGGGCAGTGGGGCATGGATTGTTGGCCACTATTAATAGTGCCAACAGCTCTCCTTTACTAAGTAAAGGACCTTGGTAAAGGTCAAGACAAAAAGTTAAGCAAAACAGTCAAAACAATGCAAGACGTAGGATGACATATACATACATTAGCTTCAGGAATTGTATAACTATTTGTTTATAAAAATACAGTGAAACTATTACTAAACTTTTCAGAAACGTTTATCATTAAGAATGGTGATAGATGAGTAATACGGGTTAAAACTACGCCTTAGATAGCTTTAGATATGTACTGGACTACATAGCGTAGGTTAAAGTTTCACTTCAGTGAATGTCTTACCATCAACAGACAGCAGCTGCTCCTCTGTTGTCAAGATTGTTGCCACCCCTTCTTTCAATGTCATGGCCGAATGACACATCCTAAAGACAAAGCTCTACTTTACAAAAAAGCTTGTTATATTTCCTCCAAATAGTTTCATGAAACGTGTTTATGTTTTCTTTTTCTGATGTTTAAACTTATAATTTTTCATGCTATTTTTCATAGCTGGTTCAGTCTTGCGTGAAGTTATAACCTCATACGACAACAAGCCCCCCAAAAAGAGCCAAACGGGCATATAAGATGCTATTTAGACTGACACTAAATTAGCTTGAATGATTCATTTTACGGAAAAATGGTTATAAAGTAAATGCTCTATTTAAGACTTGCACAGTTATTTATGCATGCAATCCCACCATACTCACGTACCCCCCTCCATCCTCACAATTATGACATTGGTACTGAAGTAGATTTACCACTGAGATATATTACCTAGAATATAAACCTTTGAAGAGCCAATCCCTGCTTTGGCCTTTATAGGGTAAGGAAGGTTATTATTTGGTGGAGCTTTGCCATTACATGTGACATTTCGGATCCCAAATTAGACTTTTACTCAGAGGATCTTTTTTATAGCTCCAATTGAGTTACTCAATATAATTCCTGTTTTCAAACAGACTGATAAAAGATGGGAGATTACAAACTTTATGTAGAAATTAAAACACTGAGGTGTATTAGAAATAAAGAATATGTTTCTATATTTGTTTACACAAGCATGGATAAGCCCATCCTCCTAATTACATTTTCTGAAAGAAGCTGAAAGAAGCTGAGACTGGATGACTTGTGTCACTATTTCTTCATATTAATTGTAGCACATTACTGAAGTCAGAAACTCTTTTCAATAGCTGCCTGGACACATACATAAATGTTTTTGAGAAAATATATACTAAAGTAACAATTGTCCAGATTGTTAGTTAAGTTGTTACTATGCGTAACTAACTCAAGAAATTGACATTATGTACATAATGCTGATGTGTTTGTTATTTTACATATACAATTTTTTCTGCATATCAAGATAGAGTGTCTACAATTTACAGTATGTTCCCAAGATAGTTCAATTATAAAGAAAATAAAACTTAAAATCTACACTAACTCACAGCAGTATTTTAGTATTATAGAAATGTAGTTAAACACTTGTTTTTTATTATATACATAGTCTATTAATGTGAACAAACCTATAAATAAACTATTAAATAAATATATATAAGGACATTTATATCATCAAAGAAAACTGAGAGGGAGATGAAGGGCGGGGGAGAAAGACCAAAGGAGGGGGTTTGAGCTGGTCACTGGATGCTTCCCTACAATTCACTTCCATAGAGGAGAGTGATCTACAATTAGCTTCTGCTTGGTAGACACTTTGCACCAGATATAAGGAGTCTCACAGACAAGCATCCATGGACAGATACAGCAGCTTCAACTTGTGTGGTAAGATCCTCTTCTTTGCATTCTTTATTCACGTGGTCTTGACATTATCACACATTACATTTTTGTTTGTATCATTATCAACATGTAGACTAATTCATATATTGTAGACTACAGGCAGTATACCAATTGAAGTCTGGACTCATATTTTTGGCAATAAGCAAATGGCAATTGCATTTGTTGAACCTTTCATGTGATTCAATTTGACAATTTGTGAACTGAGTGGTTGGCATGTGTGTACTATCCATTTTCATACTATTATTCTGTCATTTGAATATGTGACATCATCAGAGTCTAATTCATCTGGAAGGGAGAAACCAGGTGAGACATGGATATTATGCACATTCTAGAATAGACTGTTTATTGGTAGACTGAGGGGTGACATGTTGTTATTCTTATCTAGTATTATTACATTATTGCCATACATTACAAATGGATCTTTAGGATTAATTGGCTTGTTTGTGTCTGTCATCTTCTTCTTCCAGTAAACCGCCACCATGAGTACGGACGCGGAGATGGCCCAGTATGGCAAGGCCGCCATTTACCTTCGCAAGCCTGAGAAGGAGAGGCTTGAGGCCCAGGCAGCACCATTTGATGCTAAGAATGCCTGCTATGTGACTGATGTCAAGGAGCTGTACCTTAAGGGTCTGGTTATTAAGAGGGAAGGCGGGAAGTGTGATGTGAAAATCCTTGACACTCAGGAGGTAAGGATCTCCTGTATGTTCAGTATGACGTCCAATGGCTGTCATGTCCTTGAATTGCAAAGAATGAACAACAGATTTAGTGGGCAAAGTCCATGTGGTAGTGCAATACACAAACTGTACTGTTACCAAACTCAACACCTAACAAACATGATTAAATACTATCAAACAAAATGGAAACATTTTCTATTTTTAATGGAATTTACTTTTATACTGTTAAAATATATTTATGTCTAGTGGAAATAATGTTGTCTTGACCTATGTATCTGACTTTTGCAGGTTAAAACTTTTAAAGAAGACGATGTCTACAACATGAACCCTCCTAAATTTGACAAGATTGAGGACATGGCCATGATGACCTACCTCAATGAAGCTTCTGTCCTGTATAACCTCAAAGAGCGTTATGCTGCATGGATGATCTACGTAAGACAACGACAAATGTACACAATACCCAACTTAAAGAAAAAAACATTTACAAGAACTCTTAATTCTTTTTCACTTTGCAGACCTACTCTGGGCTCTTCTGTGCCACGGTGAACCCCTACAAGTGGCTCCCTGTGTATGACAGTGACGTGGTCAACGCCTACAGAGGGAAGAAGCGTATGGAGGCTCCACCACACATCTTCTCCGTCTCTGACAACGCCTATCAGTTCATGTTGACTGGTATGGATGAATGGATTAGCAAAGACTTGTCTGGCAAAGAAAAACTGTCCAATAGCAGGATAGATACAATAAGTGGATGTATAATCAGACTAATGGATACGTTTATGGTTTAATTGATCCATGGTTACTTGGGCAATTGAAAAGGTGTATGCATTTTCCTTTTTCATTGTTCATGTTCTCCACTTCCAGATAGGGAGAACCAGTCAGTCCTGATCACGTAAGTTTTACATTTTAAATGTATATTTAAAGTTTGAAGCAATAATGAAGCAAAAGTACTCCTCAAGGGTTATTGGTACAGCATGTGGCCACTAATCTCTCACCGATTTTCAAATCCTATTGAATTTTATCACCTTTGGCGAAAAGTGCCTTTCTTCATAACTTATTTTGTGTCAGTCATACTCAAGCTGGAGAAAAACACAAGAGGTCAGACAGATATAGAGGGCACTGTGACGCTGAAACGTTAGGGACCTAATATATACCAATAGTAAGAAATGTACAAATAACACTTATTTGAGCTAGCTATGTAAACTAAAAACATTTTAATCAAATAGTGGAGAATCCGGTGCTGGAAAGACTGTCAACACCAAGCGTGTCATCCAGTACTTTGCCACCATTGCTGTATCTGGAGGTGAGAAGAAGAAGGAACAAACAGCTGGCAAAATGCAGGTAAGTTGTTACATGCAATAGCAAATTATGACATGATTTGATGTAGCAGGCTAGATAAAGTATTGCGTCCAATTGCTTGGACATCTTCTGTAGGAGAACACCTGTTGTTGTCCTTGTCAGTTGGGAAATACAGTTGGCTTTGTTTTTCCTTGAAACTTTTTAAATGACTGAAACTGAAACATCTCAAAGTTTAGCATGATTACATGCTATATTAGAGACTAACACAGCATAGGATGGCAAAGACTTGTGGGTAAGAGGGTCTTATATCACCTTTCCAATCGCAATGTTACCAAGCCTGCTTATATAGAGGACTGCAGTCCTTCTTGCTTGCAGTTCTATGTCCCGTTGTTTTTGTCCTGGGCTTTATTTTGAAGTACATGATTGATTTTGAGGTTGGTGATTCATATTCTTATTTTTCAACATTGAATAAACGTATACATGTTTTAAGCTACCATCAAGGGAAACTTCCTATGACTAAAGACAAAAGATTAATTTTTCATAGAAGGTTACTGGACTAAAAGATCCAACTGATTTGTCTCCCTTCAGGGCTCTCTTGAGGATCAGATCATTGCTGCTAATCCTCTACTGGAGGCCTACGGTAATGCCAAGACTGTGAGGAATGACAACTCTTCTCGCTTTGTAAGTTTGGGAGAATGAGGATGACTTCTTTCTATTGCACATTTTGAGTACATTTGAATCCTATTTTCATGAGCTGTAGTATACTGGGACACTTGTCCTGATTTCCTCTATGCTCTACTTTAGGGTAAATTCATTAGAATTCACTTCCACACCACTGGCAAACTGGCTAGTGCTGATATTGAGACCTGTGAGTTATCCTATAACCTATAGCCTATAATCCATAAAAGTTAACCCACATTTCAACTGATAATGTTGATTTATTGTAGTTTAAATATCTTTCTTCTTCTCATCACTCTTAGACCTGCTGGAGAAGTCCAGAGTGAGCTTCCAGCTGCCTGATGAGAGAGGTTACCACATCTTCTACCAGATGATGACCAACCACAAACCTGAGCTGATTGGTAAGGCAAAGAAGATTGCAAGGAATTATCAGCAGATATAAAACTAATCCATGGTTTACATGTTTATGTATGCATATCTTTTACAAGGTCAGAAACTGTTTTAAAGAGATGTTTCCATGTTGGTTCTCCACAGAAATGACACTCATCACCACCAACCCATACGACTTCCCCATGATCAGCCAGGGTCAGATCACTGTGGCCAGTATCGATGACAAGGTTGAGCTTGATGCCACTGATGTGAGTCTGTGAAAAAGTTAGAAAACGCATGTATTTGATGGATATGGCTAGTGACTATATAAGTCATTAGATTGAATGGAATAATCAATATATAACTTACTTTGTTTTGCTTTGTTCTGGTATTTCTTAAATAACCTGTTTAATAGATTGTATGTCATCTGTTTGTCATCTTTATAAATTATCTTCCTTTCTCCCTTCAGGATGCTATTGACATCTTGGGCTTCTCTAATGAAGAGAAGATGGGAATCTACAAGCTGACTGGTGCTGTCATGCACCACGGCAACCTAAAATTCAAGCAGAAGCAGCGTGAGGAGCAGGCCGAGCCAGATGGCACAGAGGGTCAGTCACAGTTATACTACCTGTCAAAAGTATCCACACAAATTAGAATTTAACCACTTTGTAATAATTTGATGCTTGTACAAATAGTTTGAAAAAGAGAGAAACAATTACCATGATCCTTGTTGCTCATTTCTGTCATCAGTTGCTGATAAAATTGCCTACCTTCTGGGTCTGAACTCAGCTGACATGCTGAAAGCCCTGTGCTACCCAAGAGTTAAAGTCGGAAACGAGTTTGTAACCAAGGGTCAGACAGTGGCTCAGGTAAGGTTTCTTTAAAACCAAGGCTTTTTTCAAACTTTTACATGCTGTCAACTCAGTACTGTTATTTGTTACACAGGTGAACAACTCAGTGAGCGCTCTGGCCAAGTCCATCTATGAGAGGATGTTCTTGTGGATGGTCATCCGCATCAACCAGATGTTGGACACCAAGCAACCAAGGAACTTCTTTATTGGTGTGCTCGACATTGCCGGTTTTGAGATCTTTGATGTGAGTTTAGAATTGCCAAGGGTTGGTCTGACTGTGATATTAAATGATAGAATACCAACATAAAATGTAAACCCAACCTTAATTTATGTATATTTGCAGTTCAACAGCATGGAGCAGCTGTGCATCAACTTCACCAATGAGAAACTGCAACAGTTTTTCAACCACCACATGTTCGTCCTGGAGCAAGAGGAGTACAAGAAAGAGGGCATCATCTGGGAGTTCATTGACTTTGGCATGGACTTGGCTGCCTGCATTGAGCTTATTGAGAAGGTGAAGAGTGTGGGAGAAGTCACAGATAACTTTATCGCATTTACATATAAATATACATGAAATGTTGTATTTGAAAGTGGATACGTGCAAATTATTTCATGTGAATGTTTTGTTTTTTGGTAAACGTATTTACTTGATATGTTTCTCTCTTAGCCAATGGGCATTTTCTCCATCCTTGAAGAGGAGTGCATGTTCCCCAAGGCTTCAGATACTACCTTCAAGAACAAGCTGTATGACCAGCATCTTGGCAAGACCAAGGCATTTGAAAAGCCTAAACCAACAAAAGGCAAGGCTGAGGCCCACTTCTCCCTGGTCCACTATGCTGGTACAGTGGACTACAACATCAATGGCTGGCTGGACAAGAACAAGGATCCCCTGAACGACTCGGTGGTTCAGCTCTACCAGAAATCCTCAGTCAAACTTATGTGCACCCTCTATGTTGCACCTCCACCTGAGGGTTAGTATTTCTCTATGCACAAAATATTTAAGATTGTATTGATAAATAATTAAACCTCAAAAATTAACTTTCTGTCTGCATTTGTAACTATATACAGACACTACAAAAAAAGGAGGCAAGAAGAAGGGAGGTTCCATGCAGACTGTGTCCTCTCAGTTCAGAGTGAGTACTAAAATATAAAATTAAGAAACAATCTTAATCAAATAAATAAAAACAAATTTACATTAGCTATCATCCAATAGTCACCTCAATTTATTTATCAAATCTGTTCGTAATCACCTTTTGGAACAACCTTACAGGAGAACTTGGGCAAGCTGATGACCAACTTGAGGAGCACCCACCCTCATTTTGTGCGTTGCCTGATTCCCAATGAGTCAAAGACTCCAGGTGCAAGTCAATTAATTGAAACAAATATTACTGAATACTTTCCAATGTGCTCTTTAAGCAGGATTTTTATTGACACAATTCTAAGCAATTGTGACTAAAGAATGTTCACTTGAACCTTTTATTCCAGGTCTGATGGAGAACTTCCTGGTTATCCACCAGCTGAGGTGTAATGGTGTGCTGGAGGGTATTAGGATCTGCAGAAAGGGCTTCCCCAGCAGAATCCTTTATGGAGACTTCAAGCAGAGGTACATCACAGTAATTATACACTGACCAGAGTACTTACACATGTACATTTAGCAATGGAATAATTTAAATATTTACAAGTTCATTTCAAATTGTCATATGTTGTGTTCAAAAGCAGGCCAATGTTTGCCACTTCTCTACACAGATACAAAGTATTGAACGCCAGTGTCATCCCCGAGGGCCAGTTCATTGACAACAAGAAGGCTTCTGAGAAGCTGCTTGGGTCAATTGATGTGAATCACGAGGAGTACAAGTTTGGACACACTAAGGTAAGATTCCAGATACACTATGTTTGAAATACTTTCTGAGTAAAAACACTGACCATACACATATTTGTCCAAATTTCGTATTGTAATTTTTTGCGTAGAACTACAACTGAATATAAAAAGATCAATTTAAAGAGAGGCTTGGGAGAATGTAAAATTTTTAAGATTATTTAAATGATTCCCAATTCTTTCTTCAAAGCCTGCTACATCATTTGATATTAAGTGTTATTAGTATCTACATATTCTTTTCTTTGTAAATGTTTTAGACCTATTGTAGAAATGTCTACATATGTATTACTAGGAATTATGCAATCAGTGTGAATGTGGTATTAAGGCATTAAATTACTTTAAAATAAAATTACAGCGCACACTTTTACCTCAACCATGTGTTTTACATCACTTTCCAATGTTTCTCAGGTGTTCTTCAAAGCTGGTCTGCTTGGTGTCCTGGAGGAGATGAGAGATGAGAAGCTTGCTATTCTGGTAACCATGACACAGGCTCTTTGTCGCGGTTACCTCATGAGAAAGGAGTTTACTAAGATGATGGAGAGAAGGTGAGAAGGACATGATTAAAGTAAAAGTTCTGAAGCATTCAAGTTGAACACTGACACATAGCTGTTGTTTAGTTTGTCTTTTACAGTAAACTATTGTTAGATTTATGCGGTGAATTTGTAATTTTGGTAATCTGGATAGATTTTACATGTAAAAAACATCAGACAGATTTATTTAATTTCATTTCATAATTTTGTTTTGTGTTTAATATTATGCCACTTTTTCTTCATGGATTAGAGAGTCAGTCTTCACCATCCAGTACAACATCCGTTCATTCATGAATGTGAAAACTTGGCCATGGATGAAGGTCTACTACAAGATCAAGCCTCTCCTGCAAAGTGCTGAGACAGAGAAGGAGCTGGCCAACATGAAAGAGGACTATGGGAAATGTAAAGCTGCTCTTGAAAAAGCTGAAGCTCGCAAGAAGGAGCTGGAGGAGAAGATGGTGTCCCTCCTTCAGGAGAAGAATGACCTGGCTCTTCAAGTAGCATCTGTAAGTGAAATTCACACATATACACACACATCACATGTCTATAATGTCAGATACACATTGGCTCAACCACAAACCTTTTCTCTCAGGAATCAGAGAATCTGAATGATGCTGAGGAGAGATGTGAGGGTCTGATCAAAAGCAAGATCCAGCTGGAGGCCAAACTCAAAGAGACAACAGAAAGGCTGGAGGATGAGGAGGAGATGAATGCTGAGCTGACAGCCAAGAAGAGGAAGCTGGAGGATGAGTGCTCTGAGCTGAAGAAGGACATTGATGATCTGGAGCTTACCCTGGCCAAAGTGGAGAAGGAGAAACATGCCACAGAGAACAAGGTATCAACATCTTACCTTTATCCAAACAGTAGCTTGCTGATAAATACCAAACAATAGTTTTAACTTGCACTAACTTTGTCTTGTCCAGGTTAAAAATCTGACTGAGGAGATGGCATCTCAAGATGAGAGTGTTGCCAAGCTGACCAAGGAGAAGAAAGCCCTGCAAGAGGCCCACCAGCAGACACTGGATGACCTGCAGGCAGAGGAGGACAAAGTCAACACTCTGACCAAGGCCAAGACAAAGCTGGAACAGCAAGTCGATGACGTGAGCAGACTTTGATGATATTGATATCAGTATGAGTGATTTGTTGTGTCAGCTGCTTAAATCAAATATCTCTATTGTCCTCCAGCTTGAAGGTTCTCTGGAGCAAGAGAAGAAGCTCCGGATGGACCTTGAGAGAGCAAAGAGAAAGCTGGAGGGAGACCTGAAACTGGCCCAGGAGTCCATCATGGACCTTGAGAACGACAAGCAGCAGTCTGATGAGAAGATCAAGAAGTAAGTGTTATTTTCCACTATACAGTATAGCTACAGACATTTACATTGAATACTTGTCAGATGTTTTTGACATATTCCAAGATGATTTATTTAATTGGTGTCGAACCATATTATAAGAATGGGGATTATAGTATACTTTCAAAACTCTACAAAAGACTATCCCCTCACGGATTTGATCGTTTGTGGTTTAAATCTCCCCACATAATAACACACTAACAAAACCTCTGACATGGATTTTCTTGTGCTCCATAGGAAGGACTTTGAGACCAGCCAGCTCCTCAGCAAGATTGAGGACGAGCAGTCTCTGGGTGCCCAGCTGCAGAAGAAGATCAAGGAGCTCCAGGTGTGGTGTTGTTAAAAAAAAATTCATATTTCTTGTTGTGTCTTGATAATATTTGACTTATTTATTTAAAATCCACCTTGTTTAGTAAGTCATTTCATATGTATATGTTGGCCAGAATTTTTCAACTTTGATGACGACTGTTGATTTGATCTATCATAGGCTCGTATTGAAGAGCTGGAAGAGGAGATTGAGGCTGAGCGTGCTGCCAGGGCCAAGGTGGAGAAGCAGAGGGCCGATCTGTCCAGGGAACTGGAGGAAATCAGCGAGAGGCTGGAGGAGGCTGGAGGCGCCACAGCTGCTCAGATTGAGATGAACAAGAAGCGAGAGGCTGAGTTCCAGAAGCTGAGACGTGACCTGGAGGAGTCCACCCTGCAGCATGAGGCCACAGCCTCAGCCCTGAGGAAGAAGCAGGCTGACAGTGTGGCAGAGCTGGGAGAGCAGATCGACAACCTGCAACGTGTCAAGCAGAAGCTGGAGAAAGAGAAGAGTGAATTCAAGATGGAGATTGATGACCTCTCCTCCAACATGGAGGCAGTTGCCAAGGCTAAGGTCAGTGATAAAAATAACAATAATCATACAAAATATGATGGGTTTTAAGATTAGCGTATAGATAGTCTCAATGTCAGTATCTAAAATATGACCTTTGGTTAATCTCCAAAGTTTTTTATCTGTTGATAACATTATATTGATTACTATCATGCAAGCATTTTGTATATACCATGCATACATGGGAGACACTAAAGTCTGGGTTCAATCGACTGATTACATTCCAAATCATGTTTTCAGTTAGTGAAGAAAAGCCAAATAACCCAATATATACGCTTTTTGCAATAAGATGGTTTTGAGCTAGGATCCAGTGTCTGTAAACATGATGTATGTTCCACAGGGCAATCTGGAGAAGATGTGTCGTACCCTTGAGGACCAGCTCAGTGAACTGAAGACCAAGAACGATGAGAATGTTCGCCAGGTCAATGACATCAGTGGACAGAGAGCCAGACTCCTCACTGAGAATGGTAAAATTGGTCATGAATAAGGCAGCATTGAAAGACTATCAATTACCATCTACTGATTAAAAATATAAGATACAGTACTTTTTAAGGTTGGATTTTGATGAACAACTACTGAATGCTCTACAAATCCAACTAAATTGATGGGGAACATTTCATGAAAAAAATTGTTTTTATTATATTAATATTTGATTCCCCCCAGGTGAGTTTGGTCGCCAGCTTGAGGAGAAGGAAGCCCTGGTGTCCCAGTTGACCAGAGGCAAGCAGGCCTACACCCAGCAGATTGAGGAGCTTAAGAGACATGTTGAGGAGGAAGTTAAGGTAAAAACCTCTAAGGAATCCCTCATGTTAACCATCTATGCCAGTTTTACAGTACTAGTTGTTTGTGAGTACTCTTTTTGGGTGACTACATCACCCATTTGTCCTATTATTTTCCTTTCAGGCTAAGAATGCGCTGGCTCATGGTGTTCAGTCTGCCCGCCATGACTGTGACCTTCTGAGGGAGCAGTTTGAGGAGGAGCAGGAGGCCAAGGCAGAGTTGCAACGTGGCATGTCCAAGGCTAACTCTGAGGTGGCTCAGTGGAGAACCAAGTATGAGACTGATGCCATCCAGAGGACAGAGGAGCTGGAGGAGGCCAAGTAAGCAAATGGAAGTCTGTCCTCAGGCAGCAATACACGGATGAACCATATTTAGTCAAATACTGCAAGCCTTACATCAGGACAGGATGTCTTTACTATACTTATCTTGTATCTAACAGGAAGAAGCTGGCTCAGCGTCTCCAGGATGCTGAGGAAACCATTGAGGCCACCAACTCCAAGTGTGCCTCTCTGGAGAAGACCAAGCAGAGGCTGCAGGGAGAGGTGGAGGATCTCATGATTGATGTTGAGAGAGCCAATGCCTTGGCTGCCAACCTGGATAAGAAGCAGAGGAACTTTGACAAGGTGAGAATTGTACCTCAATCTGCAACAGGATTCTCAACACTGTCTTACTATACCTTGCTTTTTAGCGCTTGCATAGTCATTTTTATTCAACCATTAAAGGCTGATTTGGTGTGTGCTTCCTCTTAGGTTCTTGCAGAGTGGAAGCAGAAGTTTGAGGAGGGCCAGGCTGAGCTTGAGGGAGCTCAGAAGGAGGCTCGTTCTCTCAGCACAGAGCTCTTCAAGATGAAGAACTCCTATGAGGAGGCTCTTGACCACCTGGAGACTCTGAAGAGAGAGAACAAGAATTTGCAACGTGAGATAAATGTTGTCTGTGGTGTTTTTCTGTACCTCACATACCTCTGATTTTGCATAATTGTATCAAACTATGTTTCTGTTTCAAATCATAGAGGAGATCTCTGACCTGACCGAGCAGATTGGAGAGACTGGCAAGAGCATCCATGAGTTGGAGAAGGCCAAGAAGACAGTGGAGACAGAGAAGTCTGAGATCCAGACAGCTCTGGAAGAGGCTGAGGTAAAAATTATCCATAATTGGGAATAGTAAACACTTTTAGGATTTGTGTAACTGAGAATCAAATTTGCTAAAACCTTTTCATTAATCCAGGGAACCTTGGAGCATGAGGAGTCCAAGATTTTGCGTGTGCAACTGGAGCTGAACCAGATTAAGGGTGAGGTGGATAGAAAGCTGGCCGAGAAGGATGAGGAGATGGAGCAGATCAAGAGGAACAGCCAGAGAGTGCTGGACTCCATGCAGAGCACCCTGGACTCTGAGGTCCGCAGCAGGAATGATGCCTTGAGAATCAAGAAGAAGATGGAAGGAGACCTGAATGAGATGGAGATCCAGCTGAGCCATGCTAACCGCCAGGCTGCTGAGTCCCAGAAGCAGCTGAGGAACGTTCAGGGGCAGCTCAAGGTAATGTGAATCTTACAAACATATATAAACAGTATATTAAGTATATTTATATTAAATTCATACAGTTGCTGTATATATGGTTTGAAAATGACTAAGAAAAAACATTCCAGCCACCTCAACCCTTGTGCACAAATGTGGTTTTTGGATGTTTGATGTTCAAAGTAAAGAAGGCCAATCTGCAGAATGATATGCATGATTTAAAAATTACCCAACGCATCTGTATAATACTTTATGACTTAAAGTCTTTGAGAAGAATTCGTTTTGGGGGAAACGTTTTGGGGGATTTTGAATGGAAGTATAATAAGTCACAATGTTATCGATAATATTTGTTCTAACCAATCTGTACACTTTTATAGATTCTCTACATAGGTATAGAAAACATACTTTGAACATTCTCTTGCCACAGGATGCCCAGTTGCACCTGGATGATGCCGTCCGTGCCTCAGAAGACATGAAAGAACAGGCTGCCATGGTGGAACGCAGAAACGGTCTAATGACGGCTGAAATTGAAGAGCTCAGAGTGGCTCTGGAGCAGACAGAGAGAGGCCGCAAAGTGGCTGAGCAGGAGCTGGTAGACGCCAGTGAGAGAGTGGGATTGCTGCATTCCCAGGTGTGACAAGATCCACACACACACCCACAAACCCATTTACAAAGCTAAGAAAAAACTGACTGTGAATGTTGTGTCCAAACAGAACACCAGCCTGTTGAACACCAAGAAGAAGCTTGAGTCTGACCTGGTTCAGGTCCAGGGAGAGGTTGATGACATTGTCCAGGAGGCCAGAAATGCTGAAGAGAAGGCCAAGAAGGCCATCACTGATGTGAGTTTGGATACCTTAAATTCATCTCTGTGCTCCCACTCTTACTACTGCCCTACTACCACTCTCAATGAACAAGCAGCCATCATTGCTACTGTATGCTGGCTTGTCTAGCTTTACTTCACCCCATGTCTGAAACATGATTTTGTTGTAGGCGGCCATGATGGCAGAAGAGCTGAAGAAGGAGCAGGACACCAGCTCTCATCTTGAGAGGATGAAGAAGAATCTTGAAGTGACAGTCAAGGACCTGCAGCACCGTCTGGATGAGGCAGAGAACCTAGCCATGAAGGGTGGCAAGAAGCAGCTCCAGAAACTGGAGTCCAGGGTGAGTTGATGGCCTCTGACTGATCTGAAATGTTTGTACACAGCATTTTGTATGCAATGTAGATTGGAGAATGTGGCAGATTCCACAGGTTCACCCATGAGCTCATGTTCTCCATGCAGGTGCGGGAGCTGGAGTCAGAAGTCGATGCTGAACAAAGGAGAGGAGCAGATGCAGTCAAGGGAGTCCGCAAGTATGAGCGCAGAGTCAAGGAGCTGACATACCAGGTAAATACACAGTTCAAAACATGATATGCTGATATAAGTTTATGTAGATACAAATGCTTTGAATTTCCTTCATCATCTGCTCCAGACTGAGGAGGATAAGAAGAATGTAAATAGACTTCAGGACCTGGTGGATAAGCTGCAGCTTAAAGTGAAGGCTTACAAGAGACAGGCTGAGGAGGCGGTGAGTCTTTATGATTTCATATAAATGTACAATAAAGAATTACACTTGATTGCAAAGACAAATAATAATTACATTAATGTGCCTTTTAAAATGTGATTAGCCATTCTGCTAATTGTTAAACCCTTAATGCCTCCCAGGAGGAGCAGGCCAACTCACACATGTCCAAGTTCAGGAAAGTTCAGCATGAGCTGGAGGAGGCAGAGGAGCGTGCTGACATCGCTGAGTCTCAAGTCAACAAGCTGAGAGCCAAGAGCCGTGACTCTGGAAAGGTAAAGCAATGCTGCTGGCTTATTATACTGAAACTTTAACACCATTTCAATCACAGTTTACTGAAGGTTGGCAACACCTCATTTTAAATGCTGTAGCACTTATAACCACTTTGTTGCTGCTGACAAGTATGTGCATTCATCCTTTAGGTGTAATTTGTCCACTCTGACTTTTGTTCTCTGATGACCTATTCCAACATGATTTAGATTGTCACATACATCCACATGCTCTAAAAACAGTGGTTTAGTAGCAGTAAATTGAAGACTCCTTCAACTCTCCAATCCTTTTACTGGTTGGACATTTCATATAAAGTATTACTTGAAAAGGTCAATTAGATCATAAACATATTTAATTCAGCAAGTCCCCTTCCCATATATTGTCCAAAATAAATGATTAATTATCCTTCATTCTTTCCCCCCTTCTGTCAGGCAAAGGAAGCTGAATAGAAGTGACAAGAACCTGCACCAAAACATCGCCATGTTTCATAAAATATGAACTTAATGGTGATTTTTTGAACATGGTTTGAAATAAAATACGTAGGCCTACGCTATTTCATGACTTTGTGGATTTTTTAGTAAATCTTTACCATTGTATACACAATCAAAACATTCAAGATACAGTTAGGACACAGTACAAAACAATAAATGAAATTATCAAAGACAATTTCTTCTCGAAAAGAAAGAAGAAACTCTATATAAAACAAAAGTAACTAGATAGATAACAGAGAAGAAAAAATGCTTAAAACTATAACATTTTATGAATGACTGTCACAGTGCATCATCAAACAGGTATGCTTAATGTCTAATCCCACCAACGTATTGCACGGTACACCAGCATTTTAATAAACAGACACTACAGCACCACCTCCTGGCACTAAAGTGGAGTTAGGATCCCTGAGGCTTTTTCTGTATTATGATTCCATTTCAATTTTGTCCATAAACAAATAACTAACTGCATCTTAGAAAGCTGCAAACATAAAAAGGCCAGTTACTTTTGTACACCTCTTTTGGTTCAGCCACTCTCTCGGCATCACACTTCTCCCCTTGGAGTACTTCTCTACGTGTGACATGTGTCAGGTTTTTGTACAGCGTGTCTATGTTTCCTGTCACTGTGGGCCTCACAGAACAGTAGTACAGAGCAGAGTCTGTCACTTCAGTAGCAGCGATGATCAGATCCAGCCTTCTTTCCCCTTCATTCAGATTGGCAGATAGGCGATTGTTCAGTGTGCTAATTTTATTACTGGAGTCAAATTTCGAGATGGAGACATGAAATTCTGGTGGTTTTCCAGTCTCTTGTCGATACCAAAAGAAATAATCATTAGCATCTACAGATTTGGAGTAGCTGTAGGACAGAGTGACAGTGTCACCCTCTACACTGTTCACTTCATTCTTGACTGGAGTGAGGTCTTGACAAAGGAGACCTGTGAAGACACAGTTCTTCAATGTGAATCTTTTTAAGTCAACCTTTCCCATTTTATCCAAATATGCATTCATCGGAATTATTCAGAACATTACGTACCAGAGAGTATGTCAAAAAATACAACGTACAATAACATTGTTTGAAGATTGTATGGACGATGTGGCAAAAAACACACTAGAGATTTGATCTTGATAGAGGAGACATGGCATGCCAGCTTGTGATAGAAACTCTTAAATTGTGTTCTTTTTTGTACACTTCCTCACATAACCTAGATTGCACCTCCCCTTTAGAATGTCCCCTCCCCAGTTATGTTATTGTAGATAATGACGGTGAGGAGAACAGTACGGTAGAAAGTTTTGCTCATGCTTCAGACATCTGACACTTTCTGGCCAGGTTTTTGTACAGTGTGTCTGTGTTTCCTGTCACTGTGGGCCTCACAGCACAGTAGTACAAAGCCGAGTCTGTCACTTCAGCAGCGGAGATGATCAGGTGCAGATGGTCTTTTCCCTCATTCAAGTTAGCAGATAGTCGATGGTTTTGTGAATCAGCTTTATTTAGCTTGTATAGACCATAGAGATGTATGAGAAATTGGGGGGCTCCAGTTTCTTGTCGATACCAATACAAATCATCTGTAGCTGTAGCAGTTTTGGAGTAGCTGCAGGTCAAAATAATAGTGTCACCCTCTAAACTGTTCACTTCATTCTGGAGTGGAGTAAGGTATTGACAAATGACACCTGCAAATACAAAATGTTTACATGTGAACATGTTTTATTAACGTTGGAAGCTACCAATTCTATAAGTATGACAGCAGTTTCAAACATTACCTACCAGATAGTATTTCGTTGAACAACACCAAGTATATGAACATAATTTTAACAAGAAACACTAATGTAGCACACTCTGAAAATATGCTCTTCTTTCACAGAGCAGATAATATAACAATAACTAATTCACAAGACTCTTCTTTTGTGAGTGTTCATGCACACAACCTGTATTGTACCTCCCCAAACATTAGCCCCTCCCCTTTGCGGTTTTCAGGAAGATAGTGGTGCAAGGTACAAGACACAGTGTGTGTCACCACGCACACTTCAGATTTCACTAAAATAAGGTACTGACAAACTACAAATACTAAGCACCACTTAGATACAGTTTAATTGTTTCCTTGTTTGATTGCTTAGAGGTCCCTCCTTTTAATCTTCAAATAATATTTGTATCTATCCATCTATCTATTGATCCTAGGTATTTGACACAGTATCATATTATTAATTATCTGTAGAAGTATTTTTTCAGCGTGACTCTTATCACAGAATATCATTTATATGCCAAATTTGAAGATATAATTATTGCTCAAAGAGTCAATGGTTTTTGATGGTACAAGTTTTATTAGCACACAATGTATTTGATTACTTGACAAGATCACTCACAACATTCATTGTTGTTAAGTATAAGGTTCAAGGCTCCCAGAATCAGTCTATCAGGTTTCTCAGCTGAAACATTGCTTCTAATTGTTTACTTGAAGTTTTAGTACAGCTTATCTGTATTTCCTGTCACTGTGGGATTCACAGCGCAGTAGTACAGAGCAGAGTCTGTTACTTCAGAAGCAGCGATGATCAGATCCAACCTTCTTTCCCCTTCATTCAGATTGGCAGATAGGCGATTGTTCAGTGTGCTAATTTTATTACTGGAGTCAAATTTCGAGATGGAGACATGAAATTCTGGTGGTTTTCCAGTCTCTTGTCGATACCAATAGAAATAGTCATAAGCATCCACAGATTTGGAGTAGCTGTAGGACAGAGTGACAGTGTCACCCTCTACACTGTTCACTTCATTCTTGACTGAAGTGAGGTCTTGACAAAGGAGACCTGCGAAGACACAGTTCTTCAATGTGAATCTTTTTAAGTCAACCTTTCCCATTTTATCCAAATATGTATTCATCAGAATTATTCAGAACATTACGTACCAGAGAGTATGTCAAAAAATACAACGTACAATAACATTGTTTGAAGATTGTATGGACGATGTGGCAAAAAACACACTAGAGATTTGATCTTGATAGAGGAGACATGGCATGCCAGCTTGTGATAGAAACTCTTAAATTGTGTTCTTTTTTGTACACTTCCTCACATAACCTAGATTGCACCTCCCCTTTAGAATGTCCCCTCCCCAGTTATGTTATTGTAGATAATGACGGTGAGGAGAACAGTACGGTAGAAAGTTTTGCTCATGCTTCAGACATCTGACACTTTCTGGCCAGGTTTTTGTACAGTGTGTCTGTGTTTCCTGTCACTGTGGGCGCCATAGCACAGTAGTACAAAGCCGAGTCTGTCACTTCAGCAGCTGAAATCTCCAGCTGCACAAGCTTGTCTTTCTTTTGAATGTAAGATGACAGTCGAGGAAATGGTGTGGCAGCATTAATTATCGACCCGTCTTCTGTGATGTAGAGGATGAATTCTGGATTAGATTTTGGATACTGGCGATACCACTGTATATTGTAGATGGTGCCATCATATTTGCAGGTCAGATTGACAGTACTCCCCTCTACAATCTGTTCCTGTGTTGTCTTTGGGCTTATTGAATCCCCGTAAACAGATTCTGTTAAAAGTAGTATTGGTTAAATACAAACATATTCCACATTTTGTAGATTGTATGGAATATTATGCATATTTTTTGTTTAATATTATTTCAAATGTTTTATGCATAGTATTGTGCAAAAACAAATAATTAACATATTTAGCAACTCACCTAATAAAGCTAAGAAGATGACAGATGAGTGGAGCATTATCTTGACAAAAGGACCAACTAAAGGAACAGAAAAATGCATTCCACTTTTACAGAAACAGTTGCTACCTGATCATCTTTATGAAGGTCCATAGCCCCTCCTCCTGACACTCCTGAAGCACTTTTCAGCTCTGTACTGTTAAAAGTTGCAGTCAGCAGGTCTGATAAGAAACAAAACCGATGGCATCACCTTACGTATATTTCACACTTGTGAAAAGCAGAATCAGTCAAAGAGACGTTTCCTTTCCATGAGAGACAGAGGCAGATGTTCAGGCTGAAACTGATCTCTATCAGTCAATGTGCTTTTTGTGCGAAGAGTGACATCTATTAGACTCATCCAAGCCTCATGGGAAAATGTTGGTGTTTATGTAAGGTTCCTTTTCTCAAGTTGAATTGTACCTTTTGTTGTTACTCTTTTGAAGAGAATCATCTGATTCGTGTAGCTCCTCATGCAGACACAATAATGAAGCTTCGGATCAATCTTCCCAACCTTTGGGTTTGCTAACATTTGAGTTTGTATGATTTAATTTTCCTGTTGCTTGTTGGTATTGAAGATGGATGGATTCAAGATGGCATTATACTTCATCATTTTACGGGGAGGAATTTACTGCTGAAGTTTACGTAAACCAAACCCAGTGCTATAACAATCAGTGACAGTAATTCATTCTCTTAATTTCAGCACCTTGTATTGCCCAGACAAATCCTTCACAATTACCGCCTCTAATTTTAATGTGGAATACTGGCCACTTGATTTAAGTCCAACTCAATGCCATAAAACTTGGACTCGCCTAGAACAGAAATTGGAGGAGCCTGGAGTGCAGCTGCAACAAGCTGTTGAATAACCTCTTAGCTCATGTACCGGGGTGCCAGCTTGCTGAGAGGGATCCCCCACACATGAATGACTCATTGCCAGTGAATTTGTACTACAGTATGTGTGCAGTAGAGCATGGATTGTCGGCCTGATAATCAACCCTAGTTAAAGAACCAACAGTGCCAGGGAAGTATCATGGTAAAGCTCAAGAAGGCTAAACAGTTAAAATCAATACAAGGTATGGGATGAGATCTACATTTAAATATTGACATCTTATCATTCATACTATTTACATTTATACAAATAAAGACTAAAACTATTAACTCATTACAAACCTATCCTAAAAAAGAATATCAAATATCAATGCCTTAGACAGTTTTAGATATGTACTGGACTACATAGAACAGGTCGAAGTTTAACTTCAGTGAATGTCTTAATATCATCAGACAGCAGCTGCTCCTCTGTTATCATGGTTTAAACCACACCATCTATCAACCGTTTGTGATCCTGTACTTAAACTCGAAAAATATCCAACAATGTGAGTCTAAAGGTTTTTCACCCTATCGTCTTCTTCTTTTACTAAAGGTAACCTGGCACAGCAGGTCTCACATTAAATTGTAATTCCCACAACATAGCTAAAACAGGTTCATGCCTCATTTTAAGAGTATATATAAGGCGTTATAGGCTGTCACTGATACATCTCAAATTGCAGTTGAAGTTCTTTATATATTTGAATGAAGGGTCATAAACAGAGTCATCTGGGTTAGCTGCTGGTTGTTTTGCAGTCATATGTAGTGGTGTGACAGCTCAGTCATTTGACCGTATAAGTCGACTTGCCACCCACCCCATCCATCCTCTCAATTCTGACACTGGTGCTGAAGTAGTTTGGCCTTGAAAATAAAACCCTTCAAGAGCCAATCCCTGCTTTGGCCTTTGTAGGGTCAGGAAGGTTGTTATTTGGTGGACCCTTGCCATTACATGTGACATTTCACATCCCGAATTAGACTTTAACTCAGGGGATCTTTTTTATAGCTCCAATCAAGTTACCAAATAAAATGCTGATGCATCAGACAGGCAGACTGATTCAAGGGGCAGTGATAACTGCCCGTTATTTATTTCTAAGCATGGCGAGACTTTAACAGTCTTAGAATCGTTTTTACTTGTCCATCCTCCAAATTACACATTCTTCTTGAAGGGATAACGTCAATATGTATTCATCTTGATCATACAATATGAATGTCTGTCTGTACTCTTTTAGTATTTATGAGACACATTTCAGAGAGAGAAAGAGGTAATATAACATTTGTTTTTATTAATACCAAGGTCAGGAAATTTGGGAAAACTGCATGCAGAACTTTATTAGGAAATAGATTAACAAAATACTATATTCTGTTATGTTAGCTAATCTTCTAATACATATATATATTGGAGTTATTAATAGTATCAATGGGAAAATTATATTAAATGTTCATAATTATAAGTTTATAGGTTTCCAAACATATAAACATATAAGATTTAAGTTTAATAATCTGATGTTTTTATTATTATACAGTACAGTTACAGTACAACTGTAACTGTGGCATGAAATAATAGTATAATAAAAAAAGAGCTTTAGGTGGTTGAAACCTTTTAGAAATTACTTGTACAGGCTATGGCGAAGTTCTAATGTGTATTAATTGAGAGCAATACTGTTTACCATTTATATCATCAAAGAAAACTGAGAGGGAGATGAAGGGTGGGGGAGAAAGACCAAAGGAGGGGTTTTAAGATGGTCACTGGATGCTTCCCTACAATTCACTTCCATAGAGGAGAGTGATCTACAATTAGCTTCTGCTAGGTAGACACTTTGCACCAGATATAAGGAGCGCCACAGAGAAGCATCCATGGACAGATAGCTTCAAACTCTGTGGTAAGACCATCTTACTTGTAATCTTTATTCACATGCTCTTATTTGTATTATTATTTTAACTGTATGTATACTCATGGTCACAGTATATTGTATTTCAGTGCACAATGTTAAAGAGTTTTATTGTTCCATGCATATATGTTTATTAAATACAATTAAAGTAAGTCATAAGCTCATGTAGCATTTATTTCTTTGAAAGTATACAACAACCCTCAAGTGATCTGTACAGCATCACACAATTAAAATAACAGAAAATCTGAATCATTAACTGGTTGTGAAACTGTATATTTTGGGAATAAAGCAATGGTAATGTCTGTCTGTCACATGTTCATTTTGTAAGTTCATACTTATCTTATCATTCAAATATTTGACAGTGTCATCTAAAAGTCCAATCCATATAGGAAGGGAAAACCAGGTGAGACGTGGTTTGATGCTATATACTTACATAAAATGTTTCTATATACAATATATACAGTGTATTGTAAGTGTTTTAGGTTTAGGTATTATTAGTAGTACAAAATACGTTGATTGGTCATGAGTTTGCTTTTTATCTCTGTGTTCTTTGGCAAACAGTGAGCCGCCACCATGAGTACGGACGCAGAGATGGCCCAGTATGGCAAGGCCGCCATTTACCTTCGCAAGCCTGAGAAGGAGAGGCTTGAGGCCCAGACAGCACCATTTGATGCTAAGAATGCCTGCTATGTGACTGATGTCAAGGAGCTGTACCTCAAGGGTCTGGTTGTTAAGAGGGATGGCGGAAAGTGTGACGTGAAAATCCTTGTGACAGATGAGGTAAGGAACTGTAGTTTAGTTCACTATGGTGACGATGTGTTACTATGTCAAACAAACTCAGTATGGAGCATCCTACAAATGACTTTTAAAAAATTCAGGTCAAGACCTTCAAAGAGGAGGATGTCTACAACATGAACCCTCCTAAGTTTGACAAGATTGAGGACATGGCCATGATGACCTACCTCAATGAAGCTTCTGTCCTGTATAACCTCAAAGAGCGTTATGCTGCATGGATGATCTACGTAAGAAAACGACAAATATACTCAATACCCAACTTAAAGAAAAAACATTGACAAGAACTCTTAATTCTTTTTCACTTTGCAGACCTACTCTGGGCTCTTCTGTGCCACGGTGAACCCCTACAAGTGGCTCCCTGTGTATGACAGTGAAGTGGTCAACGCCTACAGAGGGAAGAAGCGTATGGAGGCTCCACCCCACATCTTCTCTGTCTCTGACAACGCCTATCAGTTCATGTTGACAGGTATGAACTCTCTTAATGGATGATTAAATTAATTGGTAAACTGATTTATAGATTAACTGACTGACAAGTCTGATGGAGTACCTAATTACTAGATAAATTGACTGGTGGATGAATAGATTAATTGATTGATACACTCATGGAAATAATCATGGAAATAATTGATGGATGAGAAAAGTGAAGTGTATTAATGGGGAGGTCTATGCATTCTATGTCTTATTACTATTCTTGTTTTTAACTTCCAGATAGGGAGAACCAATCTGTTCTAATCACGTAAGTTTATTATGTTCATATTCTACAAAATACCACATAAAGGGTTTGACGCAACAATGATTGTACTTGAGTATTTAATTTCAGTACATTCACAGTAATGTCAATATTATATGCATCATGAATCAAGATGCTGACCAAATCTGCTTAGATTATGATTTTCCATTAATGACAAAACATTTTTCAATCAAACAGTGGAGAATCTGGTGCTGGAAAGACTGTCAACACCAAACGTGTCATCCAGTACTTTGCCACCATTGCTGTTTCTGGAGGTGAGAAGAAAAAGGAACCAACTCCTGGCAAAATGCAGGTAAGTTCTAAGTTAAAGTAATATATTATAGTCACAGCTAATTTGTAGATTAGATTTTTAATTGATGTAGTATATGCTGAATATTAATTAAGAAATCTGCTGTAGCGGAAAAGTCTGGTTTGTCCATATTCTAGGTGGTCCTATGCTTCATTTAAAAGGTTTTAAAAAGTTTTTTCTAGGTCATCTTTGTCTATCTGACCTCTTGTAGCCTTCTATTTACAGTCTGTTTGGAATAACTGGAAAGTTACAAGGAATTCACTGTGTACTAGAAATACTGATCACTACAAAATGAGGAAATATCAAAGTAACGAGACTAAAATGACCAACTTTGTCTCCCTTCAGGGCTCTCTTGAGGATCAGATCATTGCAGCGAACCCCCTACTGGAGGCCTACGGTAATGCTAAGACAGTGAGGAATGACAACTCTTCTCGCTTTGTAAGTTCAGAAGGACCATATTTCCCATAACGTATTTTACACTTATTTACTGTGAGCATATAATTTATTGGTTTCCACTCTTCCTTAGGGTAAATTCATTAGGATTCACTTCCACACTACCGGAAAACTGGCTAGTGCTGACATTGAGACCTGTGAGTTGGATTCCTTCCCTGTTCCATAAATGTCTCTTCCACATAGATGTGGACTCTCATGTTCCTGTCTTCATTTCTCTATGTCTCTGATACTTAACCATTCAAAACAAACAAAAAGTTGGTGTCAACTTGAGATTCAGATGTCTAAACTTTGCCATATATCTTTCTCTTTCTCTCTCTCTCTCTCTCTCTTTCCCTCCCTCTTCTTCTTCTTCTTCTTCTTTTTCTTCTCTCAGACCTGCTGGAGAAGTCCAGAGTGAGCTTCCAGCTACCTGATGAGAGAGGCTACCACATCTTCTACCAGATGATGACCAACCACAAACCTGAGCTGATTGGTGAGGCACAGAAGATTGCAAGAAATTGTCAGCAGATATAAAACTAATCCATGGTTTACATGTTTCACATGAATTCATATTTCACAGGTTTAGAAACTGTTTTAAAGAGATGTTTCCATGTTGGTTCTCCACAGAAATGACACTTATCACGACCAACCCATACGACTTCCCCATGATCAGCCAGGGTCAGATCACTGTGGCCAGTATCGATGACAAGGTTGAGCTTGACGCCACTGATGTGAGTCCATAAAAAATATATATATTTTGAATCATTAGAGAAAACGCATATATTTTGATGGATATGGCTAGTGAGATTATGAGTCATTAGATTGATTGGAATAATCAATATGTAATTTACTCAATTTTCCTTGGTGTTCCAAACACTACAATAGCCTGTTTAATAGATTGTATGTCATCTGTTTGTCATCTTTGAAAATTATCTTCCTTTCTCCCTTCAGGATGCTATTGACATCTTGGGCTTCTCCAATGAAGAGAAGATGGGAATCTACAAGCTGACTGGTGCTGTCATGCATCATGGCAACATGCACTTCAAGCAGAAGCAGCGTGAGGAGCAGGCTGAGCCAGATGGCACTGAGGGTCAGTCACAGTTATACTACATGTCAAAATATCTACATGTATAATTTTATTTACCTTTTTTATTTTTATTCACCTACTTCAGAACTATTAAAAACAACAAAAACTAACACTTATTGCTCCATTTTCTCATCAGTTGCTGATAAAATCAGTTACCTTCTGGGTCTGAACTCAGCTGACATGCTGAAAGCTCTGTGCTACCCAAGAGTGAAGGTCGGCAATGAGTATGTGACCAAGGGTCAGACAGTGCCTCAGGTAAGGGTTCTTTAAAAGAAAGTATTTTTTCAAACTTTTTCCAATTGGTCAACTCAGTACTGTTTTTTGTTACATAGGTGAACAACTCAGTGAGCGCTCTGGCCAAGTCCATCTATGAGAGGATGTTCTTGTGGATGGTCATCCGCATCAACCAGATGTTGGACACCAAGCAACCAAGGAACTTCTTTATTGGTGTGCTTGACATTGCCGGTTTTGAGATCTTTGATGTGAGTTTGAAATTTGTTATGCGATGGATTGGCAAAATGACCATTATGAAACCGTACAATACTTTTCAATAATTAAGTGTTTAATATGATAGAAAATGTAAACCCAACCTCAATTTATGTATATTCACAGTTCAACAGCATGGAGCAGCTGTGCATCAACTTCACCAATGAGAAACTGCAACAGTTCTTCAACCACCACATGTTCGTCCTGGAGCAAGAGGAGTACAAGAAGGAGGGCATCATCTGGGAGTTCATTGACTTTGGCATGGACTTGGCTGCCTGCATTGAGCTTATTGAGAAGGTGAAGTGTTTGAGAAACGTTCAATATAACTTTATCACATATACATAGAAATGTACATAAAATATTGTGATTGGAAGTGGACAAACATTGGCCATGATAATATTTTAATTTTTGTAAACATGTATTTACTTGACGCATTTTTTTTCTTAGCCAATGGGCATTTTCTCCATCCTTGAAGAGGAGTGCATGTTCCCCAAGGCTTCAGATACTACCTTCAAGAACAAGCTGTATGACCAGCATCTTGGCAAGACCAAGGCATTTGAGAAGCCTAAACCAGCAAAGGGCAAGGCTGAGGCCCACTTCTCCCTGGTCCACTATGCTGGTACAGTGGACTACAACATCAATGGCTGGCTGGACAAGAACAAGGATCCCCTGAATGACTCGGTGGTTCAACTCTACCAGAAATCCTCAGTCAAACTTATGGGCACCCTCTATGTTGCACCTCCACCTGAGGGTTAGTATTTCTCTATGCACAAAATATTTAAGATTGTATTGATAACTGATGAAAACTCAAAAGTTAACTTTTTGTCTGCATTTGTAATTATATACAGACACTACAAAGAAAGGAGGCAAGAAGAAGGGAGGTTCCATGCAAACTGTGTCCTCTCAGTTCAGAGTGAGTACTAAATTACAAGATAAAGAAATAAACATTACATTCATGAATATCTAATGATTAAAATGAGCTGTCATCAGGTTGAATTCAATTATAAAGCATGATAGTAATAACCCTTTGGAACAACCTTACAGGAGAACTTGGGCAAGCTGATGACCAACTTGAGAAGCACCCACCCTCATTTTGTGCGTTGCCTGATTCCCAATGAGTCAAAGACTCCAGGTACAAGTCAATGCATTGAAACAAATATTACTGAATACTTTCCTCTGTGCTCTTTAAGTAGGCTTTTTATTTACACAATTCTAAGCAATTGTGACTAAAGAATGTTCACTTGAACCTTTTATTCCAGGTCTGATGGAGAACTTCCTGGTTATCCACCAGCTGAGATGTAATGGTGTGCTGGAGGGTATTAGGATCTGCAGAAAGGGCTTCCCCAGCAGAATCCTTTATGCTGACTTCAAGCAGAGGTTCAGTACACATATTACATGCATGCACACCAACACATTCTGCACAGACTAAAAAAAGGTACACAGATATATATTTTTTTTACTGACGAATGTGAAAATATATGTGATTTCTCTCACACATACAGGAATTCACCTTTTTACCCGTAAACAAGTTCAATATTTTTCTTCATACAGATACAAAGTATTGAACGCCAGTGTCATCCCCGAGGGCCAGTTTATTGACAACAAGAAGGCTTCTGAAAAGCTGCTTGGGTCAATTAACGTGAACCACGAAGAGTACAAGTTTGGACACACTAAGGTAAGGATTATGGAAGACAACTCCTTACTTGTAGACATACTGGATGGAAGTTGTACAGTGTGTACAATCTGAAGCGATGCAAAGCATTCATATAAGTGTTCAAATGCATTTATCAAGTTTGAATCAAGTATATTATGTTTTGTAAAATTTTTGAGATTTGCAAAACACTCACTTCTCAGAGCAAAAACAGGTTGTTTGGAAAAACAATTCACTGTTTGTTTGTTTTTAATAAAGTTTTGGAAAGGTTATATGGAAAACATATACAGAGTACATCTATACAGCAATGTATCCATTGTTTCTTTGACCTGTTTCTATTTTTGTTTCCATTTATTTTGTGTTATCGCTCAGGTGTTCTTCAAAGCTGGTCTGCTTGGTGTCCTTGAGGAGATGAGAGATGAAAAGCTTGCTACTCTGGTAACCATGACGCAGGCTCTCTGTCGCGGATACCTGATGAGGAAGGAGTTCACAAAGATGATGGAGAGGAGGTAAGATATGAAATTGATCCAGTAACAAAAAGGATGAGTTATTCTCAATAGCATATGCATACTAAGGCCATTATGGTGGACAAGAGTTATGAGAGATTTATCCAAATCATATATTGATCGAATGTGAATATATTTCTCCATTAATGGAACTGTCAAATGAGTAAGCCAGTGTTGTTTTAGAATCACAATTTGGTTGTTTGTTTTTCATTAGGCTGAATTTTTATCTTTTACAGAACAGGAACATTATGTACAAATATTCAGCACATGTTGTATATTTAATATTATGTCCAATGCGTTTGGCCCTTTGCAAAAATACCTCACAGTAACAATCTCTCTCATAATCAGAGAGTCGATTTACACCATCCAGTACAACATCCGCTCCTTCATGAATGTGAAACACTGGCCATGGATGAAGGTCTACTACAAGATCAAGCCTCTCCTGCAAAGTGCTGAGACAGAGAAGGAGCTGGCCAACATGAAAGAGGACTTTGCAAAGTGCAAAGTTGCTCTTGAAAAGGCTGAGGCTCGCAAGAAGGAGCTGGAGGAGAAGATGGTGTCCCTCCTGCAAGAGAAGAATGACCTGGCCCTCCAAGTAGCCTCTGTGAGTAAACTAAAATAATTTTAAAAGCATGCACACACAAAGAAAATGTTTTTGACCTTTAAACTATGTGCTTT